>OY728128.1:1451813630-1453063630 GCA_963277665.1 Viscum album
TCTTTGCGGGGGTTAGTTACCTATTGATCCTGTGTGGGTCCGATCTTGTGTGGGTCATTGCGGGGGTTAGTTATAAGGCCCCAGCCTTAAACCTTACTTAATCTTGAGTTATTACAAGATTACACATTGAGGATCTTTTCGAGTTTAGAGTTTTAGAGAATTAGATCATAAAACTTGCATTACATTCCACATATAAACAAAGTGGTTACATAAAGATAGTATTCTTCATTCCCATCAATGGAAACACATTTAAAATAAAACATGGATTATTTCTTGACACATCCTTGACTCTATCATCTTATCATGTACCTTTCCCTTGACCTGTGAAAAACATTTCAAAAACTTGGGATGAGCATAAAAACTCAGTATGGATTATAAAAAAAACATGGAAAGGAAACATGAGTTCATATATACATAATAATGAAATCATACTTTACCCATAAAACATAGGCACTTTAACATACCTCATAAAATCATGAATAAATCATAGAAATCATAAGACATAAAGGTAACTTGAGGCATTCATAACATTCTTACGTAGGGAGTAACCCTCTTGGTTACGTTTGGAATACCCATCACAGTATATTCCCTAAAATCTCTTCGGAGAAACCTTAACATTTCACTCCTTCGCGTTACCCAATGCATTGGAGAGCTATAACGGGCTCACCTGCCCTTAGTTTATCACGGAACCACCCGTCTTCATAATAATGCCCAAGAACCATAACATAATCATATCACATAAAACATGCATAAAGGAAACATAAAATTTCCACTTTTCAATCACGAGATATCAATACAAAACATTATGAAAACCATTTTCAATACCAAAATAAAAGGAAAGTAAAACATGGTATTTATTTTTCTTTTGAAAAGAAGGTATGGCTTGTAGAGGAAGCCGAAACTCAAATAACGGTCACGACGGCGGAGAAGTCGTTGTCGCCGCATACGTATGACAAAAACATTCCCTTTTGTCGTTTAGTAAACGTTTCGTATAAAAAAAGATTCTTTTTGAATAAACGTAAAATTCAAAGGGGTTTATACACCGTATAAAAGAAAGTTGTGTATAAAATAAAATATGCCTCAACGAAAGGAGATTGAGACGAAGTCCCATACCTCGTCTCCGACTTGACCCGACCGTTCTTTAATCTCCTGAATAATAAACTTGAGTTAATCTCTACTTGCTTAAGAATCTTTTTCAAGTTCATTATTCCTTTTATACCATGTTATGAACATCATGTAATCATTTAAGTTAATAATGTTCATTTTGTAGGTATTTGGTTCTTAAGTCAAAAATAGACTTCTTACACTTACATGTTGTTAATTTGGTCAAAGGTTCATTATATACAGAATGGTATTCATGATGTAGATATCATATATGTCATATATATCCAGTAAATACATGCATTTATAATATTACATAATCATTTAGAGGTAAGAAATGAAATGCACCGTTCATGGAGACGGTAAGCCGTACGTACGCATGAACGCTACTTTCATTTCTATTTCGTATTTTATAGAATGGAATCATAATTATATAAAGGTATATTATAATTCCAGTATAATATCATATATAATATCATAGTTCCATCCTTTATATGTCCCACATATGGTATTTAACGAATCAAATCACTTTGAGGGGGCGGTAGTCCGCACTTCCTAAAATGAAGATATCGTGTTTACCCATAATGGAAACCATAAAGGTATGCCCAAAATGAAAAAAACAGAAGCTTAAGGAAAACATAAACATATTATATATCATATATAAAAATATTGACATCATAATGTCCACCTTTGGTGGTGTTAAATGAGTATTGAACAATCATCGTTTCGGGAGGCAGAATTTCGCCATCCACGGAAACCGTATGTTCTTTAACCATTTGATGTAGTTGTGTGAGAGTGTAGCTCAAATAAATCTTATAACAACATCCTAGTATATTGAAGATACTGTTTTTGTTACAAAAGAAGTAAATAAAAAGAGTTTAGGGGGTTGGAGAAGCAAAATAAAACAAATGAACATGAGAGAATGAATTACCTTAAAAAGTGTAACTCCTTTTGATTTGAGCCTAAAGGCTTCCTTTGAAAGGATTATGCCCAAAGGGAATCCTATAGGATGAGGAGAGGGATGTGGAGAGAGTAAATGGGCAGGGTTTGGCCGAGCCAAAGGCTTGAGTAGTGTGTGAAATGAGGTAGAGGTGGGGGCCTTTTATAAGAGGAGAGGAGGGGCACTTTTGGAAAGTAAAGAAATATTACTTTATTTGAAAATGTTTTTCGGTTTTAAAAGGTCCCACATTGATATAATTCGTGGATAAGGTTATAAGGGTTCGAAATCCACTCATCCAATTGGTTTTGGCCATGTGTAGTTCGTATATTTTACATTGTCTTTCCATTTTATTTAAATCGTCAAATAATGATGTCATCGCTGCATCATTATTATGTCATAAATAATTTAATTTATTTAATGTCTAAAAATTATAAAAAAAATACTATGATGTAGGAAATCTTTTTAGCTTTCCAATTACTATTTATAATCAAATATCTGATCTTTATAACCCCATGTAAAAATTGTTTTTGTGAAACATATTATGTTTGTGTCATTTTTACTTTTACATTAAATAAAAAGTTATTTATGTAATTTCCCAACCAAAATGTCTCCATGGGGTCCCCAAGTTGACCCATGGCTTTTCTTGGTCGTCCATGACACAACCAATAAGGTTGGGACATGTTTCTAGGTCATTTCATATTATTAAAGCATTATTTATACCTTAAACTACACTAATTACCACTAATCGCGATTAAAAACTTAATAAGTTACTATTCACCAAAAAAATTATTTTAATCTCATTGAACCACATTTTGCTTCTTAATGACAACCATGTATGTCGGATTTTCAAAATTCAATACACATTAGTGGTAAACTTTCATTTAACTGAAAAATCAGTTTGCTTGATTACCACTTAGTGGTTTCACTATTCATCAAAAATTGAAGTTTTTCAGAAAATTACCAAAAATTCACCCTAAGCTATATTTGATATTCTGAATTCAAAAATGAAGTCTATTTTACAAAATTCAAATCATATAAGTCACATTAATTAATTTAATAATTACTTCCCGCTGCCAGAGCAAAAAGCGTGTTTTTACAAAACAATAAGTATCAAAAGATTGACACCAGTTTAAGTCTAATTTCAGAGTGAAATTGATTACAATGACCACCATTGGATAAAATGGTAAAAATATATTCTAATTTCACTTCAAAAACAATTCAAAACATAATCTAATCATATAAATAAATTAGGTTAAAAAGCAGTTTTGATGTAAAATGCAGTATTTTTCACTATTCATTAAAAAAATGAATATTGTCAGAAAAATACCAAAAATTCACACAAGGTAAATTTTGATGTCCCAATCATAAAGAATAAGTTTATTTTGACAAACATAGTTTATAAAATTGTCAAAATATAGATTCAAAAATGGTTTGCCATCAAAAGGCACTAAAACAATCTTTTAAGAATATTAGTGTATTCCATGCATAAGATTGTATTTATTTTCATTTTAATCCTCTATAACACTATCTTAATAATTAATAGACATAGATAAAAATATATATTATTCATTACTTACTTGGGATGTTACATCCTTCCCCCCTTTAGAAAATTGCGTCCCCGCAATTTATTTACTTATCGAATAAATGGGGGTACTTATCCCTCATTGCATTTTCAGATTCCCATGTTGCCTCTTAAATCATGTGGTTTTTCCACAAAACCTTTACCTGGTGAATCACCTTATTCCGTAACACCTGCTCCCTGTGGTCAAGAATCTGGACCGGTTGTTCCTCATAAGATAGGTTCTCTTCCAGCTGAACTACCTCTGGACTCAAAACATGAGATGGATCTGGCATATACTTTCTCAACATCGAAACGTGAAAAACATTGTGTACCTGAGATAAACTCGGAGGTAAAGCCACTCGGTATGCAACTGATCCAACTCTCTCCAGAATTTCGTATGGTCCAATGAACCTTGGACTCAACTTTCCTTTCTTACCAAATCTCATCACACTTTTCCAAGGAGAAACCTTGAGAAAAACATGATCACCTACCTCGAAAGATAGATCCTTCCTCCGGTTATCCGCATAACTCTTCTGCCTGCTCTGAGCTGTTCTCATGTGTTTCTGAATCAGCTGAACTTTTTCTGCCATCTCTTCTACCAATTCTGGTCCCATCAACTTCCTTTCACCCACTTCATCCTAGAAAGCCGGAGTTCGACACCGCTTCTCATATAATGCCTGAAATGGTGCCATCTGTATACTGGAATGAAAACTGTTATTATATGAAAACTCAACCAAAGAAAGATGTTGGTCCCAACTTCCCTGATAATCCATAGAACAAGCTCGTAGCATATCCTCCAATGTCTGAATTGTTCGTTCTGACTGCCCATCTGATTGAGGATGAAAAGCTGTACTAAAATTTAATTCAGTACCCAACGACTTCTGAAGGCCTTTCCAAAAGTTAGAAGTAAACCTGGGATCACGATCCGATACAATGGAGAGAGGAACTCCATGTAACCTGACTATCTCTTTAAGATACAAACGGGAAAGTTGATCAAGAGAGAAAGTATCTCGTATAGCAAGGAAATGAGCAGATTTGGTCAAGCGATCAACAATAACCCAGATTGCATTATTACCTCGAGATGTCTTCGGTAATCCAACAACAAAGTCCATGGATATATTCTCTCATTTCCACTCTGGCACTGGTAAAGGCTGAAGCATCCCTTTCGGTAACTGCCGCTCTGCTTTAACCTGCTGACAAGTCAAACACTTCACAGTAAAATCAGCAATATCTCTTTTCATTCCATCCCACCAGTAATACTCCCGCAGATCTCTATACATCTTAGTACTGCCCGGATGAACTGAAAACGGAGAACTATGAGCTTCACATAACAACTCTCTCTTCAACTGTGAATCACAAGGCACACACAATCTCTTCCCAAATATCAAAATGCAATCATTATCAATGTTGAATTCAGGCAACTTACATTTCTGAACCAGCTCTACCTTTTTCTGCAACTCACTATCTTGCTTCTGTGCTTGCTTGATTCTATCTGATAGAGATGATCTCACTGATACCTGAAACAAAATAGAAGGACTCCCTGCACCAACAACTTCTATGCCAAAGTTCATCAAATCCTTAACCAAAGGATCACGTTCCAAATGCAACATTGTTAATGAAGCATTACTTTTTCGACTCAAAGCATCAGCCACTTTATTTTCTTTTCCCAGATGGTAATGAATTGTACAATCATAATCTTTGATTAATTCCAGCCATCTCCTTTGTCTCATGTTTAACTCTTTCTGAGTGAATATATACTTTAAACTTTTGTGATCGGTATATATTTCACACTTTACTCCATACAAATGATGCCTCCAAATTTTTAAAGCAAAAACAACAGCAGCTAATTCCAAATCATGTGTAGGGTAATTTACCTCATGAGTTTTCAACTATCGTGAAGCATAAGCAATTACCTGATCATTCTGCATTAGGATGCAACCAAGTCCTTTCAATGAAGCATCACTGTATATAACAAACTCACCATTCCTGGAAGGTAGTGCCAAAACTGGAGCATTCACCAATCTTCTTTTCAATTCCTGAAAACAATCATCACATTCTTTTGTCCAGATAAACTTAACACCCTTCCGAGTTAGCTTAGTCATTGGACTAGATAACCGTGAAAAATTTCTAACAAACCTTCGGTAATAGGCCGCCAAACCAAGGAAGCTACGAATCTCGGTTACATTTGTGGGTCTTGGCCATTCTTCCACAACTTTGGTTTTTGTAGGATCAACAGTTATTCCATCTTTAGAAACAATGTGACCAAGGAAAGAAATTTGTTACAACCAAAACTCACACTTGCTGAATTTCCCATACAGTTTCTTTTCTTTTAAGGTTTTCAAGATAACCCTTAAATGTTTTTCATGCTCCTCTTTACTTTTAGAAAACACCAAAATATCATCAATGAAAACCACCACAAACTTATCCAAGAACTCATGGAAAATTCTATTCATTAAGTCCATGAATACAGCAGGTGCATTGGTTATCCCAAAAGGCATTACTACAAATTCATAATGGCCATATCTCGTACGGAACGCGGTCTTCGGAATATCTGCCTCCTTTACCTTCAGCTAATGGTACCCCGATCTCAAGTCAATCTTTGAAAAAAACTGAGCTCCCTGGAGCTGATCAAACAAATCATCGATATGAGGCAAAGGATATTTGTTCTTAACAGTGATATTATTCAAGGCTCTATAATCAATGAAAATTCTCATAGAACCATCTTTATTTTTAACAAATAAAACAGGAGCACCCCATGGTGATGTGCTAGGTCTAATGAAACCTTTCTCTAATAAATCTTGCAATTGCTCCTTCAACTCTAAAAGTTCAATTTGTGCCATTCGATAAGGGGGTTTTGAAATTGGCTTAGCTTCAGGAACTAATTCAACAGTAAACTCAACTTCCCGATCTGGTATTATTCTAGGCAACTCATCAGGAAAAACATCAGGATACTCATTTACCACTGGCACATCATTAATCTGAACAGTTCCTTTATTTTCAACGACGTGTGCAAGGTAACATTCATTTCCATCTTTTACAAGTTTCTCGGCCTCTTGATATGTTATCAAAAGTAAGGGTTCATTCTTGTAAACAAACTGAAAGTCTTTCTGAAAAGAAACTTCTTTAGCTCTACAGTCAATCTTAGCATGGTAAATAGAGAGCCAATCCATACCCAGGATAACATCAAACTCTACTAGAGGTAGAACAATAAGGTTTGCAAGTAGGTTCTTTCCACAGATAAGGATATGAAGATTCTTATAAATTCTTTTTGCCTCGACACTTCCCCCAGGTGTTTTTACCAAAAGTTCAGGAGTCATTTCTTGAGATGGTATTCCCATTTTACTAGAAAAGGTTTCAGAGATGAAAGAATGTGTAGACCCCGAATCAAACAACACACTGGCATAATCTGAAAAAACAAAAAAAGTACCTGATACAACTTCATTTGATGGCCCGAAATCTGCTGAAGTAGTTGAAAAGGATTTCACCACCCCTTTCTGCTTGTAGTCTAACTGCTTCCCATCACTCAAGCTCCTTGTCGGACACTCGTTTGCATAGTGACCCATCTCATTGCACTTATAACATTTCACTAACTGCAAATCAAATTTGTTCTTACCTTCACCTTGATCCTTTTCAGTGCAATCACGAGCCTTATGTCCCATCTTACCACATCAGTAGCACTTCCCAGAATTCAGAAGACATTCCCCAGCATGCCTTTTGCCACATTTATCACAAACTGGAAACTTAGTTCTCTTACCATCAGACTTTTTTGAAGAATTCTTACCTTTCTCCTGCCACCTCGGTCTCTTCTTCTGCTGGTTGTTATAGAAAACTTGGTCATCGGCAAACTCCATTTCCACCTTCTCAGCACATCGAACAAGCTTTTCATAACTTTTAAACTCACGAGAAGCTAATGCCCTTCGATAATTTGGCTTCAATCCTGAGTAAAAACGATTGATTTTACTATCAAGGTCCCGGATAAAATTTGGAGCATACCTTGCCAATCGAGTGAACCTTTCTTCATAGGCAGCCACTGAGTCTTCCTCTTGCCTCAATTCCAAGAATTGCTTTTCCATCCTAAGTCGAAGAGCCTTAGGAAAATACTTCTCAAGAAACATACCTTTGAATTCATCCCAGTCAAGAGCATCAATCTCATCGGCGTCCCATATATTTTTAACCATAGACCACCACTGATCTGTTTCACCCTCCAAACGGTAAATAGCAAGACTAACCTTTTGATTGTCTGAACACCCCATGACATCAAAAATCTTCTCTAGTGCTTTAATCCACCCTTCAGCTAGCACAGGGTCAGATGATCCTCTGAATGATGGTGGATGTTGCCTCATGAAATGTTCCACCACTGACATGTTCCTCTGCGGTTGATCTGGCTGATCTTGTGCATGGATACCACCGCCATTTATCGCTTGAGTCAACTGCGCCATTACTACAACAAACTGTTCAGTTCCAATTCCGACCATTTCTGGATGCTGATTCAGAAGGTTATTTCCTTCTGTATGCCTTCCTAGCACTGCTTCCCTGTTTCCTCTGCGGAAAACCATTCTGAACAAACATGTCTTAGATGAAGCAACATGGTAATCTTTAAATGCTATATCATTTCGAAAAAAATATTTTTGGATAATCATTTAATAGAATTCTAACTCCTAAAGTTATCTAAACCGACCTTTGATACCAACTATAAGGCCCCAGCCTTAAACCTTACTTAATCTTGAGTTATTATAAGATTACACATTGAGGATCTTTTCGGGTTTAGAGTTTTAGAGAATTAGATCATAAAACTTGCATTACATTCCACATATAAACAAAGTGGTTACATAAAGATAGTATTCTTCATTCCCATCAATGGAAACACATTTAAAATAAAACATGGATTATTTCTTGACACATCCTTGACTCTATCATCTTATCATGTACCTTTCCCTTGACCTGTGAAAAACATTTCAAAAACTTGGGATGAGCATAAAAACTCAGTATGGGTTATAAAAAAAACATGGAAAGGAAACATGAGTTCATATATACATAAGAATGAAATCATACTTTACCCATAAAACATAGGCACTTTAACATACCTCATAAAATCATGAATAAATCATAGAAATCATAAGACATAAAGGTAACTTGAGGCATTCATAACATTCTTACGTAGGGAGTAACCCTCTTGGTTACGTTTGGAATACCCATCACACTATATTCCCTAAAATCTCTTCAGAGAAACCTTAACGTTTCACTCCTTCGCGTTACCCAATGCATTGGAGAGCTATAATGGGCTCACCCGCCCTTAGTTTATCACGGAACCACTCGTCTTCATAATAATACCCAAGAACCATAACATAATCATATCACATAAAACATGCATAAAGGAAACATAAAATTTCCACATTTCAATCACAAGATATCAATACAAAACATTATGAAAACCATTTTCAATACCAAAATAAAAGGAAAGTAAAACATGGTATTTATTTTTCTTTTAAAAAGAAGGTATGGCTTGTAGAGGAAGCCGAAACTCAAATAACGGTCACGACGGCGGAGAAGTCGTTGTCGCCGCATACGTACGACAAAAACATTCCCTTTTGTCGTTTAGTAAACGCTTCGTATAAAAAAAAGATTCCTTTTGAATAAACGTAAAAGTCAAAGGGGTTTATACACCGTATAAAAGAAAGTTGTGTATAAAATAAAATATGCCTCAACGAAAGTAGATTGAGACGAAGTCCCATACCTCATCTCCGACTTGACCCGACCGTTCTTTAATCTCCTGAATAATAAACTTGAGTTAATCTCTACTGGCTTAAGAATCTTTTTCAAGTTCATTATTCCTTTTATACCATGTTATGAACATCATGTAATCATTTAAGTTAATAATGTTCATTTTGTCGGTATTTGGTTCTTAAGTCAAAAATAGACTTCTTACACTTACATGTTGTTAATTTGGTCAAAGGTTCATTATATCCAGAATGGTATTCATGATGTAGATATCATATATTTCATATATATCCAGTACATACATGCATTTATAATATTACATAATCATTTATAGGTAAGAAATGAAATGCACCGTTCATGGAGACGGTAAGCCGTACGTACGCATGAACGCTACTTTCATTTCTATTTCGTATTTTATAGAATGGAATCATAATGAAATAAAGGTATATTATAATTCCAGTATAATATCATATATAATATCATAGTTCCATCCTTTATATGTCCCACATATGGTATTTAACAAATCAAATCACTTTGAGGGGGCGGTAGTCCGCACTTCCTAAAATGAAGATATCGTGTTTACCCATAATGGAAACCATAAAGGTATGCCCAAAATGAAAAAAACAGAAGCTTAAGGAAAACATAAACATATTATATATCATATATAAAAATAGTGACATCATAATGGCCACCTTTGGAGGTGTTAAATGAGTATTGAACAATCATCGTTTCGGGTGGCAGAATTTCGCCATCCACAGAAACCGTATGTTCTTTAACCATTTGATGTAGTTGTGTGAGAGTGTAGCTCAAATAAATCTTATAACAACATCCTAGTATATTGAAGATACTGATTTTGTTACAAAATAAGTAAATAAAAAGAGTTTAGGGGGTTGGATAAGCAAAATAAAACAAATGAACATGAGAGAATGAATTACCTTAAAAAGTGTAACTCCTTTTGATTTGAGCCTAAAGGCTTCCTTTGAAAGGATTCTGCCCAAAGAGAATCCTATAGGATGAGGAGAGGGATGTGGAGAGAGTAAATGGGCATGGGTTGGCCGAGCCAAAGGCTTGAGTAGTGTGTGAAATGAGGTAGAGGTGGGGGCCTTTTATAAGAGAAGAGGAGGGGCACTTTTGGAAAGTAAAGAAATATTACTTTATTTGAAAATGTTTTTCGGTTTTAAAAGGTCCCACATTGATATAATTCGTGGATAAGGTTATAAGGGTTCGAAATCCACTCATCTAATTGGTTTTGGCCATGTGTAGTTCGTAGATTTTACATTGTCTTTCCATTTTATTTAAATCGTCAAATAATGATGTCATCGCTGCATCATTATTATGTCATAAATAATTTAATTTATTTAATGTCTAAAAATTATAAAAAAATACTATGATGTAGGAAATCGTTTTATCTTTCCAATTACTATTTATAATCAAATATATGATCTTTATAACCCCATTTAAAAATTGTTTTTGTGAAACATATTATGTTTGTGTCATTTTTACTTTTACATTAAATAAAAAGTTATTTATGTCATTTCCCAAACAAAATGACTCCATGGGGTCCCCAAGTTGACCCATGGCTTGTCTTGGTCGGCCATGACACAACCAATAAGGTTGGGACATGTGTCTAGGTCATTTCATATTATTAAAGCATTATTTATACCTTAAACTACACTAATTACCACTAATCGCGATTAAAAACTTAATAAGTTACTATTCACCAAAAAAATTATTTTAATCTCATTGAACCACATTTTACTTCTTAATGACAACCATGTATGTCGGATTTTCAAAATTCAATACACATTAGTGGTAAACTTTCATTTAACTGAAAAATCAGTTTGCTTGATTACCACTTAGTGGTTTCACTATTCATCAAAAATTGAAGTTTTTCAGAAAATTTCCAAAAATTCACCCTAAGCTATATTTGATATTCTGAATTGAAAAATGAAGTCTATTTTACAAAATTCAAATCATATAAGTCACATTAATTAATTTAATAATTAATTCCCACTGCCAGAGCAAAAAGCGTGTTTTTACAAAACAATAAGTATCAAAAGATTGACACCAGTTTAAGTCTAATTTCAAAGTGAAATTGATTCCAATGACCACCATTGGATAAAATGGTAAAAATATATTCTAATTTCACTTCAAAACCAATTCAAAACATAATCTAATCATATAAATAAATTAGGTTAAAAAGCAGTTTTGATGTAAAATGCAGTATTTTTCACTATTCATTAAAAAAATGAATATTGTCAGAAAAATACCAAAAATTCACACAAGGTAAATTTTGATGTCCCAATCATAAAGAATAAGTTTATTTTGACAAACATAGTTTATAAAATTTTCAAAATATAGATTCAAAAATGGTTTGCCATCAAAAGGCACTAAAACAATCTTTTAAGAATATTAGTGTATTCCATGCATAAGATTGTATTTATTTTCATTTTAAGCCTCTATAACACTATCTTAATCATTAATAGACATAGATAAAAATATCTATTATTCATTACTTACTTGGGATGTTACATTAGTACCTATCGATCCTTTGTGGGTCCGACGACTTAGATGGATCAGTGATCATCTTTATCGTCATCTGAAGAAGTATACCTGTGTGAGATGAATCCTGTATTACTCTCCTTTGTGGATTGTGTTGAACTATCCTGTGTGGATTTACTGTTTACTTTCCTTTGTGGATTGTGTTGAGCTATCCTATGTGGATTACTTTGGCTCTCCTTCGTGAATTGTGTTGTGCTATCCTGTGTGGATTTACGTTTTTCTTTCCTGTGTGGACTGGGTTGTGCTTGGGCTTAGATGTTGGAGTCGAACAGGAATTGATGACTTAGGTATATGTATGGGCATATACCTAAGCAGTGTCGGTTGTTACTTTGTGATTGTATCTTCCCTTTGTGGTTTATCCTTTGTGGATTTCGGGAGACCTTCGGGGGTCTCGGGGTCCCTACTGAGTAGCTTATACTCACCCCTACACGGGCTATGCCTGCACTTCGTTGTGTTGGTTGCAGACGACAGACAGCGCTGATCGTGGTGGAGGCTTGCGGAGCAAGACGGTACCTAGAGGTGGACCACTGGGTGGGATGTACTCAGAACGGACAGCTAGACCAAGGAGCTGTGGAGGCTATCTGTACCCACCCTTCGGGTGGGACTTCCAGAGGACGACTCGACGCTGCGGCTTTTCTTTTCAGTTGCTATTTTTCCCTTCAGTTGTACTTTATAGTTGGGCTTGTATTTTCGGCCCCTTTTACTTTCAGCACAGCTTGTTACAGTTTTTACTTAGTGTTTACTCTTTCTGCTTGCTTACTCTGTGGTGGTTGTTTACTTTACAAAGGAAATTCCTTCCCTGTTATCGGGATTTATGCCTTGGTGCTAGTCGCCAGCCCCTGGCCGATGGAAGGCGGACTTGGGGTAGTCACGGCACGGGCCCCAAGGACGGGTCGTGACAAATCCTTATATAATTTATTATTCATAATTCTTGGATCCAAATACATTAATACTTTGATCCTTCCAATTTAATGGTTGGCATGGAATAGGTCCTTCCTTGGTTTAGAAGTAAATTCTTATGTATGTGCATTGAGTTGGGTAATTCCCATGATTTCCACAGATGAGACATTGAACTCCATAACAATTGGTCACTTGATGACCAATTTTCCCACTGAGATAATATCTTCCCCTCCATTTGAGGTATTCCTCAAGGTTCTTCTTCCCTTCATCTTGACCTGTAGGAAGCTGAATCTTCTTTCCTCTATGCTTCTAAAAATTTGAACGTTTATAAATTTTCACATTCCTCTTATGTAATGTGTTAGTAAATTCATCAAAGATTACATTATTAATCATATATCGTGATAACCGATTCAACATAATCACAATATCTTTCTCTCCAGTCATTATCCAATTTTGTTGCTCAAAATCACCAGATTTTCCATCAAACTCAATGTTAATCCAATTCCTTCTGGTTTCCTCCATTATCTGAGACCATAAATAATAGGGTGATAAACACATATCATTGACGAAAACCACATAATCAAGAAAAGGTAATTTCAATCTTTAACATCTTAGGTTTAATCCTAGCTTATCCATGATCATTACCAAAATTCTAGGGGGTTCTTCTATACATATACTCAAAGTCTATCATAGGGTTATATCCCTAATCTATGTTTTCTAAATCAATTTACAAGGGTGTTTCTAAACTTCCTCTAATACCAATTGTAATGCCCTGACCCCATAAGCCCAGAGCCAGTGCATTATATTAATACATTGGAATGATTAAAAGGAATCAAGTCCCAAAGGAGCGATCAGTTTAGCAGTCTTAGAAAATAGATTACATACTTGAACTTTACATTAAAATTTCAAACATAAAACACATCATATATAATCCTTTTATAACACCATTATTCACCTAGATTAGGCCTTCATATCAATCATAAAACACTTCTTGGAATCATGAGAAAATAAAACATAAGAAAGGGGTGAGCTCATATGCTCAGTAAGGATAGACAATAAAGTATAAGCTATCATAAATAAGCATAATGAAAGGTATAAAATTGAAACATAAGCCTTTTAAATATAATCTTCAACATAATATGGAAAGAATAAATAAAATAATTCCATTTAAAATTTCACATGGATATTATACAAGTCAAATAATCACATGTAATATCAATAACTAATCTCATTATGAGGGAATGTATAATGCCAAACATCTTAAACACACCATCGAGGCCTCAAAAAAAGATATCTAAAAATAA
The DNA here is from genome assembly GCA_963277665.1 of Viscum album. Lineage (NCBI taxonomy): Eukaryota > Viridiplantae > Streptophyta > Magnoliopsida > Santalales > Viscaceae > Viscum > Viscum album. Next base: position 1,451,827,717 of record OY728128.1, read on the forward strand.
ATGGTTGTGGCCTCGGCTAAATACATATCTCAAAATAAATTGGAAAGGCCTCGAACAAGTCCAAATCTAGTTTGTCTCATGAGACCTACCAATGCATCGAGAGGCTATAGCGGTCCCCACCCATCACTTACCAATTCCAATACATTCCTCATATGAAATGGGTGAAACATAACATAAACATTCATATTAAAACTAATATATGAAATGTAAATACTTTAACCATAAATCATGAATGGTATAAAAATAGAACATCCACAGTCAAACATATCATAACTCATTCAGTACAATATGTAAGATTTTATTATAATAAATCAAACTTAATATATAATAAAATATAATAAAGGATATTGACATAGATAAAAGTAATCAGTAAAACTCTTCAATAGAAATATCCATTTTTTCTTGAAATCATTTAAAACTCACAAAATTTATAAAATATGTCATTTAAAAGAGATTTTTGAATCAAAGTGTCTCATATGACTTTGAAAATTTTGAAAGGATTTTACATTTTAAAATAATCATTTACATATAAATAAATCCTTAAAATCATTTTCAAAACATGGACATTAATTAAAAATATTTAGAAAAATAAATCTTTAAAACATTTAAAATGATGTTCTAGTGAAAGTGTCTCTTCCATTAAACCTTAAAATATTAATTTTGAAGAAATATTTTTGAAACACGTACATGGATGATAAATATGTCCCTATAAATACTTACATGTAAACAATCTCGGATAATAATGAGATTGAAGAATTAACCCTTACCTTTGGTCTAATACTCTCTGGACGTGTCTGAAACTTCTGTATAATGTTTTTAAACATATTATTATCTTATATCAGAATCATAAACATATTTATGATATCATATATGATTCTTTTATGACTTTATATTACCTGTTTATTAACAATTCCATTTTAATGCAACATTTCGGGTAATAATTGCTTTTTCTGTCCTACGTGTTTTGACTTTTTATTCTTGATCATATTACATAGATCAAGATTTACTTACTTATAGAATCTATAATATAATTTATATATCATATATATTCATAATATATAATATATATATATATATATGAAATGGAATACACCATTCATGGAGATGGTAGGTCGTACGTATGCATTAACATTGTTTCTGTTTTCTTATCGTATTGAATGGAAGTAAGTGAATGGAATATATGTAAATACATGCATATATATATATATATATATATATATTATTCCAGTAGCCTTATTATTTCATATATTTCACAATTACTCATAATATATATTTTTTATAATCATTCTTGGATCGTGGACGTGGAATATGAGTCTCATCGCGTCGTGGAGACGGTAAACCGTGCGTACGCACGAGCGACGATATCATTTCCTTAACAGTTAAATGGAATGGAATTGGATGGAATGTGAATTTTAGATAAATAATATAATGTTATATATATTATTTAAGTCATTTATATTCATCATTATACCTGTAGAAATAAAGTATAGATGAAATACAATTTACACCATGGTGTGGAGACAGTAAGTCGTACGTACGCACGCATGGTGATATTGTTTTTAATAGGATGGGTAAAAGGAAGAATATGGTTTTCCCATAATCATAAAAACAACTTAGAATATATGATACTCTAAAGTTATTATTTTAGTATGGTAACAACTTAGAAAGAGGAAGTAGAAGAAAAAAATAACTTTGAAAGAAGGGATAAAATGATTACCTCTTCTTTGGGTGTCTCCTTTTGATTTGAACAAAAATACTACTTAAGTTGGTTTTATGTCAAAAGGGTGGCCTCTATTATGAAGTGAGGGAAGTTGAAAGTAGATTTGGTCATGTTTTTTCCGATCCAAAGGCATTTGAATTTTCTAATTAAAGAGAAGGATAAGTGCCCTATTATAAGAGAGTTGAGGGGCACTTTAGGGAAATCTTGAAATATTAATTTATTATAAATAGATTTTTTCTTTATAATAGCTCCAAATTAATTTATTTCAAGTATAATATTATTATGGTTCTAAATACTCTCATACAATGATTTTTAGACATGTTTAGGTCCTGAAATTAAACGTATCGTTTGGGATTAACCATTAGTTAAACAATTTAACTCTTATTGTGTCTTCTTTTATTTTTATACTATAGGGTTAATATAGTTACTATAAAATGACAAGAGAACATAATGTGGATAATTAATTACATTTGTAACATTTTATAAGTTTTTTGGACTAATCTTATATTTTTAGTATTTTTATATCATTTAATAAAATAGTATTTATTTTTAAAACTCTTTTATGTCAATTTTGACCTTATTTAGTAATCGATTTTTGTTAAAGTCGTAACAACTTGATTACTACAAAAAAATAAATTATATAAAATATAACATGTAATAGTCATATATAAAATTATTTTATAGTATAAAAAATTTCAAATGACATTTATTGTAATATTTATAATATAATTTATTTTATTATTTTATTAATAAGGAAAATACTGCATCATTATTATGTTATAAATAAATTTAATTTATTAATGTCTAAAAACTACAAATAAAATACCATGATGTAGTAAATATTTTTATATTTCTAATTAATATTTATATTTTAAGAGATCACTTATATAACTCAAATTAAAATTGTTTTAGTAATAAGATACTTGTATATGTTATATTTCCCTTTACATTAAATTAATTATTATAACATGTCATTTTCACACCCAAGTGGATTCATGGGGGTCATATATTTTACCTAAGGATACTCATGGTCTTCAATATATCATACAATATGATTAGGACACGTTTTAGAGTAGTTTTATATTATTATAATGTTGTTTTTTACCCTTATTTACGTGATTTACCCTTTAACCATGGTAAATAAAAATAATTACTGAAGTTATTATTCATAATGTCCAAAAATAAAAGGTACATATTTACACAATTTGGATCTTATGATTCCAAACAGGGAATCCATTTTTCCAAATTCAAAACATAGAATTGGCACAAATTAATTTAAAATTAATTCATATTGTCAAAACCAGAAAGTATGGTTTTTAGAAGTAAAAACTGTCAAAAAATTGACATGTGTTTATGTCCAATTTCAATGTAAAATTACTTCAAATGAAAAAAATTGGGTTAAATTATAAAAACATAATCTAATTACACTTTAAAATAAATTAAAAATATAATATAACTATATAAATAATTTACATGAAAAATAATTTTTGAATTAAAATGCAGTGTTTTCACTCTTCATTAAAATCTGAAAGTTATCATAAAAACAACTAAAAATTATCCAAAATAAATTTTATGTTCCACTTATAAATAATAATTTTATTTCATAAAATTTAATATATAAAGATTCAAATATTTTATTTAAAAATGGTTCGCCATTAAAAGGCAGAAAAATTGCATTTTTTGAAAAAAATACTTCTTTTATCTAAAAATTTGAATTTGTCCTTATATTATGTCTAATAAATGCATAATATGAATGTTAAAATTATATGGGATATATAAAATTCAAAATTTAGTTAATACTATTCGTAAACTCTTTTTAAACAGCTAGTTTGATAGGTCGTGGTGCGCTCGAACTCAGGGTTGTGTGTAGCGCAAGCTATTGAATTATTAAGAAGAAGCGTACTATAGAATCTTAGGGTGTTACATTACCCCCTCATTCAATAAATTTCAACCACGCAATTTAAACTCAGTATTGAAAACTAAGGGTTTTACATTTCAAAATAGCTTAGTTGAAATCCCATATCAATAAATAGATTAATGAGACCTCTATTTTAAAATAAATAAAGGTAAGTATTAAGGTTATCGAAAATAACACATACTAGGGTTCTATATAGGAAAAAATGGAAATGAAAGAAAAATATAACCATCAAGTTCTAATGGAGAGTGATATAGAATATTATTATTAGGATAAATTTAATAATCTAAAATCTATAAATCTGCGATGATCGAAGGGACCATTTGATTCATTACAAAAAAAATTACTAGGAAAACATTTTTGGTTTTTAAGATACTTTCCCTAAAGTTGAAGAACATGAGAATAAATACTTACTTGATTTTAGTATAATCTCACCATTGGTTATTCCGTGAACAATTTCTACTTAATCTCTTATTTAAAAAAATGAAGGTGAATTTCCTATTTCTGTAGTGTTGGAAGATCATGAAATCTATAAATAAAATGATAGGTTATTCCATCTATCTCAAAAAAAGTGTTAGAACAGGTTATACCATATGCACAATTCCACATATAGCGAGATAATACATTAATCTAAAAAAATTAAACTGGATTATAACTTATACTATCCATAAATGGATAACCTTACAATCCTTCCAAAAACTGTAAATCTAAAAAATTTCAACGAGGTGAACCAAATCAGCTTAGAATTTATCTCCCATATCTCTTAGGGTGGTCCTTGTTTGTCACATTCCAAACATGTGAACACCTTCATCATGTATTCTATTGAGTCATGGTAAAAAATGGAATTATTAGATATCCTTATTGAAAACATGTATGTTTCCTTGTTTTGAAACATAGTGGATTATTCCTTAATTCCTAAAAATTTGTACACTCCATCAATGATAGCATAATCCTCTTGTCGACAAATCCATAATTAGTTCTCAAGAAACTAGCATCATCCAATTTACTTATTCAAATCCAACATATCTTTATCCAAACATTATTATCTTAACATAAAGAAAATATTAAGAGTTATCTTTACCTTAATCATATGTTCTCCAAATATAATCTTACCCTTAAATCAATTTTCTTATACATTATAACTATTCAACATATTCTTGAAAATTATTAGCAGAAAACATAAACTGAATACTCCTTATATAATTTAGTATTCATAATTCTTGGATCCAAATACATAAATACTTTAATCCTTCTAATTTAATGGTTGGAATGGAATAGTTCCTTTCTTGGTTTAGAAGTATATTCTAATGTCTGGGAATTGAGTTTGGTAATGAACATGATTTCCATAGATGATACATTGAACTCCATAACAATTGGTCACTCAATGACCCTTTTTCCTATAGAGATAACATCTTTCCCTCCATTTGAGGTATTCCTCAAAGTTCTTCTTCCCTTTCTCTTGACCTGTAGGAGAACTAATCTTCTTTCCTCTATGCTTCTTAAAATTTGAACATTTATAAACTTTCATCTTCCTCTTACATAATGTGTTAGGAAAGTCATCAAAGATCTAATTGTTAATCATATATCATGATAACTGATTCAACATAATCACAATATCTTTCTCTCTAGTCATTATCTAATTTTTTTTCTCAAAATCACCATATTTTCCATCAAACTCAATTTCAATCTAATTCATTGTGGTTTCCTCTGTTAACTAAGACCAGAAAGTACAGGGTGAGAAACACATATCATTGAAGAAACCCACATAATCAAGGGAAGGCACTTTAAATCTATAAAATCTTAGGTTTAATTTTAGGTTATCCATGATAGATAAAAAAATTCTAGGGTTTTATTATATAATAATCCTCAAAGTCTATCTTAGGGTTATGATCCCTAATCTAAGTTTTTTAAATCTATTTCCAAGGGTGTTACTAAATTTCCACTGATAACAATTGTAACACCGTGACCTCAGAAGCCTGGATCTGGTGTATTATTTTAATATATTAGCATGATTACAAGGAATCAAGTCACGAAGGACCGATTATATTAGCATTCTTGGAAAATTTATTGCATACATGAACTTTACATTACAATTTCTAACATAAAACATCATATAGATAATCCTTTGAGAATTTAATTATTCTCCTAACTTAACCTTTCTATCAATCATAAAACACTTATTGGCATCTTGAGAAAATAAAACATAAGAAAGTGGTGAGCTCAAATTCTTAGTGAGGATTAACAATATATCAGAAGCTATCATAAATAAGAAAAAACTTTTAAGTCAAGGTATAAAACTGAAAAACAATCCTTTCAAACATAATATTCAGCATAATATGGAAAGAATAAATAAAATAATTCCATTTAAAATTTCACATGGATATTCTACTGGTAAAATAATCACATGAAATATCAATAACTAATCACATTATGAGGGAATGCATAATGTTGTATATCTGAAACATACCGTCGAGGCCTCGGCCAAGACAACTAAAAATAAATGGTTATGGACTCGACCAAATCCATATATGAAAAGAAATGAGAAAGGACTCAGCTAAGTCCATATCTAGTTTGTCTCATAATACCCATTGATTCATAGAGGGGCTATATAATGCCCCACTGGTCACTTACTAAGTCCAATGCATTCCTCGTATAAAAAGGGTGAAACATAACATAAACATTCATATTGAAACCAGCATACGAAATGTCAATACTTTAACCATAAACCATGAATGGTATAAAAATAAAACATCCATATTCAAACATATCATAACTCATTCAATATAATATTGAAGATTTCATTGTAATAAATCAACCTCAATCAAGAATAAAATCCAATAAAGGATATTGACATAGATGAAAATATTCAGTAAAACTCTTTGAGAGAAATAACCCTTTTTTTAAATCATTTAAAAGTAATACAATTTATAAAAGATGTCATTTAAAATATATTTTTGAATCAATGTGTCCCATACCAATTTTAAAGTTTTTAAATGAATTGACATTTTAAAACAATCATGTCTATATAAATAAATCCTTAAAATCATTTTAAAAAGATTGACATTAATTAAAAATATTTAGAAAAATAAATCTTAAAAACCTTTAAAATGATGTTCTAGTTAAATATTACCTTACATTAAACCTTTAAAGATTCCTAGTGCGGAAATTTTTATGAAACATGTACATGGACGATAAATATGTCCCAGTAAATACTTACACATAAACAATCTCAAATAATAATGATATTGAGGAATTAACTCTTACGTTAGTTATAATACTCTCCATACGTGACCAAAACTTCTTTATAATGTTTTTAAATATATTATTAACTTATATAAGAATCATAACAATATTTATGATATCATATATGATTATTTTATGACTTTATATTACCTATTTATTAACAATTCCAAGTTAATGTAACATTCCGGGTAATAATTGCTTTGTATATCGTACATGTTTTGACTTGTTATTCTTGATCATATTACTTAGATCATGATTTAATTATTTACAGAATTTATACTATGATATATATATCATATATATTCATAATATAAATATTTATAATATATATATATATGAAATTGAATACACTGTCCATGGAGATGGTAGGTCGTACGTACACATGAACGCCTTTTCTGTTTTCTTATCATATTGAATGGAAGTAAGTGAATGAAATATATGTACATACATATATATATATATATATATTATAGTAGCCTTATTACTTCATATATTTTATAATTCATCATAATATATATATTTTTATAATCATTCTTGGATGGTGGAGGTGGAAGATAAGTCTCATCGCGTCGTAGAGACGGAAGGTTGTACGTACGCACGAGCGACGATATCATCTCTTTAACAGTTAAATGGTATTGAATTGGATAGAATATTAATTTTACAGAAATTATATCATGTTATATTTATCATTTAATTCATTTATATTCATCATTATACCCATCTAAATAAAGTATAGATGAAAAATAGTTTATACCATAGTGTGGAGACGGTAAGTCGTATGTACGCACACATGGTGATATTGTTTTTCATAGGATGGATAAAAGGAGGAATATGGTTGTCCCATAATAATAAAAACATATCAGAATATAGTATATTCTGAAGTTATTATTTTATTATGGTAACAACTTATAAATAGGAAGTATAAGAAGAAAAGAACTTTTAAATAAGGGATAAAATGATTACCTCTTCTTTGGGTGTCTCCTTTTTATTTTCACAAACAGACTCCTTAAATTGGTTTTATGCCCAAAGGTTGGCCTCTAGGATGAATTTAGGTAAGCTGAGAGGATATTTGGGTAGGTTTTGGCTAAGTCAAATGGATTTTGAGGTGGTAATTAAAGAGAAGGATAAGTGCCCTATTATAAGAGAGGTGAGGGGCACTTTAAGAAAATCTTGGAATATTAATTTATTATAAATTGATTTTAGGTTTATAATAGCTCAAAAGTAATTTATTTCAATTATAAGATGATGATGGGTCTAAATAATCTCATCCAATGATTTTTAGACAAGTTTAGGTTATGAAATTAACCTTATCTTTTGGTATTAATCCTTAGTTAAACAATTTATCTCTTACCATGTCTTCTTGTATTTTTATATTATAGGGTTAATATAGTTACTATAAAATTCCAAGAGAACCTCATGTGGATAATTAATTAAATTTGTAACATTATGTAATTCATTTGGTAGAATATTAGATTTTTATTATTTTTATATCATTTAATAAAATAGTATTTTTTTTTAAACTCTTTTATGTCAATTTTGACACTAGTTAGTAATTGATTTTTGATAAAGTTATAACAACTTGAATACTTCAAACCAAGTTCATTAAATCAAAGATAAAATTTCATAGTCATTCAGAAAATATTTTTATGGTATAAAAACTTTATAATTAAATTTATATTAATATTTACAATATCATTTATTTGATTCTTTCATTAATAAGGAAAATAATGCATCATTATTGTGTCATAAATAAATTTAATTATTTAATGTCTAAAAATTAAAAATAAAATACCATATAGGAAATATTTTTATATTTATAATGAATATTTATAGTTTAATAGATCAATTATATAACTCTAATTAAAACGGTTTTAGTAATAAGATACATGTTTATGTTATATTTCCCTTTAAATTAATTATTATAACATGTCATTTTCACACCCAAGTGGCTCTATGGGGTCTTAAAATCAGCCTAAGTATGGTAATGGTCGGCCATATATCATAAAATAGGAATAAGACATATGTTAGTGTAGTTTTATATTATTATAATGTTATTTTTTACCCTTATTTACCATATTTACCCTTTAACTATCGTAAATAAAAATAATTACTGAAGTTACTATTCATAATATCCAAAAACATGTAACTATTTACAAAATTTGGACCTTATGATTTCAAAAATGGAATCCATTTTTCTAAATTCCAAACTCATAACTGGTGTAAATTAATTTAAAATTGATTCTCTTTGTCAAAACTAGAAAGCGGGTTTTTAAGAAGTAAAAACTATCAAAAGATTGACATGTGTTTATTTCTAATTTCAATGTGAAATTACTTCTAATGAAATTTTTTTTATTAAATTATAAAAAAAATAATCCAATTACACTTTAAAACTAATTAAAAATATAATCTAACTATATAATTAATTTAGATGAAAAAATAGTTTTGAATTAAAATGCAGTATTTTTCACTATTCATTAAAATATGAAAGTTGTGAGAAACACCAAAAATTTATCCAAAATAAATTTTAAAGTACCACTTTTAAAGAAGAATTTAATTTCATAAAATTTAATATATAAAATTTTTAAATATTGGATTTAAAAAATTTTCTCCATTAAACGGTTTAAAAACTGCATTTTTTAAAAAAATACTTCTTTTATTTGAAAAATTGAATTTGTTATTATATTATGTATAAGAAACACATAAGATGAATGTTAAAATTATATGGGATATATAAAATTCAAAATTTGGATAATATTATTCATAACTTTTTTTTAATGTCTAATTTGATAGGTCTTAGTGCGCTCGAACTCGGTGTTGCGTGTAGCGCAAGCTATTGAATTATTAATAAGAAGCATACCATGAAAGCTTGGGGTGTTACACAAAAGAAGAGGTTACATCCTTCTTCAAGATCCTTTGTATTATTTTCATTCTCCAACCACTCAAATAATCTTATTACACGATTATATAATATTCTCAGTATCTTAAATATTATGAAATTTTTTAATTCTATGTTTTCTACCTAAAGTTACACATGAATCCATCTAATGGGTAACAAAATTACCATTATTATGCATGGTGAACAACCGCCTTATGAAACGATGTTATTATTTTTTCCATTACCACCTATCATGGTTGAAAATTATGATAAAAATTTTATTTTTATATTATATTTATGATATTTATGACTTATTTATGCTTCAGTAATTATTATATAAAAAATACCTTCATGCTTTCTATTTTGTGTAAATACGATAACTTAATTTGTGGAAGTTTGGACTACCGCCTCCTCAAAGCAATGTGATTCGTTCACACTTTATATGAAATGTATTAAAGATGGTTTTCGTAAATGTATATGATATATATATAATAATAATCCTAATATAATGATATTATATATATACATATATTTCATTTACTTTCTTTGTTTCAATACTACAGCAAAATGGATACAATATTCATGTGTACGTACGATCTACTATCTCCATGAATGGTGTATTTTATTTAATATTTTTATCATTTATATATTAATATAAATACTTATATAATGAATATATATTATATTTATATCATTTTTTAAATTATATATATAATTATATAACTATGATGACCAAAAATATAACAAATCAAAACACAAGAGAAAAAAAAGCGATTATAACCTCAAAAGTAACATTAATATTGAGTTGTTAATAAATAGGTAATTTAAAGTCATAATAAAATCATGAATGGTATTAGATATGATAATATGGTTATGTGGTATATTTATAATAAATTTATATTTATTATACAAGATTTTTTAATCAGTACGAAGATAGTCAAGACTTAAGGTAAGGGTTTTCTCATCTCATGTTTTATTATCTGTGAGATACATGCCATGTTCACCACTCGTATCTTTTTTGTGGTGTATATACTTTATATAAATTTATTATATGATAATTATAATTAAATTTATGTTTTTTTATATATCTGTTTGATTATATATCTTTTATTGGGGGTTTTTAAAAAAAATTACCAAATCAGAAAAGTAGTTTTGTCCCAATTTGTTTTTGAGATGCATATTGTGTTATCCACCTAAATTTTTCTATGAAGTTTATTTACTAACTTTGCATGTTATATCACGAATTTTAATTTTTTTAATGGTATTATAATATTCATATAATTTTATTCTCCTATGGGGGTCATGATTTAAAGTTACCAAAGTGGTAACAGTTTATTTATACACTCTCATCGTTTATCGGTATTATTTATGATTATGTTTCCATTGAGGAAATATTTTGATCCATATCTTAAGAAAAATTATGAATTTTTATTATCTTTTATTTATTTATAATAAATTAATTTATTGGTACCATTTTTTTACTCTTTTTTACTTAAGATAATTAAAAAAGTGTTTTATGGAAAATCAGACTTTATCTCTCAGTTTGGTTGGAGATATGTGTTCTTTCAAAACCATGTTTTATAAAAAGTTTTTTAAAATGATTTATGATTAAAAGGTTTTTAATTTTTTTTTCAATATTTAATTATATTTTTTGAAAATAATTTCAAATAAAAAGGTTTTAAAAATGATTTCATCCTTATTTTATATGTTTTCAAAGAAAAATATTTTCAAAAATATTTTCAATCTTATTTTATAAGTTTTCAAATAAAAAGTTTTCCAAAATTATTTTCATGTTTCTTTTATAAGTTTTCAAGGAAAATTTTTTTAAAAATGATTTTCAAGATTCTTTTATAAATTTTCAAGGAAAAAGGTTTTCAATATTATTTCATGCTTTCTTTATATGTTTTCAAATATATTTTCAATGAAAAAGGTTTTCCAAATTCTTTATGTTTTAGAGTATGTTTTTACAAAGTGGAAAATATATTTTCCTAAAGATATGATTTCAATGATTTTAAATACTAGTTTATATATTTTACAAGTTTTTTTTATTAAAATTATTTTGAATATGTTTAATGTTTTAAAAAGTGCATTTCAAAGAATGGTTATTTTCCTTAAGAAATGTTCCAAGTGATCTTTCAAAATCCTTATCCATCTAAGATGGAATCCTTTGAAATAATTTAAGATTTATTGGGAATAAGATCTAATAATAACATTCATATTCTTTATTTAATGATTTATGTTTTGATGACATTATTTTTTTAGCACTCGTTTTTCTTCCATGGGTTATATGCTTTTAGAACCCTCTTTTTCCATGGGTTATTCCTTGGTGAAATGATATATAAACCTTTCTATTTTCCATATGTAATGATGTTGTGAAATAATAATGATACACGCTTAATTTTAGGGGTTATGAATTGATTTTTATAAAACCACTCTATTTTATAAGTCAGTACATGATGAATTTTTTGTTGTCTTTTGACATATACATGTATGATTTCATTATGTGATGGGTGAGACCTATATCTCCCTCAAATGCATTGGGTAAGGATAAGTATTTTATGAGCTCAAGAGGGTACATAGAAGGGAATCCCAAGCTCCAAACAAGAGTGAATCTTATTCCAAAAAAAAGAGGGTATATGGGAGGGTATCCCAAGACATAAGAGGGTACACGAGAGTGAATCCCAAGCCCGAAAAAAGAGGGTACACATGAGGGAAACCCAAACGTGGAACAAGAGGGTATAAAGAATGGAAACCTAAGCCTAAAATAAGAGTGTGTACAGGAGGGAACCATAATCCTAAAGAAGGTACATGGGTTATTTCCCAATGATAACATGTTATTAAGGTCTCGGTGGGTATCGTTGACATAGGATATTTCATTCTTATGTGTGTACTAAAAATTTCATGTTCTATTCCTATGTTATGATTGTCTCCTCTTTCCTTTTTTGATTCACATTTTATAAACTAAAAATTTTTATTCCATTATTTGTGTTTATTATCTTTGATATACTTGGAATGATATTGTAATGTTATGATCATGTTCTCGTAACCTTATTCTCATGTTTATCTCCCTTGTTTACCCTTAATGAGTATATATGCTCACCCCCCTTCTTATGTTTACTTTCCCCGTGTTATTAAGAAATGTTTTAAGTAGAAGAACTAAAGGGGAATATCATTTTGAGAAACATTGAAGATATTAAACTAAGTCATAAGATTGTTTCCCAAGTTTACAAAGACAATAAACTGTTACTGTCCTTGGACATGTACTTTTGTAATGTGTTGAATATTCTTTTAATTTGATGTAATATTCATGTATGTTAATCTTGGGTCTTTATATAAGTGACGAAATAATAGATGATAAATGTGGGTGGAACGTTAATCCCTCACAAATAAATTTAAAAGATAATGTTTTGTGATATTTTATGACCTTATCCCTTAATTTAACATTTTTACCTCATTTTAACCTTTATCGTGATAACTAACTTTTACCTTAATAACTTATTTTTATACCTAAAAAAATTGATCATAAAAACTAATTTAAAAATTTAGATTATAAATAATAAATCCATTTAATTTAATTTAATTTGTCACTATTATAAAAATTAATTTTAAATTAATAATGTATAACACATAAAAATATTTTTTACGAAAAAAATTAAGTCCAAAAAATAGATTATTTATTATTTTTACAATATAATAATCATTAGATGAATAGTAATTTATTTTATTATATATATATAAACAATAAATTAAAATAAAATAATTTCTATATAAATATGAAATTATCTATTAATAAAAATATGCCCAAAATAATGAAAAATAATTCATTATAAATTCCTCATTTAACATTAAATGAATTTAATCACATATCATTATTTATCTTTTAACTGTTCTATTTTAAAAATTCACTAGTATTATATTATTTCTTTGAAAATTTTAGATCATTCTTTAAAATTAATATATTATGAATAAAAATAACTATTTTTATAATAAAATATTATAATTAATTGTTATCTTTTTATTTCCTTCTAGATTTGTTAACCATAATATTTTTAATTTTTTACCATTAATTACTTAACTACATTCCACCAATTAGATAAAAATATATCCAAAGATCAAATATCTAATGGTAATATATATCCAAAGTCTATATGTCCAATGCCCATATGTCCAACGACCATATGTATAATGGTCATATTACATTTCTATATATAGTTGTACATGTTTAACTAAAATTAAATTCTCTTATTCGTTTACATTTTTCTCAAGATGTATGTTATATTTATAATATTTTTCCTTATTTCCATTATTATAATCAAAGGAATGATCTTCAATAAAAACCATGAGGATAAAGAATTCGTGTTCTTGGCCTTTTGTCTACTTTTGGTTTTATTCCTCTTATTGTTGTATTAATAATGTTTCATATTGAATTATCACAATGTATTAATGTTTATCTAACATCATAATATTTTTTTCACAAAATATTATATCATAGTTTTTTAGTTTATTTTTTCATGTATCATAAGCTATCAAACACACTATATTTATTTAAAGAGATATACATACTAAAATTATGGAGAGTAAAAACCATATTCTCCCATAAAGAAGAAAATGTCACCACATAAAGGCAAGAAAACAACCCTATATCGGTATTAATAGACATAGGAACACAAAAATGATAGCCAATCTATAATAAGGATAAAATATTATGAATTATTATTTAGATAATTAGAATCCCAATAAAAATGATCACCTCCCAATTATTTATCACATCCTCAAAAAAACATCATGAAACTAATAAAAACCTATAACAGGAATCTATAAATCAAGCGGCTGATTCAATCTCTCAAAATACAAACCTAACTCACAAAGAAGAGAGGGGATAATCAAATAATAAGAAAAATAAATTTCCATCAATTCTTAATCTTTATTTTAATGGATACAGGTTGTATTATTGATAAACTTCAGACCATCAACCTTGAAAATATCAAAGGGTGAAACAGACCTACCCCAGTCTCTCCACCATAATGACCCTGGTACCTAGAACAATGTATACCCTAGTTCTAAGGAAACTGCACACTGATCAAACATAAATCTATCTTAGTTCCACTATACATTAGTATATTAATAATAATATGATCCTACTACTAAAATTATTATTGTGGAGGTCTTTAAAATTACTTAGAAAGACTATTCATCATCTCTCTACATGTATTCCAACACTGGTCACCAGAAAAATAAATAAATAAATTCTTATAATGTATAACAACACAAAAATATAATAAAATTAGTATTTGAGAACCCTTAAAGGATCTCAGTTTACTAGATCATTAGGAATGATAAGATTTTTTTATAAGGAACTTATGATCTTGTCAAGTCATCATTTGTCTTGAAGAAAAAGAACTTTGAATCCCATCTCCACTCAAACCAATCCTCCACTAGTTGATACCTAGAATCAACCTCATTTTTTCTATTTATTACTTTTTTATTATAACTCATTTAATCATCATAGCATAGCTAGTAAGCCACCGAGTACCAATCTACCTCTAAATCTTAAGATGAAATGTCACCTCAAAATTCTTATATCTTAGATCATTATCTATAATATCCAATTAATAACATACTAAGAACACAATTATATTCACCTCATCTCATTGAAACCTTTGATTATAACTATTATACAAAACTATATAAATAAAACATACTTGATCAAAATCAGCCCGAGGATATGGATACCATGTATATGAATTTAATTACCTCATCTTCTCTATAGAAATTATCCTCCATAATCATACAAAGCCATCAAGTCCTATGTGTAGTAAAATAATGTATATACCATGACAATAATTATAGTATATATATATAGAATGGAATACCTATAAAATGATAAGTAAATCATTAGGGTCCTTGTGTAGGATTGTAGGGGGGCTCTACATCTATAGATCACTTTCTTTGGCCTATGTTATGTAGAATGTTCAAGAATAATATTGTTATACCACCTAATGCAATATCATGTGGTTATAATCTAAATACAATCAAAAATAGGTGCTTTAATACCACTTAGTCACAAATTGATCTCATCGATTTATCTTATTGGGTAAAAAAAGATCAAATATGACACCTCAGGCTCACCTCCAATGGGTGAGGGACTAGAGTTAGAAGTCAAGGGTAGATATTACATACACATGGGTTGTGTTTACCTTAATAATATAACATCAAGATGTAATTAAGGAATAAGTGTGGCTAAAAAATCTAACATAATTTAATATCCAATTTAAATGTAATGTATACATAAATCTATGAATATCATACAACTATATCAATATATAGTATTTATACGTGGTAAAAATACAACTGTAAAACCCTCAAAAAAGAAAAAACCAAAACAACCATGGTATATATCAAAAATAGTATTCATATACTCTTACTCTATCCACCCTTGATGGTCAGGATATTGTTTCTTTGCACTAAAACAAATACACTTTTAAATATCTCAAAAATGTTATAAAATGTAAGGGTGAGTGTAAACATACCTAGAACATTCTTACTCTAGCCTCAAACTACCAATGTTATAAAAGTGTATTAATTTATATTTGAGTTTAAAATATCAAATGGAAAATAATTATACTCTAGGGTATAGTCTAAAACCATTACAGTTCTCCCATTGTTCACCATCAAAAAACTTTGTAAATCATAGGTTTAATATATAGTAACTCATGTCACCAAATTCATCTAAATAAGGTAACCAATAAATCAAACCCACTATAAAAGTTATATTCTCCCAACATCACATGGATTTCCACTATCCACCACCAATGTTGTCATAACTATAAACAGAATATATATAATAATATTTGGTTGAGGAGAAAATACCACTCAATTAGTTATCCATCATGATGTACACTACCAAGATGTTAAGGTTCACTTTTAATTCTCTTTCTCTAGTGGTGGTTCTCATAAAAATTAATTTGTTTCATTTATTAAATAAATAAACATACAATATGGGTACACACAAACCCATAATTCCAAATCATTCATCACTACACTAGTGGGATCTGTAAAATTCCAAACCATGGTATATGATCACACCAAATATTTGGAATCCCGCATCAAGGAGTATTTTTTGATACTATATTATCCCACACTTTTATAATAATACCCCATATCTAAGAATCATTAACATCATTATGAGAAAAAAATGGGCATCCACATATCCTGAGTATATCCAGTATAATGAATCAAAAAAACCACACCATATTCATACAACCTTCTAAAAATCATCCCCCAGAATACACCTTCTAAAATGATCCAATGCAAAAAAATCATATTACATATTCCAGAACCAAAACCAAGTTGCTAACCTCTTTGAGAAACATTAGTCAATTCACTATAAACACTATCCACAACCAAAATTCATGTAGCCAAACTCATCCTCCAGAATAGGCAATTTAGGTTAAAAATCATCATTCTAATACTAAATTTTCAGCAACATAACCAAATTATCCTCCATAATTATGCAAAATAAAATAAAATATTCCCAAAATTATTTTTTTAAGAAAATATAAGGTAATATACAAGGAATCACCCCTTCGGTCCCACTAAAATTCAACCCTTATAATAAGGTCACACAACCCTTATATATAAAATCCATTTAGAAATATATGATCAAAAATATGAGGAATCACATTACAACACACAAATACACCATTAATAATTCACCTTAAAACATCCCTTACATAATAGTTTTAAATAATACAACTGAACACAATATTGAAACCCTGAAAATACCCAAAGGAAAAATAACCTTTCAAACCCATTAAAATTTTCATCACCCTCTTGAAATAAATTTAGGGAAGAATCATGTTATGATAATTTCTAATTTCTAAATTAAACATACTATAAAAATCTCATAAACCTTTAGAAATCATCCAATGTTATACCCAAGAAGACTTATACTTCAAAACCAAAATTTTAAATCTTTTAGAAGGACACAAACTTTTTAATTGAAACTAAAACAAAAATGTTTGATCTATACACTAAATAAGATTCATCTACCAACCCAACCATCCTAACTTTACAGGCTAGCCCATATATTTTTACCACATTATATTCATCCTCTAAATCACTCATACCATTGAAAGTCCACATAAAATAGAATAAATTTTAATCCAAATAAAAAAATAAGAAATTACTATTAAAATACAAACCATATAGATAATATAATATGATTCTTACATATATAGAAAATAGAATCATGTTCATACTCACAAAGGCATCAAAAGAAGAAATAAAGAATCACTAACCTCAAATCAATCACCTACATATAAGAACTATTGAAACATAATTTCATTATAACTCCACCTTATAGAAAGACCCAAAGATTCCACTCAATAATGTTATAGAATTTAAGGACATACTCTACACTAGAAAAAAAAATAAACACTAAAAAAAGAACAACCATTACCCTTTTAATAGTAACTCTTCCTGAGGATTTCGTCTGACTTAGTGAAAGAAAATATTAGGGAGGGTAAAATTCAATTCAAATGTTCCCATAAGGACCAAATAATAGACAATAATTATCAAACTATTTAGAAAAATAATCTATTGCATTCTAGAAACTATAAAATCATACTCCTATGATCACTTTGAAACTCTTTCCTGGGGTTAAAACCACTAATATGGATGTCGCTACCTCAATAAAATTTAATATATGATTATTCACAAGGATAAAAGTTTCAATATTTTCTCTAAGGTTAGAATGAAAAAAAATATATTCCCTCAAAATATTCAAAAACATAAAGAAAATTAAATCAAGACCTCAACAAATTATATTCAATAGATTAGGATCATCATTATCCTCTATTGATCATGTCATGGATAGATTAATCTTATATAAATAAATAACATAAACAATATCATCATTAATAAAACATATTCTCTTTCATTATAAATGATATAAATCTAATCATTTTATGGGTTAATAATATAAAAAAAATCTATGTGTTTCCATAATATTAGGGTCATCTTTGTATACTAATTTTTTCAAATCTATATTTATAAACATAAATACACCATGTTTAACACCACTATTATCGTCATCATAATTACACTTGAATATTGATACTCAAATTTTCATGTAAAAAATATTTATTATATATTTAATTACACACAAATATTCAATTGATGTAGATTTCATCTATCAATATTTTACATTAAAAACATAAATTAATTCAATAGAGAATATTACAATACTATTTTCAATGAAACTTTTATTTTTTGGGATTTTTTTATAAAATATATAACCATTAATTTCATACATGGACAGTGTAGTCCCATTAAAATATAAAACTCTGACTAACTATCTCAAAGTTTCTAACACAACTATATTATTAATCATTTTCTATTTAAACCATGAAAAAAATGTTTTTATGATCATTCATTAAAAAAATATCTTTTTTCTTAAAATATTATAACCTAAGTGTATTAATATGCAACGTTAACTCTCACATGAATAATTCCCATTTATCTCAGTGTTTATTTTTTTATTCAATAACAAACGTGTTGATTAAAATGTATAAATGTGACTGTATTATTTTATCACATGTTATAAAATTGACTTTTAAGACTTCAATAAACATTCCTATGATATTGGATCCCATGTGGTGGGATATAGGGGTTATTTTCCTCCACTATAAATAAGTAGTTAGTAAAAACTAAACCACCTCCCCATATATATCAATTTGAAAATATAGGTCTCTATTTGAGGTGGATTCCTAACATAACCATTAAAAATATTCATATATCATTCAAAAGGAAACACTAGACATAAATATAATTTTCCAAAAAACAATATTTCTCACACGAAATTTATTATTTGATATAAAATGATGTTATAAAATGATAATAGAAAATATATCTCAAGTTGACGAAGTATATTTATGACTTCATTATTCAAAATAGTTAATAAATTTAAATCCATGGATTATAAATAGAATTTAAAATTAATATTTCATAAAAAAAATTATTCTAATAATTATTAGTAGTATCCCATGCATTGTTACCAATATTAGTTATTTCATCAAAACAGGATAATAATCTGCTTTAATGCCTAATAAATTCAAGTATTTTAATAAAAAAATCACATTTGAAGAATAAAATTTAGGTACTTTAATATCATGTAATCATTGAAATACTAATTTTTTATTTCTTGTATAATATAAGATAAACTAGAGGAATATATATCAACTTTTTTAGGACTGATTTATAACTCAGAAAATATTCCCATTAATAGTATCTCTAATCTTGTATTCAATCTATCCTTATTCGTTCCTTTTAAACATAATAAAGTTATAATAAAAATTTATCACATATGTTTCTCAACATAAATGACATTAATGTTATGTTTCACTTATAGGTATATCCAATGAGGAATATAAGATATGTTAGGTCATTTCTTCTTTATATTTTGATCATTACCTAATCATTGTGACTTCCAAAATATAATCTCATTGACTTTCAACCTCTAAAAAATCGATTGGTTAACAAAATAATGTGGTGAAAATCACATTCTATGATCATGATAAATACTTTATTATTCTCTTATAAGGTTTATCCATATATATATATAACTTTGTTAAAACATTTTTATTATCTTTCTTCCATGTTGTAGTTAATGATTTGGTGTCCTTTCTTTATAAATTGGATATTATTTTAGTCCTATGATACTATAACCCAAAATATCATATGATAACAAATTGTTTATATTAAAAATTATCATATCATGTAATTGAAAAAAAAAAATATGAATCAAGCACTACATATTCTTCCTCCTATAATAATTTAAAATAAAAACAAAAATATTTGAGGGTGAACATCAATATCATTTACAGGTTATTTTGGTATATAAATTATTAATATCAATATAAAATATTTCCACTTCATATATATATAAATTTAGAGGTCATATATTACCAATATAATTATCCATGAACTATGTTAGCCACTGAGGCTCTAATATGGAATCATTCTATTTGTGAATTATCCTAGTTTTAGATTTATAAAATTAAAACCAAAATAAATAATTTCTTATCAATTCTCTTATATTATGGGATATATGTTGGATGATAAATTTTTTCTATAACATATTTTATAATTTTCTTATCTTTTTAACCTTTTTCATAATTTAAATTTTCAAATTAGAATATTAAATGTTTAATGATAGGTATATTTCATATTTTATGAACATGGGATGTGGTACATCTCATAAGAGAAAAATTAAAATGAGACATTTCTTAAATTTATTCTATAATTTCCCACATATAGGAAACTTTGAAAAAACATTATATTTTATTGATATAACACATATTCATTGGGGTATGCATGTGTCTTCTTATATTATAATTCCATTGATCATAATGTTTTTACTGTATCCTCATTTCAATATGGTATATAATTCTTTCTATATATCAAGTAATTCTAGGAGACTTTTTTTCTTAGTTTATTTCTTACTTTCAAATTAAACAATATCAATATTGCGGATGAATTTTTAATTTTAATATAACTTAGATAAAAGGGTTATCAGTATCTCCATATAATATCTCAATCATTAGTGTTTTCTCGATGTTTTTGAATCTGATATTATAAATCAATTCCCATGTTTGATTTTATTTATTATATTAAAAACATCTATAATCATGATATATTAATTTTTTTTATATTTCAAGATTTCAAATCTAACGATTATAACTCAAATAAAAAACATTACAAATTAAATGATCTTTTATTTCTCTATATCCTAATTTTCTATTATGTAAACTCTTCATGTATGGAAAAATATATTTATTTATTTACAAAATTCCATTTAGAAAATTCTATTAATAAATTAGCATCTTTTCATTATTTATCACTTATTTTCTATAATTTAATCCAATTATGATCAATGATCACTTTAAATAATAATTATATTAATAAATAAATGTTACCAAACATTAATAAACAATATTTTATATCTTTTAAAAAATAATAACAAAAATAATGATAATGATTAAAAATATCCTTAACATAATTTTTATTATAAATATTATTATTATAGAAGTATTAATAGTAGTATTAATAATAATAGTAATAATAGGTATACATAAATGAAATGTTTGAAATTATATGGATTTATTCTTTTAGTTTTTTTATTTTATAAGTTAATAGTTCTTTAAATATTATATTTTTATTTTTATATATATAATTGATATATATATATATAAGTTAATATATTATGATAATGGTTGTAATAATAGATTATATATATATAATAATAATCTATAAGATCTATAAATAAAAACAAATATTAATAAAAATATTAATTCAAATCTTATCAAACACCTATAAATCATATATAGAAAAAACATAAAAATAAAATAAAATAATATATATTTGGAATCTATATATATAAACCAAATATGTAATGTATAATAGAATATATATATATATACACATAAAAACACATAAATACAAAACATATACAAAAAACATGTAAGACAAATCAAACCAAAAACAAATGTTTCCCATATTTTCCTACACGTAGAGGATATTATTTTCTTATTCAAGACTCTCTTATATATTTAAGAGTATTTATAAATCCTTCCCAGCAATAATAACGGTTACCCTTTTCATGGAGGTAATTGATAAAAACCATGATTTTACAAGGACAATGCACAAGGGAATTGTATTGTCTCATAGTTGACCAAAATAACATATTAATCTATAGTTTAATTTCATTTAAGAAGTCACATTATAATTTATCATCTTCTAGGAAGGAAAAATGTGTTATTGTTTAGGCATTGGACCCATAAACAAAGCTTCATACGTATCCCTATGAAGGAAATCAAAACCCTTGTGGTTTAGTTCCATTTAAAGTGTAGTGCCCCCCATTTAAAGGTAGTGTAATAAGGACCAATGGTTGTGCCTTTTATAGTAATGTATCCAGGACCTATGGTGTTTCTTTTAAGATCACATGATAATGATGGATGGTGATCCTTTTAAAGACATGCATCCTGAACCAATTGTGTGTATTTTATGGTCATGAATCTTTGCCCAATTTTCTATTTTTAAGGTATTTCATCCAGGACCATTATATCTTGATGTTTAAGGTCATATAAATAGGTCTATTAAGAGACATTTAAAGACCCAGAAATTTCAAGGAAATTTTTTTCTTAAATTATTTGAAATTTTACGAGTCTGTAGTTTCTGACGGCGCCTGATTCCGAGGCCCGGTGTTCCCGGAATCAATTTCTGAAGTTTTGTTTGGGTACGTTCAGTAAATGTACGTTTCGGTTTCTCTATCTTTTGAACCGATGCTTGGAATTGAAATTTGATGACACCAATGAACTCGCAGTGCCGGTTTTCGCTTAAGGAGACCTTTACCATAGTTGTGTTTTATACAAGATGGAAGTTATAAATTGGGGTTACTAATTAAAATTAGAAATTAATTAAAAATGTGTGTGAAACACATTTTTATTTTGAAAGGTGGTTAAAGACTCTAGGTGGAGGTTAGGGGTGGGTCCCACCACACCCTAACCTCCCTTGGGAGGATATAACTAGGGGTGGGGCCCACACGAACTCAAACCCCTCAACTCCCCTTGAAACCCCCCTTTAAAACTCTTGGACTTCCCTTTGAATTAATGAAGCCACCTCTCCCCTATTAAATTTTTTAAACCATCCACCTTCTCTCATTAAGGTGCCAACACAATTAATTAATAACTTAATTAATTAATTTGGGTATTTGAAATCTTTTGAATTTATTTTTCCAACATTAAAAGAAGACATTACATTGTTTTAATTTGGGTTGGCACATTTTTTTACCTTGGTGGAACTTTTGGAGAATTAGAGAGAGAGCATTATTCCCCGTAAAACATGAAGAACGCCCTTTCTCTCCAACGAAGAACAACAAAACCATCTTCGATTTTCGTCCAAGCCATAAGAGGAGGAGTCTCCCATGAGGAACGTTGACTATGCTTCTTCTTCGGACATTTCCCGACGTCCATGAAATCGACGTCTGTCTTCCGTGACGCCCGACTTCCACGACACCGTCTTCCACGGCTCGTTGACGTGCAACGTAAAATACGAGGTAGGGGGTTGTTTTCAGCTGTCTATAATTCCGAACTTCGTAGTTCTAATTACGGAGTGTGAATTTCTAACTGTTAACATCATAACGAGGAGGGTTCGGGCTGCATGAACATGGCCCAAACCTCCCCCATATTTTTTGATCTTGATAACAAAGAAGGCGGAGCCAATAGGGTGCGGTGTCATTGCACCGCGCCAGAGAAGAACCGCGACGGATGAAAAGATGCAGCGCTGCCATGCCGCGTTGTGGAACTAAAGGTTGTGGCCAGGTCGGGTCGCGGCAGTGGTGGACCGGCACCATCGCGCTGGCCGCGTGGAGGAAAACCACGAACCACATCCGCGGGTCGCTCGGCCGGAGAAGAACCGGCCGGCCTCATGCCGGTCGGGCTGGAATAACCAGCCGGCTACGGCCAGCCAGGCTGGAAGGTCACGGCGCCCGTAGGCACTGTGTGGTGGAGGAGTTGCGGCCCGCAACCACAGACCACTCGCCAGGCGAACCGGTCGGCCGCCTGCCGGCCGAGCTGAAGACCCGCAGCGCCGTTTGGCACCGCGTGGGAGGAACAATGGCTCGTTGTGCTGGCCACTCATACTATACATAACCGGCCGGCTTTGGTCGATCAAGCAGGGAGAGGCGGCGCCACTCGGCGCCGCCGAGCGAACCTGACAGGCCCGCTCTGTGGGCCGGGTCTGCAGGTGGGCTGCGCCCCACCAGGCTGGGCCGACCCACTAGCTGGGTCAGACCAACCAAAATGGGTCGGTCCGACCCCCAGCCAGGTCGGACCCGCCGAGTCGGGTCGGGCCGACCCGCCAGCCCACTGGGCTTGATGGGCCGGGCCCGACATCGCCTAAATGCGAATATTTCCAAGACCGCGTGTCCGAACAACGCGCCGTCTGCGGAACTGGGACCCTTGTGAAGAGGTGGTCTTTTGTGATACTCTAAGTGAGTTTTGGAAAAATTTAGAAAACAGCCGAGTTTGGATCGAGCATAAATCCAACCAGGCCCCTAGAACAGAAAAGCCAATAACTCTCAGACCGGGCGTCTGATTAACGCGTCGTCTGTCGCGTTGGGTTTCTTTTGATGAGACAGAACTTCGAGATACATCAAATCAAGACTCTATGATAGATTATGTATCGAACCCCCTTTTCTCAAGGAGCGGACCCTCCTGGAATTGAGTGTGTTGTGTGCGGGAACCCTAGAGCTGGCTGCGACTGTGACGACTACTGTACTGGAATCATTTGTGGGTTCAATGATGAGGACTACTATACCAGAATCCTGTGTGGGTTCGACAGTTCTGACTTCTATTCATGTATCCTATGTGGGTCTGATAGAATAGTTGGTCATGTATCTTGTGTGGGTCTGACAGCTTAGACGAGATAGCTGACCTGTATCCTGTGTGGGTCTGACAGCTTAGACGAGATAGTTGGCATGTATCCTGTGTGGGTCCGACAGCATAGCTAGCCTATATCCTATGTGGGTCCGACAGCTTAGATGATTCAGTGGCTACATCTGAGCATCTATATGTCTCTACTATTGTGGAATACCTGTGTGAGCTGAGTAATGGCTTTCAACCATTAACATTGTGGTGATTGACTTTACTTCCTGTGTGGACTGGGTTGTGATTGGGCTCGAGAGTTGGAGTCAGTCTGAGATTGGTAACTTAGGTATATTTATGGGCATATACCTAAGTAGGGTTGGTTGATACTTCATGATTATATTTTTCTTCTTTTGTTTATCCTTAGTGGATATTGTGAGACCTTGCGGGTCTCGGGGTCCCTACTGAGTATCGTTATACTCACCCCTTCACGGGTTATGCCCGCACCTCTTTGTGTTGGATGCAGAAGACAGATAGCGCTGACGGAGGCTGAGAGCACCACGACTGGACGGTACCCGGAGGTGGACCTTGCGACCAGTCGGCGCATGGAGGATACTGACGGAAGTGAATGCTGAGGTGTCCATCTGTACATACCCTTTAAGTAGAAACCCCGGAGGACGATCGAGGATCTGCTCTTTAATTTCAGTTTTTTGTCCCTTTTTTACTTGTACTTGTTGTTCAGTTGAGTTTGTATACTGGCCCATTTAATTTCCAGCACACTCTTTTGTATTCAGTTTTACCTAGTGTTTACTTCTTATTGCATACTCTGTTGTGTTTGTTTACTTTTATAAAGGCAATGCCATACCAGCTTAGGGAATTATGCCTTTGGTGCTAGTCGCCATCCCCTGGCCTGTGGAAGGCAGGCTTGGGGTAGTCACAGCACGGGCCCCGAGGACGGGTCATGACAAATTGGTATTAGAGCAGTCGGTTCTACCGCAGAACTCAGGACTCTGATCATTCTTCTCTGTGAAGAAATAATGTTAAGGGTATTGAGTGTGGTTTTCAGTCGAGGGAGTCCAGTGTTGGTTTGGAGACCAACGTATCCATACACCAGGACCCTGACCTCTGATTTCCAACTCAGTGCACGAAAACCCTGATTGCGTGTGTGTTTCTGTCGAAAAATTTTTCTTTGTGATTACATTGTGTCAGCTCACCAAGTATACAGTTTTGACTGTGGCGCACTTATTTCTTTTCAGGATGGCCCCATGAAGGCATCCAGCTAGGGTTCCGAGTTACATACGAGATGGTAGCCCACCGAGCGACAAGGCCTCGGTGTAGGGCCCCATCACAGCAGAGGTACCAGCGGTACCACTACCCACAGGTCCACCGATACCACTAGCTCCATCAATAGAGAGTGCACACCATCTGAGTGCGCTGCACGATTTTCAGTGCCAGAGGCCACCCAGGTTTCAGGGAGAGATGGACCCACAGGTAGCTGAGGATTGGATGGAGGTTATCGTAAGTCTCCTACATGCAGCAGCAGGTAGATTTTGGACCCTGATGCTCCAGGTTCATGACAAGGCATCACTACTTTGGACAGACTTCGAGAGTCTCTTTCACTCTGAGTTTGTTCCAGCCACCCTTCTTGTGGTGCGGATTCAGGAGTTACTACATCTGTAGTAGGGCAGCATGACATTAGCTCAGTACTTAGCAAGGTTCACCGACCTCTCACACTACTCCACGGATATGGTGCGGGACCCGTTCTTCTGTTCCCGGACCTTCGAACAGGGACTCAGGCATGAGATCAGGGCTTCGACGATTCCCCTCAACATTCCAATATAGTTAGGGGTACTGGAGCGAGCCCTTCTAGTGGAGAGCTTTCTCGCTGAGAAATCACCAGTAGTGAGACCCACCATAGGGCGACACGTAGTAGAGTCTTCTACAGCCGATAGTAGACAGATGTCGCAGAGGTCCAAGCGGACCAGGCCATCAGGTGGGTGACCCCAGGATACGGGTTCATTTGTGCGGGGCACACGAGATAGAGTTAGCTATACGAGGAGAAGGCAGTGCTACGCATGTGGCGGGCAGGGCCACATGGCTCATGACTACTCGACCCGCCATGCAGATGAGAAGCAGACAGTATAGATACCTCCCAGGTAGAGGCAGAGTTTCAACCGTGGTGGTCCTCCAGGAGCAAGCGAGCGTGGCAGAGGAGTTGGTCGAGCAGCGGGTAGTGGACGAAGTTTCGAGACTCTACCACCACCACCACCAGGAGGTCCATCCTGACCACAGGGAGATGGCGGACAAAGGCAGGCTCAGTTCCAGGCAGTTAAGGCCTATGACCACAGTTCACCTGAGATTATTTGAGGTACTATCTGTGTCTAATCCACCCTTTTTGTAGTACTTATAGACACAGGTGTGAGTCATTCTTTTATTTCCACTTCCATCATTAGGAGCTCGGAGATTCCAACAGATCTGTCAGCTCGATCCTTACGGCTAGAGACTCCTACGGGAGAAGACTCAATGATTACACACTGGTTCCGGAAGTGTGAGCTTACTCTAGGAGGCGAGTTCTTCGGCTGGGATCTTCTTGTAGCGGTGTCAATGCCTTATGATGTCATCTTGGGTATGGACTGGTTATCCACAGTTCATGATCACATTGACTGTATTAGGCGCAAAGTTCGGTGTATCCGCACGGATGAGACCAGGTTCACCTTCACTAGTGATAAGGGAGCCTTTGCAGCGTAGGATGGACTTACGCAGAGGATGGGGCAGCCGATCACACATCAGTTGGCTAGTCTCATCCTCAGAGCGGTTGATGTGCGGAGTCCGAGTTTTCCTATTGCGGTGGATCAGTACTCGGATGTTTTCCATGATGACGTTTCAGGACTACCTCCTCGCAGAGACGTAGACTTATATATTGATTTGTACCCCAGGACAGCACCGATATCTACTCCAGCATATCGGATGGTTCCCTCTGAGCTTCGTGAGCTACGGGTATAGCTGGAGGACTTTCAGGGGAATAGATTTATCTGACCTAGTGTTTCACCCTGGGAATCACCGATTTTGTTCGCCAAGAAGGCAGATGGGAGCTTGCGACTATGTGTCGACTATCATCGCCTGAAACAGGTGACCGTGAAGAAAAAGTACCCACTCCTGAGGATTGAAGACCTCTTTGATCAGCTCAAGGGAGCATGATGGTTCTCAAAGATAGACCTCAGGTCAGGCTATCACTAGCTCAGAGTTCGAGATGAGGATGTGCAGAAGACGGCCTTCAGGTGTTAGTATATCCACTACGAGTTCTTGGTTATGCCCTTCGGCGTAACCAGCGCTCTAGTAGTGTTCATGAGTCTCATGAATAGGATCTTCCAGCCTTACCTTGATCTCTTTTTCATAGTATTCATTGATGACATACCGATTTACTCGACTACTGAGGAGGAGCACGCCTACCATTTGTGGGTAGTAATGGACACACTCCGAGATCACCAGCTTTATAGTAAGCTCTCAAAGTTCCAGTTCTGGATTCGAGAGATTCACTTCTTATGACACATCATCTTGGAGGCTGGAGTTGTAGTGGATCTAGTGAAGATCGAGGCAGTACTTTCTTGGGAGCCACCCAGGAGTGTGACAGAGGTACGGAGTTTCCAGGGACTGGCTGGGTACTATCAAAGATTTGTTCCAGACTTCTCCAGGGTTGTAGCATTGCTTTCAGTATTAGTGAAGAATGGGAAACCCTTTGTATGGTCAGATAGATGCCAGCAGAGCTTTTAGGAGCTTAGGCAGAGGTTGACTAGTGTGCCCATCTTGAGGCTACTAGAGGAGGGCGTAGGGTACGTTGTTTACTGTGACGCATCAGGGACCGGACTTGGGTGTGTCCTTATGCAGGAGCGAGCAGTGATCGCATATGGTTCATGACAGTTGAGACAGAACGAACAGAACTACGCAACCCATGACCTGGAGTTAGCAGCAATGGTATTCGCCTTGAAGATGTGGTGTCACTATCTGATGGGCAAGCGTTTTATAGTCTAATCTGATCACCGGCGTCTCAGGTACATCTTCTCGCAGAAGGACATGAACCTGAGACAATGACGATGGATCGAGTTCCTCCAGGACTATGACTTCGAGATAGTCTATACTCCTGGGAAGGGGAACATTGTAGTAGATGCTCTCAGTAGAAGATCGGGCATTCAGCTACTAGAAGAGGCGACAGAGCAGCTGGCCGTGTTGCAGATATCCTTTGTGGATAGAGATGGAGTAGCCTTTCTGCAGTCTCTCACAGTCACTCCTCCACTTCTTCAGTGAGTCAGAGAGGCGCAGCATGGGGTCATTGACTGTGAGGCGCGATGTGCTCAGATATCCTCAGGACAGGCACCTGATGGGTTTTCTGAAGGTGGGGAGCATGTCATCCTCTTTAGAGGATGTACTATGGTACCAGTTTCACTACAGGAGGAGGTGTTGAGGGAGTTCCACACTTCCCCACTAGTAGTATATCCAGGAGTGGCAAAGATCTACTAGGACCTCAGACGACAGCACTGGTGGCCAGGTATGAAGAAGGTGGTAGTATAGTTTGTCTCACGATGCCTCACTTGTCAGCAAGTGAAAGCGGAGCACCAGGTACCAGTATGCTTGGTACAGCCCTTAGAGCTCCCAGAGTGGAAGTGAAATGGGATATCCATAGATTTCGTGATGGGACTTCCACGTACATCCAGAGGACACGACTCTATCTGGGTGATCATTGAACTACTCACCAAGTCATACCACTTCTTACCGATCAGAGAGAAGGGTTCGGTAGAGAGATTAGGATGCCTCTACGTGTATTAGATTGTTCGTTTACATGGAGTACCTTCTTCTATTGTCTCCGACCATGATGCACACTTTACTTCCCAGCTTTGGAAGGGGTTGTAGGAGGGTTTTGGGACACAGCTTCGCTTGAGCACTGCCTTCCATATTTAGACGGATGTCCAGACCAAGAAGACCATCCAGAAACTTGAGGACATGCTACATGCTTGTGTCCTTGAGTTTGGTCACAATTGGGATGATCATTTACCCTTGGTAGAGTTTGCGTACAACAACAGCTACCACTCCACCATCGGGATGGCACCTTACGAGGCATTATATGACTGACCTTGCAGATCGCCTCGGTGCTGGACTGACTCAGGGGAGTCAGCACTTGTAGGACTAGAGATGGTCTAGGCTACGACGGAGAAGGTGAAGATCATCCAGGAGTGGATGAAGACTGCACAGAGCAGAGAGAAGTCCTATACTGATAGGATATGGAGACCACTGGAGTTCGAGGATGGAGACCATGTCTTCTTACGGGTATCACCTCAACAAGGTCTATAAAGATTTAGCCTAGGTGGAAAGTTATCTCTGCGATTCATTGGACCTTTTCAGGTCCTCAGTAGGCTAGGTGAGGTGGCTTACCGCCTGGCCCTTCCACCTCAGTTTCACCGGGTGCACGATGTCTTCCACATATCTTAGCTGACGAGATACGTGCACGACCCGTCCCACATCATCGACCATGGGGAGCTAGACAACGATGACGGGGAGACTTTCACAGAGGTTCCAGTGGAGATTGAGGATCGACAGGAGCGGGTCATGCGTGGAGAGTCGATTCCTCTGGTTCACGTTCGCTGGTAGCATGGGAACCTCTAGGAGAGAAAATGGGAGCAGGAGGCTCAGATGCGTGCTCAGTACCCCTATTTGTTTCCCTAGTGTGTGTTGTAGCTTTACAGGAACATAAAGCCCTGAGGTGGGGGTAATTTAAAGACCCTTAAATTTCAAGGAAATTTTTTTCTTAAATTATTTGGAATTTTACGAGTCCACAGTTTCTGACGAAGCCTGATTTTGAGGCCCGGTGTGCCCAGAATCAATTTCTGAAGTTTTGTTCGGGTACGTTTAGTAAACGTACATGCGGGTTCTTCTATCTTTCAAACCGATGCTTGGAATTGAAATCTGAGGACACCGATGAACTCGCAGCACCGGTTTTCACTTAAGGATACCTTTACCGTAGTTTCGTTTTATACAGGATGGAAGTTATAAATTGGGGTTACTAAATAAAATTAGAAATTAAATAAAAATGTGTGTGAAACACATTTTTATTTTGAAAGGTGGTTAAAGTCTCTA
Source organism: Viscum album (assembly GCA_963277665.1). Taxonomy (NCBI): domain Eukaryota; kingdom Viridiplantae; phylum Streptophyta; class Magnoliopsida; order Santalales; family Viscaceae; genus Viscum; species Viscum album. The sequence goes on from OY728128.1 coordinate 1,451,859,021, forward strand.
GGTGGAGGTTAGGGGTGGCTCCCACCACACCCTACCCTCCCTTGGTAGGATATAACTAGGGGTGGGGCCCACACAAACTCAAACCCCTCAACTCCCCTTGAAACCCCCCTTTGAAAATCTTGGACTTCCCTTTGAATTAATGAAGCCACCTCTCCCCTATTAAATTTTTTAAACCATCCACCTTCTCTCATTAAGGTGCCAACACAATTAATTAATAACTTAACTAATTAATTTGGGTATTTGAAATCTTTTGAATTTATTTTTCCAACATTAAAAGAAGACATTAAATTGTTTTAATTTGGGTTGGCACATTTTTTTTACCTTGGTGGAAATTTTGGAGAATTAGAGAGAGAATTCTTCCCCATAGAACACAAAGAATGCCCCTTCTCTCCAACGAAGAATGACAAAACCGTCTTCGATTTTCATCCAAGAAACAAGTGGAGGAGCTACCTGTGAGGAACGTCAATTACGCTTCTTCTTCGAATGTTTCCCGACATCAACGAAATCAACGTCTGTCTTCCACGACGCCCGACTTCCGCGACACCGTCTTCCACGGCTCGTCGACGTGCAATGTCAAATACAAGGTAGGGGGTTTTTTTGAGCTATCTATAATTCCTAACTTCGTCGTTCTAATTACAGAATGTGAATTTCCAACTATTAACGTCATAACGAGGAGGGTTCGGGCCGCACGAACCCGCCCCAAACCTCCCCCATATTTTTTGACCTTGATAACAAAGGAGGCGGAGCCAATAGGGTGCGGTGCCATTGCACCGCGCCAGAGAAGAATCACGACGGATGAAAAGATGCAGCGCTGTCACGCCTGCCGTGTGGAGGAAAACTACGGCCCGCATTCTTGGGCTGATCGGTCGGAGAAGAACTGGCTGGCCTCATGCCGACCGAGCTGGAATAACCGGCCGTCTACGGTTGACCTAGCTAGAAGGTCGCAGCGCCCACAAGCACTGTGTGGCGGAGGAGCCGCGGGCCGCTCGTCGGGCGAACCGGCCGGCCACCGGGCAAACCAGACCAATCCGCTTTGCAGGCTGGGTCCGCAGATGGGCCTCACCCCACCAGGTCAGGCCAACCCCCAGCTGGGTTGGACCCGCCAAACCAGTCTGGGCCAACCCCCAGCCGGGTCGGACCCGCCGATTCGGGTCGGGCTGACCCGCCAGCCCACTGGGCTTGACGAGCCGGGCCCGACATCGCCTAAAAGCGAATATTTCCAAGACCGCGCGTCTGAACGACGCGCCGTCTACGGCACTGGGACCCTTGAGATGAGGCGGTCTTTTTTCGATACTCTAAGTGATTTTTGGACAACTTTGGAAAATGTACAGGTTTGGATTGAGCGTAAATCCAATCGGGCCCCTGGAACAGAAAAGCCAATAACTCTCAGATCGGGCGTCTGATTGACGCGTCGTCTATCGCGTTGGGTTTCTTTTGATGAGATAGAACTTCGAGATACATCAAATTAGGACTCTATTATAGTTTATGTATCGACCCCCCTTTTCTTGAGGAGCGGACCTTCCCGGAATTGAGAGTGATGTGTGCGGGAAACCTAGAGATGGCTATGACTGCGACGACTACTATACTGGAATCCTTCGTGGGTTCGACGACGAGGACTACTGTACCGGAATTCTATGTGGGTTCGACATTTCTGACTTCTATTCCTGTATCCTGTGTGGGTCTGACTGAATAGATGGTCCTATATCCTGTGTGGGTCCGATAGCTTAGACGAGATAGTTAGCATGTATCCTGTGTGGGTCCGACAGCTTAGATGAGATAGCTGGCATGTATCATGTGTGGGTCTGATAGCATAGCTGGCCTGTATCCTGTGTGGGTCTGATAGCTTAGATGATCCAGTGGCTACATCTGATCATCTATATCTATCTACTATTGTGGCATACCTGTGTGAGCTGAGTCATGTCTTTCAACCATTAACATCGTGGTGATTGACTTTACTTCCTGTGTGGACTGGGTTGCGATTGGGCTCGAGAGTTGGAGTCGGGCTGAGATTGGTAACTTAGGTATATGTGTGGTCATATACCTAAGTAGGGTTGGTTGATACTTCGTGATTGTATCTTTCTTCTTTTTTTATCCTTAGTGGATATTGTGAGACCTTGTGGGTCTCGGGGTCCCTACTGAGTATCGTTATACTCACCCCTACACGGGCTATGCCCGTACCTCGCTGTGTTGGATGCAAACAACGGACAGTGCTGACGGAGGCTGAGAGCGCCATGACTGGACAGTACCCAGAGGTAGACCTTGCAACGAGTCGGCACACAGAGGAGACTGACGGACGTGAATGCTGAGGTGGCCATTTGTACTTACCCTTTAGGTAGGAACCCCAGAGGACGATCCAGGAACTTCTCTTTACTTTTAGTTTTTTGTCTCTTTTTACCTGTACTTTTTGTTCAGTTGGGTTTGTATACTGGCCCATTTACTTTCCATCACACTCTTTTGTATTCAGTTTTTCCTAGTTTTTACTTTCTGTTGCGTACTCTGTTGTGTTTGTTTACTTTTATAAAGTCAATGCCTTCCCAGCTTAGGGAATTATGCCTTTGGTTCTAGTCGCCAGCCCCTGGACTATTGAAGGCGGGCTTGGGGTAGTCACGGCATGGCAGTGAGGACGGTTCATGACAATACAGGTTCCTAGTAATAGTTTTATGTAGTACTTATATATGAGTGGCCTTTTATAATTTAACATGATAGATGAGTCAGGTGAAGGCTAGTTGGACTTACACAATTACTATAGCACATTTGTATCTTTAGATAATTGATTAGACCCAGGGAGTCTATTTGGATTATTGGAAGATATATATTTGTGTAGAAAAACCATGATATTTAGTATGGACTAAGAGATATATGACTGGTTTCTTTGCGATAAGGAATTCTCATTATCAAAGGAATACATTATTGAATACAATTTTAGGATCCATGGTTAAGGTGGATAACCAAGGGAGATATTTTATAGTATAAAATATTTAAATTATCAAAGGAATATATTATTTTAATTTCCACATGAATTTTGGAATTTAACAAGTCATGTTTATTATGAGGCTAAGATCTAGGATCAGGTGAAGAGTTATTTTTGAGTAGTATACCTAGGAAAAAGGGTTACATTGAGGTTATGGAAGCTAATAGGGAAAAATAATTAAATCTAAACCAAGTAGGTGAAATATTCAAATAAGGCACCCAAGTGATCCCTTGGGTTTTTTGTGAAGATAGTACAAAAATTGAGGGACCAATTAATGGTGGTTTTTTACCCTTCAAGATAGGATATCTCCTTCAGGGGGCCATTTTCTATAATCAATAGGAATACTTGAGAGAATTGTTCTTCCCCAAGATTTTTCTGTATAGAACCCTTAGATGACTCAAGTAACCCTTTTCTCCATATCTTTACCTTAGGTTATTTATTTATAGTTAAACTATAAGATTTCATAGAGTGCTTTAGGCATGTAGAATAGTTATCCATGGAATCAAATGCTTGGGGATCTATATTTCTTCAAGATTGAGTTCATGGGGACCTTTTATAGGAAATAGAGGCATGGGTTACCATAATATTGAGTTAAACACTCTACGGACCTATTTTTTATACCATGTTCATGTGTGGGGATGATGTAGAAAGTGTGTAGTGGATTTAGGTAGGGTTTGTGTGCAATGCCTCGTGGTAGGGTGTGTATATGGTGGATGACACTAGGGAACATAAGATTTTTCATTCTTTAAATTTTTTTAAAATATTATCAAATATTTATTTGATTATCATTAAAAAATAGAGTATTAAACAATTCCCCACTGATAATTGGATCTGATCAAAATGAAAAGGATTCAATATTGAGTTGAATATAACTTGATTGTGAGTTTTATTCAGAATGAGGGATCAATCCTAGATTTGGAAGAATATCATGTGCTTTGGTGTGAATGTGGGAATGTACACTACTCAAACGCATGGAACACATGATGATTGAATAAGTGTATGTGTGTGTGTGTGTGTTGTTGTTGTTGTTGGGAGACACATGTCGATGTGGGGTTCTAATTTTTTTTTTCCTTTAATTATAAATATGGTAATCGCCTCAGCAGGCTACACCAACCTTCGTGAATCTTGTAAAATTTAACTCTATTTTATTCTAATTATACCACTGTGTATGTTCTATTATTAAATAATTCATAACAATACATCATTCTATTGATTCTTTAGTGTTTACATCTTGGAATTCCATACTAGGTGTATTTTACTATGCATGATGATCTGGGAAAAATTATCATGAGTTAAATGTTATACTTTGTTAAAAAAATCTATATAATCTTATATAACTAGTTCCTATAACATTTTTAAACCCCTTACCTATTTTTTTATACTCCAAATAATAATCTATTGGATTCCTTGAAATGAATAACTGAATCATAAACTATAATTTCCCTTGAATCTATAAAAACATGCATCCAAGAAATGAGAAGACATTAGGCTTAACTTGTGATGACTTATCCCTTCACATCATCGACTACTCTAAAGTATTATATAACTATTGTATCTTGGAAATACCTTGTCAGAATTTAAATGGATTTGGTCTCCCCAATGATTCATCAATTATAACTTTATAAGTCAACCTACATTCCATTTGGTTTAAATCATCATAAATTTATATTTTGATCAATATATCATTTTATGGGTAAATATACAATAAAATTAATGAATGTGAATCATACAACATAAAATAATCCCCATTAGTGATATAGAACTAGACTCTAATACACTGGATAATTATTTTGGAATATCCATCTATCATGTTTTCCCCCACACAAAATCATAAAAAATGGTAGAGTCTAAAATGACATCTACATCCTAAAGGCAGTTTTCCAGAAGAGTATTCCTAGACATATTAGGTGAATCAAAGTGGCATTAAATTTAAAGGTCCATAAAAATATATCAGGGTATATGAAGTGGTATGTAATTAATAATTTTTGACATGTCAGCATCAGGATCTCATCCTAAGGTTGATCAACTGATAGTTCCCAAAAAAACTAACACATTTCATCTGTTACATGGAGAATAAAAATTTAATCTATATGATATCTACAAAATTGGATGAGTTCATATCCTTATAGAAAGTTCTCGTGAATTTATCCCTATCTCAAATGATGAGATTTATATTGATAAAAATCTAGATTTAGGGAGTTTCTAAGATTGTTTGAAAATAAGTTAAAGAATACAATTCATCAACCTCTATATATTCCTTTCAGTTCTTAGATTAATATGTTATTTAGGGTGTCATGAAACGAAATTGAATTTCATGAGGCCAAGGAATATGACACAACATTCTCTTCCAACCTAGGGTATATATTTTTCCATTTTAAATAGAAATTTTATGATATTGGGGGTTAAGATAACTTCTGATCTATCCCCAAATATTTTATTAACAATATTTATAATAATGTTTCTTAATATATATCAACTACTATCCCAAGATTCTCTCATGGGATTTAGGACTACAACTTTAATTATTGATACATTCATGGAATCATGGAAAAGTGTAAATCTTGTTATACTAGACATGGGATGGTTTTACAAAGTTCCCTATAAAATTCAATGGGGTGAGGCTCTACATAAGACTTATAGCTCAATACATATCTTACATGTTTGGATAGAAACACACCATTATGGTTTTTATTTTATGAATATCGCATCAGCCCCAATTAGAATTTTGAACATCATTACTTGATATCACATATTTATGCCTAATGACGATAGATTCCCAAGATATTACTAATGCACTCAATTATGACTCTTATTTTTCATTCATTCTATATGAATATCCCAATTTAATGTTAATGAGTTATTCTACTGGTATAGTGGATGAACATTTTAATATCAACTCATTCAAATATGGTTTTCTCATTACATGCATCGATGGGGATTTCATTTCAAAACCACATATACTATATTGATTTTAACGACAATTTAGATATGTTCAAATTGTTAACCCATCTCTCCTATATGGGTTTCATGATGAGAACATTGCATGATCGTTTGAAAATTTTATATAATACTTACACATGAGGATATGAGTGTCCCAATCAACCATCCACTAATTGATGATCTGATAATTTTATCCTTAGAATATTATTAATCTAGTTTTGTATGTTTATAGGGTGTGGTACTGAGATTTTTTGTTACTCAAATACATGGGATGACTTTCAAATAATGGAAAATAAATTTTTTTGACTAGGTGACCATGGAATAAAATCACCCCAGTAAGCATCTGAGTTTGGGTTAAATTTTATCATATGGAATAACAGTCAGAGAAACAAATTAGGATGGTTACCTTATCAGTTTAGGTTCCCCAACCAAAGAAGAGGGGGTTAAAGTAAAAATTATTGATCAACAATTTGAGGAACCCATGTGAGGTATCAAAATAATTTCTTCCCTTTCCATATTAGACCATAGAGTTCAAGAAAATTCCAATTAATAGTTTGAATATGATAATAAAGATAAAGAATTCCTAGAATAAATACTTCACACAATATTATCAAGAATCACCACTTTCCAAAACAAACATATATATGAAAATTATAGATATCACTCTAAGAAATTGTAACACAATATAGGGGCCTTTTCTATAATTCCAATTACATCCTCATCAATGTTTTTTGGGAGAACTTTAGTAACCACTATCATTACAACATATTTATTGGTCTTAAAGGATGAATAAATCTATTAAGTTGAACATATTTTTGAAAATAAGATAATATGTGAGATATTATGGAAAATTATTCATTATTTGATTACTAAAACTCCCTTAGATGAAGTGGGAGGAATGGTGGACCACCTTCATTAATTATTTATATAATTGGGAGTGGGATAATTTGATTACTAAGAATTATACCCCATCATTATTCAGATTATAACTACCCAAGAATAATTGGGTCCTAATAAAATATCTTAATGAAATAAAAATCATTGATCAATATGTTGAACTTTTAGATAAGATCACACAATAACTAAACTAATAATATTTATAATAATCACGACTTCATAGCTAGATAGTTATTCAGATATCTTAGATAAAAAAGGAGTCTCTCTTGAAAACTATCATAAGAAATCCTGAAAACACAATAATAATAATTGAAAATAATTAAAACTATTTAAAATAATCAATTGTAAGGTTTTATTGGTTATGATAATTAGTTAGATTATAAGATACTAAATAGTTGTATCATTAATGAAAAATCTATGCTTCCCACCAAGAATTGGTAGGCATAGAGCATTATTTTAACCAATTCTTTCTATAACATTATTATTGAATTTCATCTTCACTGCACACTAGTTTACTATAGGAAGGTTACATCACCTGGATTATATAATTCCTTTTTTTATTGTTCAAGAATATGATTACATGATTGAAAGTAAATTTATTATATTTTCATATAATTTTTCTTCTAAGATTGAAACTAAATTTATGTTTCTACTGTATAATTAAGCTAAGATTTTATGTCAACTTAAATATTAACACATAAAAACCTATGAAAACTATAAAAATAATAATTATAATGCAATTGAATCCAATTTAAAATTGAATTGTGATGGTATTCATAAATCGTGATTTAAAATACTTGATTCATTAGTGGGAAATAATTATATGGGTCTGATATATTTCATCATATTTCCTCTCATAAGGGTATATGTGAGATTTATATATAGTTCATTTTCAATCACCATAGACCAACATTACCCTATTAGATGAAATATTAAATAAATTCGGTTTCCTTTTAGAATTTTGTTCTTGGATGTGTACAGATAAGAAGTATATGTAGCATAAGTGTTTATTCAGATATGAGAGTATAAGTGGATCAAGATAAATGAAATCATAAAGAGGTTTTGTTATGAGTGAGTTAATTTCAAATAAGGGATGAAGTAACTTAAAATAATTCCACTATATTCTTTTCAAAAACTATCATAACCAATGTATATGTGGAATAAAAAGATGGAATAACTTTTTCTTAGATCTTTATAACCAAAGAGCGTGGCCTAAATTTCTCTATTGATAATATTTGGTCCCAATAATATCATGATAATTTTTCCCTTATTCTATAACTTTTTCATGAGTTTTGTAAATTAATGACTTATTTAGCAGAGACTTCAATTTTAATTAGGTGTCCCACTAAATATCTTTAACCTACCAGTTTTTTTCTCCTTTTCTTTTATTTAATTATCTAACTAATTTCTAATACATGAAATGAAATCCATAAAAATAAAGATAATGAAATTATTCTAGCTCACCCTTTTTGGGTGTTAAACCTAATGTGTTTCATGAAATTTTCTTTTACAGTTTAGGAATTTTTTATCAGACCAGTGTCAGGCGCTATAGTTTAAGGTTGTGTAATTTAGACTAAAAGGGAGCATCATAGTTTAACAGTTAAAGATCTTGGTCCAAAACATGGTGTTGGTTTAAAGTTTTATTGCTTTGATGAAGAATGAGCTGGAATATACAAAAATAAGGGCATTATTAACATAATGTGAATGATGATATCAGTACTGGTATAGAAAACCTTAGAGGAAAAACATATGTGGTTTAAGTTCATATTTATTAGACAAAAAATGGTCAATTTTTTATATTCATCCATGGGGAATAATTAACCTTGTGTGAATGATAAACCTGATTCTTGTGTATACAACCTCACAAGGAAACAAGTACATATTTTACGGCTATATTGCAAAAACGGTAGTGGATATCTAGATTTTATAGTCATTGAATTTTTACTAGAAAGTGGATTAAGGTATAAGGTCATAGTGCATGGACCTCAATGTGAGGATAAGATAAAATAGGGATATCATTCATCCAGTGAATATAAGTTTCTAAACATGAATTGAGTTATTGCTAAAATTATTGAACATAAAAAAGAATAAATGGATTTCATTTATGAATTAGATGGTGATTTTATGATGGTATAAGATTCAAGGGTATTATCACGTATTTTAACATCTATATGTGAATGATTCAAATCATAATTTGATATATATATATATATATATATATATATATATATATATATATATTAGGTACATTGAAATTAAAATATAAATGTTAGAAAATGGATGACCATATTTGAAAGATGGTTCTCTTACCATTCCATTAGAAAAGTATAGAAAAAATGAATGGATGTCATGTTTGAATAAAGGGTTTCGATGTAATATTGTACAAGATAATGGGGTTATAGAGTCATTTCCTTTAGTTATTTTGAATGATTATAGGTAGGCTATATATATCTCACAAATTATTTTTCTATAACAAGGTGGTCCCTATAGATTAAATTTACTCATTACCAATTACCCCGAATGGTTTGTGTTAAATAAAAATATATATATATATGAATTATATTATATAGGTATATTATTTTTAAGGATGGTTGTAATAATATATTTTGAGAAATATAAATTTTAATTGAGATAGTGTACTAGAGAGGGATGGATGTGGATGGGAAGATGCAATTGGGCCTAGGAAAAGAGACTTGGGTGTTGTTATGTGTCCCATTAGAATAGGAATTAACCTATTCATGGTTTTTGGAAGGGTAATTTTTATATTAGAGAAGGGATGTTGGAGAAATATCAACATCAAAATGGAATACCCATGTACTATAATGAATTTATTTTTAAGGTTGCTATAGAAAATATTATATGAATTGGTAAAACAAACACTAGAATGGTAGAAAATTTGAGTCGTTTTGTGGTTGGTTTTAATATAGGAGATCCAGAAGTATCTATTTTTTGATGAGAGTAAGAATCTATTCACATCTAGTTCAATTAAAGGGATATAAGATGTTATTATCCTAGTGAAAACCCTTTAGATAGAACCCTTCATGAATGAGAAGACAATCATTTGTAGGTTTTGAATAATGGTGAGACTAAAATTTATATTTGGGACTATTGTAAGATATATATATTATACTACATATCTTGTGGTAGTAGGAATCATGATTTATATATTTCTTTAAACAATGTTTTATATACTTATGAAGGGATGGTAAAAGAAACCAGATGTGAATTGTAGAACATACATTGGGAACTCTTATATAGATCAAACTCTTATATAAGGGGGGTTAGATCATATGGAGTGGAACACTCTGAGTAGTTTATGTTCATATAGGATAGACCATGTTTCATATAGTTTAAATTAATGCTATGAGAACTATATACCATATAGTTTAAGCTCAAGTGGTATATATCATTAGTCATGCAACATAAATTCAAATAAAAATAACTTTATGGACTTTGTGTGATGTTAAGAAAATTATTTATTGAGAAAACTCACATTGGTGTAAGGTATAAAATTTTCTCTATCCAACTGTTTAAATTCAACAAAATCAATTTTTTTCAAGGTAAAACAAAATAATCTAGAGATACATTTAAGTAAAACTATGGATATTCCATTGTGTAAGTGTACTTTTCATGGTGTTGGTGTGTGAATGTAGACAGTCCAAGATGAGTTTGATTAATAAATAATCTAGTGTGGTTTCATCAAGGCCATTGGGAGATATGTAAAGGAGATATTTGTGCATAAAAAATGTCATTAACATCTCATCGCAACTATTTCAAAGGGTGTTTCAAATAAAAGTATCACTTATGTGAAATGAATGAGCACACCACAAGAAAATCCACAAGGAATTTTGAATGAGAATTTAAATTTAAAACACTAGGTCCCACATTAAAAATAAATAAAAAATGATACATATGGTATGTGAGAGTTGTGGTTTGGAAAATTTATCAAGACAACTTCGATATTTTTTCTACATCGTAGTGAACATGTCATGTATTCATGAGTGAATATCATCTTCACATACACTATTCATAATGTGTTGCCATTCAAATAAGTATATTAATAGTCGAACACCTTGTGGTTGTTTGAAAATCATAAAATCACAATTTAATGTGGATTCAATGTGTAGATATTTGTTCCAAACCATGCACATGTGAATATTTATCATGAAGAATTTTTTGTAGTCACTACCACCTAGAAGAAACCCAAGTGAGGTATTTCATGTGAGACCCATTTCCCATGCATGCATATATCTCATCCAAATCATGTATTCCAAAATATTATTCCATTTTTCAATTTAAAATGGCCTCACTCTACTATAAAAGGATTCATAATTTGTTTCTCAAGGAGGGGATTGTGAGAGTAGCTTTACTTTTCTTTTCATATAACTTTTCATTTTAATATAACCTTTTTCTTATTTATCAGTTTATCTCATTTTATTTTCTCATTAGATTTTATCCCTCTATTTTATTATTACCTCCATAAAAATAGTAAACTAACCTTATTATTGTTTGGAGGAGGAATTTTTTTTCTTTATTTATTAATATTTTATTTCATTTCTTATTTAATTTAGTGAATTTGGTGATAGTAAAAATTTATAGGGTGTACGGTCGCTTGCTTTTCCATATCATTCCTTTTCTTATTCCTTGTTATCAATTATTCTTACCTTCAATTTTTGAGTCATGCATATGTTTGATCATGACTTGAATAGTAATGGTCAGTGAAGATTTCACCTAGATGGATTTTAAGAAGTGTATTTCTCCTCTTGAACAGTTCTGGATGTGTGGTAATAAAAATTTAGACAAGGAGGGTGTGATGTGATAGGTATTTTTCACCACATTAAATATATTATTTAAATTATATTTTTTATAACAATGATACCAAGTCCATAAACTCTCTATAAAAATAGTTTTATGTGGTTAACTTCTTTTTATTTTCTTTTCTTTGTGTTTTTCATTTATATATTTTCTATATATTTATATTTTTTAGTCCAAAAAACTATATTATAATATATCATTGATTAGTTGTTTACAAATATTATTATAGTTACAAAATAAGAACAGTGGTGTGTGAGTGGTCTCAGTGAGATATTGACCCTAGGATGTGAACTAAACTACATTCCGGAGTAAATAAGAAAATATTGATTTGGGATTCAAAAAAATAAATACTATTAGTTTCATGTTATTTTTAGGGAGTCGAATCACTTAAAAATTATGTTTTCTAAAATTAATAAATAATTAAAAAAATTTAAAAATTTGAATTTCATTGAATATATTTATTTCTTGAGGTCCTGATTTGTATTTTCATATGCTTGGCATGATGATTTTTTTTTAGAAAGAAGGAATATCTGAGGATTCAAAGTGAGAGAAATATTAAAATTATGGATTAATTGAGAAAACAATTGAACAATATTTATTCTTCCATTCAAGAAACCAAAGCTTTATAGTGTAAAAAATATATAACATTGAAGAATAAGTTATGTTTGTTCCACTTATATTCATAGTTAAAGAAATTGAGGTTCCCGAGAGTAAGAAAATCAATGATATAAAATCTATCCTTTCTTGGACATTTATTCTATAGGTTATTAAATAATATCGATATATTAATATTTTTTTGGGAGATCATGAGGGTTTGGATAAATATTTTTAGATTTTTTTATGATAAAAATGTAAGATATTCTACCATATTTGAAAAATAAAAATCATCACCTCTCTGTGTATATATTACTATGGAATATGACACCACAAAAGTGGTAGTATTGAAAGAAATAATCAATAATATTAACCAATTTCTTCTATATACAATAAACCAACTTCAAGTTTCATTGGGAAAACAAAAATGAAGTGAAGTTGAAATAATTAAGGGAGATAACATTTTCTTAAACAATTTTTTGTATTATTTCATGACATATTGATTGAATATTACAAGCCACTATTTTGAATTTTTTTATTTTTCCAATAATTTGATAACCCTAGAGGATAGTGATTAAGAAGAATATTCCCTTTATGGGACCAAGTTTTTGGTTGTCCTGCATGAAGAGATCAACTTCCAATCTGATTTACTTAAAGGGGATATTTCTATATTTATTCCACATTGTTTAATTCACTTAAAATTGATATTATCACTAATTTTACCCTTCCTAGTATTCTATATGAAACATCATTAAAGGACCAAGACCTGTATGAACATAATTAAGTGGTTAAGGTTGTGGAAAAATAAAATAAGGATGACCCATCAATGTTCCATCCCCCACTATACGAGATGTTCTATATTGAAGTAGGGATGGAACTACTCTAATTTATCCATCAGATCCTATATAATCAGTGCTAAGAGATGAACATTGGAATAAAAATATTTTTTTGATTCATGAGTAAGAAACCACACTCACCTTTGGATTGTGGATAACTCATTATAACTTTTAATTAGAGGTAGTCAAAAATTATTACCAACTTTAGGGTTCAAACTAAGTTATAACCCAATTATTTATAGTTTCTTTTTATTTTTATCAATTTTTTATTTCAAAAAAAATCTCACATTTTCTCAATATTTATTAAGTTTGATGTTGTGTAAGATAGTATGTTAACTTAAGGCTTCCACTGTATTATAATCCTAGGTTGTATCTTTCCTTCCCTTTGGTTTTTTTGTTCGTGTCTTTATAATTATTTTTGATCCTAAGTGAAAGGGTAGATTGATCTTAAGTTTGGGGGGTTTAAATCATCTTTTGGAATTTTTTTTGTGTTTCCTTTATGTTATCATATTTTTTTAACAATTTTTCATATTTTTATTTCTATTTTGATTCACGTTTTTTTAAGTTTTTAGGATTCTTAAGCCTAAATCAAATGCATTATGAAATTTAAAAAAATATATTTTTTGTCACATTTATTAGTTTAAAATTTAGAGGTTTTAAATGATTATTGAATAATTTTTGTTTCTAAATTTAAAATTTTTTATTTAGGGAACTGTGATTTATTGTGAAACTCATGTGCAATAGTGCTTTTCCAAATTGAAAATAATTCCAAATCCAATAGAATTTTAAAATATTTTGATATATTATACACTTTTATATTTTAATTTAGATTCTGAATTCATGTTGTGTAGTACAAAAGTTTTTTTGTTCTCATTTTCAAATCTTTTGAAGTCTATGGAATGTTTCAAGTATGATTGAGGTGCCATTTTAAAATTCCTTTTTTAAAATTCAACTCTTATTTTAGCCTACATTTACATCTAAATATTATCAATTCCCTAGTAATAACTAAATACATTATTAGTAATCCAAATTATAATAAATTTATCCCTATTTAAACTATAGTAGAATTAAAATACATTATTATAATTAATCTCAAGTGTGGGGGTATTCTGGTTTTGTTGTTCTTATGATGAATTTTAAAGTTATTTAATATTTATTACTGCTTAAGTGGGAATAAATTCTTGATGAAAAGATTGATGGGTGCCTAAAATGTCATTAAAAAAATTTATATGAGTTCACCATAATTTGAAAACCAAAATATGCCTCTCTCCTCAAAAAAAATTCGATCTGAAATTTCAAACATGAAATAAAGAAAACATAGCTAAAGAAATTAAGTAAGAGGGAATAAATGTTTTTTTACTGTAGAAATAATCAAATATGGACATACTAAGAAGAAAAATATATATTTTTAGTGGTGAATCATTTTTTTGTAGATTTGGGAGCACACCATTCTTGATAAACTATATTTTCATTCATTAACTTCACTTAAGATCCTAACCCCTCACATTATTCCTCTCATGTTTTAAATTTTAAAACCTACCAAACCTTAGCCTTAGATAAACTCATGTAAATTCCCTCATGATTGACACATTTATGTCTCTATGATGTGGTGATACTAGTAGGATATAATTCTTATGCAGATCACACATTTCTTGATAATGAGAAATAATTCATATCAAAGTTCCATGAGTGAGAGTGAAATACATTATTGAGAAGGGGTAGTATATGCACATGGGGATTAACATGACATTGAAATTAATTTTATGATAGGTGAGTAGTTAGATAATTTTGATCAATGTGGGAGGAATTATATTTTCCTTAGGTTTTAGAACTAAGTGGTGTTTCCAATTTATACCTTGTGAAGTTTCTTTTTCTCTTAGTATAGATATTTCCTAGGTGTGCAGTGGTTAAGTGTGGGGAAGTGATAGAACTCATAATATAATATATTTTTCCTTGAAATAAATTTAAAATTTCCCAGCAATTTTATTAATTAAATGGAAATTATCACAATTTTAGGTTTTTATAATAAATTGTTCTTAAATATTAAAATGGATTAAATATTGGGATTTAATTTCTTTTCGTTCATTTCTTAATTTTAACCTTTAAATAAGCCATCATTTTCATTATTTTTAATTATTTTTATTCTTTTTGTAAAAATACTACATAGATACTGAGATTATTTTCATTTTGTGAGTTTTCTTTATGTATGATAATGTTTGATTCATAAGGGTATAAAGCCCCTGATATATCAATGTAAAAAAATTTAGGTGTGTAAGGGTATAAATCAAGTTGCATAAAGGTGATTGAAACAAGATGTGTCAATGAAAAAATAGAATAAAGAGCTATATAAAGGTAAACCCATTAATATTAAACTATATAAAACTATAATAAAACCACTAAATAGTATAACTTCATTAGTGGAGGTTTCATGTAACCACCCAAAATATGAGAAATATAAATATCCACCATTTTTTAACAATTTTTTTTTTACCTCCATTAATTAACTTTTAGCAGTCTTTCTTAAAATAATTACAACAAAATATATATTTATCAGTGGTTCATTAATAAACTGCCACTATAAAATAGTACATATTAAAGCATAAAACAACTTTCATCATCCACCGTCACCTGATTTCATAACCTATCTCACTCGTATTGATAACTCCTTGATGGAAACTTGTCCTCCCTAGCATCTCCTCCTCAATCGCAACTCCTCCTCATAGTAAGACTCTAGTGTGTCCTCACCTACTCAATTTAATTCCCTTGTAAAAACCATTAAATAAGAAATCCACTATCAACAATAGCATTTAGATAAAACTAGTGTTTTTTATTCAAACACTAACCACTTATTTATTCAACTATTATAGAAATATTTCTTGATTTTTCGGTATTATCCATTCCTGGAGGCCAATAATCTATTTACCATTTAAATTTTATATAATTTCTCCAATGTAACTACTCTAATTATTGGATTCAATAAACCTATCATTGAATCTCTCAAATATTCATGAGAAGTTTTTTCACAAAACATTATTTATACACTACCATCCATAGTTTATTAGTCACAGACATATGAGATATATCATGGTTAATAAAATTGATGAATGATTTTTAGCATGTATCATTCTATGTGGTGACTTAAACTTTAATTCTTTCCCTAAATCATTTCATACTAGAACCTACTATGGTTATATCTGTGTGCGTATGGTTTTCTGTTATATTTAGTAATTCATAGGTGACCAAATAAATAAACTTACCCTATTTTCTATTGACATGTAAAAATAATAGTTGTATTATTTTTAATGATTTCTTCTAGATCAAGTGATCCTAGACATATCAAATTATATTTAACCTGCAAGTTACTTTCAAAAAAATCTCATTATATGAGTTATTTTATATAAAAAACTATTTAAATATTTCATGTCTCTTTAATTAACAATAACTATTTTATATCATAATTGTATCTGATGATTTATTTTCAGTAAAATTTTAAAATGCTATTTTTTATATTAATGATTTATTAATAAATAAATAAATTATTATTCTTAACATGATATTATTTAATTAATGATAATTATGTTGTTATTTAGATATTTATCCATATCATAGAAATGGATAAAATTTGGATTAATTTACCATGAAAACAACAAAATATATTAAGGTATTAATGGTGTTTTAAGATTTTGCAACTGAAAATCAATCCATAGATGGAAGAATAAAGTTTCAAGATCCTGATTATAATTTTTGATTATGGTTGAAAATACAGTAAGTTTATGATCTCTTGATAGTTAAAAAATTTCCTGATAGATATGTGATAAGGATTTAGAATAGGGAATTGTACATTGTATAAATTTCACCATCCGACCATCATCAAAATGAATAAACTACTACCCTGGAAGTGGGGAATGATATTCAAAAGTTGATTAATGATTCTTTATGGATTTCATATAATGATAAAGATTATAAAATATCAAAAAAGACACATTTTAATTTTCTAGATATTAATACAATATCAAAGGTAAATAATAAATCAACTAAGGTTTATAAATTAAAGGAATATGGATATCAAGAGTTGTGCGAAAGATATGTCAGATATAAAAAAACCCCCCTTACTGATGTTGTACCATATCATGTGTTTATCTGTAATTATCAAAAATAGAAATGTTGGTGATATTTTTTTCTCCATGATGCATTTTTTTAAGCTATTATCCCTCAATAATTTTATGATATAAAGAAAGTTGTTAAGAAACCTAATCTCAATTATGGGATGATACGTGCATGTTTAAATAACTGTATGTTAAATCATAGAGATGATTTGTGTAGAGAATTGTGTAAAAGATTTTATTCCTATAGTTGGAAATTTGTGAATCGTGATAAAAGTATGAATGAATGAAATTTAAAGAATAAAATAAATAAAATTGATTCTAAGTTTTTACATTACATTCCATTAAAAATAAGACTACAAATAATGTTTATGTCTTCTTAAATAATAGAGATAATTAAGTGGAATGCAATGGGAAAAAATAATGTATTTGTGTGTCATCCTAGAGATTCAAAGGTAGATAAATACTTCAATTATTTATATCCAAATTTATCTTCAGATCCTATTAATCTGCTATTTAGGATTGGGTATTGATGGATTTGACCCATTCGGGACTCTAAGTACAATGTATAGCATGTGGCCAATTATTTTTATCCCTTACCATCTACCTTCATAGATGTGTATGGAAGATTAATATTTCATTATTTTTATGATCATTCTAGGAATGAAATTATAGGAAATGATATTGATGTATATATTCAACCTCTTATATAATTTTTTTAAGAGTTATGGGATAATGGTGCATATATATATGATGAATCGACAACCAAAATGTATAAAATGTGTGTTTCTATAATTTGGATGATTAGTGATTTTCCTGTAGTATGAAACTTTTTTGGTTGAAACACTCACACTGGTCAGGCATGCCCACTTTTTAAATTTTAATTTGAGCTGAGAATATTACCATATAGTACAAAGTGGTGTTTTATGTGTCATCGTCGATTCTTGGATGCATATCATAGATAATGATTTAACAATCCATTATTTAATGAAAAAAATGAGTTGATATCACCACCAAAATTGTTATCATGTTTGGAAATCATGCCACAATTATCAACTACTGATGTAGAATTTCTTAAAGAGTATTAGTTGAAGGTTTCTGGGAAAAGTGTTCGCAGCTCTTCAGATACAGTTGGTACCAAACATTCGAAGAGACAGAGTATTTTTTTCAAACTTACTTAGTGGTAATATCAATTATTACATAGTAATATTGATGTTATGCACATTGAAAAAATTATTTGATAATTTTTTTTTACAATATTGAATAAGAAGGAAAAATCAAAAGATCATATTAATGGTCTCCAGAACTTGGATAAAGAAAAATTAAACCATAATCTATGGGGAAATGATAATGGATATTACCCTGTGATAATTTTTTCTTTGAAAAAAAAGAAAAATATGTCTTACTTTAAAGAATAAAAAATTTTATAGTATCTAATGGTTGTTAAAGTAACATTTCTAGACATATTTTTCTAAAACATCACAAGTTAAATGGACTTAAAAGTCATGAATCACATATTCTTATGGAGAAATTACAACCTTTGGTATTGATTAAATTGTTACAAAAAATAACATTATTTATTATTGAGTTTTTCACATTATTTAGATAGATTACTAAGAAAATAGTAAACCCTTTCGATCTTGAAAAAAATAAAGAATAAATTTTAATGAAACTTTTTCGTCTAGAGATGATATTTCCCCCATAGTTTTTCACTATGATGATTCATCTAACTATTCATTTGGTAGGGGAAGTAAAACTAGGAGGGGTGATACATTATTAATGGATCTATACCATATAAGGGTATTTCCAAATTACTTTTTTTATGAATACTACATTATAATTTTCAAACTCCATATATATTTGGTTAATTCTTTTATGTTACATTATTTCATTAGGTATCTATGTCATTTGAAGACTTTTATGAAAAAAAAAAATCTACCACAATGCTCTATTTCTGAATATTATGTAGAAGAATAGTTTCACAAAAAAAAATTCAAGATATTTATATAATATTAGTATGTGATTAAATAGAGTTAGATGTGTTTTTGACAAGACAAATAAATTCTAGTCTTATAGTAATTCAACAAATTTTCCAGTGTTGGGTTATCAAGTTAAGATAATACCATCAGTTTTATTGACATAAATAGAGTTCATACAAACACATAGATATATTTTACTCAATAGTGATATTTATAATTATTTTATTGAAGAAGTGAAGACACAAAAAAATAGATGACTTTTAAGTTGAGCATTAAATGAGGAATAAATAAAAAAAGATATTAAAAATTCATTATTGATTGGATTTTATATCTTATAAGATCATAGTCAATTTCATATCCATAAAATACTATTATAATTATATTTTTTAACTAACAATATTTTATATTAATACATTTAAATCATTCATGTTTATGATAGAGCTAGACTGAAGGATAATTTGAAATATTTTTCTTAAGGACCTTTGAAGAAGTATAGAAGACTCGATGATTATAATATTAATGGTTGTAAGTTTTGCTCATTTTGTGTGAAGAAGTTTTGAAAACATAAAATAGTGTCATCTTCAAAAAATTAATAGATTTGGGATACTATGGGACATTGATTGACCCTATAAAATTAAATTATTAATGAAAATTTTCCATTATGTTATACAAATTTAAGTAGATCTGCATTTATAGGGGTATAAAGAAGGATTCATTATAATTTACTCATGTTAACTTATCTTAGTTGATTGATACTAGTGATCATGAAGAACATGATCCATATATTTTGATCTCGCATGATAAAATGGTATATTATATGGATGTTGAAGTAAATAAATGTTGGAGTATTATAATCCATGTCATGCTAATATAATTGTATGATATGGGTGATGAAGTTGGAGAATTGTGTTGTGACATCGAGCCTCTTCAAAAAATAAGAGATTGACCAATTTTTCCCTGATGATATTAAAATATTTTTTATTATAATAAAGGGTGAATATTATGAAATAATTATAACTATGCATGATAAAAAAATTATGGCTAATGATGAAATAATTTATTGTATGTCCATTTCTTTAGATTATCTTTTATTCACTTTTTTAGAATACATAAATTTATTTAATCTATATACAAAATTTTTTAATCATTTTTATGTTTTATATTTTATATAATGTTCTAAATTGATTTATATTCTTTTTTGATGTAGGAATTATGAGAAAAAAATGATTTAACAATATAATATGATCATACATAGATCCTATATTATCGGATAACACTTTAGATATTCCTCCTCATATATAAAGTAAGTTCCCTATTTTTGGTTACTTCCCTTTGAACCACAAGAGTACTAAAGGGTCACCTTTATTTTTATGGAAATTTTAATGCTAAAATATAATTTATTAAATCTATATATTAACATTTGAATATATTTATTGAATATATTTAGATAATAAGAAGAAGAAAATTGAAAATGAAAATGTTGTATGTTTGGTAGGGAAATATTAAAGTAGTCATATCATTTGACATGTTTGGAATGCCTAAAAATGATGTTGAAGGATTATATGGTTAGATATTGGGTTAGTTAACATGGGAGATGATTTCCCTTTCCATAACTTATCATGACGGGAGACATATTCTGACTAGTTTGAAGAAAGATATTTTTTATAAACAATTGAATGTCATTTAAAATTCATGTTTATAATTTTTTTATCAAATATTTCTATCAAATGTCAAATTAATAATTTCTTCACATCTAATAAAAATATTTTTTCCCCGTTTTTATGTGCATTACATGGTTCTGAGTCAATATATGTTGAAACTTTTTGGTACAAAAGGGAAATACTTTAAGTACAGGTTGTGGTGTGAATTAAATGACACATCTTTGACTGATGACATTCCTATGGAAATTACATCATTTATATTACAAAATACTATGGTACTTAATCTATTACATGTATTATAATATTTATATATTATTATTATAATTATTAGAAATATTTTTATATGCTTCATATAATTAAAATTAATTTATATTCTAAATTTTATTTAATATAGGATCCAAATGTAGTGGAAGTTTCTAGCTAACATGAAAATCAAGAGAAAGTATCATCTAGAGGAAGTCATAATGATATAAGAGAAATTTTTTGATGTTGGATTCATTTTTATATGGGTTATATTTGTAACTAAAACTTATATATATTTCTTTTGAAGTATTTTATATACATGTTTTATGTTTATATAATCTGTATATATAGAGAGAGATGTTTTATTTTGTGTGTTTAGATTGACCATTAAAATTATTGAATTATACATATTGTTGATATATGTGTATTCTTATGCTTGATGTGGTATTTAATTTTAGGGTTTTAAGTATACTCTATTTTTTATAATTAGTGTTGGTTTTAACCACTATGAAATTTAAAACACTGTGGTGATTATTTAAAAAAAATATTAAACCACTGAAAATCACTATAAAGCCATCACTAAATGCTAATAACCCATTGAAACTTATGTTAATTTTTTGTAAAAAACCCACTTCTTATATTATTATAGGATTTTTAAACCACCATGAAATTTATAATAAGTTTTCAATAATATATATGTCGTATATTTTTTTATAGCGGTTTTAAAACTTCCACCTTGTATGGATGGGTAATGGCTCCACAAAACCACCGCACAACCAAAAAAACTTTCGTGATATAATTGGTCCCTAAAAAAAGAAAAATGGTTTTAAAAAAACCTTATATTAATGAAATGTGGTTTAAACCACCTTTTATTAAAGGTATGTGGTTTAAACTGATGTCTTTTTCAAAAAAAACTTCCACCAATGGATGTTTTTCATGTATTGTATGGGTTCTTACATTGGTGTCACAGTGTAAAGGTAGGAAACCACAGTTATGAAAAGGAGATAAAAAATGTAGTTATGTTACATTAGGGACACTAGTAGATACATAAGGGGTCAATTTTTTCATTCAAAATTGAATCAACATCTCACCATTATTATTTCATATGATGTTTCTCATGAAAGGATGTCATGCGCAAAACGGACGAGCACAACACGAGTAAAGAAAGAAGGAATTTTATGTGAGAACTAAAATCATGTTCACTGGGTCCCATATTAAAAACAACTAGAAAAATATTCATATGAATTGGATGAGTTCATAGCTTTGGAAAATCATTAAAACAACTTGGATATTTTTGTAATGTCATAGTGAACAACTCATGGTCATTATGAGTGAACTTATTCACTGCATATTTCATTGGTCATTTTTTATCATTAAAAGATGAAGATCAGTATTCAAAAACTATGGGGGATTGAAAAATCATGGATTCCATAGGGAGATAGTCATTTTAAATTATTTATGTGTGAATATTTATCATGAAGGGGTTGTTGCAGTCACTGGCACCTATAAAAAAACCACTGAATTTATACATGAGAGACCCATTTCCCATGATTTAATATGACTCAACAAACCCATGGATAGAAAATGATGTTTCCCTTTTCCCATTTAAATCTGTCTCACTCCACTATGAATGCAATAACACTTTCTCTTACTGAGATGGGAGTGAGACTTTAACTTTAGTTTTCTTTTTCTATAAGTTTTCATTTTAATAAAACGTTTTATTCTTCATCCCTTTCCCTAATTTTATTTTTTATTATTGTTTTATCCCCTTATTTTATTGTTATCTCCATGTAAATGGGGAACTAACCTCATTATTGTTTGAATTAGGGATTAGTTTTCTTGAGTTATTTCTTTAATGTTATTTCGTGTCCTATTCTGGGAATTCGGTGATTATTAAAATGATTAAGGTGTGAATCTCCACATTTTACCTATCATTCATTTTCCTCTTCCTTGTTTTCAATCTTCCTACCCTTCACTATTTAAGTCATGAATACATTGGATCATGATTTTAATAGTAATGGTCAATGAAGAGTTCTCTTATTCATCCTTAGTATGAGTATTATCTCACATACATTGTTCTATGTGTGGGGTAGTAACAACTCAAACATATAGGGTGTGGTGTAACAGGTCTTGATCACCACATTGAATAGAGTATTGATATTATATTTTATATAATAGTGATTTTATTTATATTTACTCTAAAGATAAATATTTTTCTTTTGTTAACTTCTATAGGATTTCTTTTCTTTTTGTTTTTAAATTATTTGTAGATATATTTATATCATTCAATCCCCCCATTATATTAGAATATATTAGTTATTAGTATATAATTTAGTTTAAAATACTGAGAGTAGAATAATAGTGTTTTGTTAGTAGACTTGTAGAGATATAATACTAAAGGATCATGCAATTCTACGTTCTTAGGAAAATAAGAAAATTTTGAATTAGGATTCACAATAAATCCCTACAATCGCAACATATTCGCATCAAGTTTATCTAACTTATACAAACTCATTTATAATAATTTTTCTTCATTAAATTGGTTGTAAACATATATTCAGAGTAAAAGAAACTAAAATTCAATAGGTAACACTTCTATAGTCCCATTTTCTGATGAATATGGTGTCACTTGTATGTGAGTAAGGGTGGTGATGCAGTAATCCCACAAATCATTTAGGAATTTAATAGACTATTTTTTCTATATTTTTTGACCATTTTATATAAGATATATGATGACTTATTTAAAGCCTATATTTATCTATTTACAATCTTAGAATATCATGATGAATGATTTTACTAGATTTTATACTCTAAATACAAATACTTTAACTCAAATGCATTAAATTTTGTGCCATTTTTTTGTAATAATTGTGAGAGGAACTCCAACTTTGGTGATGATATTAGTCTTAATAAAAAAATTTATGAGTTTCATCCCAATATCCCTCAAGGGTATAACTTCATCCCACTTTTAAAATAATTTGGTGGAAGTGATGATGAACTTCAATTGTTTGATGGTGGATGGAGGGTATTGACCCTTGACATTTATTCCCTATATAGATAGTGGTTAAGAGTTTTTATAAGTGTGTAATAACTTTGGACTGATGAATAAATTTGGTGTGCACCTAATATGCATGGGATATTTTTTTGAATTCCATGAAATCATGTATCACAAATAGCCAAAGGAATCTAAGTATTAAAATTTGATGAAATATCTTGTTTCCTATTTGATGTGCATCATAGTTTCTATCATGTACTTTCTATATAATAGTGATGGACTCTTCTATATCAGTGCACTTGAGAAGTTCCCTTTCAAAACCTCGTTTATAGGGAAACTTTTGGATATTCAGGAAATCATAGAGGATGTAATTGGTTGAATTTTAGTAAATATATTCCTTCATGGATCACCCTAATATCATTACCCAGTTTTAGAGATGTTCAGCTATTGGGAACATCTGGATAGTTGTTACTTCATTTGATTAGGATAATGATCCATCTTGTGTTAAATTATTATCAATCATGTTGATCTCTTACATTTAATTATTTATTAATGGGAGTAATACTATCTAGTGTATGATAAAGATTATTATGTCAAAATGATCTGGATTAGCAAGTTCTATGGAAAAATTAGCAAACACATCCACTTGAGTATTATGTGAATATGAATCATGAGACTAAAAAAATATTACATAATGCCCATGAATTGGGATATATCATATTCTATGATAGGTTCAAGTCATATAATATGAAAATAAAAAAACTAAGTCATGTTTTTTTTCCTTTTTTTAAGGATATTTTAAAGACTGTTATATAACAATAGGACACGAGTGTTTCATGGTAGTGGAATTTTTTTGATTCTTCTATGTGGGTTATAAATAATACATGTTTCATAATATGAAACATATGATAGTTTTTATTGTATATGTGGTTAAAAATTAGTATAACTATATTAATTTAATCATGAGTTTATGAAACACATGAGTAAATTCATGTAATTACTTCGGAGTTATATTGAGCCTTATATAAAGTGGCATTACCCATTTGATGGGGAGTGTGATACTCTTATATGAAACTATTCGATACTCTATCTCAATAATGATATATTTATTCTTCACTATTTTACACCCAAGATACTAACATATCATGAGTGATGGATTGGTCCCACTAAAATATTGGATGATTCACGTCTATATTATGGATATACCATGGTAGAGGGATGTCTTTTGACTGTATCTTGTGCTCTCCATCAACCACAAGGACTAAAGATGAAGCAGTATCAGCATCAGTTTAAGGAACACATTACAATGTGATATTAATTTTTATATGAATGGTTTTGGGTTTCATGTTTGGTGTTCTAGTGATTTTGGGTTTCTATTCACTTTTATTAGGTTATAAAAGTGTTGTTTGATCTCTAGAAACATAACAGTTGTATCATAGAACAACCATGTGATTGATTATTGAAATCATGTTTTAAAATTAAGTTATGAATTTTAATATAAAAATATAATATCATATCAGATGTATGAGACACTTGAGATCATAAATAACCATTCTCGACACCAGATTAAACTATGAACATGGTTTTCATAAGCCACGATGGTCGGTCACCAAAGTTAATACCATTATGTAAACTTATAGAGCGGTTTAATGTTACATTAGTATACCATATTCTAGTTCTAGATTAATCATACACATGCGAGCATGGATTTATCTTATAAGGATATAGCTCTATGTGAAGTTAATCCTATGCAAGGGCTTGACTGCTGAATTAATGTCATCCAATGCTTGTTTTAATGGTGTGTGAGTCATTCTGTGATGGATTAAATCTTATAAAGGACCTTATATCATATTATATTTTCACTCAAGTAAGATATAGAACTGTATATATACCTTTACCATTCTAGGATATTTTTATACGACCCTTTCACATTGAATAAACAATATATAATGTTTGTCTTAATGTTTCATAGGCTATATCATATGCTAGAATTTATCCTTTCCAAGCACCCTATGTGTCATTAATCTTACTTAATCATAAATGGTGTCTCTATTCATTTCATGTTTTATGAATTAGGAATATATTTAAAATTGATATGAGAAGAAAAAAGTGTATTGGTTGAATTTCAATTATGAATTTATTTAAATTGTTTTTAAATTATTTTCAAATTATGGAAAGTGTATAATTTGGTATTTATTTATTTATAAATGTAAAGACCCAAACCCCAATAGCTTGGAGTCTATGTATTAATTTATTTAATTGAAATGATAATAAGGAATCAAATCCCAAAGGACTGAATAATTTAGTAGAAATGGAAAACCAGATACATACATAAGTTTTATATTACAACTTTAAAATGAAAAAAATAAAGGGATTCTATTGGAAACAGACATAACTTCTAGATTATCATTGAAAATAATTCATAATATTATTATTCACACCCTGGGGGAAATAAAATATAATAAATGGTTGAAATGAGATGCTCATTAAGGGTTTTTAATACAATGGAAGTGTAAATATAAAGCATGGTGAATAGCTAAATGTAAACATGCCATCAAAACATAATCCTGAGCATAAAATGGAAGATACTAAAAGCTGGTTAAATAAATTCATAACAAAACATAACTATGGAAATTATACTAGCTGAATAATTACATAGACAATCAATTACTAGTTTCATACAAGGTAATGAATAAGTTTGTTCATCATAATCATACCATCAAGGCCTCTTCCAAGACATTATACATAATGCATAAAACCTAATCTAGTTGTCTCATGAGACCTACCGATGCATCAAGGGTCTATAGAGGGCCCCAACCATCACATAATAATAAAATGGATTCCTCATATGAATGGTTATAAACATAAACAACATATACATATGAAATTTAAATAACTTTCCCCAATCTATAAACATAATCACTAACCATTCTGAGTAGTGAATGGTATCAATATATAACATCCAAAATCAAATGGATCATAAAGCATTTAATAAAATATATTGGATGATAAAAATAGGAGATAAACCTAAATAGTGAATAAAATTCAATAGATGTGTTTAAATAGATGAAAATACTCTAATAAAATCATCGAGTAATTCTTGATAGAAATACCCTTTTTTACTTTTCAAGGAAGAGTTGTTTTGGAAAAATCATTTTTATTTTTAATGTCTGATTGTATAAAACCAAAAATGAACAAATATATTTTTTCATGATGAAATTATTGATTTTATAAAAATAAAGGTTTCTTAAAATTGATTATGTAAGGTACTTGAAAATGGTTAGGGAATTGAGACGTTCCCTTTAATCAGGTTTGAGTATCGGGAAGAAATGAGAAGAGAACCCTGTAAAACATTTACTATCCCATAAAGTATTGATGAAATGATTTGGATATATGATTTTGGAACATATATATATGTATATAATTTATAATAATTATATAAAAAATGAAGAATCACCTTAGTGTATAGAGGGAGAAAGCATAACCCGAATGAAAATGGAGGTTCGGGAAGAAAACTCTTACCTTATGTCTGAATGTGTTCTCCACTTTAACTAAACATCCTTTATAATAAAATTAAATCCATTAATTTATTAAGAAACTTATTTACATTTATTTTATTTATTATAATTTTATTAAGTTCGTTTATGGCCTTTTTAATGAGTTATAAGAAACAATTTTATGGCTCGGGAGGATTTGTTTCCTCAGTTTTCATGATCGATATACTTGTATATGAGTATGGTAGTTCATGTGGAATGGGTATAATTATGAAAATTGAATTTATATGATATTAATGAACATATATAATTTTAAATGGTTATATATATTATTTTTCATATGGTATGAGGATGAATCATTTAGTGATAATCGTTTGCATTATTACGTCGGTTATTGATCACAACGAACTCATTTTGTTTTATCATTTAGTATTACGTAAATATGTTACTTCCAGAACATGAGAAAGGTTTTAATAAATATATTATATTGTGGTTAATCCATAAAAATGGTTTCATTACCAGCCTTGAAGGACAAATTGAAGAACAAAAATATTTTGTCTACGAAGGTTGTAAATCGGCACCTCTCGGATGATGATTTCATTTTTAAAATAAAAGAGAGAGAGAGAGATAGAATTTTGAGTAATTGTATTCCATTAAAATGATATCATTATAATATATATATGATACTAGAGTTATCATTATAATTTTTATAGAGGAGGTGAGGAGTGAATAATTAAAGAAAAGAATATAAAATGAAATTAAAAGGAAAAGGAAGAGGATTTTACCTCTTGGATACTCCTCCCTGAGAACCTCCTTAAGGGGATTGATTTTGGTATTTTGATGAGAACAAGAGATAATAAAAGTGGGGTAGTATATTTTTAGGATTATTGGGAGAAATTTGAGAAGGCCCAAAGCTTGTAAGGTGTGAGGTGAAGGGGTGGTATTTATAGTGGATGAGAGGGGTGATTTATGAATATTTTATTAATTTGTTTATTATTTTAGCTCAAGAATATGCATAGTCTGAGAATTATCATCAAATATACTAAAATAATTAAGTTTAGTTCGTGATAATGGTTCTTATATTAACAATTAATCAAGTAATAATGTATTTAACTTATAATGTATTTATACCCTAAATTTTCGTCTTTTACTATTCACTAAAAATTAAGTATTTTAGACAAATATAAAAATTCATCCTAACTATTTATTGACATGTAGAATTCAAAAATTACCTCCATTTTATGAAAACAATTTTATAAATATGATAAATTTAATTTTTAATTAAAACTATCATTTACTCAAAAAATACTGATTTTAAATTTATAACTGATTTTATAATAGTTTGAAAATTTTACTAAGGTCTCATAAAATTACCCTAAAATAATAAGACAAAAAAATATTTATTTATGAATACATTTTTTTAAAATTAATTTTCATTTAAATAATTTTATTAATTATAACATTTTGATTAAATATTTATGACTTACAAAAATACCAACAGTTAATTATTAATTTTTGAAATATTAACTTACTTATACTATAATATAATTATATCATACTTTCATTTATAATATGCATAAATTTTATTTATAAAAACATGGGTGATATTACTATTCATTTGGTTTATTTACTATTCATAAGGGTTATATTACTATTCTTAAGGTCAAGTTACTATTTCATCAATATAGGTTCCTTAACATTTATAAATACCTCTTATTTTAGTAATTATTCATTTATAAAGATTATATTGTGTTCTATAAGTGATCTTATGTGATCCATACTATATGAAATAAACATAATAAGGTAAATTTCATTGATAGAATTCAAGATCATTATAATAAAGGTTCTCATAAATTAATTAGTTTAATTTTTTATAAATAATTAATTAAATGTTATGAAATATTTATTGAATAAATATTCCATAATATTAATTGTTCATATTAAAATATTTTGTTTCAAAATATGTGTAATGGATTACAAATATGATATAAAACAATTATGGAAAATGTAAGGGTGTGTTATAAAATGTTTATAAATTACAAAATAAGGCATATTTAATTGACTATCTATATATAATATTATTAATTATTCATAGTTTTTAATTTTAATTGTTCAAATTAATGGCCATATTTGAGAAACTATTTTAACCCTATCAAAATGAGTTTTGATAAATGATATGATCATGTTTTAAATAATATTAAATATGTGATATTTATATTGTATAAATTGTTAGCATAGTAGAATTAGAGTATAAAATATTTATTTTTCATTTAATATTATATTTTTTAGTAAAATTACATATATTGAATAATATGAAATATTTTATATTTGAGAAATAAATGTGAAGTGTTTATATTTATTCAATTGTGGAATGATTTTGATGCATATTAAATTATAATGTTTTAAGAATTAGCTTTATTTATGAATTGTTCATAAATTCATTATATCATATTTAACATTTGAACTATTCATATATATAGTTTACTAACTTATTTATTATTTATAGATATATTTTTTATTATGAATTGTTCTGTATTATTTAGTTTAAATTTATTTAAGATAGTTCTAGATATTTTCATATATGTATCTAAGAAGTAACATACTAGGTATGATAATTGATTTAGTTTTCCTATACCTTGACTTTGGACTATATTAGGTTATGAGATTGAATTAAAATACTGATTATGAATTATAAAAATTAGGCGTTATAATTATGATCAAATTAAAATTATTCTTTAGTAATGTATCCCTGGGTAAGGAGACTTTCAGTCGAACTAGTCATTATCCAAGAACCATATGCCTTCTCTAGAAAATTGAAGTTTGATTATCTGTGGATCTAGGGTTACTCTTATGGTATTGTTTATTTAATATAATTACAAGCCTTTATAGGAAAGTTTTTTATGTACCTTATGCATGTAATGAATTTGGAAATTCACAATATATAGTAGGCTTTTAATTTTGGTCAGTAATGCATGTTATGAGTTTTATAAAGAGTTACACAACAATATAGTTTGAAAATATTGGTCTAGTGGAGAGAATATGATTCAAAACTAAATCATTATAAGAATTCATGCATGTAAAGAGGAATATATGAGATAATATTGTGTTATTAAATCCCATTTAAAAATACTAAGTGTGGTATTACTTTGAATGTGAACACTTTCTAATACCTCGATTATCCAACCATGTTGGACATGTTATAGTTGTGTGAACATGGATTATAATGTGAAAGGAAAGAAGGTAATGGGTGATCCTAATAGGATGTCATTCATGTTATTGGTTTTTTTATTTGGGTGTATTTAGCCGGGAGAACCTAAAAGAGTTTGTTTACTTGAGTAATGGAGTTTATTTTATACATATGGTGGATTGTATAAATTGTTATCCTATCAACTATCCAAGATCCATATATGATATGATTAAGATGATTCCCAACCTAAATAACTATGTGATGGGATAAATTCCATAGTGACCCAAATATTAGTGAAATATGTATCTTGGACCATTAATATATATGATGAGTTTAAAAATGGGTCAACATTTTTTTGGGAGATCATTTAATTAAAGTCCTTATTAAATGTTTGTAAAGCTTGATAATCACCTGATACAAGCATATATTGTATATAAATATAATAATCATCATCAAACATAACATTGAGATTAATCCTTTAAAAGGGGAAGCTTAATTTAAGCAACTACTATGACCGGTAACTTAATAAAAGTTATCATGTAATAGAATTTAAATGTGTTAAAGAAAAACCTTCCTAAATAAATAAACTGTTAATTTTATTCAACAAGTGAATCTATATGCTTATGAGAAACATAGAATTATTCACTTAAGGTTTTCTCAAGTCTTGATCTGGTTATGGATTCATTCTATTTTCAATGATGGAAATTTTTTGAAAATGTGAATGATTTAAAGAAATATATATTTGATATTCTCAAACTATTGAAAATAAATGAACTAAGGAATGTGATATCGTAGTTATGGTGTTATTTTGATGGTATAAGTGGGTAAAAATTAAAACCATAAGAAGAAAGTTTTCATGGCCCCTTCCCTTCAATGATTCCCCTACTTATATAGCGATGGAGAAAGAGATAATGATCCCCGAGTCTTGCCTCTAGTAGGCCTCGGGGTGGTGACCAACACCAAGGGTATACAAATATCACAAAATGGGAGGCATTAAAATTTTTATAGTATAAAAGATCAAGAGATAAGATGTATAAACCTCTAAAAAACTCTTAGAAATATATATATATATAATAAATCCAAAATCCATCCCACATGCATGTTTAAAATAAAACTATCTCAAATAAAATAAAAACTCCAGTGTAAATACCAAAAGTAAGGCTAAACAGTGAAATAGAAATTGTCCCAAAGTCTGAGCTAATAATTCCTATCATGGTCCACGTAGTTATCTTGGAAACTTGAAAGAAGTTTTATATACATAGGGTGAGTATACAAGTATACTGAGTAAGAAAAACCAAAGTCTCTCATGTACAAGTGGGGGAAGCATACTAATGCTCCTGTGAGGAAATAGCAGAACCCAACAACACATAACGAGGCATACTATCCATCCCCACATCACCCATTAATTATCACTAAATAACACAAGTTGAGTAAAGTAATATAGTAAGAACATCGATGATAGGGCACCCCACACAAATTTCCCACTGATTATCTTCTCTCATAAACTAACGGCAAATGTCCTAGCACTCCCACCTCTTCTGCACAGCTAGTCCCATCACCTAGGAAAATGAAGCTCATAACATCCCACCCATAGACACCTGGTCCACATTCCACATCACATCCCACCTACAAACACCTGATCCACATACCACATCACATTCTTCCTGTAAACACATGGTCCACATACCACCCCTCATCCTGAAGACACCTGGGAAAGAAAAACACATATCATCCTGAAGACACATGGGAATCACAAATTTCCCGCACACACCTGGGCCTCACAAACCAAAACATGACCAAAGAATATTGATCTATCACCACCTAGAATAGGGATCAGGGAAGTGCTGGTGGCCATCCATCCATCCTCCCACCAGGATGTTTAGGAAAGAAACTCTCCCCTGTGATGATGGGTGTGTTTGGAACATATTTCTTAACTAGAGTGAGGTTAGTATAGAAATCACAATGAAAAATACAAGTATATATATATGACACCAAACACTCATCCCATCCTATGGGTTCTAAACCAACAACCATCCCACGACACTTCCAACTTTGTTGCAACCTCTAAATTCATAACCACACAACAAGTCACAACTCAAATCATACCCCCATCCAATTCATTTAACCAATTCTAATTCTTTATTAAAAAATTCATTTATTTCATTAATATCTAGGAAACTACCAAGAATAGCACATAACAAGCCACAAATCAAAAGTCACACGGTGGAAGATGAACCATGATAATTTAACCTGCTTTATATTTCCACTCTGTTTAGCACCCATTCATGTCATAACAAAACTAACCCCAAGACACGGAGTGAAGCTTTGGGCATGCTATTGATGGAGAAACTTTAGGTGAATTACCCATACCAACCACTACCATTATCATTATTTAAATTCATGCCACTCAATCCATCCTCACATCCGAACAAACTCCCAACTTACAGCCACACCCAGCAAACATCACAACCATTCTCAAAAGTCCCACTTCATAACCACACCACATCCATCAACACATAACTGCACAACTCAATCATATCCTTGTTTTATGACACTTCTCTTCCATTCCACAATCAAAAAATATCTCAACCTGTGGTTCCATTACACCATTGAAACCACAATAACACACATCCATGTTCACAACCATACCACTGCACAAACCAAAAAAAACATATTCATATTTAACAAGTAATATGTTCTTTAATTCCAGTTGTTAACTTCTAGGGTGATCATAGAAACAGTTCGATCATTAGGCATCCATTTATTATCCATGTGTATGTGGTTAATCGATTTCATAACAATTTTTATAATAAAAACATCATACATTCTAGAATCATTATTTTTTCACAAATAAATACCACCAACGACCATGATTTTCAGTAGGCATATGGCCCATACAGTTCACAACATCAACAAATAACGAAGAAAAACATAAGTCACTTTTATTGGCCCTGCAAATTGTTCTCAAACATATTCAATTGTATTTATTTATTTCGTATTCTTATATCTTTATAATGGAAGCATTAATACACCCACCCAACATGATACATAAATAAAAGAGAGATGAAGGTATCCCTACCTTGAAGAACAAATGATCAGCACTTCCATATTGCGCCAAAATAGTGGGTGCTCAGGAAGAAGGAAGAACATCTAGGGAAAACATGATCCAAAGGATACAATAAAACTCATGAATCCTCAGGGGAAGAAGTTTTTTGGGAACGTCTTGCTCCACGAGAAAGGAAAAATGCATAAGAAACAAAAGATCTCGACTTTAGAAAGGCCAGATCCTAAATCAATAGGAGAAATCATTTTTAAAATCCACTAAAGGTGGATCTTGATCAAGACCACACGGTTTGGAAGTCAAAGGAAGCTTCAAATTTTTAGAATATAGATATTATTAGAAATGGCTCCAAAACCATTAAATATGTTATGAAACTCATTTAGTGTCAAAGGAAATGTCAAAGGGGAGAAACTAAAAAACTGGAGGAAAACTTGAATTTTTGAAAAACTGTTGGAAATGACTCACCATTAGGTGAGTCACCAATGGGAGTCACCAATGCGAGTCACCAGTGCGACTCACCATTATATGAGATACCAGTTGACGAGTCACCATTGGGTGACTCACTATTCCTGACTCACCATCGTGAGTCATCATTGTGACCGACCATCGCCACTTACCATTGGAAAAACAAGAAAACTGGAAAACTATTGAAATGAGCTACCATGACCTCCCAAAACACTTCAAACACTAGATTTTCATAATGTAATAGATCATACAGGTCTAAACCATTACATCTGATACCTCTCAAACTATTCTCATCCTTGAGAATTAAAATCCAAACCCATAAGGAAAAGAGGGGTCTGAACAACAACCCTATGAGATACCTCTCAAGGATCTCACTATTCTTGAAATGCCACTACCGACATCAAAGTTAAATTATAAACCACCCTGTGTTGTTAAAAAACTGGAGTGGAAACCTCCTCATCCAATAACACCTCCTCTAAGATCTAATAACCCAATTGACAAGAAGACACACCATACAAGCACAACCACCGCACTATCTGAACACGTGAATCGGGGAACACCTTCCCCCATGTCAAGATATTATCCTCTATAGGAAGAACAGAATCACCCGCATGGGTTTAATCACATCACAATTAATGTGTCTCAATTAGGATTCAGTTCCTCCCCTTTTCACATGTCAGGACATTATCACACATCATAGAACAAGGAAACAACTCAACTCTTAAAAAACAAGGTTAAAAAATTACATCACAAGGGAAAAAAGAATAGGGAAAAACTCAAAAAAACTCTAAGTACTGGGCATGAATCTTCATTTATCTCTCCCAAGTACTCTACTTTGGGACACCATGCCTCCAAAATAAACTAACCAAAGGAATTTTCTACATGCGCAGCACCTTCTCTCAACAATTCTAGATCTCTACTGGCTGCTCCACGAACATCGCATCATCTTCTATATCCAACTCTCCCAAATCAATGACATGGGAGTCATTATGAAGATACTGATAGAGTTGAGAGATGTGAAATACTTCTTGGATCCTCTCTGATTGTGGTGGTAGTGCTAACTAGTATTCCACCTTTCCAACTCACCCCAACACCTTGAAGGGTTTGATGAACCTGGGAGAAAGCATACTCCCTCTACCAAACGTCTGCTTCCCACATCAAGGGGGAACCATCAAGAACACATAGTCCCCAACCTCTAAATCCAAGGGCCTCCTCCTATAGTCAACATAAGACTTTTATTGGTCCTTAACTACCTTTATCCTCTCATTAATGAGATGAACATTCTCTATTGTGATCTTCACTACCTCAAGGCCAAGAACATATATCTCCCCAACCTCTGTTCAGTACAAAGGTGAACTACATGGTCTCCTATAAAATGATTCAAATGGATCCATGCCAATGGAAGTGTGATGGATATTATTGTAGAAAAACTATACCATGGGAAAGTGTCATACCCAATATCCTCCAAAGTCCAAGACACATGCCCACAACATATCCTCCAGCATCTGGATAGTCTATTCTGTCTGCCCATCTGTTTGAGGGTGGAATGGAGTGATGAGGCATAACTGAGTGCCAAAAGAATTTTGAAATTCCTACCAGACCTGTGAGGTAAAACTTGTATCCTGATCCGAGACAATTGATCTCGAAACTCCATGTAGCTACACCACCTCATCCACATACATCTTTGTCAAGGCATCCAATGTGCCTGACTCCTTGATTGCTAAGAAGTGAGATGATTTCATCAACTTATCCACTACTACCTAGATAGCATCGTAGCCTCCATGATCTATCAGTAACCATGTGATGAAATACATTGAGATGTCATCCAATTTAAATTTGGGGAAATATAAGGGCTGTAACAATCCACCAGGAACACGATGCTTACCCTTCACTTACTGGCACACTAAGAACTTCACTATAAACTCTACCACTACCTGTTTCATCCTAGGACACCAAAACTGCATCCTCAAGCCATGTTACATCTTATAAACTCATGGATGTACCACTGAGGGAAAGCTCTGAAACTCATGGAGGATCCCTTTGCACATCTCCATCATAATAAATAGCCTTCCAAGGAACAACATCTGATTCTTACCATCCCTCGACCATCCCTCCAGAGCATCACCATGGTCAACATGAATGCACATCACCTATGCCTCTGAGTCTCCCCACTAAGACTCCTCCACCTGCTGCATTAGAGAATACTACACCATCATCTGGAACAAACAGCCTCTACCACCATCCATTCTCACATCTAAGTGTAGGGCTGCCAACTCCTTCATCGCCTTCCAAGAGTCAATATATTCTTGAACTTCCTCCTTCAACAACTTCCTACTCAAGTCATCGGCCACTAAATTCCCCTTTTTTGAGGTGTAGGAGATCTCAAAATCAAATTCATGAAGAAAAACCATCCACCTCCAATATCGCAAGTTCATATATTACCAGGAAAAGATATGCCTCAAACTCTTGTGATCTATGAAGACTATAAAGTGCTCCCCAATGAGGTAATGTAGCCAAAAATCTAGTGCAAACATGACCGCTGCTAGCTCTAGATCATGAGTGACATAGTTATATTTTTTAGGACATAAATTCCTAGATCTATAAGAGATAACTCCCCATTCCTGTATTAGTACGCATCCCAAGCCCATAAGGGAAGCATCACAAAACACCTCAAACATCACATCCTCCTCTGGAAACAGAATCACTATAGCACTGACCAACTTCCCCTTAATATAGTAAAATGTTTCCTAGAACTACTCACTCTATAAAAAAATGTAGTCCTTTCTAGTCAAAGTTGTCAACAGATCTAAAACTCGCGATACATCTGGTACAAATATATGATAATAACCCTCCAAAACGAGAAAAATGTGAACCTCTGCAACATTCTTGGTTGCTTCCCAGGAAACAATTTCCTTGACCAATGAAGGTTCCATTGCTACATCCTTTTTTTAAACCACATCCCCAAGGAAATTCACCTCTCGTGTCAAGAACATGCACTTGGACAGCTTTCCGTAGAGCTGGTGGCATCGAAGGACATGAACGATGGCCCTGATATGCTCGGTATGATCCTCCTATGACTTTGAGTATATTAAGATGTCATCGATGAATATGATGATGAACTAGTCCATGAACTCATGGAATATGGAGTTCATAAGACCCATGAACACAGTTGGTGCGTTCGTAACACCAAACAATATGACTATGAACACGAAGTGCCCATACCTACACCTAAAAGCAGTCTTCAGGATATCGCCCTCCTTTAACCTCAACTAGTGAAATCCATACCATAGATTAATCTTATAAAACCAAATTACCCCTCTCAGTTGGTTGAAAAGATCTTCTATCCTTAGGAGAGGGTAACGGTTCTTGAAAATCACCTGATTCAACCTCTGGTAGTCTATGCACAACCTCAAAACACCATCTTATTTCTCTGCAAATATCTCCAGAGTTACCCACAATAACACAATGGGCTAAATAAATCCCTTCTTTATTAGATAATAAATATGTATCCTCAACTCATGCAACTCATATGGTGTCATTTGATAAGGATTCCTCAAAAATATATAAGCACAGGGCTGAAAGTCTGTCCAAAACTCAACATCATGTCGAGGGGGTAGAGACACAACCTCCTCGGGAAAAACATCCATGAATTCCCCCAACAACTCTGGGAACCTCTACCATCTAAGAATCTACTAATTCTACTGGAAACATGGAAAATAAGGAAAGAATAGGTTATACACACCGACTTCCCATTTGGAAACTCCACTCGCCAATGAAAGCCAAACGCTGACCTTCCACATCTAAAATCACAACTCTTCTATGTAAGTAATTTATAATAGCGCATATGGAATAAAACCATTAAATATTGAGAATGAAATAATATGGTTGCATCTATAGAAAAAATAGATCTCCACCACTACTAGAAATTGGCTCTAAGCCAATGGATCTATACCCACGGTTTAGGGAAACCGTGGGTATAGAGCATTTGATCGAACCAATACCAACAGTTCATTAAAAACTCATGGATATATCCTCTTTAATATCTATCATCACTCGGTATCCTCCTCCCCCTCCCACTTTGATGTGCCCTAATCTCCCCTCCTACGAGCTCTGTCCTCCCCTCCCCTCCCCGTATGCGCCTCAATCTCAACCTCCCGGCCTCCACCTTGACCTCCCTACTTCCACCTCCGCCTCAACCTCCCGCCCTCCAAGTCTCACCCCCCTCCTCCCTCCCTCCGCCTTCCTACATATACATCTGAGTTTGCCTACGCTTCCCTACCTCCGCCTCCCTGCCTCTGCCTACCAGCATCCGGCTCCATCTCCCAACATCCACATCCACCTCCATCTCTTCCATATCTCCCTCACCTCCTGGCCTCTAACTCAAATTTTATGCCTACCTATCTCTAGCTCCCCATATTTTATTCTTGTTTGTTCAAAGATTCATTCATTATATATGTTTCTTATAGTGAGTCTAATTACATCTATTCCCTATATCCATTCACATTTCGAGGTTTCCTTGATTTCCATATCAACTAAATGATTTTTATTATTTGAGAATGATTTTTGTTTTTTTTTGGAACAAGAATGAATTAGATGTAGTGGACTAAAAAGTATTATCTATAATTCTTGATGTTGGAATTCCTTGTGATGTTACAAAATTTATATGTGATTATATGTTCTTGAAAGTATGTAGGTTCGTGGGGTGTCCATGTGATGTTCTAAATTTAAAATCGAAGTAGGTTGGCATGTTTTGAATCGTTTAACTTTCCCCTTAGTGGGTAGATTATTGTGGAACAACATAGGGATAAAACATCTAGTCCTTTATTGTAGGATATAGGTAGGGATATCCGTTTTTATTGGGCCTAGTGTGGGATATCTGTGATCCATAAGGGTTTAAAGACCTTGTGACAATGTATAGGTTAGAATGGTATATTCACCATATAGTAAATGCAATTGGTTATAATGAATTGCTAGTATGGGAATATATGTGGAATTTTGTATGGAATTTTCATAGGTTGTTTTCATGGGTTTGTGATAGAGGATGATTTTTTCAAGATAAAGTGACACATGTGAGTCAGGTTTGATATTGATGACTGGTTACTAATTTTTTGAGAAGTTTTGTGTGTGTTATGGACATAGGGTTGTTAGTGTTTCAATATTCAGTTGTTGTATTGTAAATTATTGAACATGAATGATGGATGGTTTATTAGTTTTTTATATTTTTTAATTAATTTTACTAACATTTATTTTATCATTAGACATAAAATATGTAATTCATGTAATGTTTGAATTTTAACTCTATTATGACTACTTTATGTCTTTATTGACCTTACCTGGAATAAATAGGGTTTTTGGATACCTGTTTTCAAATTTTGTTAAACCTAATATAAATTTTCATTATGCCATATATTTTCTTAGTATCTTTAGATTCTTTTTTATTATGATGAATACCTTTACATAGTGAACTATATTCATGATCAACCATTATATTATATTCAATACACCTTTAAATATCTCATAGATTTATGTCTTACCTTTACATGAATAATGATTTACCATTATGCTAACCATGTCCACCCATTACATAGTTAATAGAAACTCTAGTTTATTTTTACATTGTGTAGATAATTTGGTATTCACATTTAAGTCTGGTGTCAAAATTACCAATTATATGTTACCATATAGTAATCTTATCACCATCTTTCACATGTAAACTTATAAGAACCACTAGAACTGCTTCATAAAAATGAATTTGAAGGAATCCAAAAATGCATTCCCATGACCAAGTAATTTATCTCTTTCCTATGGACATTGGGAATTTTTTAATACAAAAATTTATATGATATAGTTTATATCCAAAAACCCTTGGTATATCCTTTGGTTTTATATTATTTTTTGATTCTGGAAATGTTTCTTGGGTTTATGATTAAAAGTCTTATACTAAAACTAAAAGTTCTATGATTAATATGTAAGGCTTAGGAATCAGTCAAAGGATTATGAAACAATAAAAGACTTACAAAACTATGAAAGTCTTAGGAAAACTATTTTTAAGGATTAAGACTCAAAAGACATTTGATCCTTTAAAAACATAATGTTAATTTATCTTACATAGAAGAATCACCCATAATGTGTCAATGAAAAATCATAGATAAAAAAACTCCAATGAAAATTCAAAAGGAAATTACACACATTAACATAACACATATGTATATTTTCCGTTATAATTTTTAATGAAATTTTAAACTCTATTTTCCTATAAAATTTCCATTTCAAATTATTATGGGTTTGTAATATTTTTTTATTAGTTTTTATAAATTATAAAATATTTCTAATTTATAATTATTATTATGATTTTTTTATTAAAGGGTTTAGCTCGGGATGATTCTTCATATGGGTAAATGATACTATTGATGTTGTTAATATTTATAACCAGTGGCTTAATTTTATTAGTTTTTATAATCTCTAGGAATGTGCTCTTCTATGCTCATTTATATTTTTGGCCCACTTCATTTGTACAGTTTTCCTAAGATCGAGATAATGGAATTTTCCATCATCGTTCTCCTCGCATTTTCCTGAGATCAATGTAATCACTCTTCCCATCAATTTTTCATCATGAAAGAGAATATTTAGGTAATTTTACATATTTATAAGTCACTGATATTTTTTAAAAAATAATTTATGTTTGTATTTTTTAGTCATGGGCGGTCTTATTCTACTTTTGTCAATTGTTCTTATTTCGTTTATGTTGCGGTAGTAGGTTGAGATAATTGATCAGTTGTTATTTATAGATTTAGATATGGTTATATAATTTTTCTAGCTTATTGTTATTTTACTTTTGTTTTAGTGTTTTAATACGTATTTATTTATAATATAGTTTTAATTTTTTCATATATTTTGTCAACTTTTCATGCTCTCTTTTTTTTCTAGTCCTATTATGTCTACTTTTTAGTGACTATTAGTGTGTTCTTTAGTAAACCTGCTATGAATATCACCCATTTTCTTCTAGTGCCATTTTTTTATTTAGACTTTCTTGAAACAACACTGTATATAGCTTCTTAAGTGATTTTATACCTTGTTCCATAAAAATCCATCATTATTTGTCAAATTTCATGCTACTGAACCATGAAGTAAAGAAATATTGTGCAAAAATGTTGACCAGTGATTGGATTCTTTAGGATTTGATTCATTTTTTGGGTCTAAGTAGTGTTGAATGAAACAATTTGTTATTATTGGAACTTCTTAAGGTTCATTAATCATTATCCATAGATTATTGGTAGATTATTTAGTGAATTTCTCTTGGATTGTAGGCTATAATTCTTTTAAATTAGAGAAAATGTTTCATCATTAATTTTTGGATTAAGGAATTAATGATGATAAATTTCAATCTATAGTTTGAATGGGTGGTATTAATTTTATATTAAGATGATGTATCTTTTCGAACTTGATGATTTTGATACTCATTAATACTTAAAAAATTATCACATCCTTATTTAGTAAGAGAAAAACACCACTTTTTCCCCTTTAGATCCAATTTTTAGTGCTCTACACACCAAACTTGACTAAAGTTCTAGGATTCCCACCTTACTTGAGAGATTTGACCTATATAAACACTAATATTATGTTATTATAGACTTAGGTAAACAATTTTTGTGCATGAAATATTAATGACACTTTTTAACACACCAAATTTTGACTAAAGTATACATAAAATAACTAGAAAAATGAATCCTAGTTAAACAAAACCAAAAAAAATAGATGGAACCACATCCTATTGAACTAATATAATCTATTTCTTTCTTTCTTGAAGGAACATGTTTTGACCCATGGGGCATTATGGTACTTATATTGGGGTAGTGACTTGTATAGCCACAAGAGACAAGTATACTCTATTTTAGTTTTGATTTTATTTTCCTTATCACATCGACCACTTAGGCCTTTTACTGCTTTCTACGGATGGAGGGTAGTTCTATTCTATGATTGGGGTCATAAGAGCACTAGAGGTGGATACACTGTTTTCTTTATAGGGGAGGGAGATTGGGGTAGTGGAGGGATTAATTAGTGTGTTTCATTTTATTCTACCTTTGTACTATGTTGTTTCTATTTATTTTCTTTTCCATCGGTGTGGAAGTCTGACGTACAGATGAGTCGTGGCAAAATTTTATTTATTTTCTGCTGCTATTTTAATTAAATTTTTTTGGGTGAAATCAGTGGTGATTCCTTGATTCTCGAAACCTTTATCCAGCTTATGGATGTAGTCCATCCACCTTAGTCCATCCTAGTATTCTTATATTGGATTCTATGTCTGAACCATGGGAAGGACTAGGAAACATGGATAATTAGGGAGATATTGGTAATCTCTAAGAATTAATTGTGAATTCCTATGAATAAGTATTGGGGATATTGGAATTTATAATGAGAATATATGGAAGACTATGCAATATATATTTATTCTGGAAATGTTATGGGTATAAAAGTTGGTGAAATAGTAATTTGTTAGGACTAATAAATGGAAATTCACATTCATAACCAATTTGATAATGTAATATCAAATCATGAGCTATAGTACATTGTTGGAGTTAATGATTAGACTCCATCCCAATGAAACTATAGAAATACCTTGGTGCCAAAAAATACTCTATCATACACTAGATAGTTTGGTTTGAAATTCCCAGTAAACCTTTATTGACCTCATGGTAGGACTCGGGACTTGTTAGTATATCACAATCAGGGGAAAGGCAGTTATTACCTTATCACATACACCGAGTGGAGTGACACACAACCCTAAATACAATAATATCCCCAAAATAAATACCTTAGGTTGTATGAAGCTACCTTCATTCTCCAATAAAATGTCAGAAATAGGGTGAATCTTCCCACTGATTCTTCTATGAATATTGTGTTCATTCTTAGAGCCACCCCACACAGTTTTGTTTTTCAAGGGAATCCCACTCATCGGAAAAAGGACTGGTAAATTCCTCATGATAGTTGGGATCTTTGGATTGACTTGTCAATCTCTGTAAGAAAAAAATAAATTCCCCTTATAAGACTTTCAACTTTCAAACATATCACACCCAGGAGCAGGGTGATTAATCCCTTGTCTGAGACACTGAAGGGAGTGTCGTATAACACATATAAAAGAAAATTTCATGTTTTAATTCTTCTTCATACTCTAGTATTATAGGCATGATAACCTTCACTGTAGTCAAATATGTGATCTACTAAAATCTATAAATATCCACATTCAAACCCTCCTTTTAAACTCTTGAGAATCTCGGCATTTGAATCTTTATTTTAAAATCTTCATTTAAAAACCCGGTCTTCTAAGTCTTTATTAAAAACATTCCTTAAAAGAAAATATCGAATATCGCAACACTGTATACTTCATTTAAGACTCCAAATACTATGGAATCTATATTACCAAAAATATTCATTCATAATAACACTGGAATAAGACCTAAAAACATGATTCATGCAACCATATGAACCATGAAAAATTTTCATTCATGTGCTGCATGTTTTCCCTCATGAACAATGCCTATTAGCCTACTTTTCCATGCCTAAAACTATAGTTACCATTCTATAACAACTTCATGGAAGCATATTACTCCCTATGCAACAATATTTATATAGGCCACTGAAATGTTGTGTAACCTCGTCCTACTAAACCAGTTAAAAATTTCTCTAGCATTCATGTATTTTAAATTAGTTTCGGACTTTAGATATTAAGATCAATTACATCCTTAATATATCATCCACCTCTAAAGTTCAACGAATGAACATGATCCACATACAATTTCCAACCTGTATCAACTTTCATCCAGGATCCAAACACATATCAATATCTCCAAATCATGAATGTCATTTCATTATGAAATTCTTCCATGCATACCT
This sequence comes from Viscum album, assembly GCA_963277665.1. Taxonomy (NCBI): domain Eukaryota; kingdom Viridiplantae; phylum Streptophyta; class Magnoliopsida; order Santalales; family Viscaceae; genus Viscum; species Viscum album. The sequence goes on from OY728128.1 coordinate 1,451,903,153, forward strand.
TCATCGTGGGTCCTCTTCCAGGACTTCTTCTTTATGTTAACACATCTAATACACTCTATATATATATATTCAACACATATTCATTCAATAGACCATCATTCCTTTATTCTTGAAAAATCCTATGCCTCTTCAATCAAACATACCTCATTCATACCTCATATATTTTCTACAAATCCAACCGATCAATCCATAGTTGCAACAATCTCCCCCTTTAGATTTTTTCAATAATGTAAAATCATGCCCAAAGTATCTAATCCACAACATCATTATTCGCTCTTCTTTTTTCAATAAAATACAAAGGTTCTTTGTCTCTTTGGGAAATATCAAGTCTATTTTATAACCCCCCTTCCTCAACATACTCCATGCACTAAATATTCCCATAGAAATCATCACATTTAAAACAACTTCATGAATACCATATTAAGATATATATTACCAATCCTGAATGTTTTCACCTCTAGAAACTATTGAAAAAATATCCCATAATATGGTTGAAACCAATACAACCTTAAAGAATTAATTTGACACCTGCTCCACTCTGTAACAAGGAAGATACCCACATATCTTCATAAATCCACCATCTTCAGGCTGATTCCAGCATATACAATTTGATCCAAATTTGACTTTTTTTAGATGAAAGATTCGGTAATATTGGTTCATAGATTCATTCATGGCACTTTATTCATTATCTCTTTCTTAAGTTGACATATTTTTATCTTTTGTTGGGAAATTTTAGCTTTGAAATTGCATTCATTTCCATAATGCATATCCATATTTGGATTTGGTATCCACTAAACTTCAAACTTCTAACATGTAAACACTAATTTTCATGATTATGGTATATTGTCAATAATACCATTGCAATGTTTCTTGAAACCCATATCACAAGGAATCTCTTTTCTTCCAAATTAGGCTAAACAACCTGTATGAGAAAACTTCTCAATTCCCCCTTAATGTCTTCATTTCATGCCACCACATGGTGGAATGATTTTACCATGAGAGGCACTTGATAATATTTTCTTTTTTAATAAACTCTGAGGTTATCTTGGAAAAAAAATCAGCTAATACCATCATGTTAGTGTAAAATAAATTTACATGAAATATTAAATAATGATACTTCCTCATAAAGCTATCCAATCACTTCACCACGGTCTTCCATCATCAGATTGGGAGTGAAATCACTTTTGGATTATTCTAAGCATGTCTCAAAACCATTGTGGGGTCAAGGTACTTGAATTTGACACCTAGATCACTTAAAATAATCCATGATATTCACTATTTTATAATATTTATCTTGCACAGACATATTCTAAAATTTCTATATAGATTTATCATAGTTTTCTCCAAGGAGATGGATGAGAAAATATTGTTTCACAGATTTTCCTTGACACTGCTTTCATAATCTCCTTTCACTTACAATATTTATAGACATGTTTCAAAATGGAAAACACAAATTCTAGAAAATACAATCATATTCCAGTATTAAATCCCCAAGATAATAGGTTTAACAATATAGCTGGATAGATTCCATCTTGTGGCATTCAAGGTGATATATTTAAATACCTATTTAACTTAAATTATTCCTCAAATCCTCAAGGGTTATTCTTTTGATACACACATAGTGAAACTCCCCCTTGGATTGAATCTCCCCTAAATCAATGCATACGTCAGTTTAAATAATATAGAGAAAGGGGATAGGGGTATCTCCAATATCTTAATTCTGTGAAATGTTGTTAGTTCTTGTGAACCAACCCCTTCCATTATTATTCCATGTTTTTGTTTTATGTGAAACATTTGAAAAAACCTCCTAATTACATGAATTCAAATTAACCCCTTCTCACAATGGTATGCTTAACTCAAAAAATTTCTACAATCATTATTTTTGTAACTCTGAGAGAGATTACAGTTGGTTAAAACATTTCAGAAAACCTTGGATAAAACCTTCGAGATTCAATATCATCTGGTGACTTTCTCACAATAGAGTTCCCACTGAAATTTTCCTCTAATCTTTTGGCATCCAGCTCTGCTCGAAGTGAAAAATTTTTAATCAATGCAGAGAAGATGCTAACCACCTCTTCCTATCTTGTGCTACTACTTCTGTTCTTTGGAATTATATTCTTGAAATTTTTTACTACAGATGGTTGATTCTTGATTCTGTCAAATCTCAACTAAAAAAATGTGCAGAAATGGAAGGCTCTCAACAAATTAAGAACCTCTTTCTTTCTGTAGTTTCTGAGCTCCACCATGTGATTTGGTATGATCGGAATGCTATTATTCACAACAATTACTCACTCAATCAAAATGCAGGTTGGATGAAGATCCTCATTTCCATAAAATAAGTTGCCTTGATTCAAAAGGTACATTTCCACAATATCATGCATGACTTTGGAATCCTAGAGAATCTAAGGATTAACGACAATTTTTGTCAACCGCATCACACTCTGGAGGTGTTCTAGAGATCCCCCCTACCTGGATGGATCAAAATCAATATTGATGGCACCTCCAAGGGAAATCAGGGACCTACGGGGTGTAGTTCTATCTTCAGGAATCACCTCAGTCAGATACTTGGATGCTTCATGTGTAAATGTGGCATTTCCATATCCCTTAAAGCTAATATGCTGATTTTGATACATGTTATTTCCTTTTCCAAGATCTTTGGTTGGAACAACCTATGGATTGAAAGTGACTTGATGACCATCATTCAAGCGATTTGGAATGGCATATCACATCTTGCTTGGCCAATTACTACCTGTTGGATGGAATTAACCCATTCTCTTATCGATCTTAACTATATCATCACACATTTTTATCGATAAGAAAACATGGTTGTAGATGGTCTGGCCAACATGGGAGTAAATCAAGACATTACTTGGTTCGAAGACCTCCCCACTGCTCTTATATCCTTTCATGAAAAATATTGTAATATGATCCCATATTTTAGACTCTTGTAATATTTATTTTAATAATAATTATGCTTTGGTATTTTTGGTCCAAGGCATCACCTTTTAAAAAAATGAATTAGAATTAACCCCTTTTTTAATGACCAGCTCACTGGTAAATAAATCTTCCTTTGAAGCATGATATTTTGAGTTTTTCATCCCTCTTTATCTATATAAGAGATGATCTATCATTATTCCATTTATATTTCATAGTGGTATGGTTGAAATGGAATAGACATGTCATTGTGGTAACATCTTTCTATATGGGATTCTTAAATTACCCATGGATTTGTACTGCATAATCCTTGAAGCCAGAACAAAACTCTTATTGATATTTTTTGTTGTTTTAGGATTCTCCATTACTACATGGAGATCTTCCTCTAGCTTAGTAACCCGCAACTCATTCACCTTTAGTAGTTCTTCAAGATTCTCAATGATATAATTCTTTTCAGCATGAACTGTCATCATCTTCTCTTCATTCTATTTTCTAAGGATAGTCATAGTGACTACATGTTGTTTCTTAATTTTCATGCTTACATTAAATTATTGTTTCAGTTCTTCAATTATATCATTTTTCTCCATATTATTGCTCATCTTAGAGATAATTTTCATCAAAATATTCTATGAGGACACAATTCCTTTTGTTGATTGCACCCACTTATTCCAGGTGTATCACATAATTTGGTTGTTTCAACTTCAATATCTCCAAGAGATAAAGAATCTGTATTTTCTAATTTATAAGAAGCACATGAAAATTAATTAGGTACATGTGTACATAAATTACATGTGAATTTTACCACTTTAGTAGAACTTGAGATATTGGAATCCTTCTTGATATACCCATGGTTTATATAAAACCATTGGTATAGCTCTATACAGATGCCTCGGTAGCCCATGGTTTATTGAACCATGGGTATAGATTATACCCACGGTTTTAAGGGATATATCGGGTATAGGTGATTTTTTTAGCATTGCATGGGACTCATGTGGTCCCATCATCAGTCTACATCCTCGGCACACATCAAACAAGTTGGTCTGACCTCTGATTGGAGTACTCAACATCAGGGGAACATGATGCCTCTCTATGTCTAGTCCCAAATAAAGGGATAGACCAAGTGAAATGAAAGAGTGAGAACCTACTAAATCAAAAAAATCATGAGAAAGAGTGCTGAACAAACCGATCATACCTCTAACGATATTTTATCCTACTGGAACTACTTCCTCTGTAGTGTGAAACTGACCAAGACAAGCTCATCTTCCCCTCTGCTGACGACTGCCTCCTTGACCATGCTTGGGTTGAGGTCCATGAGTAATGAACTAAGGTCAATCTTTTCCTGCTCCATCTCCCCTCGGTGGAGAAGGAGTATGTTGTCCCTGATGCTGAAATGGCGTAGATGGGAATTGTTGCTGGGGATGGCGCTAAACCTACCCACTTCCAGCATACTGAGCTCGAACAACTGTTGGTCACTGGTTTTGAAGATACCCACCGACTCCATAGATGAAACACATCCGCCCCAAGCCCACATGAAATCCATGAGGACCAGAAGGTCAAAATGGAAACCGCTGAGGTTGACTCCCCACCAGTCAAAATCTCGAAGGCCCTAGGGTCAGAGACCTGCTGTTGCTAGTAACCTTTTCTAATGAAGAACTCTAAAGACTCCCCTCTCATAGTGGGCCTCCTCACAAGTGCATCTATTCAATAACTCATGGCTTCTTCTGAACCTCCACGTACATCGACAACGTAAATGGAGTAACCTCCTACTATATAGAAGGATAAAGTGCCTCCTCTAGGCATCTTGCATGAGAATCCTCATCCAGAAATAGGTATGGGTAAAAGTGAATAAGATCCTTGAACTTAATCCCCATCTCTCATACTAACATGATCCCTTACTGGAGGGAGAGTAACTCCTACCTATTATTAGACTTCATGGTCAATAAAAGGAATTCTTCTCGAAACTCCTTCTCGAAACCGGCCCATAGAACGTCATCCTCCTTCCTCTCTCTCAGGTACAACGTCCACCAATTTCATGCAGATCACCACATCTAGATCAATACTAATGGAACCCAATAATCTATTGGATCCTAGATCAGACTAAAGGTGGTCTCAAGATCCACACGCAAGCTCTCTGTCTCTATGTATGAAACACAACCCTCATACTTTCTCGAGGCCTGCTTCTAGAAATCACATAGTATTCTCTACCACTAGTCATCCTCCTCCACTGGATCAACTAGGTCAGCCTATTGAGCCTCAACTGGCTAAGCCACACGTGGGCGATGACCAGATTCCATAGCTGAAAAGGGTAAACAAGGAAATCCTAAGCCATAGTAGTATGGAATTTTATTTAAGACTCATTTTAATTCATTTAACTCATTTTTTTTATCTATTTAAAATTCCTTAAAACAACCCAATTCATATAATAACACAAGTCATTTTGATGCATGTACCTTTCTTAAGGTGTCTACCCTACAAACAGTATAGCCTCACTTGGTCGTTCGGTAGGCTCTGATTCCTTGCATTAGATCACGGTGGCCCTAAAATCCCATGTTCTAGTCGGTCTTCCCTGACCTATGTAATGCACCAATATCACCTAACATTGTTTCCCTGCCAACCCATGAAATCCTCACTATGCCTAACTCGAAACTCCATCTTATCTCTCATCCATCAGCCTCTAATACCATTCTATCATAGCCCCCTCCCTCCAAAGATGTCCCTCCTAATCTGGTGATGGATAAAAAGAGATAATTACCCCTGAGTCCTACCTAAAGTAGGCCCTGGGGTGTCGACCAACACCGAGGGTATAAAAATATCACAAAATGGGAGGCATTACCTTCTTTTATAGTAATCAATATCAGGATATAAAATGTATCAACCTCAAAACAACTTCAATACATATATATATATCTATATATATATATATATCCAAAATCCATATCACAAGCATGTTTTAAATAAAACTGTTACAAATACAATAAAAACTCTAAGATAAATACCAAAAGTAAGGCTAAGCATTAGCATTGCAACTGTCCCAAAGATTGATCTAGTAATGACCATCATGGTCCATGTAGTCCTCCTAGAAACCTAAAAGTGCTTTTATATATGTAGGGTGATAATACATGTATAATTAGTAGGAAAAACCAAAGTCTGTCATGAAAAAGTGGGAGAAGCATACTAATGATCCTGTGAGGAAACAATAGAACCCAACAGCACCAAATGGGGAATACTAACCATCTCCACCTCACCAAGTCATGCGCACCTAATAATGCAAGTCAAGTAAATTAATATAGTAATCACATCAATGAAAGGGTACCCCTAACCACTTTACCACTAATTAGATGCTCTCACACCCTAACGGAAAATGTTCTGGCACTCTCACCTCTTCCGCACAGCTAGTCTCATCACTTGGGGAAAAAAGCTCATCACATCCTGCCCATAGACACCTGGGACACATTCCACATCACATATCACCCGAAAACACTTGGTCCATATACCACATCACATCCCACCCACACCTAAGGCACATACCATGTCACATCTCGACCGAAAACACCTGGGCGAAAAACCACACCTCATCCCAAAGAAACCAGGGAAATCACGACACATCTCATCCCAAAGACACCTGGGAATCACAACTCGCCCGCACACACCTGGGCCTCAAAAACCACAACCTTCTTGATGAATCTTGGGATATCACCGCCTAGAAGGGGGAGCAGGGAAGAGAGGGTTTCCATCCATCCATACTCCCATTGAGATGATTAGGAAAGACACCCTACCCTGTGATGATGGGGGTATTCATCACATAGTGCTAAACTAGGGTGGGGGACCTATAGAAATCACAAGGAAATATACAAGTATATATATATATATGATACCAAAAACTCATACCAAACTATGGGTTCTCAATAAACAACCATCCCACAACATTGACAACTTTGATGCAACCTCTAAATAAACAACCACAGAGCAAGTCACAACTCAAATCATACCCCCAACCAATTCATTTAACCAATTATCATTCTTTATTAAACAATTCATTTATTCCATTACTATCCTAGAAACTACCAAGAATAGCACATAACAAGCCACACATCAATAGTCACACAGAGGAAGGTGAACCAGGGTAATTTAACCAACTTCATATTTATGCTCAATTTAAAACCCATTCATGTCTTATTAAACTAACCCTGATACATGGAGTAGAGCTTTGGAAATGATACTCATGGAGAAACTTCATTAGAATTACCCATACCAACCACTACCATCATAATTATTCAAATTCATGCTTCCCAATCTATCCTATAATCAGAACAAACTCCCAAATTACAACCACGCCCAACAACACATCACAACCATTCTTGGCAATCGCGCTGCATAACCACACCACACCCATTAAAACATAATCACACATTCCGGTCACAACCTTATTGTATAAAACTTTCAGTCTATTCCATATTAAAACAATATCTCAACCTAAGATTACATTACACCATTGTAACCATGCCATAACATATAGTCATTCTCACAACCGTACCCTCACACAAACAAAACAAAACATATTCATATTTAACAAGTCATATGTTATTTAATTACACTTGTTAACTTCTGGGGTTATCATAGAAATAGTTTGATCCTTGGAAATCCATTTATTATTCAATTGTATGTGGTTAACTGATTTCATAACAATTGTTTGATAGAAAACCAAACATCATACATTCCAGAATCGTTACCCAGTGCACCAACAATGACCACCAACGACCATGATTTTTAGTAGGCATATAGCCCATACAATTGAAAACATAAAAAAGATAACATAGTAGAACATAAGTCACTTTTCCTGGCCCCGTAAATTTATCATAAACAGATTCAATTACCATTATTTATTTTCTATGTCATTATCTTCATAAGAGAAACATTCATACACCAAACCCGTATAATACACAAAAAACGAGAGACAAAGGGACCCCTTCCTCGAAGAATAGACAATCAACACTTAATTATTGTACCAAAACAAGGGGTGTGTTGGTAGTAGGAATAACCTCTAGGGAAAATGTGATCCCAAGGATACATCAAAACACATGACTCCTTGGGGAAGAATTGTTGAAAGTGGGTGCTCTAGACCCAACTTGTCTTGTACTTTGATTACTGTTACATGTATTCAGTATGGTTTTATGCATGTGTTTATCTTGCCATGATAGTATAGATACTTCTGCATCCACTTCATCAATGGCAATGTCCTTAGATTACCTGTTGCATCAAATGGTTATAGCAGTTCCCAGGCTATAATGAGAACCCTGAGATGCCATGACAGTAATCTTAAAGTAACGTCCTATGGTCCAGTTACATCATTCTGAAAGGACACAGATGATGTGTGACCATTAGGTGTTGGGGGCTCATAAGCATTGAGACTTCATCTCATGAAGTTCGCACTTGATGATCTCTAGCTAACGAGATCATGAGTACAGACCCGCTTAATAGGAACACCACATGTTTCTGGTGTCATTGGTCGTTCCTATCTATGGGCATGTGTAATGGTCTCCTGACTTGAGATCATTATCAATGAATGTCATTTAATTACGTACATTTGATATAAGGCGAAAACCATGGTGACAAAGTCGTGGCGAGGTAGTTTGTATTGGGTACGTCATTAATGGCATGGCATTGATTGAATGATCGAGAAAGGATTTGTCGCTTCCAAGTTTAGGAAGAGATATCCCGGGCCTGGTTGATTAGGATGGTTTCACCTTCATTAAATCCATGGCCATGGTAGACGAAGGTAAGACCGTCCGTACAAATCAACAAACAAAAATAAAGCAAATAAAGAATGATGACACTAGTATGCATTCTGCTTTATTGAGATATCGTTTGACAAAGAGATTATATTACACGGACCATGTTCATAGGAAGGCAGTCGTTGCTTTGACTTTGCCTTATCTCTATAGGGGCCTTGATGGGTTGCTAGACCCCGCTCTAGGTCTGTGATATTATTCATTGCTATTGAGATAAGGGCCTAGAGGGTCACACACGATAGCGCCTTGAAAATATGCCCTATTCTGAGAGTAGGAATTTAGAACTTGGTGGGCCCCGCCAAAGGGTCCGAGTACTATCCAAGTTCTATGGATCACCAAATAATAAATAAGTTCATTAATTATTCGAGTTTAGAATAATTAGTTGAATTTATTTATAACATGTATTTACAAGTTGTATGGTAAATACACGTATTAATATTATTCGACTGGATTTAAATATCCTAGGTTCGTTTAATATTAGTAGGAGGTATGAGTCGAGTTAAAGACTCAAATTTATCACGTAATATATTTATATATTACAAGTAAGTGATAAATTGTAAATTTTATTTATGGCATAATTTTATTTTCCATAAATAATTATTTACATCACTTATATAGCGGACGCCTAATACACGGGGGCCGGGAACCTACACCGCGTGTTTTAATACTCCCTATATAAGTGAGAGAGATGCTCTCCCACCATGACTATTCATGTGTCAATTTTGAGAGCATCTCTCTCCTCCTGGAATTTAGAGAGAGAGTCTCTCAAGCAAGGAGGATCTTCAAGCTTATCCATCCCGGATCGAAGCATCCTCTCTTGCGGTGATCATCGCTGCGCTGAAGTGTGTGTCTTAGATCTGCGCTAGCACCCGGATCTTGACGAACGGCGCGCGTGCAGATTTGCAAGGCGTGTGTGGATGATCTAGAGGGCTTCGAAGTCGGAGTCTTCGAGCAACGATCGCCGGTGTCCTACAGGTCAATTCTGAACAAGGTAAACGTTCAATTTTATTTTGTGCTCCTTATGAACCTTGCGAGATCCTCGGACCAAGCTGGGACGAGATCACCGGAGTCGACAGGATTATGTCACTCCGATGATGCAGAAAAAATTTAAAAATCCCGGCCCATTGGCTTCCGCTGCGCAGTCCCGAACCCCACAGTGGTATCAGAGAAAGCGCAAGGTTTTTTCTGAGTCAAAAATATTAAATTGCATTAAATTTAATTGCGGGGTGTTAAGACGGTTCATTCGGATTTGACCGCGCGTCGTTTCGATTTCAAATGATCAAGATACGATCATTTGAAAGTTTTAATCGGATCGACGCCCGTGTTCATGCTTGTTTGGTGTTGAGTATTAACATCAAATAATTTTATTTTATTATTATAAAATATAATAAAATAGTTTATAATAAATATTTGCTTATATTTATAATAAATTTTATTATATTTTAAAAGAAGAAGACCAAGACTTATGGGTCTTCTTCTTTTTGGTTCAAAAAAAAAGGGAGAGAATCAAAGACCCCAAAATGGGGTCTTCTCATTTTTTTTTTAAATAATAAAAAAAAAGGAAGGGGGCGGCTGGACTTTTGTGGCAAAAAAAAAAAGGAAGAAGACCCATACGGGTCTTCTCCCTCGCGCCGCCAAGGGCCGGCTAGGGTTTACCGGCCGCGGCCTCCTCCCCGGGCCGCACCTCGCCGGACGCGGCCTCCTCCCCGGGCCGCACCTCGCCGGACGCGGCCTCCTCCCCGGGCCGCACCTCGCCGGACGCGGCCCTTGCCGCACCTCCCCGGCTCGCCTCGCCGGACGCGGCCTCCTCCCCGGGCCGCAGCTCGCCGGACGCGGCCCTCGCCGCAGCTCGCCGGACGCGGCCCGCCCTCGCCGAACGCGGCCCGCCCTCGCCGGACGCGGCCCTCGCCAGCGCGCGCCGGACCGGCCCCCTGCCGGACAGCCTCACTCCGGCCTCACCTCCTGCCGGACTGCCTCGCACTGGTCGACCCTCGCCGGCTCGCCGGAGTTGTGGGCTGCCGGGAGATGCAGCCGTTGCGGGACGTGGTCATGCCGCGGTCACGCCGCGGTCACGCCGCGGTTCAGGACGACATCCCGCGGCGGTACGCAGTCCCGCCGGACTTTTTTCCGGCGAGAGGTAACCGGGCACTAAATTAATTTTAATTAATTTAGTTTTTTTCTTTAAATTAAATTAATTGAAATTAATTTAGTGGTTTAGTTTATTTTAATCCAAGAATATTAATTTAATTTAAGTTTAGAATTAAATTAATGGTTTAATTTAATTTTAGAATTAAAATTAAATTAAACAAATGGAACCGATAAAAAATAAATTATTTGAATTTAATCAAATTCATTTAATTTATTAAAACACTCTCGCATAATTTAAATTTATTGCAGTTTAATTTTATTGCGCTTTTACCCCGACTGGTCTTGAGCTTTTGACCGACCTGTGTATGTTTGGCATGTATGTATTTATTTAATTATTTATTCAATGCGTGCGATGATTGTAATATTTAATTAGATAAATGACGGTCTGCGAATCGTCTTTTAATTCAAATATGTATAAGGGTCTGCACGTCCATTTCACTATATGTATTTTGTATCCCAGACCCCCTCGCCTGTGTGTGAGTATATTTGTAATTATTCGTGACGATCCGAGAGGCAGACCCCGCCAAGATGAGGCGGTAGTCCAGACATGAGTTGGGCTTTGCACTGGGGCCAGCAGCGACACGAGTCTTGTATTGACTCAGGTACGTATGCCCCTAGGTGATGATTGATCAGTTAATGATCAATCATTATAGAATGCTCAAGACCAGTCGGAATGCTTGATTTACTTTATGCATAGTTTATTATTTTTATGCGACTGCATGATTATTGCATGATCACATAGGATAGTAAACAAGAGAAAATGCATAAAGTTATGACGAATAAATACTCTTTTTGAATGTTCAGTTGTGAGCGAGACAACCTAGTTTGAACATAATAAATAGAAAAGGGATTATATTCATCAATTAATAATTTTAAAAAAATCCCTCAAAGATATATTAAGTCATAATGACTTCCATTTCTCATATCTAAACAAAACCGGCTGTTTGGGTGCTCATCAGCCTCAGTTGAGAGTGCCTCTTACTACCGGGGCGTTTCCATGTGAGGAATGGGTCGACTTAACTAAAGTGAGTAATCAAGGTTTAGCCTTAGCTAACTTATTATCACTTTAGAGGCAAGAGGTTGAGGGAATTAAGTATAGATTCCAAAAGCTGGGACTTTACTCAACTACACAAGGAACCACAAGAACAGGTGGTTGGCCAGCATAGCGCCTACCTTTAAACCCTTCAAGTAGTGTCGTAGCCCTAGCTTGTAGACTACGAGGGAGGTTTCGAGGATCCTTTCCACTAGAATGCTCAAGCGATAGAGTATTCCGAATCTAATGGTGAGGGCCATTAAGGTTCGTTAAAATAGTGGGAGATATTAAATGATATAATAATTTATTAATCATAAAATGTCAAAAGGTAATCAAGACAAAGTACTAACTGCTAAATGTTTATCTGATGTAGATTTAAAATGGCAATCACCAACACCACTAGTACTTTATCACTGCGATCAATCTTGGATAAAGAAAATATCCTGACCGGCAATAACTTCCAGGAGTGGTACAGGCGCTTGCGCATAGTACTACGCCAAGAAAGGAAGTTATATGTGCTGGAATCCCCAATTCCTGCTGATCCTCCTCAGGGAGAAAGCAAGACGGAAAAAGATAAGTGGAAAAATCATGTAGATGATTCACTTGATGTACAATGCATCATGTTGTCATCCATGTCCAGCCAATTGCAAAAAATGCATGAGGAAGAGGATGCCTACAAGATGCTTTCACACCTCCAAGAACTGTATGAGGAGAGGGCTAGGCAAGAAAGGTATGAGATCTCAAGTGCACTTTATAAGTGCAGGCTAGCAGAAGGGCACCAAGCCGGTCCTCACGTACTCAAGATGATTGGGTATATTGAGAGGCTTGAAGCCCTTGGGTTCAAACTGAACCAAGAACTAGCAGTGGATCTCATTCTTGCCTCTTTACCGTCAAGCTTCTCGACTTTCATTGTCAATTATAATATGAATGATATGACAAAGTCGCTCCCGGATCTTTTGGCTTTAGTTCGCCAAGCTGATAAGGACATGAAAAACACCAATACATCTGTCCTTATGGTGAACAAGAAAAACAAGGGCAAGGCAAAGGGGTCTAAAGCCAAGTCAAGGCCAAATACACCAATGCATCGTCCTGCCAAGAAGCCAAAGATTCAGAGGCAGAGTAATGAGCAGGAAGCTGTCTGTTTTGGATGTGGCAAGAAAGGACACTGGAAAAAGAATTGCAGAGCTGGGAAGAAGAAGCAAGATGACGCTTATGCTTCAGGTATTTTTGTCATTGAATGCAATCTATCATTATCTACAAGTTGGGTATTGGATACGGCATGTGGCTCACACATTTGTATTCATATACAGGAACCAAGTAGGTTCAAGAAGATTGCAAAAGGTCAAGTGGATCTCCGAGCTGCAAATGGTGCAAGTCTGGCGGCCTTGGCAGTGGGAGACTACCACTTGACTTTACCAACTGGTTTGGTTCTTGTTTTAAACAATTGCTATTATGTACCGTCTGTTACCAGAAACATCATCTCTGTGTCATGTTTAGACACTATGGGTTTTTATTTCAAGTTTGGAAATAAAAGTTTTCTCTTTTATAGGGATAACATATGTTATGGTATGGCACATCTTAACAATGGTTTATATATACTAGAACTAGAAAACTCAGTAATGGCTATCAATGACAAAAATAACCAACATGACTCAAATAACACCCACCTATGGCACTTTAGGCTTGGTCATGTAAACGAGAAGCGATTACAAAAATTACATCAAGAAGGGTATCTAGACTCGCTACAGTTAGAACCCTTAGATGTATGTCAAGCTTGTTTACAAGGAAAGATGACCAAAGCACCTTTCTTAGGAAAGGGAGAAAGAGCAAATGCAGTACTGGAATTAATACATACCGATGTATGTGGTCCATTTCCAGTAGAGGCAAGGGGTGGTTTTCTATACTTCATCACTTTTACCGATGATTATAGTAGGTATGGCTATATCTACTTAATGCGGCATAAGTCAGATTCCTTTCGTTTCTTTAAGGAATATCAAAATGAAGTAGAAAACCAACTTGATAAGAAGATAAAAGCACTTCGCTCAGATCGAGGCGGAGAATATCTTAACCAAGCTTTCATTGATCATTTGAAGGAGTCTGGAATAGTATCTCAACTCACTCCTCCTTATACACCACAATGGAATGGTGTAAGTGAAAGGAGGAATAGGACCTTGCTTGACATGGTCAGATCAATGATGAGTCATACAACTCTTCCATTATCCTTTTGGGGATACGCCTTACAGACAGCAGCATATACCATTAACCGAGTACCAACTAAAGCCATAGATGGGATTCCATATCAGTTATGGTTTGGAAAGAAACCCAATCTGACACACATGCGTGTGTGGGGGTGCGAGGCATTTGTCAAGACTTTACCAAGTGACAAATTAGCATCCAGAAGCACTAAGTGCATCTTTGTAGGTTATCCTAAGGACACTAGAGGATACAACCTATATAACCCTTTAGATAGAAAAGTCATTGTGGCAAGATACGCCACATTTCTAGAAAGGGATCACATTTCTACTGGAAATAGTGGGAGCAAGATTGACTTCGATGAAGTCAATGCTCTAGATGCACAAGAGTTGGTAGAGGAACAATCTCTACAAGAACAAGTGGAAGAAGAAATTGTTCCTGAGACACAGATACTGCGTAGGTCTACGCGAGAGGTTAGAGAACCGGAACGTTATGGTTTTCTTGTCACTGAGTCAGGTGACACACTAATCCTTGAGGATGATGAACCTCTGACCTACAAGGAAGCAGTAGAAGGCAAAGAAGCTGCTACATGGCAAGAAGCCATGAATTCTGAGATGGAGTCCATGTACCAAAATCAAGTTTGGATTTTGGTAGACCCTCCAGCTGATGTGAAGCCCATTGGTTGTAAATGGGTATTCAAGAAAAAACTGGACATGGATGGTAAGGTTAATACCTTTAAAGCAAGACTGGTTGCAAAGGGTTTCAGACAACATCAAGGCATTGACTATGATGAAACCTTCTCACCAGTGGCAATGCTTAAATCCATCAGAATATTGCTTGCAATAGCAGCCTTTCATGATTATGAAATTTGGCAAATGGATGTCAAAACTGCTTTTCTAAATGGGAGGTTGGTTGAAGACGTCTATATGACTCAACCCGAAGGGTTTGTTAAGTCAAAGAATGCCAATAAATTATGCAAGCTGCAGAGATCCATTTATGGATTGAAGCAGGCATCAAGATCATGGAATGTACGATTTGATGAGGCCATAAGAGATTTTGGTTTTGTCAAAAATGAAAGCGAGCCTTGTGTCTATAAAAAGGTTGAAGGGAATGCTATTGTTTTCCTAGTTTTATATGTTGATGACATATTAATCATGGGAAACGAGGTGCAAGTCTTGCAGTCAGTTAAGACTTGGTTAAATGAATGCTTCTCCATGAAAGACTTAGGTGAAGCGGACTACATTCTAGGGATCAAGATCTATCGAGATAGACCTCAAAGGATGCTTGGCCTAAGTCAAAGTACATATATTGACAAGGTACTCAAAAGGTACAATATGGAACAGTCCAAAAGAGGATTGTTACCTATGTCACATGGTATTAATCTCTCCAAGAAAATGTGTCCACAAACACAGGAGGAGATTGATAGAATGAGTAGAGTCCCTTATGCTTCGGCAGTGGGTTCTATCATGTATGTCATGCTATGTACTAGATTTGATGTTGCCTTTGCTTTAAGCATGGTGGGTAGATATCAAGCTAATCCAGGAGAGCTACACTGGTCAGCTGTTAAAACTATCCTTAAGTACTTGAGGCGTACTAAGGATATGTTCCTGGTGTATGGAGGAGATGAGGAACTAGTAGTGAGGGGATACACTGATGCTAGTTTCCAGACAGATCATGATGATATGAAATCGCAGTCAGGCTACATCTTTTGCATGAATGGTGGTGCAGTGAGCTGGAGAAGCTCAAAGCAAGCTGTGGTCGCTGATTCTACAGCAGAGTCCGAATATATTGCAGCTTCCGATGCAGCAAAGGAAGCGGTCTGGATACGTAGCTTTATCTCAGACATTGGTGTTATACCTAGCAGTGCAGACCCTGTTCCAGTATATTGTGACAATACTGCTGCAGTGGTGCTTTCCAAGGAGCCCAGGTCTCACCAGAGGACAAAGCATATTCTTCGGAAGTTCCATCTCTTGAGGGATTTTACTCAGAGAGGTGAAGTAACAGTTAGCAGAGTAGCCACAGAGGACAACGTGGCAGACCCCCTAACTAAATCCATTTCTCAGCAGAAGCATGATTCACATGTGAGAGCTAGCGGATTGAAACCTGTTAGCAGTTGGCTCTAGTGCAAGTGGGAGTGTTGAAAGTGGGTGCTCTAGACCCAACTTGTCTTGTACTTTGATTACTGTTACATGTATTCAGTATGGTTTTATGCATGTGTTTATCTTTCCATGATAGTATAGATACTTCTGCATCCACTTCATCAATGGCAATGTCCTTAGATTACCTGTCGCATCAAATGGTTATAGCAGTTCCCAGGCTATAATGAGAACCCTGAGATGCCATGACAGTAATCTTAAAGTAACGTCCTATGGTCCAGTTACATCATTCTGAAAGGACACAGATGATGTGTGACCATCAGGTGCTGGGGGATCATAAGCATTGAGACTTCATCTCATGAAGTTCGCACTTGATGATCTCTAGCTAACGAGATCATGAGGACAGACCCGCTTAATAGGAACACCACATGTTTCTGGTGTCATTGGTCGTTCCTATCTATGGGCATGTGTAATGGTCTCCTGACTTGATATCATTATCAATGAATGTCATTTAATTACGTACATTTGATATAAGGCGAAAACCATGGTGACAAAGTCGTGGCGAGGTAGTTTGTATTGGGTACGTCATTAATGGCATGGCATTGATTGAATGATCGAGAAAGGATTTGTCGCTTCCAAGTTTAGGAAGAGATATCCCGGGCCTGTTTGATTAGGATGGTTGCACCTTCATTAAATCCATGGCCATGGTAGACGAAGGTAAGACCGTCCGGACAAATCAACAAACAAAAATAAAGCAAATAAAGAATGATGACACTAGTATGCATTCTGCTTTATTGAGATATCGTTTTACAAAGAGATTATATTACACGGACCATGTTTATAGGAAGGCAGTCGTTGCTTTGACTTTGCCTTATCTCTATAGGGGCCTTGATGGGTTGCTAGACCCCACTCTAGGTCTGTGATATTATTCATTGCTATTGAGATAAGGGCCTAGAGGGTCACACACGATAGCGCCTTGAAAAACTTCCCTATTCTGAGAGTAGGAATTTAGAACTTGGTGGGCCCCGCCAAAGGGTCCGAGTACTATCCAAGTTCTATGGATCACCAAATAATAAATAAGTTCATTAATTATTAAAGTTTAGAATAATTAGTTGAATTTATTTATAACATGTATTTACAAGTTGTATGGTAAATACACGTATTAATATTATTCGACTGGATTTAAATATCCTAGGTTCGTTTAATATTAGTAGGAGGTATGAGTCAAGTTAAAGACTCAAATTTATCACGTAATATATTTATATATTACAAGTAAGTGATAAATTGTAAATTTTATTTATGGCATAATTTTATTTTCCATAAATAATTATTTACATCACTTATATAGCGGACGCCTAATACACGGGGGCCGGGAACCTACACCGCGTGTTTTAATACTCCCTATATAAGTGAGAGAGATGCTCTCCCACCATGACTATTCATGTGTCAATTTTGAGAGCATCTCTCTCCTCCTGGAATTTAGAGAGAGTCTCTCAAGCAAGGAGGATCTTCAAGCTTATCCATCCCGGATCGAAGCATCCTCCCTTGCGGTGATCATCGCTGCGCTGAAGTGTGCGTCTTAGATCCGCTCTAGCACCCGGATCTTGACGAACGGCGCGCATGCAGATTTGCAAGGCGTGTGTGGACGATCTAGAGGGCTTCGACGTCGGAGTCTTCGAGCAACGATCGCCGGTGTCCTACACGTCAATTCTGAACAAGGTAAACGTTCAATTTTATTTTATGCTCCTTATGAACCTTGCGAGATCCTCGGACCAAGCTGGGACGAGATCACCGGAGTCGTCAGGATTATGTCACTCCGATGATGCAGAAAAAATTTAAAAATCCCGGCCCATTGGCTTCCGCTGCGCAGTCCCGAACCCCACAAGAATGGTTTTGGGAACATCCCATACCATGAGAAAGGGAAAACACACAACAAACATAATATCTTAGCTTTAGGAAGGCCAGATCCTAAATCAATGGGAGAAACCCTTTTTAAAATCCATTAAATGTGGATCTGGACCAAAACCACATGGTTTGGAAGTTCAAGGATGCTTCCTATTTTTAGAAGATAGATACAATTCAAAATAGCTCCAAAAACCATTAAATGTGGTATTAAACTCATTCAGCGTCAAAAGAAATTTCAAAGGGGCGAAACAAGAAAAACTATAAGAAAATTGAAGTTTTTAAAAATAGTTGGAAATGACTCCATGTAAGTTAAATCACCACTGGGAGTCGTTGATGCAAGTTACCAGTGTGACTCACCATTGGATGATCTACTGGTGGATGAGTCACTATTGGGTGACTCACTATTTCTAACTCACCGTCGTGAGTCACCGTTACGACCTAATGTCTCCACCTACCACTGGAAAAACTGGAAAACTAGAAAACTATTAAAATGATCCACCATGAACTCCTAGAACACCTCAAACATTGGATTTTTACAAAGTAATGGACTAGATAGGTTCTATATATTACAAAAGGATAGTTGAAAATTATAGCAATGTTTATACTAAAACCCAATCAAGTTCATGGAAACCTAGAGTTTTTAAGGAAAGTGTTGGTCGGAGTAGAGTACTCAAGAGGGTGGTGAATTGAGTATCTATTAAAAATTTCTGTTAAAAAGTTTTTTAAAAAGGTTCCCCAATAACAAGGAATATAGCCCAGTTAATCAAGGTAATATGGTTATAAAAGTTTGAATTTTCAAATACCCTCTTAGAATATTGATTAATTCTCATTAATATCAATATGAGTTATTGATACTACTTTTGAATCTATTCTAATAAGGAAAAATGATTATAACTTCTATCTAAGACTAACTATCAATGTATAATCTAGTGTTTTCTTAAATATACAGTAAAGCATAGAAAAACTAAATTCAAAGACAAAGTGGATAAAACAAGTGGTTTAGTCTCAAGACGAGACCTAATCCACTCCACTTGGTGATCACATTCCACCAAGCAGTTTATATTAATTAACTTGATCCACAACTTGGATCGAGGTAAACAATAATGCACAGGACTGTTCATGTCACACAACCTCTTCCATATTTTTTCATGGGTATAAACTACTAGGTTACACAAGGACTTCTTCCACACTTATCTGTGGGAGTAAACAACTATAAAAATATATGAGAGGAAGGATATCTTGTATCCTTTAGTTTAGTGTAGGAAATAGTATGTGTTTTAATACATACACACACACTGCTCAAAAGTTAAAAATAGTACACAACAAATAAATGATGATGATATATGGTTAGAAGTGATCTAAGTGTTATTCTATGCAACTCTGGACTTGTAGGATGAAGTAGATGAAAGTATCAAGTCCTCTTGTGAGAAAAAGAGTATCGCAAGTCTGGTGCTCTAGTTTCTAGTTAGATCTAGCTCATGTTCTTCATGGAGTTGGTACTTTGAAGATGATTTGATTCTGATCTATAGTAATCCAGCCTTTGGTTCGATAGTGCTTCGTGTGTTCTTCAGTTGTATCTTGTTTCATGTATCAGTTCTCTCTTTTTAAAAAATGCTTGTGTATTTTCTGCTCTACTTCTATGTATGTATGCATCTCATCTTATCTTCCTTTTTAATTGCAGGTTCACACATTGGGGATGATAGGATGCATGTATTATACACCTCGTACCTCATACTATCAGGTGACATGTCTACAAAGAAACATCAATTATCTCAGTTACTTTAAATGAATCAAATATGACCATTAGAAATTAAATTGAAAGTGACAAAATAGATTAATGAATGGTGTCACAGTCTGTCTAGAAATATTGTCACTTGGAAATGGTTTCACCATGAAATGGTGTCTTCTTCTTTTTCTTTGAGCGGTGATATAGTCATGATGGCATAGTTGTGTTGAGATTAAGAACTGGCAGCACAGATGCGGTATTAGAATCACAGTGTCTGGTGCTTTTCCAAAATTAGAATGGTGTCTTAGTGATGGTAGCATGGAACTGGTGTCACAGACTTCATGAGATCTAAAACTAGTCATGGTGTCTGGGCCATGGTGTCTGGGTCACAGTGTCTGGGTCACAGTGTCTGGATCACGGTGTCTGGGTCATGGTGTCTGGGTCATGGTGGTTGGGTCACAGTGTCTGGGTCACGGTGTCTGGGTCACGGTGTCTGGGTCACAGTGTTTGGGTCATGGTGTCTGGGTCATGGTGTCTGGGTCACGGTGTCTTGGTCCTTTTCCAGAAAACTAGAAGTGGTGGTAAACTCGCGGTTTCTCAGACTTAGCTAAACATCTGTATGCAGACTTAAGTAGTAATATTCATAGAATGAATTAGAATTAATCATTCATATAAGAAATCATTATAGAACAATGTTAAAAATAGGTTATAATAATCAAACATGGTTTAGGATTAAGAGGATCTAGTGGAATTTTATTTAAAGCATAAATAAACCAACCATCTCTACACGTGATTTGAGACAGATTAAATAGGATTAATAAGATTTACAGGATGTACAGGATTTGTGATCATTAAAACATGATGATTCCAACAATCTCCCCTTTTTGATGATCAAAAATCATGTTAATGAGATATCTATTCTTAGTTTTCTATTCTCCACCTTTCGGAATTATCAAAAAGTGTAAAAGAGAAAAAAAATGAATATAAATAAGATAATATACTACAATAGTTCACATTGCATTAGATGGAAAAAAAGATGTGTCATTACAAACAGTAGGAAAAAGTACAAAATATCCCTATCAAGATACAATTTTTACTTTTAATCACCACTATCTATCCTCTATTTTCCCTTGGCAGCAGCATCAGAAGGAGCTATAGGTTAAGAAGTAGAAGTTGAAGAAGGTAGTGAGCCAACGGTCAGAGAAGGAAGAGGGAGTCCTTCAAAAACAAAAGGTTCCAAAGTAGGTTTGGGGAAAGACTGAGGCATGTGTTGGTTAAGTATAACAGGTCTGATCTGACTTAGAGCCTGAGATACAGACATTGAGGTAGAGTAAAATGTAGTGGATGAGGAATGAGATAAACAAGACCACAAGGGTGCAGCTGTAGGAGCCACAATAGTAGTGCTCTGCACATGTAGATAAGGCTTCAAAAACTGAATGAATCCAGTAATAATCTCACCACCATAGTGCATTGGCTTCTCAGAATCATCTTTTTTATCCATGAACTTGTCCAATATAAGAGTGAAATATTTCAAATTTTGAACTTGAGTCTTGAATGCTTGAGTAAATGGAGGGATTTTCAAATTCCCTGCAATATATTTGAAATGATTGGTCATATCATTCTTAGAGAAAATCCTATTAAAGTAGAAATACACTTTCTTAGTAATTTATTCCTGAGAATAATTTGCAATATTTGAATGAATCCTCACCAAATCAAGGACTCTATCGATATTATTTACAATAATAGATAGACTCTCCTTGTCAAAACCACTGAACACTAAATGAAGTTCTTCCTTAACCACAGTTCTAAGTAGATCACTATCAAAGGACTGAGATGATTGTCCAGAGGCACTGGAGGTTGTAACTGCTGAAGTGAGAGACTTAAGTTGATTCAAAACTTTCTTTAGATATCCCTTATACTCATCAGTCGGTTTTTTGAGACCAATAACAAGATCACACATCTCTTGGAATATTTTGGTGTTTCTCTCATCCACATTGTCAGCTAATGAAGTCGAGTTTGGTTGAATTAGAGAGACACCTTTATATGGAATCTTACCACTAACATCATCAACAGGATGAGAAACACGAGATGGTCCTTATTTCAAGACTTTTTGCATATCTTCGACCATAGCTCTGAGAGACTTCACTTCATCACTTAGATGTTTGTTCTCAATTTTGACCTCTTGAATTTCATGAAGCATTTTTGGTTGAATATTCCATATGATCTTCTCTAATAGCAAGGTAGCATCTCTTTCACTTAGGTTTGTTATAGGAGCAGGTTGGGTGTTCATGAGATTTTTAACTCCAGCCAATAAAGTAACTACAGGGGCTTTCAAATCACCCTGACTCATGAAAGTAGGAGGTTCTTGTGAAGGTTCAGGAACTGGAGTTGAGATAGGCTTAGGTTCCTTTGCATAGATTACTTCTAGAGCAGAAACTGGCTTCAATTAAAACACAGTAGACAGGTCTATACCTTTAATCAAGGATTCCTGGGTATCATTCACATCAAAGTAGCTAGGGAACTTATACCAGGTATCCATGGTGCTTTGATCAACTATATTAGAAACTTAAACACTCTCTAGACTAGGGTGTAGCTCCCCGTCAACAAGTGCATCTCTCATAGGAATAAGAGATTAAGTTCCTTGATTTGGTTCTAAAATATCACCTCTAATACTCTCACCCATTTATTTTCTAGCCAGCTGGAAGGCTTGTTCCATTATTTCCTTGGCAGAAAGGATAATTTCAGGATTAGCTTGTTCATCCAAATGTTCTTCAACCATAGCTTCTTTCTCAAGAGAAATTTATTCATCTAGATGACCCTCAGGAACAGCCTTTTATTTTATATTAACAATAGATTCTTTTCCAGAGATAGGTTCTTCTTCCAAATCAATACTTCTTTCAGTAACAGGTGATTCCTTCTCAACTATGTCTTGTGGAATAGGTTCACTATCTTCCTTATCCAAGATAGTTTCTTCTAGAGGTGCAATAATTGCCTCTTTTTCCTCTTCAATAGGATAGTCAAAAAATTTATCTGGTTCCAAACCAGGATCAAATATGTTCTTAGGTTTTGAAGGATGCTCAACTGGATTAAACTTTTCATATAAACTTTCATTATCCTCCACCCAATCCTTTTTCTACAGATTTCGACTAATTTTCATTCTTTTGATTGTAACCTTTGATATACAGAATTCACAGTCCTTGATTAATTCTTCATTAGGTCCAACCATTCCTTTCTCATATACCATAGCAGAGATTAACCTTGAGTGGAACAAGGAGGTAGACTTTGAGGTTGTCTTAATTAACTCGCACATATGAAGTATAACATACTTTTATAGGTTAATATTATGTCCATTCTTCATAAGATGTATCAAAAATACATCTTGATATTTAAGGGTATCAAAATATCCTTTTCTTAGACTAATCAGATTCTGAATAAACTTAAATAGCAATCTAGTTTCACCATCTAACTCAGCAGCAAAATCTCTTCATTTCTTTTTATTTTCATTCAAGCTTCCCAAAGCCTCTTCTAAAAAAATATTTCACTAGGAGGATAAGGACCTCTTTGGTAGTCCTAAAAAATTCCTCCATGAGGTATCCCTCGGCAGGCAGGCCATAACCTTGAGGAAAAGGTGCATAGTTGGCCATTAATCTAGCTTCTCACAACAAAACCATCTTCTGTATCAAATGAGAACTATAAAAACTGATAGAACTGAGAAATAATATTTGGATAAATTTTCCTTGTATCTTTTGTGAACCAATTCATCCATCCCTACTCTTTCAGTACTTTCATAACTAAAGACTTACTTTATATCAACCACTTAGGGAAGATTTCCTTTTTTGGTACCACTATTCTATCAACAAGGTTTGGGTTCAATGGTCCTTCGGGTGCTACCTTCGGTGCTCTTTTCATTTTCCTCTTAGATCTGCGCTTCTCAGGAGTTGAAGAAGATGAGTGATTCATTATGGGCATTCAACGAGGGGTTTAAGAGAGAGAGATATATGAAGGAGGCCTTATGGTTTGAGAGACAAGGGTTTTAGTTTTGAGAAAAGAGATCTCGAGTGAAAAAAATATTGAAACCTATTTTGTTTTTATCATTTAGGGATATCAAGCATCACAATTTCAAAAGCATGGGATGAATATAGTAAAATAATAAACACAGCAATACAGGTAATAAAATAAAAATAAAAATAAAATGTGTCATTACAGTGAGACTGGAACATGCTATCACGGTGAGACTGAAACATGTTTTCATGGTGTCATCTTTACGGTGTCTCTCCACACGGTGCAACCATAATACTTGAGACAGTAAGTGCAAGATAGTAATCGAGAGATAGTAACTATGAGACCGTAAACATGAAACAACAACTTCAAGACAGTAAACTATAGAACTATGAGAGTGAGATAGTAATCTTAAGACAGTGACTTGTGAAACTATAAACTGTGAAACAGTAAGTTGTAAAACAGTACACTTTTTACTTTATATTTATCATTCCTAATTCATATATGATATAATCTATCCTTTAAGAATTTAATGGTTTGGTGAATATACCAACAAGCTGATATTCAATTCCAATTAATTCCAAATTGATATCACTTTCTAAGGGAGTGAATATTACAGTGTCCTGGTCTTCTATGACAAAGCCAATATTCTTTTTGAAATAAACTTAAACATGAAGCATTTTGAGAAACTAAATAATCTAAGTTAATAGAGTATAAATTTTCATTTCTCAATGCATAAAATACTAATTAAGTTTTAGAATTAAAAAAATATCAAGAATCATTTTCAAATTTAACATGAAATCCATCATCAAATAATTGTGAAATACTAAGCAGATTATATTTCATTCCATCAACAAAAAGTACTTTGGAAATTAAAACTGAGTTAGAGTTACCGATTTGGCCAAGGCCAATGATTTTTCCTTTGGCATTGTCACCAAAGGTGACATGTCCACCATAAATTTTTATTAATTTCTTAAAGCATGAATAGTCTCCTAGAATGCATCTTGAACATCCATTGTCCAAGTACCATAAGATTTTATAGGATCTCTTTAAACAATTTTCCTACCAAATAGTCAAATAAAAATAGACTTTGGTACCCATATTTTTTTGGGTCTAGTAATATTAGTGACTAGTGATTTAGGAACCCACATCTACCTCACTGGTTTCTTATAATAATTGTGTAAATTTCTTGAAAAATAAACCCTATTTGGTCCAGAAAATATTGAAATAGTAGAGAGTGTATCATAATTTGAACTAGCAGAATTTTTTCTAGATCTAGGAGTAAAGATGTTTGTTCTAGATTTAGAGACAAAATTGTTTCTTCCAAAATTTCTTTTACCAGGTTGATACCCAATACCATTAGTGTATTTAGGGGAAATTTTTTTACCTAGAATTTTCACTAAGGTATATTTACCATTAGTAAACCTTTCAAGGTCCTTTTTAAATTTCTCATTAGATTGCTTTAGTTCATTTTTTTATTTGAGTAATTGAACATTTTTCTCTCTTTCTACAGTAAGTTTAGATTTAATAGTTGAGGTAAGAGAATATTGTTTCTTTAAAGGCTTGTATTTATCTTTTAGTTCATTACATGTCTCTTCAAACATATTTAAATACTCAAACATTTCTTCTTTAGACATAATTTCATAATCAATTTCATCTCCAGAATAATAGTAATTGTGTACAAGAGATTCTAGTGTTACCTCGTATGTGTTTTTCATGAAAAAAATATTGTCTTTGTTAGCGTATTCATCATGTAAAGATTATGAGTCACTTAAACTGTCCTCAAAAGCACTCTAAGTTGCTTTCATTTCCTTTTTATACTTTCTATATTTGTCCTCATGTTTCTTTTTATACTTGATATTGGGACAGTCAGCCTTTACATGTCCCTTTCTCTTACATTTATAATATATTATCTCATCATACTTGTCACTTCTTTTCTAATCTTTCTTCCAGCTTCCCTTTTGATCATATCTTCTTTTGGAGTTAGGATTTCTGAAAAATTTCTTCTTCTTGTAAAATTTGTTAAACCTTCTGGCTAATTGATCCATCTCTTCATCACTGTTAGGTGATTATTGTTCACTATGGAAACTTTCTATAGAGACTTAAAGTTTCTCCTTTTCTTTGTGCTTAGAGGTGGTGGTCTGGAATGCCACATATTTTCTTTTGGGTTCATCCTCCTCTTCCTTGTTGACTTTCAACTCCTATTCATACATCATTAGTTTCCCAATGAGTTCTTTGATGGGTAATTTTCTAATTTCACATGAATCTCTAATAGAGAAAGAGGTTCCTCTCCATCTATCAGGTAGGCATCTAAGAATCCTCATGATTTGTTCTTTGACAGTGACTTTTCTTCTAAGAGAAATAATTGTGTTGACAATTTCATTGAACCTGAGATACATGCCAAAAATAGGCTCATCAGGCTTCATTTTAAAGTTTTCATATTTAATAGTATAAGTATTGAGTCTCATTTCTTTTTCACTAGAAGTTATTTAATGTGAAACAGACAAAGTATCCCAAATTTCATGGGCAGTTTTACACGCAGAAATTTTGTTAAATTCCTCATCTCTTAAAGAGTAGTATAAAGCATCCATGGATTTTCAATTTTTATTATAGGCAGTCTTAGTTGGGTTATCCCAAGTAATTATATTGGTAGCACGAATTTTATACTCATCTATAATTGAAGACCAACTTTCAAAGCCTATACTTTCTAAATGCATTTTCATTTTAATTTTCCATTGGGAATAATTAGTTCCATTGAAGAATGGTGGTTTGTTTGGTGCATCACCTTCCATTATATTGTCCATAATAAATAAATACTTTTAAATATCTAGAAATTTATAATTAATAGAAATTTACAGATCTTTAAAGTACAACTAAAATTATAGTTGAACAGATTTAAAAACAGAGTATTAATAGGAATAAAACCTCCCTTTGATACCAAATGTTGGTCAGAGTAGAGTACTCAAGAGGGGGGTGAATTAAGTATCTATTAAAAACTCATGTTAAAAAAATTTCTTTAAAAGGTTCCCCAATAACATTGAATACTGCCCAGTTGATCAAGGTAATATAGTTATAAAAGTTTGACTATTCAAATAACCTCTCAAAAGATTATTAATTCTCATTAATATCAATATGAGTTATTGATATTACTTTTGTAAAAATTCTAATGAGGAAAAATAATTATAATTTCTATCCAAGACTAACTATCAAAGTAGAATCTAGTGTTTTCTAAAATATACAGTAAAGTAGAGAAAAACTAAATTTAAAGGCATAGTGGATAAAACAAGTGGTTCAGTCTCAAGCTGAGACATAATCCACTCCACATGGTGATCACCTACCAACAACTAGTTTATATTAATAAACATAATCCATAACCTATATCAGAGTAAACAACAGTGCACAGGACTATCCAAGTCACACGACCTCTTCCATAGTTCTTTGTGGGTATAAACTACCAGGTCACACAAGGACCTCTTCCACACTTATCCGTGGGAGTAAAAAACTATAAAAAGATATTAGAGAAAGGATTAATTGTATCCTTCAATTTAGTATAGGAGAAAGTGTGTGTTTTAATACAGACACACACACACTTCTTGAAAGCTAAAAACAGTACACAATAGAGAAAAGATGATGAGATAAGGTTATAATTGCTCTGATTTTTATTCTATGTAGCTCTAGACTTGTAGGATGAATTAGATGCAAGTATTGAATCCTATTGTGGGAAATAGATTATTGTAAGTCTGGTACTCTGGTTTCCAGTTAGATCTAGCTCGTGTTCTTCATGGAGTTAGTACTGCGAAGATGATTTGATTCTAATCTATAGTAGTCCAGCCTTTGGATCGAGAGTGATTAATGTGTTCTTCAGTTATATCTTGTTTCATGTATCAGTTCTCTCTTTTTAAAAAATGCACGCGCGTCTGCTGCTCTACTTCTATGTATGTGTCCAGCTTGGCTTTTCTTCCTTTTTAATTGTGGGTGCACACGTTAAGGCTAACAGGATACATGTATTCTATACCTCTTACCTCGTACTATCAGGTGAAATGTCTAAAAAGAAACATTAATTATGTCAGTGCCTTTAAATGACTCAAATATGACCGTTAGAAATTAAATTGAAAATGAAAAAATATATTAAAGAATGGTGTCACAGTCTGTCTAGAAATGGTGTCACTTGGAAATAGTGTCACCACAAAATGGTGTCTTATTTTTTTCCTTTGAGAGGTGAGATAGTCATGATGGCATAGTTGTGTTAAGACCTGGAACTGGTAGCACATATGTGGTGTTATGATCACGGTGTCTGGTGCTTTTCCAAACTTCTAACGGTGTCTTAGTGATGGTAGCATGGAATCGATGTCACAGACTTCATGAGATCTGAAACTGGTCACGGTGTCTGGGTCACGGTGTTTGGGTCACAGTGTCTAGATCACACTGTTTGAGTCACGGTGTTTGGGTCATAGTGTCTGGGTCACGATGTCTGGGTCACAGTTTCTGGCTCATGATGTCTAGGTCACGGTGTTTGGGTCCTTTTCCAGAAAACTAGAACCGATGGCAAACTCACGGTTTCTCAGACTTAGACAAATATTTGTATATAGACTTAAGCAGTAATATTCATAGAATTAATTATACTTAATCATTCATATAAGAAATCATTATAGAACAAAGTTAAACATAGGTTACAATAATCAAACATGGTTTAGGATTAACAGGATCTAGTGGAATTTTATTTAAAGTATAAAGAAACCAACCATCTCTACACATGATTTGAGACAGATTAAATAGGATTAACAAGATTTACAGGATGTACAAGATTTGTGATCATTAAAAAATGATTAAAAAATGAGGAGTCCAACAGAAAGATATTGTTTCCATAATATGTGGTTGTCTTAAATACCTAAAGGGATTTAGAAACACCATGGAATTTCCATTCCAGGTATCAATGTTATAAAAATCAATTCTTAAATTTTGAAGGGAATGTTCCCCAA
The DNA here is from genome assembly GCA_963277665.1 of Viscum album. Taxonomy (NCBI): domain Eukaryota; kingdom Viridiplantae; phylum Streptophyta; class Magnoliopsida; order Santalales; family Viscaceae; genus Viscum; species Viscum album. The sequence continues at coordinate 1,451,931,955 of OY728128.1, forward strand.
ATTCATACTTTACAAATGTTTTGAGAATAAATTAGTTCAAAATAAATGTAAGAATTAATATAGATTTTAGTTTTCACTCAAGTGATGAAGTAGAGAGTTTCTACATTGAACATTTGAATGCAAGGGAGTCTTATGACACTCAAATGGATCTATGTAATGGAAATGAATATTAATATCATTAATATTATATGATAATATAAGTTATTTACTAACAAAGGGTTTTATGAACAATATGAGATGATAGATTCATTACACATGGATTGTGATTCATTAAATTCTATAACATTTTTTAAGAGGTAGAAAATGAAAAAAAAATGTTTTATTAAGGATATAAGTGTTTATCCATATGTTTGTTAAAATATGAGAAATTGAGATTCCAACACCATTAGTGTCATATTTAAAAGAATACCATATTATCTACAAAGGTACTCTAAAAATATAGAATATCATATATTATATGGGAACAATATTTTATTTGTTAAAAATTACCATTAAATAGCAATTAGAGTTATTTCTTAAACATAATGAATTTTGTGAATCATAACATCTTATTCTAAAATGAATATAGTTTATAAGAGGCTAGAGAGAGTATATATAGACTCAAAGAAGATCAAAGTTAATAAATAAAAAATTATGTTAGTATTTAAATTTAATGTAACTTTATATCCTAACATCATTTAGGATATATCGGTAAATGGTTAATATTAATAGATACATAATTTATTAAAATATTTCAAGGTAAAAATTTGATAGAAAGCGTTTTGAGGATGATGATTAAATTATAAATAGTTAAATGTATACTATAGAAGTTATTAAATTCATAACATTGGATGTTGTGATGTTAAGGAGATTGAATATTTTCAAGGAGTTGAACATTATAAATACAATTCCTTAGTCTCACTACTATTCACACTAGCTTGCTTTATAGATGTTACTCATGAGGTTTTTTTCATGTGGTAACAAAGTGATGTGACTATAATTATATAGAGATGTAATGAGTTTTACAAAACCCTTGAAACTAAAAGAAAACATAAGGAGGATTTGGAAATCTCTCATATATGATTTTTTAGATAGTTGTTTAGGTATTATTCTGTTAAGTATTTTTAAATGAGTTTAAGAATATGAAATTTATCATGATATACGAAAGAAAATATTTACTTTATTATTCTTTAATGTTGTAAACTTATATATATATATATATATATATATATTTCAAGAAGCTTAATGATAATTTACCCCTCATAGTGTAACTTTTAGTTATACTTAACCAATTTCCATCATGGAATACAATAGGTTATGAATAAATGTTAAGGATAGCATAATGAGAGAAGGGTTTTATATTAATCCCAATCAATAATTTCTTATTTTACATAAGAATGCACTACTATGGAATGGACTTGGGTTGATATCTTGAGGTAACCACTCACATGCACTAGATTAATGTTTTCTCTATTTATTATCTAAGTAATTTATTACTAAATTATATACTAATATAATGTGGGTTTTATGAAATTAATGATATTAATATATATATATATATATATATATATATTCAAAACACAATGATGAAAACAAAATACAAAGATGTTAGTGAGAAATATCTATTTTACTGGAGAGTTTACAACAATTCTATAATTTTTCGCAAAATTTTAATTCATAATATCCTATTCATTGTAGTGATCAAAAACTATCTCAATACACACTTATTGTTTGAATTTTTATTACCCCAAACTAAGACCTCTGCATGTGGGGAAATACTCTTCCTAAATTCATCTAGGAGACCTCTTTTATAACCAATGCTATTTGAGACAAACTTCACCATATGAATGACTTAAATAGTAAATGGAATGAATACTTAAAACAGGAAAAAAGAATTAAATAGAGGGAATACATAGATAATTCTCACCATAATTGATTCAAACACTATTAAAATTCTTAGAATATAATAAATAGAGACACTTAACCAAAAGAATTCATGCATCCACTTCTAATTTCCTTCAAACAGATGTTTTTAGTTCTCTATTTCCATGTATATATATAAGCATGATGAGAGAACACAAAATATAAAAACTAGAAAGATAAGTGAGAAATGAAACTAATATGTATTTATAAAATTGAATACTATTATAGAAGAAAATCCTCTCTTTATCTAATGAAATTATTAACTCTTTGAAATGAAGTGTAGGTGCGCATTTATAAGTAAATAGGGTAGATCATATTCACTCTAAATCATACCTATGAATGTTCACTCATGTTTTGAACATAAAATGAATTAATATTATGAAGGGATCTTCGTTGAAGTAGTTTCTAGAGATCTTAAAATTTATTCCACAAAATTTCACCCCCATTGGACTTGTTTTGAAATTGTTATATCCAAATTAGTAAAGTAAACATTTCTAGACTAGAAGACTATTGAAATCCCATTCCTCTAGTTTATCAAGAATTTATGGACTTTATAAAGGTTGTATATAAAAATAACATAGTTAAATAAAATTTTATTGGTCATCATATATATTCACATAAAATTTCAAATCATTTTGACTGGTACTTTGTGAAATATGATCTAATCATAAAAAATAGTCAAACTTGTGCATAGATTTTAAGGCCCCGCTTTGAATTTTTATTTGGAATATTTATGTTTGTATTTGGATTTAGGTCCAATTTAATTAAATGTATAAAAAATGTAAGCCTAAAAAATGTATTTCACAATTTGTATTAGTGTAGAAAACATTATAGATGAAAAGACGAGACTGAATAAAAAAAGAAAAAATTACAATAATTTCATAATAAATCCAAAATTATTCTTAAAAACTAAAAATATTACAATTAACCATAAAATGTTAAATTGGTGGGGTTAAAACATTGAATTATAAAATAAAATATGTGAAAATACAACCTTTATATATCCCTCACAATTAACCATTTCACTAATAGGAAATACTCAAATATCCAAATCAAAATCCACACTAAAATATAAAGTGATAAAATTTCTTGGATCTTTTAAAAAATAGAATTTCATCATGTATCATCTATGAAAAATAATTCCCTCTCATTTTTATCTCACATTTTAATTTTTTTCAACCTAAAATATCAATCCCCGGCCTAATCACTTCTTATCTCACATGAATTTTTAAGTCACACTTCACTTAATAGAAAATTAAAATGGAGTTATGCTCATATATGGAAAATATATGTGTCCCTATAGTACTGTGAAAATTATCATATCTTCACATAGTGAGGCATAAAAATGTTTACAATATTAATTTATTTTTCAAAATGATTTTGGTGGTTATGGGTTGGTGGGTAAAAGTATTTAAAAATTTAAAGGTTGAAAATATAAGGTGGAACTACTTGTTGATGACATGGTCTTCCACATAAATGGTTATAGTGATTCTGTAATAAGATTCAATAATGTTATGTAAGTTTACTTTAAATGGAGTGGGAATATCATCAACTAAGATAAAAGTAGTATGTATTTCTCTCCCTTGTGTTCAGATAGATGAAGGAACAATATTAAATATATTCTAGGTATACAGAGGAACCAATTCCTTATGGACTATATGGTATCTCCTTTGGATCTCTATAGATTTTGGATCAGACATCTTTATAGGATGGTTTCAAATATCACCAGCTGAATCACTAATTAGAAAAACTGGTTTCTTTAGTTCAGAGTAAGAATCACTCTTGTCAATTGCGTGCTTCCCTCTATTCCCATGAACATCCTATCTGGGGTAAAAGTTCCCAAAAATATTACCAAATAAATATATAATATTTTATGCTCATTTATCTAGGATGCCTAAGGGGAGGGAATATGTCACTGGGCCTCCTAGAAAAGACTAGCTAGACTGGTGGATAATGGGAGTATCAATATGAGGAATGTGGTATAGGAAATGTATCATATCCAAGGAAAATTGGTTTTGGAGGTGATTTATGGGAGGAATATCTATATAATATTAATCTATAGTAAGTATGGAAAGGTTTTAATCAAAAAAATATCCACCCATACCCTCTATAAATTGCTCTAGTTTTATATTATTGCTCATCAACATCACTCCTGGTGGATTCATGGTTGTGGGGACATCAACTTTTGGAACTCCAACTGGGTGGTTCAAGTATTGGCCTATCCTAGATGACCAACTCTAGATATCACCTTCGAAAAATATATTATTTACCCTTTCTTTTATTCATGTAATTTTGAGTCTCGCCCAGAAAAACATTTGTGATGAGATTAGGATGGAGGATCCTCTAGATGTATGTAAGTTCATGGGATATATGAAAAGTACTTTCCCTATTAATTCCTATAGAGAGGTGATGTGTTTGACTCAAGGGATATGTTAGAGGGTAATCTTCCACTGGTGTAAAGAAATTCCTGGTAAATTTAATTTTCTACTGTCGAATATTTGGAATCGTGTGCTTCCTACTAATATGGTTCTTAAAGGTAAGGGCATCTGGATTGCATCAAAATTCTCTTACTACTTGGATCATAAGGAGTAAATTATATTTCTTATATTTTGTCAAAGTGAGTGGGAAGATATCTTTTGGGTAATGATAGTTTTGTTCACTAGATTACTAGTGTTGGTGGAGTCTATTGAGTATTTCTTTCAATAATGGTTCAGTGGTGTCATTAACAATAAGCATAAGGCATGGGGCCAAGTGCTTCACCTAGAAGCTGGTTGCTAGTGTGTGTGGGATGCAAGGAACCAATCCCGTTATAGTGGCACCTATATGTCTGGTTGGGATTGAGTTAAATGTGCTAGATCCCTTTTCCAGGATCTTATATAGATTATGAATTATCAAGATGAGTCACCCTCCATCTGAAGCTACATGGCTAGTAGTTTCTCCTCTATGTTGTCCAAACCTTTTTTGGTGGGGCATTAGGTGAGCTGGTCTCCTCCTCCCTAGGGTCACAAATTGATCTTTGATGGTTATCATAGCCATGGTGGCATGTAGGGGGGACGTTTCGTCCTTGAATCTATAGGTTATGTTGTGTTTACTTTCAGTTCATTCTATGGGCTTAACGACTCCCTCAGGGTGGAAGGAAAGGAAATTATTTATGGCCTTGAATTGTTCCACTCCAAAATATCACCTTGTTATCTATAAAAAAAGACTCAAATATCATCTCAAACTCCCTTAAGGAACTCTCTCCCTCCCCTTGGTAGATTATTGAATTGATTCATCCTTGCAAAACCCTCCTTACAAATGGCATTGATCTCCTCTATATAAGGCATCAAGGAAAACATGTGGATGATTTCATAGATTCAAAGGATTCCTAATAGCTCCCTCTCATGGTATTCTTTAACATGGATTCAATCCCCCCATGTGGTGTTGACATTGTTATTGGAGACTCCCTTGGTCTCCATTTTTACAGACCCTCATAAATGTCATCTCTGGATTATCCTCATTTTCTTTAATAAAAATTAATATATTTGTTATTGTTAAAACAAAAGATGATATTAATGAAGAAAAAATGGTGAGAATAATCCATGGTTACACTCTCTCTATTTCCCAGAATAATGAAACACACCTCAAACAACCCTAAAAAGAATGGTTTCCAAAATATCATGGAGAAAAATCCCTTCACTTCGAACATTAAATAATCTTAAAAAAATATTAAGAGAAAGGTAAATTTAGGATAAATTGGATTTTATTATGTCTTAAACTGATATGAAATTAATTTAGTATAAGAAATGTAGTTATTGAATGAAAAATCATACAATTATGAAAAATAAAGAATTCAATCTCATCTCCATTTTTTTATTTTTCTTTGTTCTCTCTTTTTCCTTTTCATTTTATAGAGAATAAGATGATATAAATTAAGCATAAATGATGATAATGTCCTATGTATTTACTCTCTCTATTTACCAAAATAATGACACACACCCTACACCCCCTATAAATAATTGATTCCCAAAGAACACATATTATTGGTCCTTCCCACATATAAAAATTTGAAATAATAATGAAAAAATATTAAGAACACATGTGGGTAATGAAAAAAACATATTGTGATGTGGCTTAAACCTATAATAAAATTTATATATTCTAAGAACTAAAAAAGGGTACATATAAAGGCTAGGACTCAAGGTAAAAAAAATTTATCCAAAGTAATTCTTCAATCACATTAAAAACATTTTATAAACTCCAAATCATTGGAAGAGAAATATAACATGTTATAGTTTTCACATAAAATCTATGTTTCTTTCAATAAAGTGAGAGTATTGGGAAGAATATGTCAAAATTTCTTATAATACCTCATTATAATAGAAAAATATTTTCAATTATTACTTTATGGGAATGAATTTCAAAAATATTTAAAACTTATAAAATAATTTGAAAATAAAATTTAAGGAAAAAATCCATAGTAATAATCATTAAAAAAATTATTATTTCAAAAATAAAGAAAAATTTCTCAAAATAAATTCAAGAACAAAAATGAAAATGAATATTAATTGAATATAAAAGTTTCTAAAAAGATGAAAGACAAAAAAGATCAAAAACTCTTAAGTAGATTGACACTCCCATTCACTTAAAATTAAATTCTATTTATTTCTACTCAACAGATTAGAATGAACTGGGTAGACTAATTAAAGAGAATTATAGACATAACCTTTATTGATTTATGAAATTGTAATCATTTACTTAAGCTCCTATCAGATCCCACTTTTATATATACAAGAAATAAAAAACATAACATAACAAATTTATTGAAATAAAAATAAAAAATTAATTAAAAAATATTGATAAGGCTTGGTTTGGACCCCCGAGTGGGTAATGGTTTTTAAATTTCTCTTTTTTTAGTTTAATTGGTTATCCCCAAATAGAAGGTGGGTGAGGTTTTTATTGAATGAACCACCACATTTTATTTCACCCAATATTCATATCGAAATGACAAGAGTGAAAACCACCAAATAAAAGAACAAATTTTGCAACACCCATGAAAGAAAAAATATATAGATGAAAGTATGAAGGTGAGGGGGAGAGAGTACAGAGGTTCTCCCAATAATCTATCATGTTTTCCTCCTCTAATGTGTATTTAGTTTGATGTTGAAGAGGTATTTGTATCACCATGGACTCCTTTGTCTCTTCTTCTTATTTCAATCCCTCCACCAACTTTTCTTTAATAATGAATATTTCATTTTTATTATCTTCCAAGGCCTTTACCAATGTATTTGAATCTATAAAATTGGTATAAGAGAAATTTGTTTTAAATTTTATATAAATGATATTGGGAAAAAAATAAATGTTGAAAAAATGTAACTACCACTTAAATATCAACTGTAAAATATTTGACTACAATAAAAGACTCTAGGAATTCATCTTTCAGAGAGGTCAGTGGATATTTTTAGAATTATTTATTATCCCATCTTGGTTCTTCAATTTAAAATATGAATGAAATAAGATGAAATTAATCTTATGGTTTTTCTTAATCCATACATAGAACTTTGACTTCCTTGACTATAATGACCGGTTATTCTCTTTATCTACAAAATTATTTAAGCACTCTAAAATTTCATTGACCCAGAATCCTCGAAGAATAATCCATAAAAATCTCATAAATGTTTGGTTAATAGGACAGTATAATAATAAATCACTATGAAAATCCATCTTTAACCAAATAAAAAAATGACATGCAATAAACTTATATTTTTTAGTTTTTAATTTTTTTAAATTTTTTGGGTTTTATAAGAAAAATAATCTGTTTAAGTGTTTGGAATCAACATAAATGGTTCCAAATGGGTGTGAGGGTATTTTCATGAATTCCTATCAATAATTTCTTATTTATTTTTTCAAATTCACTATATTGTCACAACCTTGGGTCGATATCTTGAGGAGGCCACTCACCCACACTGAATTTATATCATCGCTATCTATTATCTAAATAATATTCTAAATTATTATATAGTAATAAAATGGGGGTGTTATGAAATTCATGATATATATATATATGAATGTATATAAAACACAAATAATAAAACAAAACATAAAGATATCAGTGAAAAATGTCGATTTTCCTAGGGAGTTTAAAATGATGCTATAATTGTTCCTTAAATTACAATTCCCAATATCATGTTCAAAGTATTGATAAAGACTTAACAAACTACACCATCCTTGTTTCAATGGTTATTACCCCACACTGAGACCCTTTTATATGGGGTAATACTCTTCCTAAATTTGGCTATGATACATATTCACTGATAAACATGTTTTAATCCAAACACCACTATTTGAATGACTTAAATAGTGAAGGGAAGGTATGTTGTTAGTAAATAAGAATAACATGATATTACAAATAATGGGGTTACCAATTACCTTAATTTATTTAATCACAATTTTAATTATTAATATAAAATAAAGAGATACATTGAGACATAAGAACTCAAGAAACCACTGCTACAATATATTAACCAAATGCCAAAGTTATTTCTCCATTTGAATGAAGATATGGAAGCATAGTGGGGGAACACAAATGAAAAAAATGAAATGGAATAGGTAAATGGAGATAATATATATTTAAAATTTATAATACTATTATATTATAAAAACCACTCTTTATCTAATTAAAATTCTTAACTTTTAGAAATGAAGTTGATGTATAAATTTATAAGGTAGTGGGTGGATTATTTTTCCTCAAACTATGAACTTACAAATTTCATGCATGTTTCTCCCATTAATTAGATTGATATTGGATTGTGGACTTCATTTAAATCATTCTATTATCTCATATATTTTTGGATAAAAAAATCACCTCCTTTGGACACATGTAGAAAATGTTATTGTAATATTATTAATGTAAAATTTTCTACCATGATAGACTCTTAAGTATTCCAATTATCCAGTGTCCCGTCCATTTATATCCTTGATAAAGGATTAATATTGATCATCCAGAGCTAAATAAAATGTTCATATGCCTCTAATATTTATTAAATTTAAATTTCATCTCATTTAGACTGGTAATTTGTGAGATATGGGTTCATCATAAAGTTAGTCAAAATTGTACACATATTTTAAGGCCCCAATTATAAGATTCATTTGGTCTATCTATGGTTGAATTAAAAATTAGGTCCAGTTGAATGAAATTTATCCCAATAATCATTTAATAATAACAAAAACAATTATTTTTTTATTATTTTGTAAAATATTATGGCTACAATACCAAAATGAATAAAAATATAAAATTTAGACATCATCAAAATAAATCCTAAATTATTATCAAAACATAAAAATGTGACAATTACCCTTAAAATGATAAATTGGATGGATTATAACATTAAATTATAGAATAAAATATGTGAATATATGAACTTCATCACATGAGTACAAATATTGTATCAAGATATGGAATATGCTCATGAGGCACAAAACAAGTTTTTTTGTGCTGGATGACCGATGAAGTACACCACACAGAGTGTCATACATAATGTATTTAGTATATTAGGGATGAATGATTCATATTTTTAGTAAAAATACATGAATTTGGTGAGATAACTATCATGATAGACTTCATACTTTTATACCTTTCTTATACAAGATTTTAAACTTTCTATTAATCAGGGGTGGTTGGGTATGACGCTAATCAAGTCAACAGTTTGAGCTTAACCAATATGATATTTTTCCTCTCATATAATGAGTATGACATATAGGCCCTTGATTGAGATAGACTAATTAATTGGGTTTTCATACCTAGATAATACATATGATGCTCTTATTTATTCTAGATAGTGGAATATGATATGCTCATCCATAAAGTTGAATGACAAGTGATGTATTCATCGACTCAGTCAGTCTATACTTGGAAAATTGAGAACATATGAGTACATATATGGGATTGAAATATTATGTGTCCTATGGTAATTAAATTTATTATAAAAAAGAATCATATGAAAATACATGATTTTATATGATATGGATAAATGACACAACTATAAATATGCATGTGTTTAATAGTGATCAATCTAGATCCCTTTGTAGCTTGAGTAAAACATATTGTTTTTAGAGGCTTCTATTTACATGAATTTATAGATTCTATTATTCATATTTTTTGTCAATGATACAAAGGACCAAGGGGTCATACATCATGGTTGATTTAATGGGTATTGATTTTAACTCAAATAGTTTCTCTAAAAATGTTTAAGAGTTTAACTAAAATGAGTAATGGATGGGAATTAAAAAGGTGATACATATGATGTGATGCAAGGTGAAATTGATGATTGTTTTCCAAAAACAATTAGGAATATATAAAGAAATAGTTTTGGATATAGTTGAAAAGGTAATTGAATATGATATAATGTAAGGTGATATGAAACTAATTCTATGATACTTTAGTATTAGTGGGAGATTGAAAGAAACATTACCTAAATCTCATGCATTTAGCCATATTTTATTTCATTATACATTCAATTCACATGGTACAACATGAAAAAAATAAGGCATATTGTATGCCTTTGTTTAGGGATATCTTAAGGATTGTTATACGATAATATCCCACTGACTTTTCATGGATTTGGAAAATTTTTGGTTCTTCCATGTGGTCTATTAATAATAAAAATTATATAAGATAAAAAATGAGAGATTTTGGATTTGTCATATAGTTACAAAGGAGTTAAAACTATAGCTACTTACTCATGTGTTTATGAAAAGAATAAGTAAAATCATGTGAATACTTGAGAGTTTTCCACAATCCTGTATAAATATGGAATGTAATGCATGATTTATGATCTAAATCTCTAAAACTCTAAACCTGAAAAGATCCTCAATGTGTATTCTTGAAACCCATTTTATGGGGTGTGTGAAAATATTTCATACAACCAAATGATACTCTATCTCACTAATGATCTCTCTATTATTCATTAATGTCCACCTGATATACTAGAATATCAAGAGTGAATGAGTGATACCATTCGAACATCAATTGATTCAAAACATACCTCCTCGCACGCCATAGAGTAGAGATATATTTTGGATACCTATTGTGATCTTTAATAAGTACACTTATTGAAGATGGATTAGAAATAGAAATATCATTTTAATGAGAAAATCACAATGTGTTTTTAATTTTTATAAGTATGGTATTTTATTTCTTGCATGGTCTTCTAGGGATCTTGGGTTTCTAATTTATTCCTCATTGTTAAATGAGTATTGTTTAATCATTATAAACCTAATATATCCAACATTTCATTTGATGGAAACTATTAACTTAATTCATGTGTGTGGTTAAGAATATGTTTTAATTACTCTTTATTAAAATTGTATTCTACACTGATCTTCTTGATCACAAATTATAAGTAGCCTTTTAAGTTAATCTAAGTGACTGATTTTAGAAATAATAGCACTAATCCATTAATGAGGGCTTGGGAATTCACCTTGTTATTGGTGAATACTTATAAAAGGAGAAAATATTATGGAAAGAGATCCTTAATTAGAGATATAAACACAATCCCAAAACTAATTCAATTAACTTTCAGGTTATATACCCTCTTCATGGTTGAACTTTAAGAAGTACAAACAAAATACATTTTGTTGTCCCAAATAAACAAGGTAGGAAAACTACATGAGGGGGTGAATTTTAGTATAAAAAACTAACTAAAATATTTCATCCACCACTATAATACCCTTGAGATTTTAAGAATATGACTATATTCGATAACATACAAGATACGCAACACTCAGCTTTAACGAATTTTAAATATTATTATATAAATATGAACATTATAACTAATCTATTAAATTGGTGGGTATGAATAGGAGTAACTAAATTATGAAATATATAAATATAGTTCCTACTAAATAAAATCGTATTTATTAATTCTTAGTAAATAAGGACTCCATTTTTAGAAAAGTTAATTAATGATTTAAAAATATGTTTTTTCAAAATGGTTTTTTTATTTTTATGATAAAATATTATATTTAATTGCTGTAAAATTTTGAAAATTTATTTTAAAAAGTGAAAATAATTTTCAAAATTGTTATGAACAAATTATATTAGAGTGGATTTTTGGGATTTTTTTGAGAAATATGTTTTTTGATGAATACTGACATATACTAATTTTTATCAAAAACTATCATTTTTAAAGAATTTATGTAGTTAGGTTTTATATTAAAATATAATAAAAGTAACAGTAGTTCATTAATGATCCAATTAACTTCATTGGTATCAACTTTATGTTTTATTTTGGTAAAAAACATTTTATACTTAAGAAGTCATTTTTCCTAGAAAACTGCTTTTCATCATGTTTTGTGCTCTTACTTTTAAATTGAATTCCATTAATTTTGTGAATTTAATTTGATAAATTGGATTCCAAATTTTAAATTAGAATAATTAATATTAGGTATTATGGTCAACCAATTTTTCATTATGAATTATAACCATAGTAAATATTTGTTACTAATGTAAAGTTAAAATGGGTTAATTAGGGATAAAAAATGTGATAAGGATTAAAATATATTCAAAAACAAGAATTTATTTCATTGGATGATTATATTTTACCCATAATAATCCAAAATTAAAAAATATTACCTTTTCCATGTAGCTTTGATTTTGACCATTATAATATTTTAAGTAACGAATAACTAAAAAATGTCACTATCTTTAATACCTCTAATAAGTTATGAAAAATATTAAAAGGGTATATTTTATATTATTAATGTTTATTTTAAATATAAATTAATAAATTTTATTATTTTAACATATTTTTAATTTTTAGTGATGAAATAATCACCATAAATACTTATACAACACCAACATAATGGTTTTGTAAGTAGCAGAAAAATCATGTAAACGATTTTACAAATTATAAAAGTAATTATGTTTGGGTTATTTACTATTTACCATGTATTTTATATATTTATATAACATCTTAGTGATGTTTTATAAGTCTTTATTCGAATTATACTCTTACCTTCATGACTTTGAAATCAAATTAAATGAATAGTTCTAAAAATGAAATTAATGATATTTTATAATAAATATAATTTTACCAAAGGATTTAAAATTATAAAAAAATATTTAAAAAATTATATTATATATACTTTAACATATAAATCATGTTCCATTTATGAGTCTCTTGTCCTTTTATAGTAAATTCCTTAAACCCTAAAGAGTAAAAATCATTGATATCGTGATAGTCGTAAAAAAGGTTAACAGTGATTAAACCACAGAGATAAGTGTTAAGACATCACCTAAACATGAATAAAATTTTATTTTATGAGTTGATTTAAAATAATAATCATCTTATATTTTAAATATATCAATTTATTTCTACATTTCCTATTAAATTAATTTTTATTAATTTAATAATTTAAGAAATTCTAAGAGTTCCCCTCCCCTCACTTATAAAAGGGCACCTCCACTCCTCTCTTACTCACACCTTTTTAGCACACTAGTTCAAAAAATACCTTCCCAAGTCTATTAAAAACATCTCTAACTATGTCCTAGAGGTCTTATTTTGGGAATACTTCCAACCTTATATGGATTAAGGTATAAATAAAATGATTTTTTTCCAATGAGAGCTATACCTTTTTTACCGTGCATTTTCAATATATTTATTCTTCTATCTCCTTAAAATATTCTTAAAACATGATGAAATAATAAAATAAATATCTTCCATATACTGATATGTTATTATGTTAATTTAATAATTGATATATATCGCTTTATTCCATGAAATAAAAAATGAAATAATCGTTCATGTGTATGGAGGACTACCACCTCGCAAATAGATTTAATTCGTTTTCCATTACACCCTATCACGGATGGTTATAATGATGGATTTAAAGTATATATATAATGTTATTAATATAATTATCATTATTTAAAGATAATATATCATATATTTTCTTACCTTTCCATCCATTGAAAAATGACAACGTCGTTCATGTGTTTGTGTGGATTACTATCTCCATGAAGTAATGTGATTTGTTTTTCATCAATGCCTCACATGGATGATATATATAAGTTTATTTAAATATATAATATGAAATTTATTACATAATAATAATTACATAGATTTAAAATGACACTTACCTTATCTCCCTCATGTTCATTGAAAAATGGAAATGTTACTCATAAATACGGATGGCCTAATGTATCCAGGGCTGTAACGTAAAATTTTTTCATAACCATATTTTATGGTTGGTTTTAAAAGTATGATTACTATTTAAAAATTATTATTATTTAATTATTATTATTTGTTATATGATGTAATAGTGAATTCTTTGACCAAAGTCAATATACTGAAGTAATTTTTAAATGATGAACCGAACATCCTAAAAACACCTGACGTGGACTTAACCGATTAAGTAATTAAAATTTTCATAAATAAATAAAATAAATGGTTTAATGATAAGGGATTAAACATAGAAAATGATATTATGGAAATAAATGGTTGATAATATTTTTTTATATGGGAGACAAAGAACATACATGGCATGTAAAACTCAAGGGATTAAGGATGAGTAGAAAAGCTATTAAATTCAGAGTTCCAGATATAGAAGTTACCTTGATCCAAGAAAGAATGTATTTATAAAGAACTTGATTCATAGGGAAAATGGATATTTTATTTAAAATTCCAATTTTAAATATTTTTTCCTAATTCATTAAAACTTTAAACCTAAATGGTCTCTATATATGGAAGTGATCTAATATTTTTTTGATTATTTTGTACATTTTGGATGACTTAATTTGGGTCATGTTTTTTTTCATCAAGCCTTAAATTTAAGGATTATGTTTTTAGAACCAGATCCATGAGTCAGGATTTGGGTTTTTTATATCCTAAAGTATTAAATATACTTAAAACAAAATGTTCTGATCAACTGATAGAATATCGGAGTAAAAAATATGTATGTAGTGGAAAATTAGTCTTTCATATTTTTATCAAATTTTAAAAAATGTAAATATACAAAGGAAATATAAAAAAGTAAAGAAACTATAAATATAGTGGAAATATAATGAAACATGGAGTACTTGTTAAAATATAATCACCCCTTGAAGTATATTATAAAACTACAGTTTTATCCAAAGGGTAAGGATGATCATAAACATGATCCAAGGTATCATTGAATTTAATCCTAGAGAAAGGAGTTTCTTAATATTCCTTAGAATCCCTCAATTTTATGCCTATCAAATGTATCATAATACTATCCCCATAAAATCATTCATCCAACCTTGGAATCCCTTGATCAAGATGATCGATTGAAGCTGTATTTCTAGAAAATAGAAGCTCATGATCTCTAAGATTGGAACAAGCTCCTTATTCCTAAAAAAATACCTTGATAAAAAAGGATAAAAAAGTAATTCGAGTGTAAAATTATAAAGGGGATTATAATGAAAAAACGTTCATGTCCATAGCTCTTAGAAAAAAACTCAAAAAGAAAGATTAAACATATTGGAAACTCTCAAAACAACAATCATTTTCACAACTTAAAATAAACTAAGGATCTTTATTTCTAATTTCAAAGGTAACATACTTCATATTTTTGAGGTTTTGTTCCTTTTATAGAAACATTTGTAACAAAATCCCACATTCAAATTATAAATTATTTGGATTATACTATAGCTACATCAGAAACTTCTTTTTTATCTTATGATAAGCTCAACAACGCTCTTTATATTCTAATGAATTTAGTCGTACACCATTATAGTTATTGTACACACAATGAATATAATATAGAATAAAAACTCAAAGCTTTGGATTTTTATGTGATTCAACTTAGACTAAAAAACTCTAGTAATAAAGTTATTTTATTTTCATTCTGACACCAAAATCACATTAAAAACTTTAAGTTAAATCATATTTACATACAGTGTATTATGATTTTCTAAAAAAGGAATGTAAAGGAGTTATTGACTTAAAAATATCTCCCTTTTTGAAAATCACAATACATATAGAAAAAATTTAAATAAAACCCTCGTTAAATAATAAAATATCACCGTTTATAAAATAATGAATGTTTTAAAATTATCTGAATTTTAAAGAAAATTATAAAATTTTCTTCAAAATCCCTCCCCCAATTTGATATTTAAAATGAAACACAAATAGGAGTAAGGGAAAAACATTGATAATTTTTATAAAAAAAAATTCCCCCTTTAAAGTAAAATCCATTGATCTTAAGAAACACTCTTAGTTTGAAAAGATATATTCCTTATGTAATTCTTACACCTTAATCATTTTGACGTGATCTCACTAAATAAAAATAAATGTCCCTTGAATTCCATTAAGAAAAGGAAGATCATTAACTTTTAAAATATTATTCACAAGAAATTATTTGTAAAATTATTCATGCATCGGAATAAAAGATTATATGCAACAAAAAATTAAATATTCATGAAAAAAAATTTAAAAAAATTATTAATTCAGTGGGAATTGATAGATTAAATATATAATATATTTTTTATATAAAATAATTTCCACTAGATAAATAATATTTAAGTTTACTTTTATGATCAAAATAAATTAATCAAGTATTGGAAATTAAACATTTTAGTTCATCTTTGTAATTTTTTCAACCATATGTTTGATATTTTTAATCTACTTAAACTAGTCAGTCAACCTTCATTCTTGGGTTACAATCTTCTAATCATGTTCATCCAACCTTTCTTCTTGAACTTTAAATTTCTGATTCTTATCTTATAGCTAGTTATTTTGAGAAACTTCCAATCATTCATGATCTTTAATTTATTTTGAATGGTCACCAATCTTCTCGCCATGGTCCTAAACTACTTCTTTATGTTCTTATAACATTTTAAACAAATATTAAAACAATTAATGCAAATTATCACAATTCTCATCAATATAATTATTATATTTATCCTAGTATTTCAAATATTTTGAGAATTCCTTCACCTTTTTAGAATGTAACAAAAATTCTTATTTTTCATTCATAAGAATTCCTCTAAATTAAGGTACTAAATCAATAAACTTCTTATAATGTTTTTAAATTTTGGTGTTGATGATATGATCTTTCATTATATTAACACTAAAATTATGTTCTAGTAGAATGTTAGATACAATATCCAACTTATTCAACAATTTATTTTAAGAACCTATATTCTATTTGATTTTTGTCAATCTATTTCTAGAAAAATATTCTAATGAACTATCATATTTCTCTTGTTTATTTCCAACATATTCATGTGGAACTTTAGGTCGATCTTATAAATTTTTTTCCTTCTCCAAATAAAAATAAACAACATTAACATCCTCAATAGATTTTTCAGTTTCTATTCTATTCCAACCATTTCTTTCTTCTGACGAACTTCTTTACTTACTTTTAGTTGAGTTGGATGAGGGTGAACATGATCTTAATCCTTATTCTTAAGAACTTACTTTTTGTGTATAACTTATTGAGGAGGACGGAGTCACATTAACATATGTTTGAATCAGTGAATCCTCCATTGAAATATCTTTTTCAATAACTTTATCAACTTACTCTTCATCTTTCCTTTCAACTAATGTTTTGAATTATTTATCTACTTTATTCATTTGAGAAACATCCCAAACCAAGGGAAGTTCATAAAGTTGAATTTCTAAAGAAGGAACTTCCGCTGGATAAACATTAAAAATAATAACTTATGGTGGAATGATATAGGGTGGAATGATTTACTTTTCCTTTCCATCTAATTCACAAACTTCAAGATTTGGATAAGAGAGTGAAAAATAATTTTAGGTTCTACATTCACTACCTATTTTATATTTTTAATAAAATATAGCTTCCTCTAGATGCAAATTTCTTCAACTATGTATTCTATGATAGTAAGAGAAGGTAAAATAACTCTCTCAATCCAATATAAATCTACAATTTAAGAGTATATTTTTCTTTTCTTCTCTTCATACATTATCTAATGAGTTTCTACCCATAATGATTTAGGTCCTTCCATATCCAAAAAATAATAATATTTTCAAACTTATATTTCAAATTTCTTCTTCTTTATCTCCTAGTAATTCTCTATTTATTATTCATTATGAGTTTCAACTAGAATATGAAAGTCTTTATCAAAAGAAAAAAAATCTTGTTTTCAAATATTTCTTCATTAGAACCTCACCTTTTCTATTATTATTATTATTTTTATGTGTAGAAATATCAGAAAAAAACTTTGGAATATTTTCTATTAATGGATATATGATCATCCTATAGAGCTATATCAGATGAATTTTCAGTATAATTCTTTTTGTTTAAGTCATACATCAAGTTCATCCAAGATATCATTTCCTCATTAAATAAATTTTCATTGAAAATATATGGATGTGATTAGTTCTCTATTTCCTAAACATTAAATAACATCACTATAACCATGTTCAGCTTCCGGTAAAATAATTATATTTTCAAGTTAACCATGCATATGTAAATCATTTATATGTAAGTCGAGAAAAAGTTAAAAACATAAAAATTTATCACATTAATAAGGAAATACATAAGATAAATATCTTGGATTTTCATAGTATCCTTATTATGCTTCCTTGGAAACAAAAAGGACAGTAAAAACTAAAAAATGATTCAAAATTATTGTGTCGTATGTTTCATATTATGAAATTTATTCTTAACTTAGAGTAAAATTTTCTCATAATTCCATTTATTAAAAGAACAGAAAACTTTTGGAAGCTTAGGGGATATGAAGATGCATTTACAATCCAATGTAATATCTTGAAAATAATAAAATATATCTATTTCAAAATTCAATATATTTTCAAAAATTGTATAAGAAACCATTTTATGACCTTAAGACTAAATAAAAAAATGGATCAATAGAATTCTTGAATAATAGAAAGATATAAAAACTTCCAATATTCCTTCTACAGATCAATATCTTCAAAATCTCAAAACTTAATCACTTATTTCAAAAAAACTCATGATTTGAATTCAATTCTTGATCATAAAACCTCTTAAGAATGATCCCTCTATTATAAATGTCTATATAATTTTTAATATTGAAAATAGAAGATGAACAATGCTCTAAAAATTCAGAAATTCTTTGGTAGAAAATATTTATTAAATGTGTCCATACTACTTTCTATCTACACCATTATATAGGCATTGAAGTTGGTTTGAGGGAAGAATTTATTTTACATTATTGAGTGGTCTAGAAAATTTCACACTGAAATAGGTGACTAAATAAATACTAGAATGAGTTAATATTTTAATTTATTCAATTATCAATTTCTAAAAAACTCAAAAGTTTAAACAAAATTCATTATCATCCAATGAAATCAAAAATTCCCAAAAAAATTAATGTGAAATTCAGTTCAAAGAAAAATAATAGTTTCTTTGAAAAACTATAAGTATGAAATAAAATAATAAAAACTTATAAAATCAATATTTTTTTGTGATGGATTGATATCCTTCTATAGAATATAGTTATAGAAAAAAAATCAAATTATTAAAATCTTTGAAAAATCAATGTTTATTATTAGAGAAGTAATAAAAGAAAATAAAAATAACTCCCCCAAAATAAAAATAGTAAATTATATATATTAACAAAAACATTAATAATACAAAACATAACCAAATAAAAACAAATACATTTTTTTATGAACATAAAAAAATATTTATTGGGTACAAAGAATATTATTTCATCTACTAGTACATGGTGATTTGAAGTTGTTGGAAATTATTCTGTTGATAAATATACCTTTTTGGGTCTAGTGGAATTAGAAAATAAGATCTATGATAACCTCATTTTCTTTGGTCTATCATGCTCAAAAGTTTCAAGTTCTATTTCAATAAAATCATGATGATTTCCAATAGATTATACTCTATTAAAATAACAAATTATATTTTAGTGTCTTCCTCTATAATACCATGTAAAAATGGTTATTTACTTAGAAAAAAATAGTTTCACAGATATATTGAAATTCCAATGGATGTTCCTCTAAGTATGAAATTAATTCCTTTAAATGGACTTAGTTTTCCATACATCTTATAAAAATATTATCTACCAATAGTAAAGTTTATAATTAATTTATTCAGGCTCTCAACATTAGACTACAACCTCACATTTTTTTATATATTCTATTAAAGTTACTACCTTCTTTACATTAAATTAAAAAGGCATCTTTCATATATTTTATTTAGACTTATCCAACTCCAAATCAAGTTTCATATTATAATTTTCACTTTTAATAATATTATTCCATTGAATTAATAGAACCATTCCATTCTTTCAACTCAGATGTGTGTTTACTAACCTCACCTTTATCTTTTAAATACATATCATTTTTACAAATCAGCTCAAAATTTAACATGAAAATATCATTCTTAGATTTTATTAGCTTGGTTTTATTATTGACTACAATGGTCTTGAGTCCAATGCATGTTTTTTATAGTTTTCTATAAGACTTTTCAATTTTTGAAATATAATATTTTAATTCCTATCAAGACATAAATTTATTACCATCATTAGAATAAGAAAATCTTTTTTCATCACTTTCTTTTACAATAGATAAATTTATTTGACTGTTGTTCAAATAATATTGTGATAAACTTTCAGAATTGTTTATTTTACCCACATAACATTTATCATTTTATAACATTCTTATATTTCTATAAAAACTATTAATATTTCTACAATCATCACTTTCATTTGATGAGATATCTAATGAAGTGTCTCCTCTACTATCTCTCCGAATATTTATTTCCTTTAAAATTTTCTTTTCATCCTTTCAAAATATTTTTTATAATACTTTTTATCTATGATCACTAACTCTAGACAATCATGATTAATTTTTCTAGGTTCACTACATTCACAACAAATGGTTTCTGATGAATCCTTCTTATCCCTTTTCTCTCTTCTATATTTTTTAAAATCTCTATTGAAATTAGAACTTTTGAACATCTGTCTTGACATAGAAGTAAATTCATCCTCAATTATTTCTAGAAAATTCACTACTGCAAATATGGCCTTTAAAAGCACTAAAAAAGGCCATTTATAGTGCTAAAAACAATGTTAATCGAGGTGCTGATAAAAGGGGTCCCTTTTATCAGTGCTAAAAAAGCGCTAACAAAAACCCATTTTATTGGTGCTAAAAAAACATTGATAAAAGGGGTATTTTATCAACTCTTTTTTAAAAGTGCTGATAAAAGATTAATTTTTTTTAAAATAATAAAAAAAATATGCAAATCGGAGGGGGTTTTAACAGCTCTTGACCCCACCCCTTCAACAGCGCTATGAAGCACCCCACCTACCCACACTACCCTACCACCCCCTGCACGCCCCAACCCCACCCCCAACCCTTTAACAGCGCTAGTGCCCCCCTTTAACAGTGCTAGAATATCCCTTAACCACTGTGTGTTCTCGTTCCTTCCCCAGGATTTGAACTCGAGACCTCCCACTGTGCGCTTGGAACCTTTACTACTCCTCTATATTGCTTTGTTGTCCATCTAATGATATATCTATTTATTTATATATATATATATATATATATATACAGTTATATTTATTCGTATATTAATATATATTTATATTAACATATATATATATATATATTTATATTAAAATATATATTTATTTATATTAATATATATATGTGTGTGTAGTTATATTTATATATTTATATATTTATATATCTATAAATTTATTCTTATATTAATATATATTTATATCTCTCTATTTATATATATTTAATTATATTTTTATCTGTATATTTATTCGTATATTAATATATATCAGTTTGTTAATACAGACACACACAAATATGTACACACACACATTATATAGGTATATAAATATTCATATATTTGTATTTAAAATAAAATGGATATTAGTTTTTTATTTAGATAAAGATTATATATTGAGAAATATATTTTATATGTAAATAAATTTATTTATTTATTTATAAAATTAAATTTTTTATGTGTGAATATATAAAAAATATGAATATATTGTTATATATTTGATTATAAATAATAGTACATTGTGAAAAACGATAAAATTTCAAATACATAAGAGTTCCACAGACTCATGCACTAATGATCTTGCTGATGAATCTGTTCCATTGCACTTATGCAATATTAACAACATTGAAGCAACCCCTACTACTGAAAAAAATACTGAAAATAGTGACCCGATTGTTAGTCCAAATGACACCACTATAGAAAAAGGGAAATGTAACCAAAACACATGTTTTTACAAATCCCTCCACTCACACTTTCTCTCTCAATAAGGCAGCTCAACCCGAGACACAGTTTCTATGTACTGCTTCTACTAATTTTTCTATCTTTCCATTAGAACCGGTATCACATGATAACCTACCTGTTATGCTAGAACCGATAAATATGTAGGAAAATAAAGACCCCCCTAAAACAAGAACAATCACCTAACTTTATCAAGCCGCTATCCATAGTGGATACAGTGGTTCCAGGTAATTCTAATCCCCTACTGTAATAAATGCAGAATGCATTACTAGGCCTGAAAATCTGGTATCTCAAAGTCCCAATGACCTTCCACCAGTTTCAAAGGATACCATAGATTTAGATATGACCACACACTTGAATAAACCCCCAAATAATTCCCATATAGAATAGGAAAAGACCACTCATACTCAAGAGGTTAGAACATCTACTAGAAATAAAGGACCTGAAAAAAAAGGAAGTTCTAACTCTAAACTCTGGTTTAAATGAATATCCTTTTCTATAATTGTCAAGTTATTGCCAACTTTAACACCCTAAATGTTTTTAAAATAATGGTTAACACACATCACCCTACTCTTTTTGCTATTGCGGAACCAAAAATCTCTTTCTCCTCTAATTATTCTCACTTGTGTCAACACAACTACATGTTTTCTGGTGCAATCAATAATAATCTAAATGCTGACTCTCTATGGATTTTTGTGCATTCATCTTTAAAGTATTTTACTATTTTTAGTATCTCATATCAGATTCTAACTTGCACCTTTTCTATTGACAGTACTCGCACTTTCTTCTCCTTTGTTTATACTAAGAATAAATACCAAGAAAGAAGAACTCTTTGGAATGACCTCTCTCATTTAGGCACCAACACCAATGCACCCTGGGTTCTTATAGGGGATTTTAATTCTATTCTTAACTCTAGTGAAAAAATTGGCCCATCTCATGCCTCTATCTCCACGAGAGAATTTAAAACCTCGATCGAGGACAAAAATATTATTAAAATTAATCTCAATGGTGAAAAATACACCTGGTGTAGAAGAAATTACAATAAAGTGGTTGCTTCCAAATTGGAAAGATCCTTTACGAATGTCCCAGCTTTAGATAAATGGGACACTATTTCTAGCATCAATCTTTACAGACTGAACTCTGATCATCATCCTATCCTGGTAAACATTTCCTCCAAAGACATGAAACCTAGATTACCCTTCTGCTTCAATAATGAGTGGTTATCTGATGAAGAATACAATCACGACATCAAAAAAATTTGGTCCTCTATGTCTCATAGTAATGATTCCTTTACATGAAACCTCAAACTAAAACACCTCAAACAGACTCTAAAATCTTGGTGCAACTCCAAATCCAAACAAGTTAACAATGACATTGCTCTTCTTGAGAAAGAACTCGATGATCTCCAAAACAAAAACACCAACTCGGACCTCCACACTGATCCCACACAAGAAATAAACGTTGTGATCAATATCAATTCCTTGCTCACTTTTAAAGACAATATGAGAAAGAAAGATTATAAAGTTAAATGGTTAACTGATGCGGACAGAAATACCAAATTCTATAACGCCCTCCAAATAACCAGGAAGGCTTGTAGACCTCTAAACTTTCTAAAGTATGGGGATAATATTTTTGACAAGGATGATGACATAGCTCAACATATAGTCTCCTATTATGAAACCATATTTAATGGCCCTGATAAAAACAAAGACCTCCTTCCTGAGTTCATTTCTTTTGTGATCACTGATGCAGACAATACTTTCCTTCTTAACACACTGTTGGATCATGAAATCAAAGACATTGTCTTCAGTCTGAATCTCGATAGTGCCCCAGGTCCTGATGGCTTTAACAACTGTTTCTTCTAACATTATTGGGATGTGGTTTAGTATGATGTTTGTAATCTTATTAAAGAATTTTTTGCAAATGGGGTGCTTCCTCATGATATCAATGCTCAGTTTCTCACCATGATCCCTAAAGTGGATAATGCCTCTAAAATTAATCTTTCCAGACCCATTTCTCATATCAACACTCTCTACAAAATCATTACCAAAATCATTGCTAATAGGCTATCAACTATTACTGAAAAAATTGTTTCATGGAACCAATTTGGTTTTATAAAAGGTAGATCCATTCAGAACTGTATCTGTCTTGCCTCTGAATGTATCAACAACTTGAATAAAACTAATAGAGGAGGTAACATAGCTATTAAAATTGACATCAGTAAAGCTTTTGACACCATGGAATGGAGGTTTATCTTCAAAGTCCTTCAATGTTTTGGTTTTAGTATGCACTTCATCGCTGTGATCAAAACTCTCTTCAAATCGGCCACTATCTCCATTTTGATCAATGGATCTCCCAAAGGATACTTTAAATGCACCAATGGTGTCAGACAAGGAGACCCTCTCTCTTCCATTCTCTTCTCAATAATAGAAGACTACCTCGGTAGACTGATCAATCGTCCGGTGGTTCAAAATAAATTGAAACCTATTCATGTCTCCATAAATTTTAATGCTCCTACTCACCTTTTTTTATGCTGATTACATCAACATTTTCCTTCAAGGAGACAAAAGAAACATTCTTAACCTCAAAACTGCTCTCTCCTACTATGAGGAGGTTTCTGGTTAGAACATAAGTTGGAACAAATATTGCATCTTTTTTGGGATGAATTTTCCCCCTAATAGAAAATGTAATATTATCAGTGATTTGGGTCCGAAAGAAGGCTCTCTCCCCTTCACTTACCTTGGTGTCCCCATTTTTTTGGGTAGACCCAAAGCTTACCACTCTGTCACTATTGTTAATCAAGTTTTTAGCCAGCTTTCTTCTTGGAAGGGTAAATCTCTCTCTATGGCAGGTAGGACTTGCCTTGTTAAATCCACTATTGTCTCTAAGATGGTCTACTCTATGATGGTTTACAAATGGATCATTGATCTTATAAAGGTACTCTCTTTATCAATGCATTTTTTAGTGATATTAAAGGGTAGCGCTCTGAAAACTAATTTTTGTGGTAGTGATTATCATCTTCCTATGTTTTATTATTAATTCTAATTGTATTTACTCTATAATTTATAGATTCTTAAGTTGATGAAAATGAAAATCCATTTTTCTTCTTTTCTTTTTATGCATCTCTCTTTAACCTACTCTCATATTTCATGAGATTTATCATAAGTTCATCCAGACAGAACATATAAATGTGATTTGTGTCATCAATAAATGTATCGAGAAAATGATGGCTCTCATTGTTGGGAAAGACGGGAAAGTGAAGAATGTGTAAACAATTGAAAAATGAATGCGCAGCGGAAATAAAATCTTTCTACCAAAATAAAAGCGGATGAACAACAACAAAAATAAGTGCAAAAAAATAAAGTTGACACCGGAAATTTTTACGTGGAAAACCCAAAATGGAAAAACCACCGGACCTAGTTCAGAAAAAGGGATCTACTAAAATCAAGAGGTATACAGTAGAGACTCCCCAAAAATGGAAGGGATATCAAAAGTAATACTCAAGAATAAAAGTAGTGAATCAAAGACGAAGAGCAAGAAAGATGGTCATCAAAGAAAGGTGATCACCAAATGGAATTTTCTCTAGGTGTTGTTGCTACCAGTGATATTGAAATGCCTTGTCGCTGCCTCCTTATATAAGAAAAAGAATCAGCATCAAATAATGTCTCTACGTCAAAATTGTGTCACCACATGAATTAATTCACATGGTCTTGGCCCGTATTAAAAAACACCTCATTAAAAGAGAAACTGCGTGGTGCTCTAATTAAGGAGGCGTTAGGCGGTGTGCCAACCAGGAAGGCGCCCAACAAACTCCCCCTCCGACTCAAGTGGGGATCACCGCCAACCCTGCAATTAGTCGGCAAGTCTCAAATTTTCCTCTGGGTAAACTCTTGGTCAACATGTCTGACCCGTCATCATTAGTGTGGATCTTCTCAAGCTCTAATTATCTCAAATCAAGGACGCTGCAGATCCAATGATATCGAACATCGATATGTTTAGACCTGCCATAAAAAGTGTAATTCTTTCCCAAACAAATAGAACTCTAACTATCACAAAATAAAACATAACTATCCTGATTTAAACTGAGCTCTCAAATAAAAGTTTTCATCCAAAACAATTATTTTCACGCCTCTGTAGCTACAATAAACTTTGACTCTGTGGTAGATAAAGCAACACATCTCTACAATCTAGACTGTCAAGATAAAGCTCCCCCTACAAAAGTGATCAAATAGCCTGAAGTAAAATTCCTCAAATCGATATCTCCTACCATATCTGAATCTGTAAAGATGCACAACATATGTTCCCATTTTCCAAAACAAAATCTCAGATCAGAAGTACCACAAAGATAACGAAAAATGTACTTCATTGCTCTCCAATGTTCTCTACCTGGATTTGATACAAAATGACTGACCATACCAACTGCATGATCTATATCAGGTCTAGTACATACCATTGCATACATCAAACAACCAACAACAGATGAATAAACTATGTGCATAATCTTCTCTCTCTCTTCATCAGTAGAAGGTGACTGACTAGTACTAAGCTTAAAATGTAGAGAAAGAGGAGTACCAACCACTTTAGATCTATCCATAGAAAATCTCTAAAGAACCTTCTCAATGTATCTCTCCTGAGATAACCACAATTTCTTGGCCTTCCTATCATGAGAGATCGTCATGCCAAGAATCTATCGTGCTGGCCCCAAGTCTTTCATCACAAAAGATTGACAAAGACCCTTCTTCAATCTGTCAATTCTAAAAGTATTATATCCAACAATGATCACATCATCAACATAAAGCAAAAATATAATAAAATCATCATCAGTAAATCTCTGAACAAAAACACAATGATCAGAAGATGTATTCCTGAAACCCAGATGAGAAATGACAGATTCAAACTTCTTATACCACTGCCTCGGAGCTTGCTTCAAACCATACAAACTCTTCTTTAACCTACAGACATGATTTTCTTTACCTGTTTCAACAAAACCTTATAGTTTCTCCATATAAATCTCCTCCTCTAAATCACCATGGAGGAAAGTTGTGTTCACATCCATCTGCTCAATCTGCAGATCCAAACAAGATGCCAAACCAAGAACAACCCGAATGGAATACATTTTGACAACAAGTGAGAAAATCTCATCAAAATCAATATATTTCTTCTGATAGAATCCTTTAACAACTAACCTTACCTTGTATCGTGGATCTGAACTAGATTCTTCATTTTTAATCTGATAAATCCACCGAATTTTCAATGTTCTCTTACCTGTCGGTAACTTCACCAGCTCAAAAGTGTGGTTATAGTGCAATGATGCCATCTCGTCATCCATTTTCGTAACCCATATGTCCTTCTGTTCACTTTCCATTGCCTCATCAAAATATTCTGGTCCCCCCCCTTCAGTGAGGAGCACATACTCATTAGGTGAATATCAAGTAAAAATGGTGCAATGCCGAGATGACCTCTGGAGTGGAACTATGGGTTCATTAATAACCCCTCGAACCAGATCATTAGAAATAAAAGGTGCATCAGAAACATCAAATCCAACTTGTTCACCTTGAGCATCATTCTGTACATCAACATGATCATCAGAATCAACAATATGAGGTAAATGTGAATCAGAACCTGGCTCAAGACTGACAAAACCATCAAAAGTTTGAGAATCAGCTTTTCTCCCTTATCAATGTCTGCAATAGTTTAATCCTCCTTAAACACTGCATTGCGGATTCTGACAAGTTTCTACAAAATAGGATCATAGAACCTGTACTCAAACTCATCGTGTCCATATCCAATAAAAATACACCGGTGTGTCTTACCATCTAGCTTGGATCTCTCATCTCTATGCACATGAACAAAAGCCTTGCAACCAAAAACACGCAAGTGATCGTACCTGATCTCTTTGCCATACCAAAACTTGTCAGGAGTGTATGTCTTCAAAGAAACAGCAGATGACAAATTGATAATATAAGAAGCAGTAAATAAAGCCTCACCCCAAAAATGTTCAGGCAACTTTGCTTCTGAAAGCAAACAACGAACTCTTTCCAACAAATTCGTGTTCATCTGCTCAGTTACACCATTCAGCTGAGGTGTCTTGGGCGACGTCTTCTGATGCCGAATGCCTTCCTGCCTACAATATTGATCAAACAGACCACAATACTCTCCCTCATTGTCAGTGTGAATAAATTTCAATTTCTTGCCTGATTCCCTCTCAACAGAAACATGAAATTACTTAAAAACACCGAGCACCTGACTTTTGGATTTTAAAACATAAACCCAGAGATTTTGTGAGTAGTCATCAATAAATGTAACAAAATAAAGAACGCCATTAAAGTTATAAGATTTCAAAGGATCACAAATGTCGGAATGTACTAATTCAAGTACCTGTGACTTCTTGTGTGGAGGATAATGTTGAAACTCACTCTGCTCTATTTTCCAGTCATGCAATGATCACATGTATCCAATTTGACACTCTTAAAATTTGGAAGAAGATTTCTCTTGGCCAAACAATCAAGACCTTTCTCACTGATGTGACTGAGCCTCTTATGCCACAACTTGGATGAAACACTGCACTCAATAATGCAAATAGTATCACAAGAAATAGAAGCTCTAGTCCAGTACAAACCTGATTTCTTCTTCCCTTGATCCACTATCAAAGAGCCCTTGGAAAGCTTCCATTGGAAATCACCAAAAGTGTTGATAAACCCTTCATCATCAAGAACGCTGGTAGAAATAAGATTCAAACGAACCTCAGGTGCATGTCGAACATTCTTCAAAATCAGCTTACTTCCTATGCTGGTCTTTAAACAAACAGTCCTGATGCCTACAACGTCAACATGACCATCATTGACCATCTTCAAAATCCCAAAATTACATGGGCTGTAATATGTAAAGAACTCCTTCTTCGATGTCATGTGAAAACAAGCACCACTATCAGCAACCCATCAGGAATCATTAGAAGCAATATTAATGGAGTCATAAACAATAACAAGATCACCCCCTGTAGCGGCGACAATTTGATCATCTTCATCGTCATTTTTCTTCTGTGGATTTTCCTTCATTATATTCTCTCTTTTCAGCTGATAACAAAAAAAATTAACATTTCCCTTCTTACCACAATGATGACATTCAAAATCTCTCTACTTTGGTCTGGATTTGCTTCTAGCTCTGCTCTTACCTCGACTGCTCTGCCCCCGGTCCTGGCTTCTCCCCCTGTTCTCTGTGACTAAAAGCTCTGAAGAAGATTTCTCCTGAATACATCTCCAGACCTCTTCATTTAAAATAGAAGACTTGACAAAACTAAATGTCACAACACCATTAGGAGCAGAACCAGTTAGAGTAACACATAAATTCTCCCATGAATCAGGTAAAGTGTTAAGCAACAAAAGAGTTAAAACCTCATCTTCAAAATTGATACTCATACAAGACAACTGGTCAAAACATCCTTGATATTCACTTAAATAATCAGAAATAGATGTACCTTCTCTGTACCTCAAGTTCATCATTTGCTTGAGAAGAAACAATTTATTGTTTCCCATCTTGGAAGCGTAGGTCATCTCAAGCTTCTCCCACAAAGTTTTGGCATGAGAGATGTTGACAACGTGGTTCATCACGTTGTATTCGACCCATTGGCGAATGAAACCACAAACCATCTCATGGTCAAACACTCATTCTTCATCTGACACCCTTTCTGGCTTCTGGGTAATAAACTCTGGAAGAAGTATTCGCTTGAAAAAAAGCAGATCCTTTATTTTAAGTCGCTACATATGGTAGTTGGTACTATTCAACAAAATCATCTGACTGTAATTGGCCTTCATAATAAATATGAAATAAAAAACCAAACCCTCTGATACCAGATGTTGGGAAAGACAGGAAAGTGATGAATGCGTAAACAATTGAAAAACGAACACGCAGTGGAAATAAAATCTTTCTTCCAAAATAAAAGCAGATGCGCAACGACAAAAATAAGTGCAGAAAAATAAATTTGACACCAGAAATTTTTACATGGAAAACCCAAAAGGGAAAAATCACGGGACCTGGTACAGAAAGAGGGATCCACTACAGGGTATACACTCCTCAAAAAATGGAAGGGATCTCAAAAGTAATACTCAATAATAAAAGTGTGAATCAAAGACGGAGAGCGGGAAAGATGATCGTCGAAGAAAGGCAATCACCAAATGAAATTTGCTCTCGGTGTTGTTGCTGCCAGTGATATTGAAATGTCTTGCCGCTGCCTCCTTATATAAGAAAAAGAATCATCGTCAAATAATATCTCCGTGTCAAAAGCATGTCACCGCGTGAATTAATCCACGCGGTCTTGACCCGCATTAAAAAACACTACATTAAAAGAGAAACCGCGTGGTAGGGTTGACGGATGTCCCAAGGTGGATTTTTCTATGGAGGAGATCAACAAGGATGTGGAGTTTCATATGTTTTTCCGGGTGGCCAGATTTGGTCATGAGAAGTTGTC
This sequence comes from Viscum album, assembly GCA_963277665.1. NCBI lineage: Eukaryota > Viridiplantae > Streptophyta > Magnoliopsida > Santalales > Viscaceae > Viscum > Viscum album. The sequence goes on from OY728128.1 coordinate 1,451,962,541, forward strand.
TTTGTAGTTCTTCAGGTCTTTCGTGGATTCTTGGGGCCTTCAGTATCCCGTGGCTGTTTCAGCTATTTCCATATCTTCTTTCTCAGTTCATCTGTTTTCTAGAGAAGATTTTGTGAAAGCATTGTCCAGACCGGCCAGGTGGTGCGATGGGTGGATTTTCTCTTTATCTAGGTGGTCCTGGGATGCTCACTACGGGAAAGAGTCGAGCATGGCTCTTGTCTGGGTTAAGTTGTCCGGATTACCTCTTCCTCTCCAGAATCTGACCATTCTCTAGTCTGTGGGCAATGCACTGCGTTTCTTTCTTTGTTCGGATGAAGATACCCAATGTTTTCAAGCAGTGGTCGGTCCTTGTATATGTGTGGAATTGGATCTGGATGCCTCTCTTCCATCGAAAGTGTTAATCAGGGTTGGCGATAATTTCTCCTGGTGGCAGTGAGTTTTTTATCAAGCATTGCCTTGATTTTTACCCTTATGTCATCCACAAGGCCACTCCGTGGAGATATGCTGGAGAAGCAGGAAGAAGTCTAGGATGCAGGAGTCGGTTTTTTTAAGGTAAATTGGGCAAGCCCCCATTTATTGAAAGAAAGAAACTCCTTTTGAAGGGAAGGAGGAGGAACCCATTACAGAGACACACGAAGAACCTCAAACAAAATAGGTCTCACTCTGCTCTATTTTCCTATCATGCAATGATCACATGTATCCAATTTGACACTCTTCAAATTTGGAAGAAGATTTCTCTTGGCCAAACAATCAAGACCTTTCTCACTGATGTGACTGAGCCTCTTATGTCACAACTTGGACGAAACACTGCACTCAATAATGCAAATAGTATCATAAGAAATAGAAGCTCTAGTCCAGTACAAACCTGATTTCTTCTTCCCTTGAGCCACTATCAAAGATCCCTTGGAAAGATTCCATTGTAAATCACCAAAAGTGCTAATAAACCCTTCATCATCAAGAATGCTGGTAGAAATAAGATTCAAACAAACCTCAGGTGCATGTCGAACATTCTTCAAAATCAGCTTACTTCCTATACTGGTCTTTAAACAAACATTCCTGATGCCTGCAACGTCAACATGACCATCATTGTCCATCTTCAAAATCCCAAAATTACATGGGTTGTAATATGTAAAGAACTCCTTCTTCGATGTCATGTGAAAACAAGCACCACTATCAGCAACCCAGCAGGAATCATTAGAAGCAATATTAATGGAGTCATAAACAATAACAAGATCACCCCCTGTAGCGGCGACAACTTGATCATCTCCATCACCATTTTTCTTCTGTGGATTTTCCTTCATTATATTCTCTCTTTTCAGCTGATAACAAAAAAAATTAACATTGCCCTTCTTACCACAATGATGACATTCAAAATCTCTCTACTTTGGTCTGGATTTGCTTCTAGCTCTGCTCTTACCTCGACTACTCTACCCCCGGTCCTGGCTTCTCCCCCTGTTCTCTGTGACTAAAAGCTCTGAAGAAGATTTCTCCTGAATACGTCTCCTAACCTCTTCATTTAAAATAGAAGACTTGACAAAACTAAATGTCACAGCACCATTAGGAGCAGAACCGGTTAGAGTAACACATAAATTCTCCCATGAATTAGGTAAAGTGGTAAGCAACAAAAGAGTTAAAACCTCATCTTCAAAATTGATACTCATACCAGACAACTGGTCAAAACATCCTTGATATTCACTTAAATAATCAGAAATAGATGTACCTTCTCTGTACCTCAAGTTCATCATTTGCTTGAGAAGAAACAATTTATTGTTTCCCATCTTGGAAGTGTAGGTCATCTCAAGCTTCTCCCACAAAGTTCTGGTGTGAGAGATGTTGACAACGTGGTTCATCACATTATATTCGACCCATTGGCGAATGAAACCACAAACCATCTCATGCTCAAACACTCATTCTTCATCTGACACCCTTTCTGGCTTCTGGGTACTAAACACTGGAAGATGTATTCGCTTGACAAAAAGCAGATCCTTCATTTTAAGTCGCTACATATGGTAGTTGGTACTATTCAACAAAATCATCTGACTGTAATTGGCCTTCATAATAAATATGAAATAAAAAACCAAACCCTCTGATACCAGATGTTGGGAAAGACAGGAAAGCGACGAATGCGTAAACAATTGAAAAACGAACACGCAGTGGAAATAAAATCTTTCTTCCCAAATAAAAGCGGATGCGCAACGACAAAAATAAGTGCAGAAAAATAAAGTTGACACCAGAAATTTTTACATGGAAAACCCAAAAGAGAAAAATCACGGGACTTGGTACAGAAAGAGGGATCCACTACAGGGTATACACTCCTCAAAAAATGGAAGGGATCTCAAAAGTAATACTCAATAATAAAAGTAGTGAATCAAAGACAGAGAGCGAGAAAGATGATCGTCGAAGAAAGGCGATCACCAAATGAAATTTGCTCTCGGTGTTGTTGTTGCCAGTGATATTGAAATGTCATGCCCCTGCCTCCTTATATAAGAAAAATAATCAGCGTCAAACAATATCTCTGCGTCAAAAGCATGTCACCGCGTGAATTAATCCACGCGGTCTTGACCCGCATTAAAAAACACCACATTAAAAGAGAAATCGCGTGGTAGGGTTGACGGATGTCCCAAGGTGGATTTTTCTACGAAGGAGATCAACAAGTCTGTGGAGTTTCATATGTTTTTCCTGGTGGCCAGATTTGGTCATGAGAAGCTGTCTTTGTAGTTCTTCAGGTCTTTCATGGATTCTTGGGGCCTTCAGTATCCCGTGGCTCACTACGGGAAAGAGTCGAGCATGGCTCTTGTCTGGGTTAAGTTGTCTGGATTACCTCTTCCTCTCCAGAATTTGACCATTCTCTAGTCTGTGGGCAATGCACTGTGTTTCTTTCTTTGTTCGGATGAAGATACCTAATGTTTTCAAGCAGTGGTCGGTCCTTGTATATGTGTGGAATTGGATCTGGATGCCTCTCTTCCATCGAAAGTGTTAATCAGGGTTGGCGATAATTTCTCCTGGTGGCAGTGAGTTTTTTATCAAGCATTGCCTTGTTTTTCCCCTTATGTCATCCACAGGGCCACTCCGTGGAGATATGCTGGAGAAGCAGGAAGAAGTCCAGGATGCAGGAGTCGGTTTTTTTTAAGGTAAAGGGGGCAAGCCCCCATTTATTGAAAGAAAGAAACTCCTTTTGAAGGGAAGAAGGATGAACCCATTACAGAGACACACGAAGAACCTCAAACAAAATAGGGCACACGGCCATACAGAGATCCAAAAGTTAAAAGGAACCAAAAATTAAGTAGGATCAAGCCAGAAAGTCTCATCGCCCCTCCTAATCGAAAATGCAACAGCGAAATCAGGCAAGAGGTTGCGTCACCCCCTCTGCGATGAAATGTGTCGTGCTGGCAACACAGCCAAGACAGAGCACTCCTCTAACTCACACAGAAAAATGAGAGGAGGACTAGACGATAGGTGCCAACACACCTATCTCTCTTTCAAGCCCCCCCCCCGACGGTGCAAATGAGAGACTCACTGCACCATTAACCTGATGTGCCGCAACATCCGCCAGAGAACACCGTGCAAAAATCAATCATGATACTCATCCATCCAAAAGAACAGACGACTGAATGATGGGTGCCAAGACACCCATCCCTCCATCGAGGTCGTCCACCCGACGCAATCTGCAAGACAGAAAATGCCAACCAAATGCAAAGAGACTAGCAGCAATCTCCCACCAAAAACATCTGCATCCCAGTGACAAACAGAGGGCCACACACAAGGCCTGAAGCACAAAACCAAGCATCCAAAAATCCATCAAGAAGCTGCAATTGTTGAGGCAACAAAACCTTCCAAACTGGCACAACAAACATCAAATCCCGAGCAAGCAGCAATCAAGGCATGACGACAAGCATGAAAGAGACAATTCTCCTCAACATCGACATCCACACACCCCATCAAACCAACAGGAGTCACTGCTCAAAGGGAGCCTGAGCTCTCTTCACCTTGGCACGGAAGAGCATCAAAGACACTGCTCAAAGGAATAACCACCAATGAAGATCAATCCTCATTGGTGATGATCGGATCTGAAACCAGATCTGAAGGTAGGGAAGTGATATAAATTACGCAAGAAGAAAGACATCATCGCTCAGAAACCTTGGAATCATTAGGAGGCGAGGCGCTTATTGAAGCGGACGAAGCCACGAAGCACCGCCTCTAGAAGAAGCCGAGGCCCCATCGAGGAGACAGGCTCGGGTGGAGGAAAAAAACCTCCCCCTCCGAACAGCCACAGATCCGACGCTGCAGCCCCCGAAATCCGTCGGAAAAATGCGCTGAGCCTCACCGGCCCCAGGTCAGACGAGATCAAACCGAAATCGGAACACCGCCACCGGAGCAGCCGCACCTGAGGAAGGAAAAGACGCGCATCGCCTCCTCAGTTCAGCGGAGATCCGGTCCCGAAGTCTGAAGCGCCGCCACCGGAGCGAGAGAATCCGCACCTGAAGACTTGCGCCACCCGAAACTCCGTGGAGACGACGCCTAAAAATCGAGCACGCCGGAGGAGGGGAGGAAATTCTTCGAAGGACGAAACCCTAGCCGCCGCGCCCGAGAGTTTGAAGCCGCTCAGAGGCCCGTTTTTCACATGCAGGAGTCGGTGAAAGACCTTATTCCCTCTCTATTCGGGGTTCTTCCTCTCCATCCCTCTCTCTTATTTTTGGCCAGCCATCTTCAAAACTGACAAAGTTCACTATTTTCAACCAGAACTTCATCTACAGGACCCGTCCTTCTGATTTTTTTCAGTCAAAATATGCCAGAGGGGGTTCTTAGGGAGATCATATCTTCCCACATTTCTCCTGAAAGGCTCCTGATGGTTTCGCTTTTCTCAGAGGGGATTTGGCCTCCCCCTCAGATACGGATGGGATCTGTGTCTGATAGTCTCTCAAAGCCGCAAGTAGATGAAGCTTCTCTGAGAAGTCCAGTTTCCCCAGGTATCAGGTGCGGAAGAAAATCTTAGAATAACCTTCTCTCTTCACTGAGGATTCCAGCCTCCCCCGTGTCATGTGGGTGTATCACGAGATCTATGTCTAGAGCAGCGTCTATTAGCCCGGTCCTGAAGAGATGTTTGTCAGGTCTCAGAGCCTTCTCTCTTTTCAACTAATGTTTTCAATAATCATCTGGAACGTGTGAGGTTTAGGAGTGAGGGTGAATACTGCCTTCATCGATAATGAATCTCAGCATCATCATGATTCTGTAGTTGCGGTTTTAGAACCCAAACAATCTCCTGGTCGTATTTCTCCCTTTTCTAGAACTATGGGTTTCCCAAAATTCATGCATGTAGGTTCCGTTAATAGATACATCTGTATCTTCTGGAATTAGGATATTTTTATGCAATTGATTGAGTCTTCATCTCAGCATATCACCATCAGGATTTCAGAGAGAGGAAATGAGTCTATCTTCTTTCTTTTGTTTACGCTAGATGCGATGCAGCGGAAAGGGTTGAGTTGTGGCAACGTTTATCTTTGTTTCAACCGGGCTGTCTCCCATGGTTCATTGGGTGAGACTTCAACACGATTATGGTGGCATCTGAAAAAATTAGTGGAGCCGTTCCAACTAATAATTCAATGCAATATTTTACTGATTTCATGGATGCTAAAGGACTAATTGATATGGGTTTCTCAGTTAGCAGATACACCTGGTGAAACAATAGGAAAGGGAATAGTATAGTTTGGTGCAGATTAGATAGGTGCCTATCGAATTTACAAGGGTTGGACTCCATCGCACTAGATTCATTTTCTCATCTCACGAGATCTCTCTCCGATCATGCTCCTTTGTTGGTGTGTTTAAAGAAAGATAATCAAAGGGAAAAAAGTTATGGTATTATAGTAACTGGATTAAACTAGAGGGATTTATGCAGATTGTTCAGCAATCTTGGGAGCAACCGGTGGGTACTGTTCCTTGGTTGGAGCTCACTAAAAGGCTACAACGTTTGAAAAATGATATCTAAACATGGTGCAATAGTAGGAATGAAGAGGATGTGAGTTTGGACCACCTCAATGTTGAAATTGAAAGGATAGAGGAGGATCTTTACACTAGGTGGAATGATGAATTATTTGTTGTGCAAATAGTGAGGCAATAGATTTTAGCTGAAAGGCTTCTAGAGATCTATAGAATTTACAGGGACAAGTCAAGAGTTGTTTGGCTGAGGGAGGGTGACTGAAACATGGCATATTTTCAAGCCTGCATTAAGGAGATAAAAGTGATCAAAAATATAAAATTGCAGATGGAAGATGGTTCCTTTACCTCTGATGTGCATTTGGCTGGGCAGAAAGCATTAGACCACTTTGAGAATGCATTAGACCACTTTGAGAATCTTCTGGCTGGTCCAAGCATGAGCAGGAGTATTGGCCCTTTCAGCCCTGATGTTGTCGATATGTTCATGAATTGCATCCTGTGGATGGTTACTCATCAAGAAAATGTGGTCCTAGAAGCCATACCGGAAGGAGGTTGAAATCAAAAGCACTGTTTTCAACATGAATCAGGAAAACGCTCCAGGTCCTGATGGCTTCCCTAGGGCTTTTTATGTGGAAGCATGGAATATTATTAGCAACTAGGTTCGAGAGGCAGTTCAAGAATACTTTAGAGGTGGAGCTATTCCCAGATCTGCTTGTTCTTCAAGGGTGGTGTTGATTCCCAAACATAAAGATCCTACATCCTTGAATCAATATAGACCAATTTCCCTATGCAACTTTAGCTACAAAATTCTTTCCAACCTGATTAATAGAAGGATCAATGTGATCATTCCAAGGATAATTTCACCCGATCAACACAAATTTATGAAGGGGAGGAGCATACAAGGGGTCATTAGAGTTGCAAAAGAAATGGATGAATATTTGAACAAAAGGAAAATTGGATCGAATGTTATGATCAAAGTTGATATGGATAAAGCTTATGACAAATTGGAGTGAAGTTTCATACTAAAGGTCATGAGGAGGTTTGGTTTTAATGATTGGTTCTGTGACATATGATTTAGATGTTATGCCTCTCCATGGCTCATGATCTCCTTGAAGGGAAAGGGGTTTGGGTTATTTAAATCTGTGAGAGGTGTAAGAAAAGAAGACCCTCTATCTCCAAGCCTATTTATCTTGGCCCAGGATGCTCTCACTATAAACATCAAATAGGGCCTGAATGATGGGAGAGTTATGCCATTCATGAACAGGTTCGGGAGTAACATGGTATCTCATCTAATGTATGCTGATGACATGTTATTTTTTATTAATGGTAGGAAAAACTCCATCAAGGGCTTCATCAGAATCATGGAAATATATAGCATCTTGATCGGGCAATGTATTAACAAAAGGAAGAGCAGTGTGTATATTTCTAGCAGGTGTCTAAGGAGAAGAAGCAGTAGGATCCAAGACATATTGGGCATTCAAATCCAGCATCTTTCTATAGAATATCTTGGAGCTCCAATTTCTAATGGGAGAATCAAGAAAGAACTTTTTGATGGTATTATCAACCAGATATTTGGGAGGATTTTCAGTTAGAAAAATAAATTTCCTTTTTTTGGAAGACGCATCACTCTCATTAACGGTGTTCTTACTTCGGTACCAAAGCATATTTTATCTATCATTAAGGCTCCGAAGGGGACTATCGAAAGGATGAAACATATTATGAATTCATTTCTTTGGGATGCTAATCAGGATAGAAAATGGCATTGGGCCTCCTAGAAATGGTTAGCGAAGCCAATTGAATAAGGAGGAATTGATCTACAAGCCAAATCCGTGTGAGATATTGTTGGAGTTTGCATCCCACATCGGACTTGAGGTCCGGTGTGGTCTTAATTATTCATTATAAAAGAGCCCCAAAGGCTCCTTTAGAGAGTACACTTTGAGGGTTCGGGTTTCTCCTATTTCCTATTTTATCATTCTACATGGTATCAGAGAGAACCTAATCCCGAACCCTCCCTCCCGTTTGATTTCTTTTTTTTTTCCGTCGGCCTCTAGGGTTTCTCCCGGTTGGGGGGGCGGCGGCCTCCATGGCCACCAAGCCATAGGTATTACCGCCGCCCCCTGCTGGCTATCTCTCCCAGGCGGCGGATCTCTCCGAGCCGGCCTCTGTCCGGCGGATCTCCCCCCTGCCGGTACTTCCTTCCCCCTGTTGGCGGATCTCCCCCTCTGTCCGGTGGATCTCCCCCCGATCCTTCCGGCTCCTGCCCGACTCATGCCTCCCGTTCCCCGCCTCCTCCGCTCTGTGCGGCTCCCGCTCTCGTCGCCCTGGCCCTCGCATCGAGCGCCAGTTTCCGGCTTCTCCCTCCCGCGCGACTTTTGGCGCCCTCGTCTAGGCGCGCTCGGCCGGCCTCGTCGCGCTGCTCCCTGGCGACTTCGCTCGACGACCCTCCACGCCGGCTCCCTTCCCGGCGGATCTTCGTCCTGGCGTAGCCCTTCCATCGCGAAGCAGCCCGACGTCCCTCTCCCTCCCGCTGCCTCCTCTGCGCGCGCCGACGACGCTCCCTGGGCCCCTCCCGGCAGATCCCTTATGGCGGCAACATCCCGGTAGAATCCTCCCGATGGCTCCATCTCGGTGGAATCCTTCAGCCCCTCTCTGTGCGTGACTCACGACGCCTTCGTCCAGGCGCGATCGCCCCCTGCCCGCCAGCTTCGCTCTGCCCCGACGAAGGCACGCGACCCCTCTTCTCGAAGGCGTTCCGCCGTTCCCAGCAGGTGCACTCCGCCCCGACGGCAGTGCTGCTCCCGGCTCCCTGCGCCCCTCCGTTGCGACATATCCCGACGGCACCCCGCTTTCCAGCGGCTCTCCCAGGCAACCGGTGGCCCCCTCCTTCCTGCGCGGCTCTCGCCCACCGCCTCCCTTTCCGGCGAATTCTTGCTTCTTCCTGCAGCTCCCGGCGTGCCTCCCGCTGTCCGCTCCCGTCGGCACTGCGGCCAACTGGGTCTGCCCTACGCGGCTACCCCCTCCTGCGGACTCCTGACGACAACCGGCTCCGCCGTCCTGGGCGCCCTCTGCAGAGCTGCTCCTCCGACGACCAGCCCTCTAGCGCGCGACTCCCCATCCGGCCACCAAGTCCCGACAGGGACTCCCCTTCTTTCCCGACGGGCTCACCTCCTGTTCGCCCCTCCCCCTTCAGTGCGCTGCTCTGCAAGGCAGCCCTCCCTCCGACCGGTTTCATTCGTTCCATTCCGGTGAATTTCATCGTCCGACACTTCCTCCGACGAACAACTGCTCCCTCCATGCCGACCTCCTCCTCGGCAGCCACCGCCTCCACACCGACCTCCTCCTCGGCAGCCACCGCCTCCACGTCGGCGCTCCACCTGTGGCTCCCTCCATCCAGTGCGCGCTCCTTCCAGTTCAAGGCGCTCCTTCCAGTTCAAGAGCGCCATCTCCCATGTTTGTCGGCACGCGCTCGCGCTTCCTCCACCATAGCGTAACACCTCGACCGCCTTAGATTCGAGTCTTTTGACGCCGCCAGATCCCACAACAATTCTGCGGAATCCCCGCCTCTCGTCACCGGCCTCGCAAGTGCGGCTTTCCCGGTGCTAGTGTGGATTTCCCGGCGTCTCATCGACCGGCCCCACTAGTGCGGCATTCTTGGCGCTTCGTCAACAGACCCGGTCTATGTGGTTTCTCTGCTGCGCCCGCGACAACTTCATCCATCCATCATCCAGAAAGGGGAGGTGTGATCGTGAGTGGGAGCAACAACCTTGCAACTTTATCTTTTATTCTGCTTTGTCTTGTTTTGTTATCAAGTTGGGTATGTCCAGCTTGAGGGGGAGTGTTTGCAGTCTGTTGATTGTTTTGTCTTCATTGGTTTGGTTTTTTTTTTTCTTCTTTATGTGTTCAAGCTAGGTTCACCTAGCTTGAGGGGGGGTGTTGGAGTCTGAATCCCACATCGGCCTTGAGGTCCGGTTTGGTCTTAATTATTCATTATAAAAGAACCCCAAGGGCTCATTTAGGGAGTACACCTTGGGGGTTCGGGTTTCTCCTATTTCCTATTTTATCATTCTACAGATATCATCTGCGGTGTGAAAATTTCATAAGGAGTAAATATAGAGATTGCTGGTAAGAGTGGGACAACCAGCCTAGTAAACTTACCAGCCTTGCTCGTTGCATGCTCAGCCACCTGGAGGTTCTGGATAACAAATCCCATTGGATCATAGGCTGTATTGATATCAATTTTTGGTCAACCAATTGGTTGGGTGAAAAACTTTATTTTTTGGGTTGTCCCGCATCAAATTTATCTTTCTGTGAGGCCGCTAGGTACCCTGCCTTCACTGATGTTATTTTAAACTCTGAACAAGCGACATGCTTCAACAATATCTGCATTTCTGATGAGGCCAACCGTTGTGTCTACATTAAATCATCTTCTGGATATTTTAACGGCAAGGCATATAGGGATTTGAGGCATGGTAATACCACGATGGATGACTGGGCAAAGAATCTTTGGTGCAGGGAGATCCTGAGTAAATTCAACTTTTTCATTTGGAGATTGATAAATAATTCCTTGCCTGCGGATGAGAACGTCAAGAGAAGGGGCATCTGCTTGGCCTCCAAATGCTATTGTTGTGGCCCTCCACATCAAGAATCCACCGAGCACCTGTTCTTCCATAGAAAGTGGTCGAAGGGAATTTGGCAGTTTATTGGTTAGAATCTGAATATTCCGATTGGTGGCGGCTCAATGCAGGAGGCAATTACTTCCTACTTTCTCAGTGCAGGTACGCAGGCGACTGAAGACAAGGCTCGGACAGTTATTTTCTCAGCTGCGTGTTGGTCTCTCTAGGAGGCTCGGAAAAAAATCCAGAGAAGGTATAAAAATTTCCCATGCGGTTTTCCAGGTTCGTGTTATGGTGCAGGTGGCTGAGTTTAGGTGCTCTTATTTATGGTGGGCTGTCAGCCTCGGCCTTTTAGACTATTTCTCTCGCATCTTGGGTTATCCTTAGAAAATAGAGGTGATCAATGCGGATGGGTTCATTGGAAGGCTCCAGTCTTAGGACTAAAGTTAAATGTGGATGGCTCCTATATTTTAGGGAAGATGAGAGGTGGTGGTCTTTCGCGTGATAAGAGAGGCTCATTTTTTCTGGGTTTCAGTTCTTTCTACGGAGTAGGGAATTCCATTGAGTCGGAGGCAAGAGCTTTGCACACTGGTTTTCTGTGTAGTGGCCAACAGTGGCGGTGGATCTTCAAGATCTGAGAACCTGGAGCGTTGATGATTCTTGGACAGCAGCGGAATCAGATTGGTTGCCAGATTTGGACAGCGACACAGAGTTCTGGATAACAGCGCTTAATCGACACGGCAGAGGAGGTGGGTTCGAACCCTGGTAAGGGGTTCGGTCCAGGTTTATTCGCTTTGTTTTATTTCGATCTTGTTTTGTTTGTGCTGCTGTTTTCTTTGATGTACTCTTTGTATTCCATTATTCTTGCATAGTAAAAGAACCCCGGATGATTCTGCCCCGTGCATGTAGGCCAAATGGCCGAAGCACGTTACATCTATGTGTCCATTTACTGCTTTCCGCATTTGTTTTTGTCGACCTGGTTAATTGCTGAACATTCGCTTGCTTGCTTATTGATTTAATTAGAAGCAGCTTTGACCATGCTGTTGTTGAATTTGATGCTACTGAAAATCATTTGTTCATTTCAGTTTGTGGAATTTGTTAGATGAATTAAGTTTATGTTTATTGGCTTATGATAATAAGACCAGGAAAATAAACTTTGATTTCGTATTTTGAATTTGCGATCCTAATTTATACCCAATGGATCCTGGCTATTCGAAAGGGGGACTACATTGCGTAGCGCACCTCCCCCAACAACTGGTATCAGAGCCTAATTGGGTATAACTTTTTATCGTCAAAATTCGGAATCTAACATTTGTTGTTTTAAATGATTTTGTTAGTGGCTTTTACATGTGCAGCATGCTTTGATTGTTTCGTTCACCTAGGTCGTTTACTCTCTTTGGCTATAAAATTGCAATATGTTTTATTGTTGTTTTCCTTGTTATTTCTTTGACTGTTTTCCTATCGGAACCTTATTAATGCCTCTTGGTAGTTGCTATGTGTTTATCTTGCTCCGGGGTCAGGAAGGTGTTAGTGCGAGGTTGGCCTAGGTGAGAGTGCCTTGGTTAGCAGTAAGGTTTGTGGCAGGGTCGGTTGGTTTGTTTGGTCTCCTAGTTATGCCTTTAGCCTTAGGAGAGTGAGCTGTCAATTAGCTCAAGGTTTGTTCCTCTGGTGTGTCCTGGTTTTGGGCTGGTGTCTCTAGGTGTGACCCGCTACGAGTGGTGATTGGGCCTGGGCAGTGTGTAGAGAGACAGTGTCATGTGAATAGGTTCGGTGATGATCGGGCTTCATGGCGGTTCTGTCGGGATCTCTTTAGCGATGTTAGGTGGTTCCTAGATGTCGTTGGGGTTAGACTGAGATGAGATTTTTTAGTCGGCAGCGGGCTGTCCTTGGATCACCGGTGTTCTCGTAGGCTTAGAGTTTTCCCTTTAGGACTCTTGGGACTACATGAGATTTGCAGTGGTACCCGGTTTTGAGGAACCTCTCTTGCTGGCTTGGTTTAGGCTGTGCTTTTGTCTAGTGTTCTTCAGTGGGACAGAGTTGTGAGTTCAACTCTGGGTTTTCCTTCTTTGTGTCCTAGGAAGGGTCGGTCTTCTCGGGTAACCTGATGTGAGGATAGTAAGATGTTGGACAGTGGTTTGAGAAGCAGGTTCATGAAGAGATGTCTGGCTAACCACCAGACTTCATGACGGTACTGCTCTTTGATGACATTGGAGGGGTACCTGGGAATTAGGTGCTTGATGTCATCAGGCTAGACTAGGATGAGTTTTTTTCCCTAGGTCGGTAGTGGGCTGCCCTTGCTTGCTGGGTGTGTTTACTCGTGGTTACAAGTAGACTCTAGGATCGGGGCTGTATGGGTTATACAACGGTTGATGTTAGGAGGTGTCTTCCCCTGTTGCACGGTTCTAGGCAGTCTTTTCTCCTTAGGTGGAGAGTTTTCTGGGTCTGATAGGTGGAGACCAGTTTTGCTTTGCTATGCTTGATTTTTCAGTGTTTATTTTATTACTGCTATTTGAATAACTGCACTGGTGAGTGATTCATTATGAATTGTTTGAGATGTTTGTTTTGCCATGTTTTGTTTGAGGATTGGTACTGCTGTTTTTGCTGCTTGTGTGCAGGTACTTGTTAGCAGTATGAGACTTCCTCGATGACATCATCTCAGAGGTCTGCTCAGGTAAGTGCAGGTATGCATTCTGTTTATGTTTGGAGCTCTTAAATTTTGAGCATGTTTAGCAGTAGTGTAGAATATCATTAATTTGGGCAGCATGTGTCACGTTGATGCATGAAGGAGGACCTTTTGGGTCGTACCTTGTAGGTGTTTCCTGTTTAGGATGTGATGCCCGAATCAATGATGATAGGTGGTGCAGAATCATCATGTGGTTGAGAGTTTATTTGCAAGGTGGAAAGTATGTTGTTATTGCATATTAAATATGTTTATTAATTTTAATTAACAAGGTGGAGATTTGTGAATTTCCATTTCACGTTTTTTTTTGTTAATTAAAATTCGTTTTATTTAATATGCTGTTTTTTTGTCTGTTTCACAGCTGGCAATTTAGAACCGCCTATGCCTTTCCCACCGTCCACGTATGCCTCTCGCTCAATGTGATCTCCTGAAAGGGGGGGGGGGGGGGGGTCTCGTTCGTTTGGTATCCCGTCAGTTCCGCTCTTCAAAAATTGAGAGCCCCATATCGAGAGCTCTTGGAGTGCAGCCGTCACATCGCCTGGTGCGGCGATTCTGGTTCGCTGCAAGAAGGCGAGGGGGACGCTACTGGGGCTCGACTTCGTTCGAGAGAAGTAAGGGAGCGTGAGAAAGGGGGTCTACCGGGAGAGCTCACGACAGAGGGATGAGCTCGGCTTCACGGTTGGTCGTCTTCAACCAGCGCTAGGAGGCGACGAATTGGCGTGTAGGTCAACTTCGGATCGACGAGGTTTGGCGACGAGCTTCGATCTCGCCTTCTTCATTCTTGCGGTGCGACTTCAGGGAAGCTTCATCAACACTCCAGATCTGGCATCAACGACTCTTGGTGGCCAGATTCTTCATGGGAAAGGGATGACTTGGGATCAACAATCGGCATCACTCGATTTCTTCTTGTTCTGGCGCACATCCAGTCTTCCTCGCGCAGCACAGGGGCAATGATTCGATGACTCTTCAACTTGGACCGGCAGAGCTTCTTCATCACACGGGGATGGTTAGAATCGGCGAGGGTTTTGTGTAGTGGCCAACAGTGGCGGTGGATCTTCAAGATTTGAGAACCTGGAGCGTTGACGATTCTTGGACAGCAGCGAAATCAGATTGGTCGCCAAATTTGGACTGCGGCACAGAGTTCTGGATAGCAGTGCTTAATCGACATGGCAGAGGAGGTGGGTCCGAACCCTGGTAAGGGGTTCGGTCCAGGTTTATTCGCTTTGTTTTATTTCGATCTTGTTTCGTTTGTGCTGATGTTTTCTTTGCTGTACTCTTGTATTCCATTATTCTTGCATAGTTAAAGAACCCCAGATGATTCTGCTCCGTGCATGTAGGTCAAATGGCCTAAGCACGTTACATATGTGTCCATTTACTGCTTTCCGCATTTGTTTTTGTCGACCTGGTTAATTGCTGAACATTCGCTTGCTTGCTTATTGATTTAATTAGAAGAAGTTTTGACCATGCTGTTGTTGAATTTGATGCTACTGAAAATCATTTGTTCATTCCAGTTTGTGGAATTTGTTAGATGAATTAAGTTTATGTTTATTGGCTTATGATAATAAGACCAGAAAAATAAACTTTGATTTTGTATTTTGAATTTCCGATCCTAATTTATACCCAATGGATCCTGGCTATTCGAAAGGGGGACTACCTTGCGTAGCACACCTCCCCCAACACTCATAATAACCACCATCAAAGACCAGAAGTTGACTTGGATTCATATTATCTATAGATCCAATGTCTATTCCTTTCATCATGAAAAGAAAATCTTTTCTATACTAAATGGTTAAAAATGAAAATTAAAAGAATAATGTGAGGATTAGTCTCATGCATAGACAAAATCTCTGATATCAAATGTTGTCTTAGATAAAAAAGAAAGTATTCAATAAGAGGGGGTAAATTATATTTTAAAACACTAACTATAATTTTTCAGCCACCTGAAGTTTTAAAACCACCAGAAACCTAATATTTAGATCAACCCATGGAATATAAATAAAAAAACATATATATGAATAAAAAATTAACACTTACATATTTTTTTTTAACTTCTAACAAATGAAAATTCCTAGAAAATATAGAAACACATAATGAATTTGTAAAATAGTAGAAATACAGTAAAACATGGAATACTAGTTAACAAACCAATCACCCCTAAAAAGGATATTATAAAATTGCACTTTTACCCAATGTGTAGGGAGGTTTGTAAACCTCATCTGATGTATCCTAGACTTTAATCTTGTCAAAAGTTCTGTATTCATATCCCTTGGAAGCCCTCGACATTATACCTTTCATAAGGTATTCAACATCCAAACCTCGGACACTCTTCCATCCATCCCTAAAATCCGTCAATCAACCCGATCTTCTTTCAAAACCCAGAATATCATGATATTCATGACCAAAACAAGCTATATATTCCTCATGGAATCATTTGATCTTAAAGGATAAAAAAATAAGTACAGGGGAAAATTATAATGTTTTTTATAATGAAAAACCTTACACGATAGTAACTCTTAGAAAAATAAAAATAAAAAGAAAGATTATAAAAATTTAAACATCTCACAGCAAAAAACATTTTCAAAACTTCAAATCAACTAAATTTCTTTGTTTTGAATGCCCGAAGTAAAATACTTCTGATATTTTATGTTATGGAATTTTTATAGATGAAGTTTTAACAAACTGCAACATTAGAATTCTATAGTCTTTGAAGTTAGTTATAGAATTATTAGAAGCTTCATCATCATCTTCTGATGTACTCAAAAATGCTCTTCATCTTTTGATGAAGTCAAACCTACAATGCTACAATGCTTATTTATCTAGAGAAATTAATCTGGAATAAAAAATCAGATCTTCGTATTTTCATGCGATTTAGCTCAGGCTAAAAAACCTCTAGAAATAAAGTTATCAAATTGTCATCCTGCACACCAAAAAAATTTAAAAATAAAACTTCAACTTAAATAAAATTTACATGAACTGTATTTTGATTTTCAAAACAAAGAACACAAAAAAAGTCATAGAATCGATACATTTCTCATGTCTAATGAGTTTCATACATGGGGAGATAATTTTCCATTAGGAATCTCCATATCCAAAGGGGACACTTCAGGTGAAGGGTGTATCAGTGATTTTTTTATGCTTGCCTTTTAGTCACCTTTTGGGACATGAAACTGAAACTGAATTGGTGAAGTAAGACAAACGATAACGCTAACCATCCTATCAATATTGGATGAGTAAGGAAATACTTGAATAAATCAATATGGGATATTAGGTATACATAATAATGATACAAATATTGATGTAGCTCATGTATAACAAAGATCAAAGTAAGGGATTTTTTTCTCAATAGTGGTATACTGTCTCTCAACATCTAATATTTTTTTGGCTAAGGTATTAAAGGCTTTTTTTTTCCAGCTCTTTCATTCTTCTGGTCAAGAAATCCACTAAGTGATTACTTTTGAGCTTTCACGTAGACATTAATAGGATTTTCTTCCACATGTAACATCAAGACTGGTGGGTGTAAAATATATTACATGATTATATTGTAAACATTTTGGTATTATTCATCCTGTTGGTAGGTCTCTACATTATTTATCAGTAATGTGAAGGGTGAATACCTTTCTACAAGATTTTTAATAAATCATGTAATATTTGTGAGGCACCCCTAAAGATCTATAAACTCTTGGAGGTTATGTGGAGGGGTCATCTAAAGTAATTACTTAGTTTTCTTGAGGTCAATGTCAATTTCTTAGTGAAAAACCAAAAACCTAGGTAATTTTATATATGTCACTATAAATTCACACTTTAGTGGATTCATTTTCAAAATCATGTGATCAAAGATTGGAGAACACCACCTCTAAGTCAATGAAAAGATCTGAGTGTTGGTGTGATTTGACAAGAAAATAATCAATATAAAATTCAATTTCTTTTCCAATGAGAGGTTTGAATATGTGTTTTACCTCTCTCTAGTAGGTGAATCATTCATTTTTTAGACTAACGGGTTTCACTTTTTAACAATACACTCCTTAAGGTACCATGAAGGCAGTTTCCTCCTCATATTCCAGATAAATTCAGATTTTATTGTACCTATAATACACATCCACGAAGGATAAGTCATGAAAATTATTCATTGAATCAATCAACAGTTTCGTTACTAGAATAGGGAAGTCATCCTTCATGCAATGGTGGTTTACATCCCTAATGTCAATACATACTCTTATTTTATTGTTTTTCTTCATGATGGACATGATGTTTTAAATCCATTTTGGGTATTGAACTTACTAAGTGAAATTAGATTTTATAAATTTATCTACTTCAACCTCAACTTGCTAGCTTTGATTTGGATTCCTTCGTATTATTGATTATTTATAATTCCAGTGATTGGTTGGTAGGACAAACTGATGAACGGTGACCAGTGGATCAAGACCTAATGTTTTTTTAATTCTATGATAATACATTACAATATTATTGATTAATGTAATTCACTACTCTTTATCCCTAGGATTCAAGGGCACATTGTTCAGTGTAGGTCACAAATCTTATTCAGTGCCCAAATTTACTTGCTTATGCTCATCGACAGTGGTCAAAACACCCTCTTCAAAAGTAAGGGGCATCTCTAAGTTCTTTTACTTTATAAACATCAATGGTGGAGGATGGATAAACCTCTTGAGCTCTATAAGATTATATATAATCATTATCATCTCTGTTAGGATTGGACTCGTTTGAAGTATGCATAAGTTCTCCAAGTTTAGTGAATACTATGTGAATAGAGGAGCCAACGAGCCCGTACCCAAGTGGTAAGGGCTCCTGCTTGGCATCCAAGAGACCTAGGTTCAAAACCGGGTGGAGGCGAATTTTCGGGGGGTACTGTAGCAGTACTGTAGCAGACACTGTTCAGTACTGTAGCACCAGGACTATTCACCTGATTTGGGCTTTCGAGCCACCGGTTTGGGCCTACGGGTCTCAGGGCCTTCGGGCCATAGGGCCTTCGGGACATTGAAGACCATGAAGTAGCCCAGTTCACATAGAGCATGCCCCAGATGAGGATCAGAGCACCAGTAGCAGTCACCAGAAGCAGAGCTAACCGGATTAGAAGAATGAGAGGGTATGGAAACCGCCATCGGGACCAAGCACCGTGCAACTTTGTATGTGGCAATGCTAGCCGATCAGCAATGCAGGTGAGGAGCTAAAGGCATTCAATGATGCAGAAGCTAGGGAGGGGTAGTTCTAGTGGGATGGGCCTACGAGTCATGTATTGGGCATGGTATGCCTCTGGGCCTTCGGGTCATGTATTACAGGTCATGTCGGGCCTTGTGCCTTGGGCCTACGAGTCATGTTCGGGTTCCCCTTCAACCCTTAAAAGGGGGATTATCTATAATAAAATAAAAAAGAAGGCCTTCGGGCCATTCGGGGGGGGGGGGGTATGTGAATAGAGGAAAATGTGCCCAATCCTTGTATTTTTTTTTCCGATGGTGTATTTTTATTTTATCAAAATGACTTGGTGACATTGATAGGATATCGGTCAATCCTATTTTATAATAAATATTATTAAATATTTGATTAACACGTATGGGATGTATGAAATTCATTCCTTTTATTGATTAAGGTAGCTTAATATAGGCATTTTCTTATCCATCGCAAGAGAAGAAAAGTGACCTGGTGATCCTTTTCATTAGATGGTAGGACTCTATGATTCCCAAAATCTAGGTTTTTTTAATCAATGTGATGGTTAGGGATTATAAAACTTAATTTAACTTTATTCCAAGGGTTTATGGTAGCATCCTATAACTAATTGGGGGCTGCAATATATTTGGCATCCTCTATCTATTGTTATTTCCCTTCCCTATTATAGTGCCTTGAATCAACATATTAAGATTTACAGGAGTCAAAAGGGAAGTTGTCTCTATAAAGAACCCTAATTTCCTATAAGTGGAGTATTTTAGACACTAATAGTATGGAAAATGTATTGTAGCATGATAATAAAGACAAGGTCTTCCCATTAGATAATTTCATGTAATGTCTTCCTATATCACCAAGATTTGGAAGTTACAAATTAGGTATCATAATTAAATATTCAACCTAGTATTTATAAGGGATTTTTGTTCATTTTTATTAAATACATGGATCATCATATCATATGGAGATAAATTGAATTCCATATATCCCAGATGGTAGAGGGTTTAGGTTGGAATGAAGTTGATTCTCAAACTATTATCCATTAAATCTCAACATGTGTTGACATTATTGTGTTTTCTAAACATGTACAAGGGTATAATGTACCCTTGTATGGTTGTTCCCTAATCTTATTCCATAAATAAAATTACCATATGTTATTCAGTAGATTCGGTCTCATCATGATATATTTTAGTAATGAATACTTCAGTTTCAGCCTTCTGCTAATTGTTCAAGGACTTTATAAGATCTTCCATGAGTTCCTTAGATATACAAAATGAATCAAGAATCAGGAGTCATGCCAAGATGATGAATAGGATCTTCAAAATTTCATTATTTTACACTAAAGTACATTATTTTTCCCATGACCCTATAATCAGGTTTGAGGAATGGAAAGCTGACCCAATAATGAAAATAACTATAACACCCCAAGATTAGGTGGAATTCTCATCACTTGCTAATTAGAATAACTTAATCTCATTGTGTTATGAGTTTGAATTAGTGATTGCCTATTGTATAACCAATCCACTAGCTAGAATAAAGTAAGATGAGTACAAGTGGCCCTAAGATCATATCTATGCTCTTGTTGGGTGCATGAACTCACATGTCATGGGGTTTTAAAAAATCAATTTTTTTACATATGTTAAATGAAGTGTTAGTAGTTACCTAGGGTTTTCTATAAGAGAGGATTACACACAAACTAATTGTCTATTTTTAGCTAAGGAAAGGGTGGTTTTGAGTTTGGGTGTGTGATCTTGAAAATAAAGGATGCAATGAAACAAGGATATGAAAATAGTTAATGAGAAGGGTGATTAGGTTAGGGTCATATTTCCAATTGTAATGCTATCACAGTCCTAAAATGGATTTCACTTATTTACTTTCTTAATTGATCAGTGAATAATTCCTCTATTGAATCATGAAAGCACCTTAGGCTCAAGTATATTGTGGATATTGACTTAACTATGATTACTACATGGTAAACCTCCCTTCTTGTGTGTGTGATAAGTTAGAAAACTACATCCAAGATATCCAGGAAAAGTCTAATTAGATTTTTGTGTACCTAGAAAACACACGAGTATTTCATTTCCCTCACACACATGATTTTTTTTCTAGACACTCATATCCTAATGAAACTTTCTCATTTGTAACATAATTTAATGACCCAAGATTGACATACATGGACATTGCATTAATTTTTTGGAATACTTAATACATTAAACAAACATGCGCCCAAAGACTGTATTAGTTTAGTGCATTTGGATACATGGAACACAAACTTCTAGTCTAGTGAAAGATCTTCAATGTTTCCCACAAAGATCTTCCCCTTTTTGTACTCCTACCTAAAACCTTTCTTCATAACATAGGGAAAAGAAACATAAGAGAGGGTGAGATCATATGATCAGTAAGAGTAAACAAGGGTGATATATAAACATAAACATGAGCATAAAGGGTATGAGAATGTGATCATAACATTAGAAGGTCATGCCCTACATATTAAAGGTAAACTTGAATCATATGGAAATCAAAAAACATAATCCATAAGATCATAAAATTGACATAAGGCATGAAATTGTGGCATACACATCAACATGTAACTTTATGAACATGTATAAATAGTAACACGTTCACTCATTAAGGACATGAAATCAGGACCTTTTATAAACATATGAACATGGAAACCAGGTCCACTCATAAAATTATGGACATGAAATCCAGGTCCATGCATAAAATTGTGAACATGAAATCAGGTTCACGCATAACATATATACCTCATGAGATATCCATCCTTACCAAATGCATTGGAGGGAGATATAGGTTCCACCCCTATCATAATTAAATCATACATATGTGTTCCACAAAAACATAAATCATTCATCATACCAGAATCCATGAAATAAAATGAGTTTCTTAAACATCATTCCATCATAAAATAATCCATAGAAAATAAATGGATTTCATAAATATATTTTCATCATAAACATATTCAACCATAGTAATAATAGGGATAATATACTTGAAACATATCCTTATTAACTAATGTCATCTTAGATGAAAAATTATTTTGATAAAACACTTGAAATTGATTCTTGAGGAAAATATCCTTTCATGTTCAAAAACATTTTCTTTTCTTAAAATACTGTGTAATTTTAAAAGAAACAAATTTATTAGAAAATAACCTTGAAATATTGTAAGTTAAGCTTCATATAAATAAGGTGTTATGATAGCTTAAAAATCCATTCATGTTGTATAAGTTAAAAAA
The DNA here is from genome assembly GCA_963277665.1 of Viscum album. NCBI lineage: Eukaryota > Viridiplantae > Streptophyta > Magnoliopsida > Santalales > Viscaceae > Viscum > Viscum album. Next base: position 1,451,984,193 of record OY728128.1, read on the forward strand.
ACATTCTTCTCATACTTTTACTTGAAAAGTCAAAAAATACCTAGTTTGGAAAGCAAAAAAAAAAGATTCTTTTCAAGCCGTGTAGTAAAAAAGCCAAAATGGGTAAAAATTAATTTAAAAATCCATAGGATAATAGTTAAACATTTTATTAAATCATTTTTAGAAAACATGGACATGGATGGTAAATAAACCCCAGTAAATACTTACGTATAAACAATCTCAGATAATAATGAGATTACGAAATTATCCCCTACCTCAGGTCTGAGTTTCTTATTATGTGCCAAAAACTTCTATATAATAGATTAAATAATGTTATTAACTTATTCTGGAACTATATTTACATTTATGATATCATATATGACCATATTAACACCCATTTAATAATATTTCATTATTACGCTTCTTTTGGGTGTTAACTGCTTCATTTTCTTATGCATATTTTGTCGAATAAGTTATGATTCTTCTTCATAGGTTATAGTTATATCATTTACAGAATGAAATTAATAGAATACATATCATATTTACTCCTTCTATACATTTATATAATTCATTATTTAATGGAGATCATGTAGAATGAATCACATCACATCATGGAGACGGTAGGCCATATATACCCACGAGTGACGATATCATTCCCATAATTGTGAAATGGTATAGAAGTGGATGGTATATATTTTGTTAAAGAATAAATATAATGTTATTATAATAATATATAGTTATTATTTCCACCATTATACCCATCCAATTAAGGTGGTAGTGAAAAAAGATCACACCACAGCGTGGAGACGGTAAGCCGTACGTACGCACACGTGGTGATTTCATTTTTTGTAGAATGCATAGAAGGTATAATATGGTTTTTTGAAAACCATAATAACATATCATTATATAGGTGATACTATATTTATTACTTTATAATGGAAACAACAAAGGAAGAGGAAGTAGAAGAAGAAATGATCTTGAGAGTCGGTAAAAGAGATTACCTCTTCTTTGGAGAGCTCCCTATAGATCTCCTCTTAAGGCACTGGAGTTGGTCTTTTGAGAAGATCATAACCTATAGAATGTGACTGGTGAAGTTTATAAGGGAAATGGGAAGGGAATGGGCGAGCTTGAAGGCTCAAAGTGAATTGGAGAAATAAGGGATGCAGTTCCCTTTTATAATTGAGGTAAGTGACACTTTTGGAAACTTCAAAAATATTAATTTATAATAAAATAAAATCCCATAAAAAACCCCCAAAGTGTCCTAGTTTTGATGATGATATGAGATAATATTGTAATATCATCAACCAATAAATTTTGGAAAAGTTTTTCTGTCAATTTAAACCTTATCATTTTAATTAACACTTGGTTATTCTATTTAACATTTAACTAAAGTACCAAATATTTCAATATTAAAAGGGTGTAATATTTACTTATCTGATGTAAATTAGACCATAAATAAATAATTTATAACATTTTAGACCATATAATAATTATTATATATTTTTTATAAAAATTATGTTTTTAAATAATTTAATAATACATTATTCTGATAAACAAACAATAGCATCAATTTTGACACTATTCAATTCATTGAGTTTTAAAAATATAAATATAACAAGTTAACTTCGAAAAAAATTATTTTATTATATTACTAATATGTCAAAGTCATCTATAAAATTCATTAGATATATTAATTATCCCAAATTATATTTATTTTAATATTTTTAATAGCATTTATTTTTTATATCTATTAATAGAATAATTACTACATTAGTTTTGTGTAATTATTTAATATAATTATTTTTTTGAATAAAATTTAAAACTAAAATACTATAATGAGGATAAATCCACTATATATAAGGATAATACTTATAGTATAATACACCTCTTGGAAAATCCTACATTAAAAATGTTGTATTTATTAAAACATGAATGTAACAACTTTAACATCACTTTAAATAAAATATAATAAATATCATAATCTTCTCTATATGGCTAAAAATGGTCAATAACTCGACCCTTGGATAATTATGATCGAGATATGCTCTACCAATAAGATTTGGTAAAGTTTTTTGGTCTTTTAATGGTTATTATTATTTTAATAAATATTAATTAACTGATTTTCATTAACTAAATAATTTCCACATCATCAATGTATAAGACTTTAAAGTAATTATTTATTTATTAAAAATTATAAATAAATTACCATGATAAATAAAAAAAATTTAGATTTAAAATGTGTATTTATAGTCAAATTTATCTTCTGCATAACCTTATTTTAAAAATGATAAATTTATTAAAATTTGAGTAATACATATTTAACTTTTTGTTAAATAAAATATATTAAATGCCATAATCTCCTCCAAGTGGCTTCTAAAGGATACCATTTCAACCCAAGGATGATTTAGGTTTAAAAAAATCATCTAATGATATTAATACAAGTGTTAGGGTAATTTTATAATATTATTTTTACTCTTAATTACCTGATTTACCTTTTTACCGTATTAATAAAAATTACTGAAGTTATTATTCATAATTCCAAAAAATAAAGACAGATATTTACATAGTTTGGGCTCACTAATTAAAAATATGGAATCCATTTTTCAAAATTCAAAACATCAAATTTTCAGTAATTAATTTAAAATTAATCTCGTTGTCAGAATGAAAAATGGGTTTTTAAAAGTTAAAATATTTCAAAAGATTGAAATGTTTCTACATCTAAATTCATGGTAAAATTAATTATAATGAATTTTTTTATTAAATAATAAAAATATAGTATATTTATACTTTAAAACCATTCAATAATATAATTTAAACGTATAAATTATTTCGATGAAAAAAAGTTGTTTTCAATTGAAATGTAATATATTTTTACTATCCATCAAAACATGAAACTTATCAGAAAAATATCAAAAATTCATCCAAAGTAAATTTTTATATCTTGAATTCAAATAAGAATATTTTTTTGTTAAATATAATATATAAAAGTGTCAAAAACTAGATTTAAAATGGGTGTGCCATCAAAAGGTAGTAAAACTGTATTTTTTTGAAAAATACATCTTTTATCTGAAAAATTGAATTTGTTCTTATATCATGTATAGAAAACATATAAAATGTATTGGATATATTAAATATATATTCATTAATAAAATCCATCGAGAGTAATTTTATTATTTTACAAACTCACTTATTTTCATTTAAATAGTTTTTAAGAAAAACATTTCCTTTTATTTAAAAATGGTTTTATTTTCATTTATAATTAATTTTTTACCAAATAATTAAGAAAATTTTCATAATTTAGTTAATATTATTCATACCCACCATTATAACGAATAGGTTATAAGGTAACATATTAATATTTAGTTGTTCACTTAAACTTGGTCTTGTATGAAATGAATTCTATCAAAAGAGCTTGAAATTGTGAGTAACACAAGCCATGCATAGTGTTGCGTATATCACAAGCTAATATGGTGTTGCATGTAGCGCAAGATTATCTTGGTGTATTGTACAACACAAGACATCAAAAAAATTTAAAAAATCTATCTCATAAAAATCTCAGGGTTTTACATTCTACCCCCCTTAAAATGAATTTCACCCTCAAAATTTGTCTGGGTTATAAAGGGATTAATACTTGAAATTTTCTTTCTTAGAAACCCACATCATAAAAACAAAGACTAAAAATTCCTTTTAAAAAGGAATATTTGGAAAATAACAATTACCCAAAGTAAATCATAATTAGGTCTTATGGAGGAAAAGAGTAAATAATCAAAGAGATTGATAAAGATCACTGATCACAAGAAAGTGGGTGATCCAGATAAAGTTAACAATCACAAAACCATAAACTAAATAAGAGTTAAAGAGGTCATTGATATCATAAAAAAATGATGATAATAAGACACCCTTTTATATCATGATCCATTTTCCTAATATTGAAGAATTTGCATGAGAAGGTATACTTACTTGATTTCAGTACAATCTCACCATTAGTCATGCCATGAACAATTTTCCACTTCATCTCTTATTCAAAGAAATGAAGTTGAATTTTTAATTCCTGAATCATTAGCTGATCTTGCGATTCATAAATAGCCTGAATGGTCCGAAGGCCTTCGTTTTTATTGATTTTTGATAACCCCCCTTTCAAGGGATGAGGGGGAACCCTTGCGATTCATAAATAGAATGATAGGTCATTACATATTTCTTTATCACAATAAAAAGTTAGCACAAGTTATCAAATATGCATAAGCCCACCTATGGTGAGATAATTCTTTATTCTAAAAAACTTCATCCAAAGTTAAACTTAAACTTTACATAAATTGATAACTTTAAAATCCTTATAAAAACTTAAAATCTAAAACTTTATAAAGAGGTGCACTAACTCATCTTAACATTTATCCCCCATATATCATAAGGTATCTTTTGTTGGTCACATTCCAAACATGGGAACACCTTCATCATGTATTCTCTTGAGTCATGGTAATAACCTAAATTACCATATATCCTTATTGAAAACATGAATGTTTCCTTATTCCAAAACTTATTGGATATATTCCTTAAGTCCAAAAAAGTTGTATACTTTATCCATGATAGCATAATCCTATTCCAATTTACTTATTAATATCTAACATATCTTTATCCAGACATAATTATCTTAACATGAGGGACATATTAAGGGTTATATTTCCCTTAATAATGTGTTATCTAAATATATCATCTTACCATTAAACCAAATCTCTAGGTATTAAATTTTTTTCAACAAATCCTTTCCAATCCTTAATGAAAAACTTACACTAAAAAAAACTTATATGTAACATGATTTGTATAATATTTGAATTCCAAAACATATACACCTTAATCATCCAACTTTATTATTAAACCATTACTTAGGATCTATCATCTTTATCTTTACTAAAATATGAATCATGTCTTAAGGTTCCTCAACCTTAATCTAACCAAGCTTCTTAGGTTTAATGTAAACAATAATACTAGAACATCCCACGCCTTTCACATTTCTTTTATAATCACTTTATCCTCAACAGTATAACCAATACTCATATCACCTTAATGATTCTATTTATGAGATTTCCACTTGGGAAATCGATTTTCATAATTCCCATACCTTCTAAATTTGAAAAATTCAAGGTTAAATAAGTTTTATCTAGTTCTATCTATTGACTAAGACCATAAATCAACTCGCGAGAGATACATACCAAAGATTAAAAACACATAAGTAAGGTAAATTAATTAAAATATTTCAATCAATGGTATCTTCAGTTTTATCCTAGGTTATTCATAATTATAAAAAAACTCTAATATTTTAACCTATACATAGAAATATACTTAGGGATATCCCTATAAATATCCTTAGAAATATCTCTAGGGATCTAACTAAAGTTTTCACAGCCTACTTTCTACAGGTTAACTACACCTTCGCTCTGATACCAAATCTAATGACCCAAGCTTGACATACATGTAAATTACATTAATTTTCCAAAATACTTAATACATTAAACAAAAAAAATTCCCAAAGACCATATTAGTTTTATGCCTTTGGAAACATGGAACACAAACTTCTAGTCTAGTGAAATATCTTCAATGTTTCCCACAAAGATCTTACCCTTTTTATACTCCTACTGAAAACCTTTGTTTATAACATGGAGAAAAGAAACATAAGATAGGGTGATCTCAGATGCTCAGTAAGAGTAAAAAAGGGTGATATATAAACATAAGCATGAGCATAAAGGGTATGATAACGTCATCATAACATTATAATGTCATGACCTACATATTAAATCTAAACTTGAATAATAAGGAAATCAAAAAACATAATCCATAAGATCATAAAATTGACGTAAGGCATGAAATTTTGGCATACAAATTAACCTATAACTTTTAGAACATGTATAAATAGTAACAGGTTCACTCATTAAGGACATTAAATCACGACCTTGCATAAATATATGGACATGGAAACTAGGTCCACTCATAAAATTATGGACATGGAAACCAGGTCCATGCATAGAATTGTGAACATGAAATCAGGTTCACGCATAATATATATACCTCATGAGCTATCCACCCTTACCCAATGCATTGGAGGGAGATATAGGTCCCACAAATCTCATAATTAAATCATACATATGTGTGCCAACAAAAAAGAAATCATTCATCATATTAGAATCCATGAAATAAAATGGGTTTCTTAAACATCATTCCATCATAAAAGAATCAATAGAAAATGAATGGATTTTATAAATATCAATCCATAATAAACATATTAAACCATAATAATAATAGGGATAATATAATTGAAACATATCCTTATTAACTAATGTCATCTTAGATGAAAAATAATTTTGATAAAACACTTGAAATTGATTCTTGAGGAAAATATACTTTCTTCTTCAAAAACATTTTCTTTTCTTACAACACCATGAAATTTTGAAAGAAAAGAATTTCTTGGAAAATAACCTTGAAATATTATAATGTAAGATTCATGGAAATAAGGCATTACAAAAATGTAAAAATCCATTCATTCCATATAAGTTAAAAAAACATTCTTATCATACTTTTGCTCGAAAATTAAAAAAAGTATCTCGTTTGGAAAGAGAAAGAAATATTCCTTTAAAACTGTGTAGTAAAAAGTCAAAAAATGGGTAAAAATGACTTTAAACATCCACATGAGAATATTAAAACATTTTATTAAATTATTTTTATAAAACATGTACATGAATGATAAATAAACCCCAGTAAATATGTATATATAAACAATATCGGAGAATAATGAGATTGTGAAATTATCTCATACCTTAGGTCTGGGTTCCTTTGTATGTATGAGGAACTCCTATATAATGGATTAAATAATGTTATTAAATTATTATAGAACCATATTTATATTTATTATACTATATATGATCATATTAACACTCATTTAATAATATTTTTTATTATTATGCTTTTTTTGGGTGTTAAACGCTTAATTTTCTTCTACATGTTTTATCAAATAAGTTACGATTCTTCTTAATATGTTATAGTTATATCATTAACATAATGAAATTAATAGAATATATATCATATTTACTCATTTTATAAATTTTTATAATTCATTATTTAATGGATATTGTGTAGAATGAATCAAATCGCATCGTGGAGACGATATGCCGTACGTAAGCACGAGCGACGATATCATTCCCATAATTGTGAAATAGTATGGAAGTGGATGGTATATATTTTGTTAAAGAATCAATATCATGTTATAATAATCATATATAGTTATTATTTACATCATTATACTCATCCATGTAAGGTTATGGTGAAAACATATTACACCACGACATGGATACGGTAAGTCGTACGTACACACGCATGGTGATTTCATTTTTTTTGTAAAATGGATAGAAGGTGGAATATGGTTGTTCCAAAACCATAATAACATATTAGTATATAGGTGATACTAGATTTATTACTTTATAATGGAAACAAAAAATGAATAGTAATTAGAAGAAGAAATGATCTTGAGAGAGTCGATAAAGGAGATTACCTCTTCTTCGGCGAGCTCTTTATAGATCTCCTCTTAAGGAACTAAAGTTGGTCTTTTGAGAAGACCATAAAATATAGAATGTGAATAGAGAAATTTATAAGGGAAATTTTCAGGGGATTAATGATATTGAAGGATTAAATTGAAGTGAAGAAATAATGGAGGAGGTGCTCTTTTATAATTGAGGTGAGAGACACTTTTGGAAACTCCAAAAATATTAATTTATAACAAAATAAAATACAATAAAAATGTATAAAATGTCCTAGTTTAGAAAATAATATGAGGTAAGATTTTAATCTTATCAAAAAATATAATTTATACACGTTTTTTTATCAATTTAAACCTTATCATTTTAATTAACACTTATTTATTCTATTTAATTTTTAACTATGGTAAGAAATATTTCAATATTAAAAGGGTGAAATATTTACTTATTTGAAGTAAATTAGACCATAAATAAATAATTCAGAACATTTTAGACCATATAATAATTATCATATATTTTTAAAAAAGTTTTATGACTTTTAAATAATTTAATAATACATTATTTTGATAAACAAACAATAGTGTCAATTTTGATAGTATTCAATTCATTGAGTTTTAAAAATATGAAGATAAAAATTTAACTTCATAAAAATATTTTATTATATTCATAATATGTCAAGGTGATCTATAAAATTAATTGGATATAATAATTATCCCAAATTATATTTATTTTAATATTTTTAATAGAAATTATTTTTTCTCTCTGTTAATAAAATAATTACTACATCAGTTTTGTGTAATTATTTAATATACTTATTTGTTGAATAAAAATTAAAAATAAAATACTATGATGAATATAAGTCTTCTATATTTCATAATAATACTTATAGTAGAATATATCTCCTGGAAAATCCTACATTAAAAATGGTATATTTATTCAAACATAAATCTAACAACTTTAACACCACTTTAAATAAAATATTATAAGTATCATAATCTTTTCCATATGGGTATAAATGGTAAATTAATCAACCCTTAGATAATTATGGTCTATATACACTATACCAATAATATTTGGTCAAGTTTTTTGGTCTTTTAATGGTTATTATCATTTTAATAAATATTCTTTTATTGATTTCTCATCAATTAAATAATTTCTGCATCATCAATGTATAAGACTTTAATATAATTATTTATTTCCTAAAAATTAAAAATAAATCACCATGATAAAAAATAGCATCCAAATATGTATTTATAGTCGAATTTATCTTTTTCATTACCTTATTTTAAAAATGATAAATTTATTAAATTTTGAGTAAGACATATTTAACTTTTTGTTAAATAAAATATATTAAATGTCCAAATATCATCCAAGAGGCTTCCAAAGGATAACATTTATAATCAAGGATACTTTATATTGGAAAAACTCATAAAATGATATTAGGAAAAGTATTAGGGTAATTTTATAATTTTTTTACCCTAAATTACCTGATATATCTTTTTACCGTATTAATAAAAATTACTGAAGTTACTGTTCATAATACCCAAAAATAAAATAAATCTATTTAAATAATTTGAACCCACTGATTAAAAATATGGAATCAATTTTTCAAAATTAAAAAAATATAAGTTTCAGTAATTAATTTAAAATTAATCCCGTTGTGGAAATGAAAAATGGGTTTGTAAATGTTAAAACATTGCAAAAGATTGAAATGTTTTTACATCTAAATTCATGGTAAAATTAATGACAATGAACAAAATTATATTAGTAGATAAAAATATATTCAATTTAAAATTTTAAACCATTCAATAATATAATTTTACCATATAAATTATTTCGATGAGAAAAAGTTATTTTCAATTAAAATGTAGTATATTTTTATTATTCATCAAAACATAAAACTTATCAGAAAAATATCAAAAAATTACCCAAAGTAAATTATTACATCCCAATTACAAATAAGAATAATATTTTGTTAAATATAATATATAAAAGTTTCAAAACCTATATTTAAAATGGGTACGCCATCAAAAAGGTGGTAAAACTGCATTTTTTTGAAAAATACTTCTTTTATCCGAAAAATTAAATTTGTTCTTATATCATGTATAAAAAACATACAAGATAAATTTTAAACACTATTTTGGATATATTACATATATATTTCATTAATAAAATCCATCAAGAGTGATTTTATTATTTTATAAACTCACTTATTTGTATTTTAATATTTTTTCAGGAAAACATTTCCTTTTATTTAGTAGGGTTTTATTTTCATTAATAATTAATTACTCACCAAATAATTAAGAAAATTTTCATAATTCAGTTAATATTGTTCTTACATTCCAATATAATGACTAGGTTATATGGTAACATAATAATATTTAGTTGTTTACTTAAACTTGGTCTTGCGTGAAATGAATTCTATCAAAAGAACTTGAAATTGTGTGTAACCCAAGCCAAACATAGTGTTGTGTATACTGCAAGCTAAGAGAGTGTTGCATGTAGTGAAAGATTATCTTGGTGTATCTTACAATACAAGACATCAAATAAATTAAAAAAATCTATCTTATAAAAATATCAGGGTGTTACATTCTACCCCACTTAAAATGAATTTCTCCCTCAAAATTTGTCTGGGTTATAAAGGGATTAATACTTGAGAGTTTCTTTCATAAAAAACCACATCATAAAAAAATGACTAAAACTTCCTTTTAAAAAAGAATAGTTAGAAAATAATTTTTACCCAAATTAAATTGTAACTAGGTCTCATAGAGTAAAAATATAAATAATCAAAGAGATTGATAAAGATCACTGATCACAAAAAGTGGGTGATCCAGAGAAAGTTATTAATCACAAAACCAGACACTAAATAAGTGTGAAAGATGTCATTGATATGATAAAAAAATAATGATAATAAGACACCATTTTACATCATGATCCCTTTTCTTAATGTTGAAGAATTTTCATGAGAAGATATACTTACTTGATTTCAGTACAATCTCTTCATTGGTCGTGCCATGGACAATTTTCCACTTCATATCTTATTAAAATAAATGAAGTTAAATTTTCCATTTCTAAAGAGTTAATAGATAATGAGATCCATAAATATAATGATAGGTCATTCCATATCTCTTTATCACAAAAAAAGTTAGCATAAGTTATCAAATATGCATAAGTCCGCCTACAATGAGATAATTCTTTATTCTAAAAAACTTCATCCAAAGTTCAACTTAAAATTTCCATAGATTTTTAACTTTACAATCCTTATGAAAATCAAAAATACAAAACTTTATAAAGAGGTACACTAACTCATATTAACATTTATCCCCTATATATCATAAGGTATCTCTTTTTGGTCACATTCCAAACATGCGAACACCTTCATCATGTATTCTCTGGAGTCATGGAAATAACCTGAATTACCATATATCCTTATTGAAAACATGAATGTTTCCTTATTCAAAAAATTATTGGATATATTCCTTAAGTCCAAAAAAGTTTTTTACTTTATCCATGATAGCATAATCCTCTTCCAATTTACTTATTCACATCCAACATATCTTTATCCAAACATCATTATCTTAACATAAGGGACATATTAAGGGTTATCTTTCTGTTAATCATGTGTTATCCAAATATAACATCTTACCCTTAAATAAAATTTATAGGTATTAAGAATTATTCAACATATCCTTTCACATCCTTAATGAAAAACTTATACTGAAAATAATTATATGTAACATGATTCATATAATATTTGAATTTTGAAACATATACAACTCAATAATCCAAAATTATTCTTAAACCATTACTTAGGATCTATCATCTTAGTCATTATTAAAATATGAATAATTTATTAAGGTTCTTCAACCTTAATATAAACAAGATTCTTAGGTTTAATATAAAAAATAATGCTAGAACATCCCATACCTTTCACATGTTATTTAAAATCTCTTTATCCTTAACAGTATAACTAATACTAGTAGCACCTTCATTTATGAAATTTCCATTTAGGAAACTATTTTTCATAATTCTCATACTTTAAACATCTGAAAAATTCTAGGTTAACTATGTTCTATCTAGATTTAGCTATTTATTAAGACCAAAAATCAAAGTGTGAGAGATATATATCATAGATTAAAAACACATAAGTAAGGTAAATTAATTATAATATTTTAATTAGTGAAATCTTTAGTTTAATCCTAGGATATTTTGTATTATCACAAAAACTCTAGGATTGTAACCTATACTTAGAATTATCCTTAGGTATATCCCTAGAAATATCCTTAGAAATATATCTAGGAATCTCACAAAAGTTTTCAAAGGCTAGTTTCTAAGGGTTAACTAAACCTTTGCTCTAATACCAACTTTAACGACCCAAGCTTGAAGTACAAGGAAATTAAATTAATTTTGTGGAATACTTAACACATTAAACAAATAGATTCCCAAAGACTGTATTAGTTTAGTGCCTTTGGAAACTCATAACACAAAATTATAGTCTAGTGAAAGATCTTCAATGTTTTCCACATAGATCTTCCCCTTTTTGTACTCCTACCTAAAACCTTTCTTTATAACATGGGGAAAAGAAACATAAGAGAGGGTGATCTCAGATGCTTAGTAATAGTAAAAAAGGGTGATGTATAAACATAATCATGAGAATAAAGTGTATAAGAACGTGATCATAACATTAGAAGTTCATGCCCTGCATATTAAAGGTAAAATTGAATCATAAGGAAGTTAAAAAACACAATCCATAAGATCATAAAATTGACATAAGGCATGAAATTATGGCATACACATCAACTTGAAACTTCATGAACATGTATAAATTGTAACAGGTTTCCTCATTAAGGACATAAAATCAGGACCTTGAATAAACCAATGGACATAGAAACCAGGTCCACTCATAAAATTATGGACATGAAAACCAAGTCCATGCATGGAATTGTGAACATGAAATTAGGTTCATTCATAACATATATACCTCATGAGATATCCATCATTACCTAGTTCATTTGAGGGAGATATAGATCCCAAACATCTCATAATTAAATCATACATATGTGTGTGATAAAAACAAAAATCATTCATCATATCAGAATCCATGAAATAAATTGGATTTCTTAACCATCATTCTATCATAAAATAATCCATATAAAATAAATGGATTTAATAAATATATTTCCATCATAAAAATATTCAAAAATAGTAATAATAGGGATAATATACTTGAAACATATCCTTATTAACTAATTTCATCTTAGATGAAAAATAATTTTGATAAAACACTTGAAATTTAATCTTGAGGAAAATATATTTTCTTCTTTAAAAACGTTTTCTTTTCTTAAAATACCATGAAATTTTAAAAGAGAATAATTTATTGGAAAATAACCTTGAAATATTGTGAGGGAATATTCATGGAAATAAGGTATTATGAAAGCATAAAAATCTATTCATGTCGTATAAGTTAAAAAACATTATTCTCATACTTTTTATTGAAAAGTCAAAAAGTACCTCGTTTGAAAAGTGAAAGAAATATTCTTTTCAAAATGTATAGTAAAAAAGTCAAAAATGGGTAAAAATGACTTTAAAAATATTTAGGATAATATTAAAACACTTTATTAAAGAATTTTTAGAAAACATTGACATGGATGACAAATAAATCCCAATAAATACTTACATATAAACAATATCGGATAATAATGAGATTGCGAAATTATCCCCTACATTAGGTTTGGGTTCCTTTTATGTATAAAAAACTACTATATAATAGATTAATTAATGTTATTAACTTATTCCAGAACCATATATACATTTATGATATCATATATGATCATACTAACACCTGTTTAATAATATTTTATTATTACACATCTTTCAGGTGTTAACAACTTCATTTTCTTATGCATGTTTTGTCGAATAAGTTCTGATTCTTATTCATAGGTTATATTTATATCATTTTTAGAATTAAATTAATAGAATACATATCATATTTACTCATTTTATATATTTATATTATTCATTATTTAATAGAGATCATGTAGAATGAATCACATCACATTGTGAAGATGGTAGGTCGTACGTATGCATGAACGACGATATCATTCCCTTAATTGTGAAATGGTATGGAAGTGGATGGTATATATTTTGTTAAATAATAAATATCATGTTTTAATAATCATATATATTTATTATTTCCATCATTATACCAATCCAATTAAGGTGGTGGTGGAAACAGATTACACCACAGCGTGGAGATGGTAAGTTGTACGTATTCATGTGTAGTGATTTCATTTTTCATAGAATGGATAGAAGGTGTAATATGGATTTTACAACCATAATAAAATAGTAGTATATAGGTGATACTGTATTTATTAATTTATAATGGAAAAAAATTAATAGGAAGTAAAAGAATAAATGATCTTGAGAGAGTGGGTAAAGGAGATTACATCTTCTTCAGTAAACTCCATGTAGATCTCCTTGTAAGGCACTAGAGTTAGACTTTTTAGAAGACCATAACCTATATAATGTGACTAGGGAAGTTTAAAAGGTAAATGGGTATGTGATGGATGAGCTTGAAGGCTCAAAGTGAAGTGAAGAAATGAGGGTGGAGGTTCCCTTTTATAATTAAGGCGAGGGACACTTTTGGGAACTCCAAAAATATTAATTTATAATAAAATAAAATCCTATAAAAAACCTAATTTTTTTTTCTAGTTTTGAATATTAGATAATATAATATTGTAATCTCATAAACCAAGAAATTTTTGAGAAGTTTTTCTATCAATTTAAACCTTATCATTTTAATTAACACTTAGTTATTCTATTTAATTTTTAACTAAGGTAACAAATATTTCAATATTAAAAGGGTGTAATAATTAGTTATTTGATGTAAATTAGACCATAAATAAATAATTTAGAAAATTTTATACCATATAATAATTTATTTATATTTTTAAAAAGTTTTATTATTTTTAAATAACTTAATAATACATTATTTTGATAAACAAACAATAGCGCCAATTTTTACACTATTTAATTTAGTGAGTTTAAAAAATATGAAGATAATAAGTTAAATTAAAATGAAATATTTTATTATATTCCTAATAGGTTATTTTCATATATAAAATTCATCAGATATATTAATTATCCCAAATTATATTTTTTTAATATTTTTAATAGCATTTATTTGTTATCTCTATTAATAAAATAATTACTACATCAGTTTTGTGTAATTATTTAATATAATTATTTGTTGAATAAAAATTAAAAATAAAACACTATGATGTAGATAAATCCTCTATATTTCAGAAAAATACTTATAGTAGAATATATATCCTAGAAAATCCTACATTAAAAATGTTATATTGATTAAAACATAAATGTGACAACTTTAACATCACTTTAAATAAAATATTATAAGCATCATAATGTTTTACATATGGCTCAAAATGGTCAATAACTCGACCCTTGGATAATTATGGTTGAGATTTACTCAACCAATATGTAACGTCCTAGTTCTGGGTGCCACCCAAAGGTGCCTCATACCTGGTTGGTCACATAGCCTCAAGCACATTTTCCCGAATGCTAGAGGCTTCCGACTAACAGTGAGGGCCTTGGGTGTGATAGTGGGAAAACTATTCCCTCATTGGTAGAGTAAAATAGTAGAAATAAATAGTAAATAGTAATTGAAGCAGTAATACCATACAAAAAAGTAAACAACAGAACATTGATAGTAAATAAACAACTAGAGCACATATATAAATTATGCATGTCACATATGTATTGGAAAAAATCCAAACAAGTCACAATGATGGAAATACAGTACTAAACCAAAGTAAAAAAAAAGAAGTAAACTATAGCATCATATCAAGCCTCATCTTGGTCCCATACTCTCCAGCACTATCAGCAATCAAGTACTTGATATAGAAGGACACTTGCCCTTATCTATACCTACAACCATATAATCTATTTGGGTTAAAAATCATAACCCAGATAGGGTGTGAGATTAATCCTAGTAGGCAACCACCAAAAGATCTATGCCTAACTATTAGTGAATATATATAGTAGGAAAATATGAAAAACGAAGCAATAAACTAGGAAGTACTCAAAAGTAAACAATCCTACAGTTTTCAATTACATTCATTTCCATTTATTAATTATTAAAACCATTGAATAATGAATCCTAAGATCTAGCCTAAGATCTGTATCCCTTTGTGTAATAGTAATAATAGAAATATTATAATACCATCTAAACAACCAAGTAAGACCGAGTCCAAGCTTGTGCTTTGGCTTGGAAGACTCGTCACAGTCATTCAATTATTCACAACAACCCTCTGGGAAAGCTCTCAGAGTATAACCCCTTTGGTTTAACATAGCACCAATCAATTGAAAACAACCACCTAGGAATCTCTCATGGTCAATAGCCCTAGGTCCAAATGGCATCAATAATTTATACACGACCTCTGGGTAGCTCTCACGGTCAATACCCCCTGGGTCAACGTAGTATAAATAATCATAAACAACCTCTGAGTAACTCTCATGGTCAATACCCCCTGGGTAAAAATATACACCAAGTCTCTCACGGTCCTATGAAAATAAACATGTAAACCCCCATAGTTTTTCTGGTCCAAGGATCTCATGGTCCAAGGAAGATCAACGCACATACAACATTCACTAAAGTCTCTACATGAAATCCAAACTATTACATGGCTCAACTTTAATCAAAGAACATTATGGGAACTAAAGGCTCTACATGAAAATCAGACTATTACATGGATAAACTTTAATCAAAGCGTAAAAATAGGTATCACATATAACCAATCAACTCTATCCTAAACAACTCAAGGCATGGAAACACGATATGCCTCATAGGAAACCTAGTCCAAATGGCCAATAACAGTCAAAAAAGGGTACACACCAATGGGGTGACCCATAAACAAGGTTATTCAGTCTTATTAATAGGAAAAACCCTTAATCAAACAAAAAAACCATAGAAAGTATTAAATTGGGTCAAAATCCAAAATACACAATACCCCAAATATGGTTATTTGACACTTTAAGCATATATAATCCAAAGAAAATTGAATAAAGGCACAAACAACCTACCTCGATATTGTACGATGATCACTCTTGAACATCAACCCTTGAATCATCCTAGAATGTCGTAGATCTATAAAATGGTCCAAATCATTCAACCTTGAATAACTTATGAGAGAAGAGAAATTAGTAAGAGAGGATCTAGGAGAAGAGAGAACTCACCGGTGGGAATATAACGCACCTGGAAGCGTCTCAATCAGAGCTCGGATGGAGGAACAGGAGGAGCTCAAATATTCTTGGTTGTTTGTCACTGTCCTGTATGAGACATGGGAAGAAGAAAGAAGTTCTGGAGATAAGGTGCGACCTTGGTCCGATATAAAAAATAAAAAGAAAAGTACATGAAATGTTCATTTAATGTACATTCCATGTACTTGCCTCAGTTGTACCCCGATTTAGGCGGTCTACCAGGTCACCTCACACAACCATGTACTTGACCATTACACTGCTAGTAGACAACTACACGTGGAAACTGGGTACACGGAGTGTACTCAAGAGTACATGACATGTACTTAGAAAATTTCCCCTTTCTTCCCTTTTCCTAAAAAACAACCCTAAATAAAGATGCATACCTAAAATAAAGATCTGGGTTCTTATAAACTTCCTACATTAAAGAAATTATTCCCCAAATTTCCCTTCCAAGGGTTGTGAAGAAGAAACTTCAAAAAACTCTGGCCACTAGGATCGTACGTCAGCCTCCTCCTCCCAAGTCTCATCCTGTACTCATCCATGTTACCATAGAACCCATACCAGAGGAACATACCAGGCATGGAGAACCTTCATGCTACGATCCACAATCCAAATATGGTGCTCCTTGAAGGATGCATCCACCTCCAACTCAACCTCCTCGGGTTGAAAAACAAGAGATGAGTCTGAAAAGTAACGTCGTAGCTGAGAAACATGGAAGATGTCATGCATAGCCTGGTACCTATAAGGTAACTACAACCGATAGGCATCTAGCTCGACTCTCTCTAAAACCTCAAATGGCCTGATGTATCTTGGTGAAAGCTTCCCCTATCTCGTAATCCTCCTGTGTCCCAACCTCGGTGTGACATGTAAGAAAACCTAATCTCCGACCTCGAACTCCATAGGTCATCTCCATCGACCAATATAAGATTTATGGAAAAATTGTGCAATATCCATCCTCTTCTAAATCAACCCCACCTACTCAGTGGTCTCCTGGACAAGATGTGGTCCCAGTATAGCTGCCTCTCCTACCTCCAACCAACATAGGGGTGATCAGCATGGACTACCGTACAAAGCCTCATAAGGTTTCATCTGTATCGTTGCATGAAAACTGTCATTGTAGGAAAACTTTACTAGGGGTATGTGTATCTCCCAAGAGCCTCTGAAATCTAGGAAGCATGCTCGAAGCATGCCCTCCAAAACTTGAATTGTGTGCTCAGACTGACCATCTGTCTGGGGATGGTAAGTTGTACTCATAAGTACCTGTGTTCCCAAATACCTCTATAGTCCCTACCAGACATGAGAAGTAAACCGATCATCCCTATCTAAAACGATAGAGTGAGAAAACCCATGAAAATGTACAATCTCTCGGATGTATAACCTTCCAATATCATCAACACTGAAGGTTTCCTTGATCGACAGGAAGTGTGCAACCTTCGTAAGCTTATCGATAATAACCCAAACCACATCAAAAAAACAGGTCATGCAATCTTTCCTGGAAAGAAATTGCAAATTTTCACAGTACATCCACCCTTAAATGGTGGGGTGTTCAAACTAGTTCACTCAAACCATACTCATTAAACAAGAATTATAACTAGTCAAACCATCATCGGATAACTTATATTAGAAATGCCTGGCTTAGAAGGCCGACGTATTACAACATGAAAAGAAAAATGCCTTTTCCCAAGGCACCACATGCTCACAACAAATCCATCCATCGAAGCCTACATTTGTATCTTGGTGACACTCCTATATCACACCACCCCTTGATCACAAAAAGGGTCATGCCACAACATGAACAAAATGTAATTCCATATCCAACCCACTGGAATTTTTACCTCTTTAATCATTACATCTAAGCTCAACTAAAAGTCCAAGATAACCTCAAATGAATCAACCTAGAGTCTAAGGAACTCACCAAGGTGGTCCATACTCCTAGTACAAGTGAGAATTTGGTGTGAATCCCAAAAGTCCACATAAGAAAATTGAATTAACCCAGAACAGTATCCGTCAGGTAGTTCCGTCAAAGAAACGGTAGGCATCAAGAGTATATCCAAGGCGTTCTTACACAGAAACTCAAGTATCACTCAATATCAGCCAAGACTCAACTGAAACCATGCATACAATGCATAATACTAGAAGAGATCACAAACCAGTCTAACAACTTTCAACTGTAGCATAACATATAATTGACACTCTCTTAGTGCACCCAGGACGATGTCAAGATAGGGGAAATTCTCGCCTCTTAAGAAAGAGAACACTAAGAGGACTTCAAATATTACCAGAAAAGGATATCCAAACCACTACTGGTTAACCTCCTGAAGAAAACTCATCTTTACTTACTAACATATCATCATTTAACCAATCACTACAACGTTGTGTTTCTTAGCAAGAACCAATATGAAACAAGACTCACAAGCCTCAAAATAATTCAAGTAAAAATGAACATTTCCAATTGGTCTTTTATTGTGATCCTTCTACCTAGAAAAAACACATTTGAAATAGAAGTGACATGATTCTCCCTATCTAGGAGTGTCTCATACATCGATAAGGACTTTCCACTGTCAAGATAGGTAGTTCAAAATCAACTTAAACTCACGTGTGTCATTCCATGAACCACGATCACCACGTCACATCATTTGTAATGACACTGAAAAGATAAACTGACCGGCAAGTAAAAACACCCATGTCCCAGAAATTCCTCCCGAGTAGTGGGATGAAAAGGTTCCATAATTCTTAGGTCACTCTACACTGAAGATAACCCAAGAACATACACTACAGCTCAGAGCTCAATGATGTAACTGAACTCAACGGCTCATTTAAACATTTAACACTCAATGGGTATCATGTATGTTTACATACACTACCCTGATTTTATAAGATCAAAGACACATTTTGGGGTACTATGCATAGGCTGTCCACCCTATGCATCCTAGTACCAGATGGCTCAAATAAGAACTAGCTCAAAAGAACATCATTTACACAACCATTAACTCGGGTGACCACGTACCAAGTCATCCATCATTAAAGAAAAGGGAGGTTTACACAACCTCCTAATAGCCGACCATGCCTGAGGCATGTCTAACCAGGAGAACCAAGTGATCCTCAAGCTTGTTCCTATATCAAAAATCAAGGCACAATGACCACCCCTCCGAATAAGGATGTCTTTTAAAACCAAAAGTCCTACCAGGGACAACAACACCTAAACCACACCAACATCAAAAGATCTCAGCATAAAACAAGTCAACCAGCTCTAAGAATTCTACCTACCATGTGCTAGCATCTTATGAATCATAAGTGTCAAATTCCACTGCTAGGTTATGGAAAACAGATTCACTAGGCTCAAAAGCCCCAAGGAAACTACTTTAGATCAAAAAATCAAAGTAAAACATGAAAGTCTCACTAAATTTACTTTAAAACATTTAATAACTCTAACATTCTATCATGAATGACAAGTTAGCAAGTAAGATCCTTCTTAAAAACCAAGGAAACCTATAATGATCTTGTTAAACCAACCTGGGTCCTCAAAAGGGAACCCAATAGTAGTTGTTTAGCCATAAAAATCATGAACACATAAGAAGTTAATTCTATTCAAACCCCATTCCAAAGAACGTAAGTAGAGGAATCCTACAAGAGATCTTAGAATGGTAAACAAAAAGGGAATCCCATGACAGGGATCCTCGAAATGGAACACAGATGAGGGATCCTACTAGGGACTCCCTAGAAGAAATAGGTCTCACGACCTCATAGTCCATAAGGTATACCTCACATGGAAAACATCCTAAAAAGTAGAATGTTACAAGAGATAGCTCACAACTCATCTTAGATCAAAGGTCTCAACTAGGTTGGTCCAAACACCCAATCGATCATTCACGCATTAGCCTCACTCCCAGAAGACAACTGCAACCGATAACTGGAGGAAAACCCACTATATTTAGAAAAGAAACCCTAAAAAACCTATTATAAGTACTCATAATTCTCCATAGGTTCCACCATTGCGATATATGCAAAAAAACTACCCAGAAAGGTCTACTCATGGGTCCAAAACTGACATCAGAGGATAAAATAGTAATATACCCTCAAAGGGTACAAAAGACGACTACACGGTGTGTAGAAATTATACATGGTGTGTACACTCACACTCTTACATAGTCATGTACCCCTGCCTGCCTAGGAGTGTAAACACCCCTACACATGGCATGTTCCTCCTAGGACACAATGTGTACTTGAATATTCCCTCCTTCCCAAGTTCTTCTACATAGATATAACTACACAGTTCTCTCCTAGGTAACACTACACGACGTGTTCACCCTAGACATGGCGTGTACCAGTTAAGTTCCATCCACCCATGTCATTGGTCACATGGAAATATACATATTTGACTATTACACGACGTTCATAAACTAGACACGACATGTACAACCTAAGTTTTATCCACCTGTATCATTGGTCACATAGTTGGATACACGGTTCTTTACAAAACGACGTGTACAAACTAGACACGGCGTGTTCTACCAAAAATTTCTCAACCCCATGTATCTGCTCTCATAGTCAGTCACACGACCAAGCACTAAACAGTGTGTACTCCTAGTACATGACATGTACTTAAGAAAAATTATTTCTTCCAGAATAGGAGAACACATGGTGTGTGTTCATAACATCACACACCATGTTGTTTGGGTTTCTGGATAGTAGGCCTCTGAAACTTCTCTGAAACCCTTAAAAACTTATTTTTTTTTGTCCAAGGCATGAAAAATTATGACCTGTGGGATCCCATACTCTCCTAGAATCAAAGTTTAACATCCTTTTTAACATAAAAACTTGAAAAAATTCAATTAAAGTTCAAACATGATCCATCAAATTCCGATCCAAGAGGGCACATAACACCTCAGGGACCAAATTTTGGCGTCCATCCAAATGAAACTTTAAATATTATAATACCCTATAAAAATCATAGGTATTATATCATAGCATCTATCACAAAGACATGCATATCTAGCACAATATATATCACAACAACATGCAATTAGTAATGCACCCTAAATGGCATGACAAACATGCATGACATGTGATCTCTAGCAAGTGCCTATATGATGCATGATATGGAATATCCTCATCTCATTGGGTTACAATAGAAATAAAACCATAATTATATCAATAATAACTACACAAAACAAGTGCGTCACCCAATGATGAAATCAAATCAACTGTAACAATTTCAAAACCATAAAAAAATTGTAATATTCGAGGTAACTTGGCTTTTCCTTGTACATGGGTTTGCTACTACCAAGCAAAACTTATTAACAACTACCTATTTATTCTTATCCCTATCTATAGGCTCCAAATAGTAAGACAAAGCAGAAAATAAACTCCTCTGATACCACTTTGTAACTCCTTGGTTCTGGGTGTCGCCCAAAGGTGCCCCGTACCCGGTTGGTCACATGGCCTCAAGTGAATTTCCCTGAATTCTAGAGGCTACCAACTAGAAGAGAGGGCTTTGGTTGTGATAGTGGGGAAACTATTCCATCATTGGTAGAGTAACATAGCGGAAATAAATATTAAATAGTAACGGAAGCAGTAATACTATACAACAAAGTAAAAAATGGAAGATTGATAGTAAATAAACAACTAGAGCACATATATAAATGATGCATGTCACATACGTCTAAGAAATCATCCAAATAAGTCACAATGCTGGAAATATAGTACTAAACCAAAGTACAAAAGAAAACAAGTAAACTCTGGCAGCATCTCTATCTCTCATGGTCAATTCCCCCTGGGTCAACGTAGTATAAATAATCATAAATGAACTCTAGGTAGCTCTCATAGTCAATACCCCCTGATTCAAAATCTACACCAAGTCTCTCACAGTCCAGTGTAAATAAACATGGAAACCCCCACAATTTTCCTAGTCATAGTCTCTCATGGTCCAAAGAAGATCAGCTTGCATACAACATTCATTAAAGGATCTACATGAAATCCAAACTATTACATGGATCAACTTTAATCAAAGAACATTATCGACATTAAAGTCTCTACATGCACTAAAACTATTACATGGATAAACTTTAATCAAATCATAAAAAAAAGGCATCACATATAACCAATCAACTCCATCCTAAACAACTCAAGGCATGGAAACACAATATGCTTCATAGTCAACCTAGGCCAAATGGCCAATAACAGTCAAAAAAGGATACGCACCCATGGGGTGTCCCATAAACAAGAGTATTTAATTTTATGCATAGACAACAACCCTTAATCAAACAACAAAACCATAGTAGGTATTAAATAAGGTCAAAATCCAAAATACTCAATACCCCATACATGGGTATTCGCCACTTTAAGCATATATAATCCAAAGAAAATTTAATAAAGGCACAAACCAGCTACTTCGATGTTGTATGATGATCAATATTGAATATCGACCCACGAATCATCCTAGAACATCATAGATTTAAAAAATTTCAAAATCATTCAACCTTGAATAACTTATGAGAGAAGAGAAATCAGAAATAAATGCTCTAGGATAAGAGGGAACTCACCGGTGGGAATCCAACACACTCGGCGGTGTCTCAATCAGAGCTCAAATGGAGGAACGAGAGGATCTTGAAGTTTATCATCCATTTATTGATCTCCTATACGATACACAGGAAGAAGAAAGAAGTTCTAGAGATGAGATGCGACCCTGGTTCAATATAAAAAATAAAAAGAAAAGTATATGGCGTGTTCATTTAATGTACACACCATGTACTTACCTCAACTGGACCTCGCTTTAGGTGGTCTGCCAGGTCACCTCACACAACCATGTACTCAGCCATTACATGTCCAGTACACAACTACACGTAGCAACCGAGTACACAGTGTGTACTCAAGAGTACATGGCATGTACTTAGAAAATTTCTCATTTCTTCCTTTTTCCTAAAAAATAACCCGAAATAAAGATCCATACCTGAAATGAAGATCCGGGTTCTTAAAAATAATATTTATTCAAGTGTTTTGGAATTTTTATAGCTATTATCATTTTAATAAATATTATTTTATTTATTTTTCATCAATTAAAAAATTTCTATATCATCAATGTATAAGATGCTAAATTAATTATTTATTTTCTAAAAATTACAAATAAATTACCATGATAAATAGAAAAATTTTAGATTTCAAATGAGTATTTATAGTTGAATTTATATTTTGTACTATCTTATTTTTAAAATGGTAAATTTATTAAAATTTGAGTAAGTCATATTTAACTTTTCGTTAAATAAAATATATTAAATATCCTAATCTCATCCAAGTGGCTTCCAAAGGATACCATTTAGAGCCAAGGATGATTTAGGTTTAAAAAAATAATCCAATGATATTAGGACAAGTGTTATGGTAATTTTATAATATTATTTTTACCCTCAATCACCCGATTTACCTTTTTACCATATTAATTAAAATTACTAAAGTTACTATTCACAATGCAAAAAAATAAAATCAAGCTATTTACATAATTTTGAATCACTTATTATAAATATGGAATCCATTTTTCAAAATTCAAAACAATCAAGTTTTAGTAATTAATTTAAAATTAATCCCATTTTCAGAATGAAAAACGGGTTTTTAAAAGTTAAAACATTACAAAAGATTGAAATTTTTTTACATCTAAATTCATGGTAAAATTAATTCCAATTTAAAAATATTATATAAACTAATAAAAATATAGTCTATTTATACTTTAAAATCATTCAATAATATAATTTAACCATATAAATTATTTCGATGAAAAAAAGTTGTTTTCAATTAAAATGTAGTTTATTTTTACTATTCATCAAAATATGAAACTTATTAGAAAAATATAAAAAATTCATCCAAAGTATATTTTTATGTCCCAATTAAAAACAAGAAGCTTATTTTGTTAAATAGAATTTATAAAAGTTTCAAAATCTCTATTTAAAATGGGTGTGCCATCAAAAGGTGGTAAAACTGCATTTTCTTTGAAAAAACTTCTTTTATCCAAAAAATTGAAGTTGTTCTTATATCATGTTTAGAAAAAATATAAGATGAATTTAAAACATTATATTGGATATATTACATACATATACATATATATATATATAATTAATAAAATCAATCAGAAGTAATTTTATTATTTCATAAACTCACTTATTTTCATTTAAATAGTATTTTAGGAAAACATTTTCTTTTATTTAAAAAGGGTTTTATTTTAATTTATAATTAATTGATCACCAAATAATTAACCAAATTTTCATAAATCAGTTAATACTTTTCATACCCACCATTATAATGACTAAGTTGTAAGGTAACATAATAATATTTAGTTGTTCACTTAAACCCGATCTGATGTGAAATGAATTCTATAAAAAAACTTGAAATTGTGGGTAACACAAGCCAAGAATAGTGTTTCATATACCGCAAGCTAAGACGATGCTGCGTGTAGCACAAGATTATCTCAGTGTAGCATACAAAAAATACATCAATGAAATTAAAAAAAGTCTATCTCATAAAAATCTCAGGGTGTTACACATACTATACTAGAAGGAGTGAGATTATTAATTATTATCTTAAGAATAAATGGTGAACAACTTTGAAGCCTTAAGAAAAATTTTATTCAAGTAATTAAACTTTAATTAAGAACTAATTTTTAGGAAAATAGATTTATTTAATTATGTATAAATACTCAAGAATGATAATGGAGAAACTTCACTTCCTAATCACTCAAAATTTTTCCCTCTACATAAGAGTCAAGAGAGTAGAAATGGGAATAATAAGAAATTATATACTAATAAAGAAGAAAATAAAAACAAAGAAAAGAAGTAGCAGTAGACCCTATAGTAAGAAATCTTGATCCAAGTCCCAATCAATCCTAGGTCCATTATCCACCATATGACCTCTTTTAAATATAGTAAATAGGTTCCTTCTTATTAGACTTATTTAAACTCAATGCGATATTCCCTCCTTCAAATTTAGAATGTTCCCTTATTTCTCAGAGCATAAAATTCATTTTGTAATTTGAACTTTTAGGAAATTTGTGGCATTTATAGTTAGGTTTTTAAATTAACCATTATGCCTGAATAGATCTATACAACAAACTCTTATTGGTTGAATGAATTCTAATATGGTATCCTAAATCTTTGGATTGATGTTTAGGTGAGTTACCCTGAACCCTATACGTGACCTAAACCTGATCTTTGTAAGTTGATTTTTCACAAAGTGTTGGATTAACCATGATCCAGTGGATCAATGGATTGACCATGAGGTTCAAGATACCATGCGATTGAAAATTTAACATACAAAAAATTCAATATTTGATCAATTAGATGTTCATGGGGTAAATCTATAAGGGCATAATTGTTTGGTTTCCTCCTTATAATTGACTGCCTCAACATGTGGTCAATATTCCCAACGTATGTTTGATTAGATAAATGTGTGTTTGATTAGATCAAAGTGTTGTTGATCAGATCAATGTGTGGTTAATCCTTACTTGGTTGATCCAATTTCTTCATGCAGTCAATGGACCGACCACACAATAAACAAGTTATTTCATGCTAGTTCTATTTGAATTTTCTTGGGGACTTTGTGAAATTTTCAGTCATGGTTGATCTTATACAATAACTCCATAATTCCCCATATCTTATTTTATTTATTTGAAATATCTTTTCATAACCTAAAAAAATCACCAAAAAATTCATGAGTAGGTGTAGGATTTATAATTATAATTCTGAATATCAAATAAGCAATTAAAACTAAATATACAATCCATTTTCTCACTAAATACCAAAATAATCATATAATTCAGTCATGTAAAAAATACTATAAATGGTAAAATTTTGGGATTAAAAACATGAAAATTATCAATGAAACATATTAAAGTATTGTATTTATAAATACCCCCCAAACATAAATCTTGAACACCGGAGAAGTGAATTTTAAAATGGTCCCAAATAAACAAATTTAAATTATTGGATCAATGTGAGTTATTATTTTAACACCATATACCACAAGTTATCATAGTAAAAGTTATTATTATAATTTTCTCCATTAAGTTAATTCAATTAATTACCACTTATTTCATTCAGTATACACATTTGTACCTATCTTCCTAGAATACTATACTCAACAATGAAGTATGATTTTCAAGTAAAGATTTTCTCATTCCAAGTCCATACAGGTTTCATTATATGCTTGATGAATTTATTCATATCCACCATATGATTCATGTATTTTTCTATATCATGAGGGATTAATGAGATTTGTTTTATAGAGAAAATATTTCTAGTATATGAATATAAAACTATTAAGGATAAATGAGGATTCCTAGCTCAAAAAAATAATATCAATGTATGATTTTTAGTTTCATATAAGAATATATTATCCCAAAACTTCCTTGTCTGCTAACTCATCTTCACTTCATGCAATTATACATTAAAATCACACACCTTTTATCAATTTAGTAGTAGTAACATTCTCTTTCTCAGCTTCCTTCAGTAAGTTTCATTATTATTTTTTACTTTTCTTCTTCTCTTGAAGGAAGAGAGGGACTATGAATTTTCTTCTTAGTGTTGTGAATTATTCTTAGCCCCAGATTAGGATATATTTTCTTTATTTATAATGAAATCTAGATAATTTCTTCCACAACTTCATTATTTCTCTTAAAATATATCCAGTTGAATAATACCTTCACATAAAACTATTTATTAGATTATAGCTTCAAATAAACATGAGTTTTTTTTTCTAAAGTTCATGGAAAATATATAATCTT
The DNA here is from genome assembly GCA_963277665.1 of Viscum album. Taxonomy (NCBI): domain Eukaryota; kingdom Viridiplantae; phylum Streptophyta; class Magnoliopsida; order Santalales; family Viscaceae; genus Viscum; species Viscum album. Next base: position 1,452,011,733 of record OY728128.1, read on the forward strand.
TAGAAATTCAGTTGTAGTATCAATTTCTTCCCTTTTTTAAATTTTTTTAGAAGAATTTTTTTATATTTTTCATATTTTTACTTCTCATTAGAATCATATTTTCCATGGAAATAGTGGTACTTTTTCACTTCTAAAAATTTGGGGACTGATATATCCATCCTTGGATAATATAAAGAACAAATTTCCATTCTTATCATAATTATTTTTCTCCAAAAATAGCAGAATAAAAGTTTCAGAAAATTTGTTCTTTAAATTAACAATGATTCAGCGAAATAGATTTTTCCATCTCATTTTCTCTTCACCCACAGTTGAATTTAACTTTTATAATGAAAACTATTATAGATCATGGTAGATAGAGATATTTTCCTTTTAATGTTGATACCTAAAAAATTCATTCGTAGTTACTAAAGGATATAAGTATTAATGTACAGGTAGGCCTGAAAAAGTATTTATTGAAAAAAGTGTATTTTCATTCAGAAGTCCCTTAATCATTTATACCACACATTTATTGAATTACATATGGTTTTGAATAAACAACTAATCTATTTATATTTATTCACATATGTCTTGGTTCCCTCAAGAAATAGGAATCGTAAAGTAGATGAAAAAATTAGTTCACAAGCCTCTTATATAAATTATTACAAATATAGAATAATATGTAATGGAAGAAGTTCCCAAAATTAGCGTGTTTCACAAGAAAATACATTATTTATAATTTTAAAGCAATTTCATTTATTTATTCATCTAAGGTGAGTGAGTAGGTAAAATTAGTTTCCCAACATTTTCCTAGATAAAAATTTTCTAGGGGTATTCCAATTAAGATGGATATTTTCAAAAACTAATTGAAAATGAAAGAGAATCACCCAAAAAATTTGAAAAAGACTTAAAAATATTTTTTTTGAAAAAATATTAAAATAAAAAGGTTCCCTCCCACACTTAATTGATAAAATTTCCTTAATAAATACAAACTAATTTTTTGATAAGATTTTAAATAGACATAAATTAATTAATAAATGATAATGAGAGGTATAACCTGGTGGTATTCATTGATAAGGAGGTTGGAGGAGTTTGATCACCTCCACTGGTTCTTGGGATAGATTCCCATGGCGCTACTTCATCCTATGTCCATTAATAGTGAATCGATTCTACTTTCTTTATTTCAAAACCTAAAAAACACCAAAATGGGATATGTTAGTAACTACAAAAGGACATTCTCATTGAGAATTAATTTTTCCTCATATTAGCTTCATCCCTAAGTCAAATAACATCATTTTATCTCTAAAGTGGAAGTAATTTTATTAAATCAACTTATCATGATCCACTATAATTATTTCATTTTAGATTATTTAATTCTCATAGGCTTCTCCCTTGATTTTATATAGATCTTATAGCAATAATTTACTCTCTTCTCTATCCTTATATAAGTATAGATTCACTTATTTAGTATCCCAATATGCCCTTTCTTCTAATTATATAGGTATATGATAGATTTTACCATAAATCAATCACTGGGGAATCATTCCAATTAGTTACATATAGGACATAATATAATCACATAAGGTGTCTTGAAACATTTGGATCCATTATTTCATGTTTGGTTTTAACGAATTCTCCAAAATTCCCTTGAACACCCTAGTGGACACTTAATCTTGGTATTTTTTATGGGTTGTGGGGTGTGGATGTTTTATGATAGAGAAAATATTTTATCAACAAATATTTTATGATCCTATTGAAAAATTGAGTTCCATGGTCATTGATGACATCTCTTAGCACTCCAAACCCACAAAATATGTTATTACTTAGAAAATCACACACAACATTAGCAAAATAAGTTTTGGTGGCTTTGGATTCTCCCCATTTTGAAACATAATCCACTACCAAAAAGATATAATAATTTAAAAATGTCATGGGAAAGGGTCCCGTAAAGTTTATCCCCCAAACATTAAAATTTTCTTAAAAATGATTGGTTTTGGGTATATTTCTTTCCTCTTTGAAATATTTATATGAAATTATCATATCTCAATTTTTTTACAAAACTCGTGTGCATATTATAACAATTTAATCTAATAAATCATAGATTCAAAGACTTTTCTTGTAGTTATTTCAGGTTCAAAGACTTTTCTTGTGTGAAAAAACTAAAAAAAACACTCATTTTCACTTATAGTACATGTAACGACCCGAAATTTGGATAAATTTTTTTTCCTAACTTTGTGTGTTATTTTATTTTATACTCAACAAAACTATTTCATTTAATAAATTGAGTATAATTAAAATAAGACCGTTGGAAACTAAATGTTGTGATTATTATATATAAATACAAGTGATCTTGATTAATTAATATAGAAAGAAGATTCGATGGCCCCATCCAGTAGTCTCGAGAAGATCGAAGCCCATCTGACAGAACTCGAGAAGGAGGTAGCACCTTTGGGCTTTGCTCTGGACCAAACCCAAGCCGAACTTCATCATGTGAAGCTGGAACGGAATTGCCTTCGTGAGAAGTTCAAGCTAATAGAAATCACTACTCGGGCAATGTTGGCCGAGCCGCCCGAAGATTCTATCACCCTAGCACACCTTACTCTTAGGTCCTATGTTGGTGTTATAAGGGGCTATGTAACGAGACCGTAACTGCCTTGTGTAATCCTTTGATTTAAATAAATTTTTTAATTTCTTCTTATGATGAAGTTTGTGAATTTTCAAATGTCTAGATAAATATAGTATTCATATTATTGATGAATTTTAAGAAAAGGATATTTTAAAAATATTTATGTAAACCTTAAATAATTAATAATGTGTAATGATTTTCAAAAAATGGTCTTTTACAGTTATGTTCAGTAAGAAATTTAGAGTATAATAAGAACAACTTAATTTTTGATGAACAATAAATTATGAATAGTGATTTTATGCTTATGATTAGTAATGTGACCAAATGGATTAAGTAACTCCACTTAAGAAATTATTAATACAATTTAGGCACCTTGATTAAGTAATGTGATTAATAAAATAGGTAAATAACTATTTCAGAAATTATTGGTTAAGTATTAGTTTTTTCATGTGAATAGTGTTTTTTATTTAAAAAATTAAATTAAAAATATTTAGAAAATTATTTTCATAAAATGGAGTTTATTTTTGAAGTCAGAACATCGATATTTGGTTAAGGTGAATTTTTGGGATTTTTATAAAACAGTTGAATTTTTAGTGAATAGTGTTTTTATTTAAAAATTAAATTAAAAATATTTAGAAAATTATTTTCATAAAATAGAGTTCATTTTTGAAATCATAGCATTGATATTTGGTAAAGGTGAAATTTTGGGATTTTCTGAGAAAGTTGAATTTTCGGTGAATAATGATAATATAGTTTTTGAGTTTTGGGTGTTTAATGACATCATTAAGGATGTAATAATTATGAAATAATTCTGGTCGACTTATGAATAGTAATATAATGTATGAGGTGTCCCAAGGGGCTAACACCATGGCCAAGCCCATGGTTTTGACAATACCACCGATGAGGTGTCCCTTGGTAATTAATGCTTTGTCCCCTCACTTCTCCTATAAATACCAAGCCTTTCCCTCATTCATTTCATTTCCAAATCCTAAACAATGAATTTATAGTCTCTTTACCTCCCAAGGAGTCCTCCCAAGGTTCCCTCAAGCCTCCCAAGGTCCCGACCTTTAAGCTTTTGAAGTTACTCTTCAAGGTAAGGGATCCTACCTCTCCATTTCTTTTCAAGTACTCTCTTTTATTTCATTTCTTTTATGATCCATGTTATTATGTTGTAGGATGTTATTTTTCATCTTAATGTCCTTTTCATGTTAATATTATTAGATACACCCTCTTTCTCTCATCATTTCATTTTATGAATGTTTAAGCGGCGCCGTTAGGCTGCCGAATTTTCGTAAGGGATTCTTTCACTCTTCCCATTTTCAAAGTTCCACTTTCATGTCAAGTATTTCAAGTTCATTTTTCCATGTTGGAGTATGATATCTATATTAATCATACTTTAAATTTATTTTCTCATGATGAGAGACCCTATTTAATCTCATCAATTCATTTTTTTGAAGTTTTAAGTGACGCCGTTAGGCTGCCGAATTCTTCATAAGAGAAATATTATTTTTGTCTTCCTTTCAAGTTTTTCATTTCATATGGTATGTCCTTAAAATTTCATTACCATGTTCTTATATCCTTTATATTATATACCTATACTTTTTATGGATCATTTATGAGTGGTTGAACCATGTCCCCTCTCTTTTCAATGTTTTCTAAAACCCTGCAACATAGCCGTTATGCTGCCGAATTTTCGTCTCAAAATGTCTCTCTCTTTTTCTCAAATTCTTTTATTTTATTAAGTGAATTATCAAAACCATTTATTTTACAGGGGTATTAACATATATATCAAAATTTTCTATTTTAAATTCTGGTATTTACATACATGAGACCCGCTTTCCTTTTCCGTGTGTTTAAAGTGACATAAAGATCACGTCTTTAAAGAAGTTTTTAAAATGTTATGACTATGAAATGAAACCCATTTATTTTATGTTATATGGGTTATTTATGAAATGATTGATGATGATATACATGGCTCACATGATAATAAAGAAAAATTAAGGGTGCGCCCTGATAGCACTCCAATGCATTGGTTAAAGACTTAATCTCTAGAGATGACCATTTTAACGATACCTTGGTGGATAACCTTGGTAATTTTTTTAATGAAACCTTGGGGATGGACCTTGGTGATATGGAAATAATTGTCTATGTTAAATGTTGTAGCCACATCTTCAAGTTATGAAACACATTATTTTTATTATGATATTCCTGATGATCTCTTTATCATGCCTTAAAGTTATTTATCATGACTTTATTGAGGTATCTCAAGTTCACATGTAAAATGTTTATCTTGTTTCCCTTAATGGGCCTTCTGCTCACCTTTTCCTTTGATGTATGCTCCTAGGTTATGAGATGATGTAATGAACTTAGGATGAACAATTAATAAGCCTTATAAGTGGTTTAGAAGAATTTTTTATGTTGTTCTCATATTTTATGTTCCTGATTTCCAAGACACTAGACTTTAAAGATCCTTTGTTTGTAGAATGTAATGAAATGTTATGTAATAAAAAGGTAGGATGCTATAATACAACTTATTCTTATTAATTGATCATTGAAAAATGTACACATGTATGGGTCTTCCCGAAATATAAAATGTAGATTATTATTTAATTTTTCAAATTTGGTGGGAATTTATATGATATTGTACTATAGAAGACACCAAATAATTTACTATCTATGCATACTAGGGTACATATCCTTCAACCAAATATAACTGTTCTTCTAGTATGTGCGCATTCAGTGAGTCCTAATATAGAATTTCTATTTTAGTAGTGTTGTGTAATTTCTCAAGTGATACATGTTTTTTAGATTCTTTATTATACTTAATCTCAAGGTTAAACACTTATATTAGTAGAATATATATTATTATCCATGGTTTGTCTTAAACTTTATTAATTAAACACAGTGAAATTAATTCTAATAAAATAATAATGAATTTATATAAAGTAAAAAAACAGCTATAAGAAACACCTTTTTAGAGGTTTTATTGTTTATCTGGGAAGTATCCAATGGACTCAAGGCCTACAAAATATTTTTTATTTTATGTTCAATTCTTTGGGAAATAACTTCTCTAATTTATTGGTTTGAAGCATCGTATAACAGCTCAAATGGGTTCTCTTAGATGGGTGGTGCATCGCTAATTGGGAGATTAATATTCACATTAGTTCATAATATTATTTCCTACATTCAATAGTAAAATAAAATTTATCCACTTTCAATATTAACCAAGATAGAGGAATAGAAACCTTTCTAAATTCCATGATAAATCTATTATAAAACCTAGAATTACCAAGAAAATATATTACATGTTTCACACAAGTTGTGTATGATAAAGAATTTATCACTTTAATTTTTTAATTATCTACCAAAATGTATTTCTATGAGATTACAATACATTTTTATATTCCTATTTCCACTATGAAGTGACACTTCTCAAAATTTAAAACAATATTCATTCCAATGCATGTTCTCAAAAAAATTTCCTAATCGCTTAAACAATGATAAAAAGAATAACCATAATTTGTGAACTCATTAATAAATATCTTCAGAAAGCCTTTATTTTGGTCTCATAATGTATATTCCATGGACCTATAAATTTATATGGGTATTAAATAACCCAAATAGAATACTTAATAAGGAAAATGTATCATAGGTATATGTGTAGGTTGCCTTGTATTGTTCCTCTAGGTAAATTTGCACCAGATAATATCCTAAAAACCCATATAAAAAGTGATAGTGTGTTTTTTATACTAATATATCTAGAATATGATCAATGAAAGGGATATGGAATTGATATTTCCTAGTGAATTGTTTTAGATTTATATAACCTTTTTAGAATCTACAGTTATTTAGAATTCTCATAGAAATCAATTCATTTTGGTCATTTTTTAAAATGGTCAAACCTATTTTCTTTGGAATTACATTGATTGGGCTGATCCATTATGATTCAATGGTTTTTTAAATAATATTTTCTTCCAAAAAATTATCTATATCTTTTTTAACACCTCTATTATAGTAGGATTTATCATCCTTTTGGGATGTTGAACAGACATGGAGTCTCCCTCAAGAATAATTTGGTCTCATTATATTTTTGGATTTATTTTTAGAACATCACCTAAACTCCACCCTATTACATACACACTTTCTTTCAAAAGCTCAATCAATTTATTTTATTAGGTTATGGACAAGTTGTTAGAAATTACAACTATTAGTTTTTCTCCGTTTATCAGGAAAGTATACTTCAAATTCATGGTAAGAGGTTTCAATTCCATATTTCAAGATTTTTATAGATACGAACTAAAATTAAATTTTATCATTTCATTTTTTTTAATATTTTATATACATAAGATGACATGTAAGTTGCATAGTCATTAAAAAAATAACCAAATCCCTTGCTAAATTCATATTTTTCCTCATCATTCAATCTAAGAATAGATTCTTCAAAATTCTAGATATCTTTATCCTCCATGGAGTTTTCATACATTAAATGTTCTTATATAGTCAATATCTCATGAAACATACCCAAATATTCAATATGTTAATCCTTTTAAAAGTGTAAATTTGTAAGTAGTGAGTGGGAAGTTTAAGGGTGATTCATAGATTTAGATATATTGAAATGTAATGTGTTTTTTATAAAAATTACATAGTGAGTTTTACTTCATGAAAATTAATGATTTTATTGATTTTATTAAAGAATGGTCTCCCTAATTTGATGGTTCAGTGTAATAGAATTTGATCTTACTCTATATTCAATACATATAATTCTACATGGAAGATTAAATCTTGGCATTTCACAAGGAAATACTATAATACTCTTACTAAAAATATAGTGGATCATTTTCAAGTTGTGCCACCACTCTTGTGGACATAAAGTCCCCTATATGCAAAGTTGTAAACATTGAGTGAGGAAAAATATTTATAGAATCTCCAAAGTCACACAAATCATCTAAAAAAGTCATGAAACTGATAGAGAAAGAAATATAAAATATCCATATGTCTTAACATTTTGTGGGTAATTTTCCTATGATCCGGGCTAATACACTTCTTCCCAAATTATTTTTTTCATTCCCTTGAATCCTCTATTCTCTATTTTTCGTAATATTTATTAATAAATTTATCATACATGAGAATCAATATGAATGATTTAAGAAGGGGAATATTAATATCAACATTCAGAAATATTTTAAAAATTTCCCATTTGATTTCTTTTTCTTTTATCTTTTTGGACTAAATTGTTCTGAATGCGAATCAAAGTGGAAGATCAATCTTCTATTTTTTTTTATTTTCCATGGTTTACCTAGCCTCATTATTTTTATCACTTAATCCATATTTTTTTTATTCTCTATCTTTTTATGGTTGAACAAGTTCTTCATCAGTTGGTTCTTCTTGATTTTGTTCATCTCCCTCCATAACATGTTCTTCAAATCCAATATATGGTAGCTCAGGGTCATGTTTCTCAACTCCTTATTCTTTACTACATTGTTGCTTTTGTTCTATCTCTGGTGTGGTCTTAGGGTGAAGCTTCATTCCACTTCATTTTTCTATTATGAAACAAATTTTCCATTAGATCAGGGGATATTTGGGATGGAATCTTGCCCAATACTGTGGATAAAAATTTCATCAAACTACTAAAATGATTCTTGAAATCCCCTATTTTAGTCCTCATATTTTCAACTCTAGCTTATTGATTTTTATTTATTGGTGGCCTTTTCACTAGTATATGGCTACTCATAGGGTCCATTTTTCTAAAAAGGGGTTTTTTGGTACATGTTATTGTTATATGGTTGTATTTTGGTTTTATAGAAGGGAGGTGGGTGTTGGTATTGTTGGTTTTATTGTTGGAATAAGGTTTATTATTGAAACTTGTTATAGTAGGGGTCTATCCTAGTTATAATAGTTTCCAAATCCATAACATAATTGGTTAGTGTACCTTAATATTTTATTTTAATGAAATTTACTTGGATGAAAATTTCTACACCACTCTACATTCAATGCACTTCATCACACTAGACAGTGAAATTATTAGGTTATGTGAATAAACCACATACCTTAACCAGTTCTTGTTATTAACTATCTTACTTTAGATACATCTATCTTACAAGTATTTTTATCTCTTCAAGTCTATATTCTAATAATATATATGGGTTATAATTTATTATCTCATGTATTCCTCTTGTACTAATACCTTTTATACTGAATTTCTATGAGTTCTGAGGAATCCTTTCAATTAGATCTTTGGATTCTTCTAGTGACTTTGCAATCAAATCACCTCAAGATGATGTATCTAAAATATTTATATTATTATTGATAAAGATATTATAAAAGGATAAAATGAAGTCTTTCTATTATACTATATGATATGGGAATCTAGTGTAGTGCTTCTTGTATCTCTCCCAATATTCAACAAGAGTCTCTATGGATTCTTATTTGATAGTATATATTGCTTTACTCCTTGTTTTGATTCTAGAGGTTAGGAAGAATATTTGAAGGAAATGTATGTGCATGTCAACCTGGTATTGGATTTCCCCTAGTTGTAAGTTGTATAACCAGTCATTTGTTTCTCATTAAAGTGAGAAATAAAATTCTCAGCACTTCACTTATTTCCCATCCACTCATCAGGATCTAAAAGTGAAGAAGAAATATATCGACTCTTTAAAATGTTTGTTTGGGTATTCTATTACTGATCCATGGATTTTAGGAAGTAATTAAATTAAAATATTTTCCATCTCAGAGTAATTTTGTAAATAATTTATAGAAATTTGATTATATTAATGAGAAATTGAGGTTTATTCCGATCTATGAGTTTCTAGTAACAATTTTCATCCTTGATGATAGGCTCTGAGTGAACATTTGAGGATTAATTAAATTCATCAAGAGAAATTTCTTTAAAATCTAGTTGTAAATTTAGGTTCCTAATTATGTTCAAAGTTATTTCATTTTGGGATCAAAATAAATTAATGGGTTACTAAAAGTTATTTTCATGTAGTGTTAAAAGGATTTTTTATGAAACCTCCCCCCAAAAATAGATCAATGTTTTAAATTTACCTATCATGGGGTGTGAAAAATATATTTTTTACCATTATGAAATGTATTGTTAGTGGTAACCTAGGGTTGTATCAAGAGAGGAGTGTACATAAATTTGTTTTTAATTTTTAATTAGAGGAAATGATTGTTTTGATTTGGGGTTTGTAATTTTGAAAACAAATAAATCAATGAAATAAGTATTTAAAAATAGATAATGATAAGGGTGATTGGATTAGGGTTGGATTTTCACTTAGAATGTTATCATAGTCCTAAAATAGTTTTCACTTTTTTTATCTGATAAGCATGTAGAGCCTTGGAGCGGCGACAGAATTTACTTCTCTTGGGGCTAGGGTTTCACTTCTGGAGTCGTACCCTCCCCTCCTCCAGCATGGTTCGGTTCGGATTAGCATCAGCATTCTCTGGATCAGCATTGGCGTGGCTCGACGAAGGTTCAGGCGAGGCTCCCGGATTCGATAGACCTGGCGCATCAGCTTGGAGAAGGATCAGGTGCGGATTTAGGATTCAATGTCGTTGGATCTCAGTTTGACGTCGACGTGGCTTGGTGATGGCTTCTGCTTGGCTCCAGTGTGGCTTGGCATTGGCCCCGGAGTGGCGCGGAGGGGGGAGGATTTTTCCTGGTTCTGGTTTTAATAGCGCAAATAGTTTTATTTTGGTTCCTTTGTTTTTGGATGAGAGGATAGTGGTTTCGAGGTGTCGTCGGAGTCAGTGCGAACTCGACCCTCACCAATGGTCTCCCTCTTTTCTGATCTTGTACTGGGTGCATTGCGGCTTTGCTCACCATGGAGAGCCTCTTAGGGCTCCTTCTGTAGTGGATTCAAAGGGAGCTATGAATTGTGGTGGGGTTTTCGTCTGGCGACGGCCCGACATCTGGGTTGCAAGCTCATGGTAGGTCCTGAAGGTTCCCCTACTGGTGATGATTCTGGTTTTTTGGTCTATTTAGTTTCGTTGGTGATGGTTTTGTGCGATGGTGATGATTTTGTATGTGGATTTGAGTTTGTGATTTGTGCCTGGATGCTTGCCCAGGTGTTTCTGCTCCTCGCTGTGAATGTTGTTTACCTGCGGCTGCTGTTCAAGGGTTCTTGATTCCAGATTTTCCACAAAGACGACCCAAGATGAGGTTTAGAGCTTAAAGTTTTCACCAAACTTATATGATTCGGTTTTGGATGTTTGGGAGGGTATGGCTTTGGCCATCGGTACCGGCCCGTCTTTGTACGGGACAGCTTTCCGTGCAACATTTGAATGGTGAAAACTGGACTTAATGTTGTTTGTTCTAGGGAGGGGCCTTTCTTTGTGATTTGATCTAGTTTTTTGAATTTTGGAATGTTGGGGCACAGTTTCATGTTTTAAGTCTTTAATGTCATGTTTCTTGGTTTCTCAATTTTTCCTTAAAAGCGTTTCCTTAATGAAAAATTAATTTTCAGTCAGTCAGTTTTCACTTTTTTCCTTTATTAATTGATAAGTTCAAGATTATTCTATTGATTAATCTGAACACCTTATACGAAAGGATATTATAAAGATTTACTTAACAATGATTATTTATTGTACAAACTCCCTTATTGTGTGTGTAAGTCAACAAACTACTCCAAATATATCATGGAAAAACCTAATCAGGTGTGGTGTCCCTAGACAACCATAGAGTAATTCAGTTCCTTCACACATGTTCCATATTTTTCAAGAAAATTGTCAGTTAATACATCCTTATAAATTGACACATGCTGCACTAGGAGTAGGGATATTATTAATTATCATCTTAAGCAGTAATGGAGAACAAATTTGAAACCCTGGACACAATTTCATTTAAGGAATTAAACATTCATTTAGAACTGAAATCAATTAGAAAAAATAGATTTATTTAATTACGTATGAGGACTGGATCATGATAATGGAACACATTAACTTACCCAATAAATAATAAATTACTCATCCATTCAAGGATAAATAGAGAATAATGGGGTGGATAAGATATTACAAAATAATAAAGTGGAAAATAAAAAACAATAAAAAGAAGAAGAAACAGACTCTCCATCATAAAATAATGATCCAAGTATCGATTGATCTTAGGTCCATTCTCTAACATTCATCCTCTTTTATTTATAGTAAGTGGATTCCTTCTCTATTTTATGGGTCAACCCCCATTAAATCTCTCCTATTTTGAATTTAGAAAGTTCCTTTATTTCTCATGGTTTCAAATTTTCATTATGATTTGATCTTCCTAGAAATTCACGTCCTTCCTTATTTGGTGTTGAACCAATTATTATGCATGTTTAGATCCATGTGGTAGCCTCTTATTTTTTCATAAATGATGATGTGGAAACCCAAGGCTTTGGCTTCAATATTAGTTAAGTTACTCCAAAGACTAAACAAAACTTTTACCTATTCTTAATAAGTTTATTTTTAGATTTTTTTGGATCAACTACATTTTAGTGGATTAATGGATCAGTAATGAGGTTCAAGTGACTATATGATAAGAAAGTGACTACACAACAAGCTCAATGTATGGTCGATTAGACATTCATGTAGTTGATATAGAAATCCATAGTCGATCAGTTTACTTCTTGAGATCAATTATATCAATGTACAATCAATTGGAGTAATGTGCAGTTTATACATACATGATTGATCAAATTTATTCTTAAATATGATGGATAAACCTCACTATAGACAAGTGATTATATTGTAGTTAAAATTGTGGTCTCTTGGGTACTTTTAAAACTTTCCAATCATAATCATTATTCTATAACAACTATAGAATTCATAAAATCATCTTTGATTTATTTAAAATACATTTTAGTAACATAATAAAATAATAAAAACATTAGTGATTAAGAACAATATGTATTCAAATAATTCCAAATAACAAATAAGAAATTAAAACTTAGTATGTGAGATGTTTTCTCACTAAAACCCAAAATAATCTTAGAATTCAAATATATGAAAATTACCGAATAAATGATATAATGGTAGAATTAAAACACTGAAAATACTCATTGAAACTTATGAAATTATGGGTTCTATCAATTCACTAAAGGTCCTTTAATTTCATTTCAGGGTATGTATAATTTCAGAATGGATGAAACATAGACTCCAGTTTTGTCACTATGTATATCTTCCTCTTCTTAGGTGGACACCTCTATGATGGAAAATGGGAATTTATGATTTATGAAATTCCTCTTCGCCAATATATTTTTTTAATATCTAGATGAAATTTATTGAGTTTTATTGAAGTTATTCATTAGAGGAAAATTATATTTGGCGAGTTTCTGTTTATCATACCAATAATGGGGGTATAAATTCCATAAGAATTTTGACTAGACTAGGTACGTTTTGGGGTTCTTATTGATCCTTATTTTTCAAGAATAGATTTCATTGGTTTCTGGATGTCTGTATATTAGAATATGTTGTAACGTTGTCTGCAAAGGGAATTGGTGTCATAAATGGTTAATTTAGTAATGCCTTAATTATTGTATTGTATAGGTCATAAATTTTTATGTAATCGAGTCATAAAAATTTTGTGCATTGTTGTTCTAAACCTTATTCTATTATATTTTTATATGAGGATGTGTTTAACACACATGTCACGTGTGCCTTGGAGATATAAAATATTACATAAGCTTCATCCATGATCCATTGAAGTAATTTTTTAAAGATAAAACAATCCTAGAATTTATGGTTAAATATCTAGTTGTAGGGAAAATAATTGGGGTGATCATTTAAATTTACCTTATTATAATTTTATATTTGTGAATATATTATCAAATTATATCTCAATACTGATAGTAAGTATCCACTAATATAGATAGTGCTTTTATAAGTGCTATAAATCACTTTTAACAATGATATAAAAGTGTTTTTTTATCTCAGTAAAGATAGGGGGTACCCTTTAACAGTGCTAAAAAAGCGCTGATAAAGGGAATTTTAATCAGCGATTTTCTTAGCACTAATAAAAGACTACTTTAACAGCTCTTTAATTAGTACTGATAAATGGTGTATTTATCAGTTCTCGAAATAGCGCTAATAAAGGGTGAATTTATCAATGCTCTAAGTAGTGCTGATAAAGAGGGCCTTTATCAGTGCTCAAAATAGTGCTGATAAAGGCCTAGCTGACTATGATGTGCTGTTTATATAATAGTACACCCACCACCAGCACCTACACCAGCACAACACACACACACCACCTACACAAAACAACACCTACACAGCGCACACAAGAACAAAGAAACACACACAAGGGTTTGGAAAAAAATGCTATATACATTTCAAACAATGTTTTATATAATTATATTTACAATTATCCAAAAAAAAGTTAAAAACATTAAAGTTTCATCCTTTGACATCCGTGATCCCCTCTCAAAAATGTCAGGCCATGGTATTAGTTAGCGAAAAAATCATCCCAACTCAAGAAAAAGGTTCCACCTATATAATAAAACAAATATTATGTTGTTAATACTATAAAGAAATAAATTAAACATTAATATGAAAGAATAAATTAATAAAATGTCAATTTTTAATAAAAAAGACACATTTGGGGTTATACAGGTCACACCATGTGTCGTATTAAGGTGGGGTTGATTCTCACACATCACAAATGAGTTATGGATCATTGTCCTAAAATATCAAAACATTCTGAATGGGTTTGCTTGGTTTTGAGTATGTCCCTTGTTTTTTACTAAAATTAATATCAAATTTAAATGAAATATTTATATTTATACCGGTAGCATTGTTCATCGGATTGAGGTGTGGTTGATTCCTACACATCACAAATGACTCATGAATAATTTTTATAAAGTATCAAAACAATACAGATGGGTTTTCTTAGTTTTTAGTATGGCAGTTGTGTTTTTTTACTAAAATATCATTTCAAACTAGAAACACACATTTTGAGTCATAATGGTTTCATCGTGCGTCAGTTTGAGGTGAGAATATTTCATACACGTCACAAAGAACTTACAAATCACTCTCCTAAATTATGAATATAATCAGAGGGCATTTGTTTGGTTTCAGTTAGTGATACTTGTTGAGCTAAAATGTCAATTTTAAACTGATAACGGAAAATTTTATTCATACTGGTCACACTGTGTGTCATATTGAGGTGCGGTTTATTCCTACACATCAAAAATGACTCATAGACCATTTTATTAAAGTATAAAAACAATCCGAATGCATTTTCTCAGTTTTCAGTATGTCACTTGTTCTTTTTTACTCAAATTAATGTCAATTTTAAATAAAAACACTTTTGGATTTATACCGATCACATCGTTTGTCGTATTGAGGTGTGGTTTATTTCTACATGTGAAAAATGACTCATGGATCATTATTATAAGGTATTAAAACAATCCAAACGTGTTTCCTTGATATTCAGTATGTTGGTTGTGTTTTTTACTAAAATATCATTTCAAATCGAAAACATAATTTTTGAGTCATACTAGTCACATCATGCATCGATTTGATGTGAGACTACTTCATACATGTCAAAAAGGACTTAAGAATCATTGTCCTAAATTATGAAGACAATCAGAAAGTATTTTCTCTGTTTTTAGTGGGTGATATGTCTTTGAGCTAAAATGTAAATTTTAAACTGATAACAAACACTTTTACTCATAATGGTTACACCATGCATCAGATTGAGGTGTTCTTGATTCAAACACATCAAAAATTACTGGTGTATCATTTTTCTAAAGTATCAAAACAACCCGAATGCATTTTATTGGTTTTCACTATGTCAGTTTTTCTTTTTTACTTAAATTAATGTCAATTTTAATTAAAAAGACACATTTGGATTTATACCGGTCACATCATGCATTTTATTGAGGTGGGGTTGATTTATACACGTCACAAATGACTCATTTATCTTTTTACTAAATTATAAAAATAATTTGAATGCATTTACTTAGTTTTTAGTATTTTAGTTTTATTTTTTACTAAAATTAATGTCAACATTAAATAAAAAGAGACACTTTGAGTCATACTAGTCACACCGTGCATCAGATTGAGGTGAGGTTGATCCATACACGTCAAAAATGACTTATAGATCATTTTCCTAAAGTATCAAAACAATATTAATTAATTTTCTCATTTTTTAGTATGCCAATTGGGTTTTTTTACTAAAATATCATTTCAAACTGGAAACATGCATTTTGAGTCAAAACGATCGCATCGTACATCAATTTTACATGAGACTACTTCATACATGTCAAAAAGAATATATGAATATTTATCCTAAATTATTAAGAAAATCAGAGTGAATTTGATAGGTTTTCAGTGAGTAACACATTTTGAGCTAAAATTTCAATTTTAAACTGATAACATACACTTTTAGTCATATCAGTCACACAGTTCGTCGGATTGATGTGTGGTTGATTCCTACAAAACAAAAATGACTGATGGATAGTTGTCCTAAATTATCAAAACAATCTGAATTCATTTGATCAATTTTTAGTAAGTCACTTGTTCTTTTTTCTAAATTTATTGTTAATTTATTATAAAAAGACACACTTAAAGTCATAATGATAACACAATGTGTAGGATTTAGGTGAGGTTGATTTGTACATATCAAAAATGATTTATGGATCATTTTCCTATAGTATCAAAACAATCCTAATGCATTTGATCAGTTTGTAGTTTGTAACTTGTTCTTTTTACTAAAAATACTGACAATTTTAAATATAAATTGACACTTTGAGTCTTTCCGGCCACATATTCATGATATTTATGTACATTCTTCCATCAGGTATTATTCTCATTCATTTCTAAACAAATATATCTCATCTTGTGAATATGAGTATTTTCGACAATCATGGTAGTACTGAAAAAATATAAATACATAAAGGATTAATAAATATTTTAAATGAAATAGTAATTATCTTTGAAAATACCTCTTCAGGGATACTGGTTTGTTCATGGGATATGATCTCTTTCATAAATTTACAAACACAATAACCATAGTCTTTATCAGTTGTTTATCTCAGACACCGCAAAAACATAGAGAAAAGTAAGTAATTTTTTTATGTGTTTGGATAGTGAAATCTTATTATATATACCCTAATTTGTATCCAGTCGTAGTACTTTTGATGTTTCTTGTTCTTTTCCCTTGGCCTCATTCCATGATGTAGAAGATATTCATGCACCACCCTATTATAATATAATCCCCATTAAAAGATAATATAAATTATATAACTAGATTTTTAGTTCTAAAATGTTAGATGTAGTGTATTAAAAATTGACAAATGCCATCATTTGTGGTTAGTTTGTTGGATATCCATGCAATGAATCCAAAAAATAAATATTTGGAGTATCCAAATTGATCACAATGAGCATCCAATGGTGCCTAAAAACACAAAAAGGAATAATTAATTAAATAAATTAAAATATATTTGATATGATTAAATTGTATAGTTTTACCCCTACATCATTAGTATTAAGAAGATTCTGCCATCCATATCTTTTCTATTAAACGATTTGAGCAGGCCTGCCACTATTTCAACCTCTTTCTTGGATTCTGTATTTGTTTGTTCTATAGAGGTGACGTGAGGACTAACGAGTCCAAAATTTTGTTCACAAGGAAATACCTTCAATTGTTTTTCATATATACGTATGTAAAAAATATGAAATGTATTTAGTCATAATTATCAAAGTATATCAGTTTTTTGAAAATCAAATGATGAAAACATACCTCATGTATACATTCACAACTAAGCCACCTAGCCAATCATGATCCAAGATTTCACTTACATTGTCAACACTAAGGAAATTTGGATCTTCCCCACTGTACATATTTTCATCAAAAATAATTGTGTAAACCCCACCGTCTTTCAACTTCGCATCACATGATCCTAAAATGATAATAAATTTTGACATAGAATGGGTATGTTTAAAGTGATTTCTGTGGATCATTTTGATCGGTCAGTTGATCTTTAAGATGGTTTTGAGCTGTTCTTTCTTTTCACCCGCTTCTCTATGTCTGTCTGTAATAAAATTCATCATTTTAGACCTTTTTTCATTAAATGTTAAAGGTTTATCTTGAAAAATAAATTTTAAATGAATACCTCCTTGTAGACATGTTTTTTACAAGTTGTGATGGCCATGTGATGAATGTTCCAAGAGATTTTTTGACCTTATGAATATCTTCATCATCAATTGGAATAGTTAGATCGGTGCTTGGATCATGAGATTCATTTATCAATACTTTGACATGACCCATTTTAAGTGGTTTGTTGTGTAACATGGAATTATGGATATTAAACACCATAGCCCTCACTACAAGCTGAAGGGTGGGTGTTGAAAGATATAAATCATAGTCATTTTCACCCTGTACAATATCAGTATAGGAAATGTATTTGTGTCTATCTGATTAAATATTCACATAAATAATTATTAGAACATTTATTACCTTAGCTAAGATAGGTTTTTGAGGGGAATGGATCACCATAAAGCTAGTGGGGGGGGGGGGGGTCGGGATCTTCACGAACTAGTTGTTCTTGAGATGTTTCTTATCTTCCCCCCACCATCATATTTTCTAGGAACTATCTCTAAAATTGAATATGTTCTTCAAGGATAGATATTATTTATCTCATCATTTTTATTTCTTCACTTTGATCCTCCTCTTGTTTTTTTTTCTCAAAAAATGTTCAGGATGTCACCCCAAAATCTGTACCTTTGACGTAACTATACTTTTTGGGCTGCTTCAAGGCCACTGAAAGTATATCTGCATCCAGTTTGGGTGTTTTTGATTTCTATGACTATGTTAGATATAAAATATAGGAAAATAAGTAATCATTGTTATGTAATATCAATCAAAAGAAAAAAATATTTATTATGTCATACTTACACATGTTTCCAACACTTTTTGTTTGTTTTGATCTATTAGTATCCCATATTTATTTACACATGCCTCCTTCTATAGCACATGGAGTGGGGTGGAAGTGACATTGGATTTGGATTCATCAATATGTATATAAATAGAGGAACATAGTTATAATGTTGTTTCATGTCACATAAAAATGTTATGGTAGATTTAAAATACTTACCAATCTTTTTTCAAGTGAAGTGTACCCCATTATTTATTTACGGTAGGGGTACACTGGTTTTTCTACTCATTTCTTATTTTAAGCACTCAGTTGTTATTTCAAAAATAAAAAATTATCAATCAAAGTGATGAATACACGTATCATCAAAAAAAGTATTACCAAACACAATGTACTTGAATAGACTTCTCTGCATGATGACTAGAAAATGCATCCCACTCTCCTCAGTTTATTAGGTGTGCATAAATATGAGGCAGGTGCGGGTTTATTTTTCCTTCAACATCTTTAAGATAAAATTTCATTAAAATTTTGAGAAATCCTCTATGAATTATTCCAGAAACCCTTGATACATATTCCCCATGTGAGTCATCCACTATAAATTCACTCTACAAGGGATGATGAAGAGTAAGTCAATGTTTAATTATTTTATTTTTTAGTAAATTAAAAAAATGATATCATAATGTTACTATAATATCTCCCCAAATTAGTGTCTTATTCCCAATGAAAACATGGTTCCACGACTATACATCAATCATCAAGTGTTGTCGAGTGACAATTCTAATGTAACTACTGAACATAGCCTTGTTGGGGTTAACATGTTGGCCCCTCTTATTCCATTCGACCTCATATTTGATGCCTTTTGCTTTTTTCCTTAAATATTTTTTCTAACATAATCAAACTAAGACACTCCTATTTTTTCTATGCTGCCAATGTTTCATTTCCTACCATTTCCTTGGTTTCAAAATCATCAATATGTTCCTCCAGAGAGCTACCATTGACATATGTAAATAGTGGTTGTACCTCTGCACTGGGAGAAGCAGCAACAACAGGTTGAGAAACCTGTTGGTCCTCTACACTACGAGTAGCTACAAGTTGAGAGACCTATTGTGCCTCGGTATTGGAAGAATCATCATGTACAGAAGTCATTATCTGTAGAAGTGGTTTAAAATTTAATTTAGATTACATAAATTTATTAGAGAAAAGATAATAACATAAGGTAACTTGGTGTATATTACAAAAAATATAACCTAATTATTGAACTCTATTTTTTTAAAGGATGAAGGGATTTAACCCCTCTATCGACTATACAAATACCTTTATTATAGTCTTCTG
Source organism: Viscum album (assembly GCA_963277665.1). NCBI lineage: Eukaryota > Viridiplantae > Streptophyta > Magnoliopsida > Santalales > Viscaceae > Viscum > Viscum album. The sequence goes on from OY728128.1 coordinate 1,452,031,512, forward strand.
TGAAATACAAAATGACATCTACATTGGGACCGCTGTGAAATGATTGTGACATCCCAATGAAAGAGCCATCCTCTATTGAGTTTTCATCTGACCCTTTAATGGTTTTGGCAGATAATAGAATAATTGACCAATTTTGGTTTGAGGGATATGGAAAATAAAATACTTGTACTGCCTATGATTCCATTATAAATGGTTCATCTCTATACCCTTCCTTAATAAAATTAAATTTCATGAATCCCAACTCATCTATTTTATTAGCACTACTGTTATCAACCCACTTGCATTGAAAAATCAGAACTTGGAAGTTCATATAATCCAAATCCCATATTTGTTTGATGATGCCAAAGTATGACATATTCTTATAAATTGGATTTCTATCCTTAGCACCGAAAACATGCATCACTTCATCCACAAGTGTAACTCCACTATTCTACATGGTACTATCTTCATCATGTTCATTATTATAGAATTTTTAACCGTTAATTACATAATCATTATAAGATAATACATACACACTTGGTCCTCCGACTAGCCATCGAAGTCATTCTGAAATTGAGTCTGTGTTTTCATATGAATCCTTAAATATGTGGTCTTGAAACAATCCTATAAATCGTCTATTATATTGTATTTGATATACATTTTCATCCCTTTATGGATTAACTACTACAAAAACGGGCTTTATTAGCGCTCCAAATGGGCTTTAACATCACTGTAAAGCTCAGTGCTGATGGGGGGGGGGGGGGTCCCCTTTATCAGTTATAAAAAAGAACTAATAAAGGGAGACTTTATCAATGCTAAAAAATCACTAATAAAGGATCCCTTTATCAGTGTTAAAAAATCATTGATAAAGGGATACTTTATCATCACTAAAAAGGCGCTAATAAAGGACTCCTTTATCAATGCTAAAAAAGTGCTAATAAATGTGGTTTTATCAACCCTTTTTTAGAACACATAAAGTGATCCTTTATCATTGCTAAAAAAGTGCTGATAAATTCCCTGTCTGCTGTAACATAAAATTCTACAGTAGCACACCCAAACAAGACCTGGAAAAAATTCAGCATCTCAACAAGTATACCCATACAAAATTAACACATAATTCATAAGGTAATTACACCAAGTATACCCATACAACAAGTATAACCATACACCAATTAACAAATAATTCATAAGTTAATTAAATACATAAAGAATTTAATTCAGAATTTAGGGGGTTGGGGGGGCTGTTCAGGGGTTTGGGGTGGCTATCCAAAGGGAGGTAGGGGTGTCCAGGGGGATGGGGGGGTGTCTGGGTGGATAGGGTTGTCCAGGGGTTGGGGGAGGGGGTGGTCCAGGAGGTTGGGGTGGGGGGGGTTGTCCAAGGGGGGTGGGGTGGTGTCCAGGAGGGTGGTGGTGGCCGTCCATGGGTGGGGGGTGTCCAGGGGGGTGGGGTGTCCAGGTGGTGGGGTGGTGTCTAGGAGGGGTGGGGGTGCCGTCCAGGGGGTTGGTGGGTGTCCAGGGGGGGTGGGGGTGTCTGGGGGGGGGGGGGGTCAGGGGGGTTGTCTAGGGTGGGGGGGGGGGTGTCCATAGGGGGTGTCTAGGGGGTTGGGGGGGGGGGGCTTTCCAGGGGTGGGGGTGTCTAGAGGGGTGGGGGGTGTCCATAGGGTGGGGTGGTGTCCAGGGGTGTGTGTGTGTGTGGGGGGGATTTAGGGGGTTGGTGGGGCTGTCCAAGGGGGGTGGGGTGGTGTCCAGGGGGGTGGGGGTGGATGTATATGGGGGTGGGGGTGTCCAGGGGGTGGGGGAGGTGTCTAGGTGGTGGGGTGGTGTTTAAAAGGGGTGGGGGCGTCCAGGGGGTGGGGGGGGGGGCGTCCAGGGGGTTGGGGGTCATCTAGGGGGATGTTCAGGGTGGTGGTGGTGGGGGGTGTCTAGGGGGGGTGGGTGTCCAAGGGGGTGGGGGGGTCTGGGGGGGAGGGGTCGGGGGGGGGGGGGGGGGGAGGGGGGGATGTCCAGGGTGGGTGGGGGGGGGCTATCCATGGGGGTGTCCAGGGGGGTGGGGGTGTCTAGGGGGTTTGGGGGGCTTTTCAAGGGGTGGGGGTGTCCAGAGGGGTGGGGGGTGTCCATGGGGTGGGGTGGTGTCCAGGGGTGGGGGGGGGGGTCTAGGGGGTTGGTGGGGCTGTCCAAGGGGGGGTGGTGTGGTGTCCAAGGGGGTGAGGGTGGCTGTCCATGGGGGTGGGGGTGTCCAGGGGGTGGGGGAGGTGTCCAGGTGTTGTGGTGGTGTCTAGGAGGGGTGGGGGGGGGGGGGGTCCAAGGGGTTGGGAGCATCCATAGGGTTGGGGGGGGGGGGGGGGGGCGTCTAGGGGGGGTGGGGGGGGGGGTATTCATGGTGGTTGGGGGTGTCCAAGTGGGTGGGTGTCCAGGGGGGTGGGGGGTGTCTAGGGGGGGGGGTCGGGGGGTTGTCCAGGGTGGGGGGGGCTATCCATGGGGGTGTCCAGGGGGGTGGGGGTGTCTAGGGGGTTGGGGGGGGGGGGCTTTCTAAGGGGTGGGGGTGTCTAGAGGGGTGGGGGTGTCCAGAGGGTGGGGTGGTGTCCGGGGGGGGGGGGGGGCAGTCCAGGGGGTTGGTGGGGCTATCCATGGGGGGTGGGGTGGTGTCCAAGGGGGTGGGGGTGGCTGTCCACGGGGGTGGGGGTGTCCAGGGGGTGGGGGAGGTGTCTAGGTGGTGGGGTGGTGTCTAGGAGGGGTGGGGGAATCCAGGGGGTGGGGGTCCGTCCAAGGGGTTGGGGGGGTGTCTATGGTGGTGGTGGTGGTGGGGGGGGGGGGTGTCCAGGGGGGTGGGGGAGGTGTCTAGGTGGTGGGGTGGTGTCTAGGAGGGGTGGGGGAATCCAGGGGGTGGGGGTCTGTCCAAGGGGTTGGGGGGCTGTCCAGGTGGGGTGTCTATGGTGGTGGTGGTGGTGGGGGGGTGTCCAGGAGGGGTGGGTGTCCGGGAGGTGGGGGGTGTCCGGGGGGGGGGGGGGGGTGTTTAGGGTGGGGTGGGGGGATGTCCATGAGGGTGTCCAGGGGGGTGGGGGTGTCTAGGGGGTTGGGGGGATTTCCAGGGGGTGGGGGTGTCCAGAGGGGTGGGGGGTGTCCAGAGGGTGGGGTGGTGTCTAGGGGGGGTGGGGTTCCAGGGGGTTGGTGGGGCTGTTCAAGGGGGGTGGGGTGGTGTCCAGGGGGTGGGGTGGCTGTCCATGGGGGTGGGGTCTCTAGGGGGGAGGTGTCCAGGTGGTGGGGTGGTGTCTAGGAGGGGTGGGTGGGTGGGGGGGGGGCTTCTAGGGGGGGTGGGGGTATCTGAGGGGGGGGGGGGGGGGGGGGTTGGGGAAGATATCCAGTGGGGGGGGGGCTATCAATAGGAATGTCTAGGGGGGTGGGTGGTGTCTAGGGGGTTGGGGGGATTTTCAGGGGTGGGGGTGTTTAGAGGGGTGGGGGGGGGGGTGTCCAGGGGGTGGGGTGGTGTCCAGGGTGTGTGTGTGTGTGTGTGGGGGGGGTCCAGGTGGTTAGTGGGGCTATACAAGGTGGGTGGGGTGGTGTACAGGGGGGGTGGGGGTGGCTATCCATGGGGGTGGGGGTGGCCAGGGGGTGGGGGAGGTGTCCAGGTGGTGGGGTGGTGTCTAGGAGGGGTGGGGGGGGGGGGCGTCCAAGGGGTGGGGGGGGAGTACAGGGGGTTGGGGGGTGTCCATGGGGGGTGGGGGTGGAGGGGGGTATGTCCAGGGTTGTGGAGGGGGGTGTCTAAGTGGTGGGGTGGTGTCTAGGAGGGGTGGGGGTGCCGTCCAGGGGGGTTGGTGGGTGTCCAGGGGGTGGGTGGGGGGGGGGGGTGTCCATGGGGTGTCTAGGGGTGGTGGGATGGTATCCAAGGGGTTGAATCATACATAAATGACCCATGTATCGTTCTCCAAAAGGATCAACACAATTCTAATGCGTTTGGTCAGATTTTTGTACGTCAGTTGTTGTTTTTACTTAAAATTCTGTCCATTTTAAACAAAAGAGAGACACTTTGAGTGATACTAGTCACACCGTGCCTCGGATTGAAATGAGTTTGACTCATACATGTCACCAACACACCCATGGATCATTCTCATAAAGTATAAACACAATCCTAATGCATTTGGTCGGATTTCCATAGGTCAGTTGTTGTTTTCACTTAAAATTTAGTCCATTTTAAACAAAAGAGAGACACTTTGAGTGATACTGGAAACACTGTGCCTCAGATTGTGGTGTGGTTGACTCATAAACATAATAAATGACTCATGTATCATTATCCTAAATTATCAACACAATATGAATGAATTTGGTCAGATTTCCATACGTCAGTTGTTGTTTTCACTTAAAATTCTATGCATTTTAAACAAAAGAGAGACACTTTGAGTGATAGCGGTCACAAAGTGCCTCGGATTGAGGTGGGTTTGAATCATACATGTCACCAACACGCCCATGGATAGTTATCCTAAAGGATAAACACAATCCAAATGCTTTTGGTTTGATTTCTGCAGGTTAGTTGTTGTTTTCACTTAAAATTTCGTCCATTTTAAACAAAAGAGATACACTTTGAGTGATACCGGACACACCGTGCCTTGTATTGAGGCATTGTTCACTTTTACATGTCAAAAATCACCCATGTATTGTTCTACTAAAGTATCGACACAATCCAAATGCATTTGGTTAGATTTCTGTATGTCAGTTGTTGTTTTCACTTAAAATTCCGCCCATTTTAAACAAAAGAGAGACACTTTGAGTGACATTGGCCACACTGTGCCTTGGATTGAGGTGGGGTTGACTTTTACACATCACCAATTCACCCATGGATCGTTCTACTAATGAATCAACATAATAATAATGCGTTTGGTAAGATTTACGTAGGTCCGTTGTTGTTTTCATTTAAATTTTTTTCCATTTTAAACAAAAGAGAGACACTTTGAGTGATACCAGCCACACCGTGCCTCTAATTGATGTGGGGTTGAATCTTACACCTCATAAATGATCCATGTATCATTATCCTAAATTATCAACACAATAAAAATTCATTTGGTCAGATTTCCATACGTCAGTTGTTGTTTTCACTTAAAATTCTGTCCATTTTAAACAAAAGAGAGACACTTTGAGTGATACCGATCACACCATGCCTTGGATTGAGGTGGTGTTGACTCATACACATCAACAACGCACCCATGGATCATTCTACTAAAATATCAACACAATACAAATTAATTTGGTCAGATTTTCGTAGGTCAGTTGTTGTTTTCACTTAAAATTCTGTCCATTTTAAACAAAAGAGAAACAAATTGAGTGATACCGGCTACACCGTGCCTCAGATTGAGGCGGGGTTGACTTTTACACTTCAAAAATAACCCATGAATTGTTCTCCTAAAGGATCAAAATATTAAGGATGAGTTTTTTTTGTATTTTTGTATGTCAGTTGTTGTTTTTACTTAAAATTCTGTCCATTTTAAACAAAAGAGAGACACTTTGAGTGATACCGGCCACACCGTGCCTCAGATTGAGGCGGGGTTGACTCGTAAACATCACCAACACACCCATGTATCATTATCCTAAAGTATCAATTCAATCTAAATGCGTTTGGTTGGATTTATGTATGTTAGTTGTTGTTTTCACTTAAAATTTTGTCTATTTTAAACAAAACAGAGACACTTTGAGTGATACCGGCACACCATGCCTCTGATTGAGGTGGGGTTGACTCATACACGTCACTAACGCTCCCATGGATCGTTATCCTATAGGATCAACATAATCCGAATGTGTTTGGTCAGATTTCCGTAGGTCAGTTGTTGTTTTCACTTAAAATTCTATCCATTTTAAACAAAAGAGAGACACTTTGAGTGATACTGGCCACACCGTGCCTCAGATTGAGGTGGGGTTGACTCGTACACTTCACCAATGAACCCATGGATCATTCTCTTAAAGGATCAACACAATCCAAATTCATTTGGTTAGATATTAATGTATTTTGGATATTTTAGTGGTTTTTGTTATCCAAAGCCCAAAGAAAAGTGGTTCCTCATTCTTGCATGTTGCTAGTGCATTTCATCTGTTAAAATGGAAAAATGACTCTTTGGAAAAAGGATGTTTTATTTAATAAAAATTAAAATTTTCCTATGAACATTTACATACAACAAAGTTTCATCTTTTGATCCCCTTAACCCCTCTAAAAAATGACCACCAATTGTACATGTCCCCAAGTCAGATCTTCATGCTATTTTTGTACAATCTTCCATCAGGTATGCAGCCCACTCATTTCTGAACAAATCTATATCATCTTGTGAGTATGAGGATTTTTGGAAGTCATATTAGTACTACAAAATATATAAATAAATAATTAATAAATAAATTAAATGAAATAGTAGTTGTTTTTGAAAATACCTCTTTAGGGATGCTAGTTTGTTGATAAAAAACGATCTCTTTAATAAATTTAAAAACATAATAACCGCAATCATTATAGTTTGTTTGTTTTGGACACTGCAAAAAATTTGATCATTAGGAGAATAATTAACTTGTGTTGATATGTGTTTGGATAGTGAAATTTTATTATATATACCCTGATATTTGTCCAGACGTAGTACTTTCTCGCCTCCTTAAGCTTAGCCCCTATCCTTATTCCTTTTTTAGATGATAATGATACACTGCCCTATCATAATAGAATCCTTAGTAAAAGACAGTATAATTTATATTACTTGATGTTTAGACCTAAAACGTAGGATGTAGTGTCTTATAGATTCACAAACTCCATCATGTGTGGTCAGTTTGTTGGATATCCTTGCATTAAATCCAGGAAATAAATATTTGGAGTATCCAAGTTCACCGTAATTAGTAGCCAATGTTGCCTAAAAACACAAAAAGTAATAAGTAATAAAAGAAGTGAAAATATAATTGATATGATTTAATCGTAGAGTTTTACCTTTGCATGGTTGGTATTAGGAAGAGTCTGTCATTTGTAATCTTTCTTTCAAATGTTTTCAGCAAGCTGTTAACTATTTTATCCTTTTTTGATGACTCTAATTTCTTTAGATATGTTTATGTGGTATGAGGAATAACGAGTCTGAATTTTGGCTCATGGGGAAATTCCTTCAACTATTTTTTATATATACGTCTGTCAATAATATAAAATGCATTTAGTCATAATTTTCACATTTTATCAGCTTTTAGAAAATCAATTCAAGAAAACATACCTCATATATAAATTTACAACTGTGATGCCTAGCCAACCGTTTTCAAGGATCTCATTTACATTTTCAGTAACAACGAAATCTCAACTTTCCTCTCTGTATATATTCTTTTCGAAAACCACTATATAACCACTACCACCTCTTAGCTTCGTATCCACATGAGTCTTCAATGATAGTAAATGTGGATAGAGAACATGTGGTGTTATTTTGCTTTAAATAGCTCTTTGGGATCAATTGGTCGATCCTTTAGATGCTTTTGAGCCAACATTTCTTGTCACCCCTTCCCTTTCTCCTTATTTAATAACATTCATTGGTTCAGACCCTTTTTTCATTAATTGTTAAATGTTTATCTTGAAAAAAAGGAAATAAATACCTCTTTGTCTCCATATACTCTTATAAGTTGTGAAGTCCATGCAATGAATTTACCAATAGCCTTTTCGACTGTATGAATATCATCGTCATCAAGTGGAATAGGTATCTCTGCATTTGGCTCATGAGCTACAGTTATCATCACTTTCAGATGATCTTTCAGAAGTGGTCTATTATGCAGCTTGTCCTCTGGGATGTTGAACACTGTAGCCCTCACTACAAGGTGATAGGTGGGTGTTGACATATATAAATCACATTCATTATCACCCTGTAGAAGATCAGTATAGGAAAAGTATCAGTGTTTGTCTGATTCACATTTCATGGGAACAATTATTATAATATTTATTACCATGGCTAAGACAGCTCTTTGAGGGGAATGGCTCGCCTCAAAGCTGGTGGGAGGTGGGGTGAGATCTTCACGCACTGGTTGTTCCTGAGTTGTGTCTTCTCCTTGCTTCCCACCCATAAAATTTCCTATCAAATATCCCTACCATTGAAATCATTATTCAAGAGTTTCTAGTATTTCTCTCATTTGTTTAAATTTTTCATCTCTATCATCTGTTTTCTTCTAAAAATATACTCGGTGTGTCACCCCAAACCCCGCACCTCTGACACGACCATATTGTTCTGGCCACTTCAAAGCCGTCAATAATAGGTCTGTATCTGCTACAGGAGTAGCTGATTCTTGTGATTGTCGAATATAGGAAAATAACTAATTATTTTTATGTAATAGAAATTTAAAACAAATCTTTTTATCTTCGTGTCATACTTACACATATTTCACACAATTTTTGTGTTTTTTCATCTACTAGCTTCCCTTCCCTATTCACACATGACTCCTTCCATAGCACATGACATGAGATAGAAGTGTCTTAGGTTTTAGACTCATCAATCTACATATAAATATATAAATATAATTATGATGTTGTTTCTTGGTACCTAACAATATTATTGTAAATTTAAAATACATACCATTTTCTTTTCTAGTGAAGCGTACCCCATCCTTGCTTTACGATAGGGGTATGTTGGTTTTAATGCACGTTCCTTATTTTTAGTACTGAGTTGCTGTTTCATAAATGAAATATTGACAATCAAAGTGATGAATACATGTATCCTCAAACAACGTATTATCACCCATAATGTACCTGGAACTTCTCATCCCCACGACAGCCAATAAATGAATCCCATGCTTCTTGGGATATCAGGTGAGCATAGAAAAGGGTTGGGTGCGGGTTTATTTTAACTTTAGAATCTTTCAGGTGACATTTTGTTAAAATAATGTGAAAACCTCAATGAATCCTTCCTGCAAGCCTTAGTACATAATTCTTGTGTGAATCATCTACTATAAATGTAATCTGAAAGAGATTGAGAAGAGTAAGACACTGTTTCATTATTTTATTTTCTAGTAAATTAAAGAAATAATATCATAATGTTACTGTAATTTCTTCCCAAATCACAGCCTTCATCCCGGACAGAACATGGTTCCATGAATCTATGTCAATAGGCACACGTTTCCGAGTGAAAATTCCAATGTAACTACTAAACATAGCCTTGTTGGGATTCACATGTTGGCCTTGTTCATTCCATCTGACATCAAATTTGATGCCTTTGATTTTCACCTTAAGAACTTTGGCTAACACCGTCAAAATACGACGCACCTGTGTTTTCTACAATGTCGGTCCTTTATTCCGACCATTTCATTGATATAAACATCATCTATATGTTAATCTGAAATGGTAGCAATGGCATGTGATGATGGTTGTTGGACCTCAACACTAGGAGCAGCAACATGTTCAGAAACTTGTTGTTGCTCTGCACTATGAGCATCCACAGCAGAAGCAGCAGCAGTAGCAACAACAACTTGAGAGACTTGTTTAGCCTCGAGGTTTGGAGAACCAGAACGTGCTGAAGTTATTATCTGCAAAAGTGGTTGAACAATTAATTTAGATTACATAAATTCAGTAATGATAAGATAATAACATGAGATAACAAGATCTATATTACAAACAAAATATAAGTTGTTTATTGAACTCTCTTTTTTTTCAAAGGATTAAGGGATTTGACACCTCTATTGATTATCCAAATCCCTTCATTATGGTCTCCTCTAACATACAAAACATCATATACATTGGGACCACTGTGAAATTATTGCGACATACCACTGAAAGAATCGTCCTCAACTAAAATTTTATCATGCCCTTCAGTAGTTTTGGACGATAACAGAACAATCAACCACTTTCAATTTGTAGGATCTGGAACATAAAAAACTTGTACCGCTTGTGATGCCATTATAAACTATTCATCTTTGTACCCTTCTTTACTAAAATAAACTTTCACAAATCCCCATTCATCTATTTTAACACCACTGTTGTTATCAAACCATTTTCATTGAAAAATCTACAATTAGAATGTCATATAATCCAACTCCTATATTTGTTTGATAATGCCAAAGTATGACATATTTGCATAAATTGGATTTCTTTCCTTAATACCAGAAACATGCATCACTTCAGCCACAAGTGTAACTACACTATTTTTAATGGTACTATCTTCATCACGTTTATCTGTATAGAATATATAACCATTAATTAAATAACCATTGTAAGATAATACACACACACTTGGTCTGGAAGCTAGCCATTGAATTCATTCTGAAATTGAATTCGGATTTTCATCTAACTCCTTAAAAATATGGTCCTACCATCCTATAAATCGGTGATTATGTGTATTTGATATCCATTTTTCATCCCTTGATGGATTCAACTGCCTAATAATTTCTTTGTGAGTTTCAATATATGGAGTAACCTCCCAACTGTTATGCAAACCAGAAAGGTGGGCCTGCTCCTGATCTGTAATAATGATTGTCACAACATCTCTTCCAGAAATTCCCTCAGCCTCAATGCATCCAGTGTGACAAGATTTCGGGAGACTAATGATTTCCACATCAGATAGGAATTCAGTACAGAATTCAATGGCTTCCTCAACAATATATCACTCCACTATACAACCCTCTGTCTGACTTCGATTTTTGACATACCCTTTCAAAATCTTCATATACCGTGTAATGGGGTACATACATCTATAGTGAATAGGACCACATAGTCAAATATCTCTCACCAAGTGAATCATCAAATGAACCATCATATCAAATAATGTTGGCGGGAAGAACATTTTTAATTCACATAATATGATGAAAATTTCTTTTTCTATAGCTGGAAATTTCACCGAGTCTAAAATATTTCTACATATAGCTTTGAAAAAGAAACAAATCTTGGTTAACATATGAAAAACATTATTGGAAAAAATTCAATGTTAATTTATAGGAATTAAATTTTGCATCAAAACATGGAAGTCATGTGATTTCAAACCTTTTAACTTCAAATCATTCATTGACACAATGTTCTTGATATTTGATGAATACCCCTATGGAACCTTTACATCATTGAAGAAGTTGAAAAAATGATATCTCTCCTCCCTAGAAAGAGTGTAAGAAGCTGGAGGAAGAAAGATTTGATTTTCACCCTTCACAGGAGCCAAATCTTCTCATATTCCCATGTCAACCATGTCCAACCTTGCCTTAATTCCATCCTTTTTTTTCCAGGTGAATTTAGCAACGTTACAATAACACTGTCACTTACATTTTTTTCTACATGAATCACATAAAGAAAATGTATGACGTATAGACAATTCCAGTATGGTAATTAAAAAAAAACTGATATCCTTTTCCAACCAATTTTCGTAAGGTTTTTTGAAAATGGTTTACCAAAAACAGTGTTCACATTTTTACTTTATCAAATAGCTGATCACCTGTTAGTGGAGACAATGCTGTGTGTTTTTCTAAACTTCCATTGAATGATGTTGTCCAAGATCAGTACTTATGCCGACGAGGTAGAAATATACAATGTCCTAGAAACACAGATTTCAATGAATGTTTCAACCTAATTGATTCATTATATTCTTCGCACATGGGACACCCTTGAGTTTATTTAATGCTATATCATGACAAATTTCCATAAGTAGGGAAATCATTTATCATCCAATACAACATCACTCTCAACGTGAAGTATTAACTTTTATAAGCATCATACAACATAACACCTGAATCCCACAATAACTTCAAATCCTCGATCAAAGGATCCAAATAAACATCAATATCATTACCTAGTTGTTTTCGTCCTAATATAAGCATAGATAACATGATGAATTTCTGCTTCATGCATAACTAGGGTGGAAAGTTATAATTTACCAAAATAACAGGCAATGTGCTGTGAGTTCTGGTTTGAAAACCAAAAGGATTAACTCCATCTATATATAATGCAAGACGAAGGTTTCTTGACTCTTTTCCAAATTCAGGATACTCATGATCAATTTTCTTCCATTGAGGAGAGTCGTACAAATGACGTAATTTCCCATCTTTATTTCTTTTATCTGCATTCCACGACAATTGTCTTGCAGTTTCTTCACTTCCATATAGACAGGTAAACCCTGTAATTATTGGAAAGTACCATACAAATTTCATAGTGCTAGATTCATGTTTCTTGTATTGAGAAGCACCACACTTTGGACATTCTGTAAGTGATTTTTTCTCCCTGAGAAACAATATACAGTCTTTCGGGTATGCATGTATTCTTTCATAAATCATACCCATCGAGCGTAGCATTCATTTAACTTGATATGTCCAGCTTGAGAGCTCATTATCTTTTGGGAGCATGTCATTCAAGAGAGCAAGTAGTTCCGTAAAATTGAAATCACTCCATCTGTTGTCTACTTTGAATTTATACAACTTCTGTACAGCTGACAATGCTGTATATTTAGTTCAACCAACATACAATGGCGTCTTTTGACAACTCTTTAACTTCTTAAACAATTTTGGGCAATCAAAAAGTCCATCTTCAATTCTCCTTGTCATTTCCTCAATATAACCACCATCATCATTGACATATGTAATAACATCCTCCATACAGTCTTCTTCATTATCCATATTTTTATTCATATCTAATGATCCATAAAATGCAGTTTTATCCCAACCAGTAGCTACATTATCTTTTTCTACATGTTTATTCCAACATTTATAACTCCGATCTATTCCGTGACATATCAAATGTTCTTCCAACTCCTCTAGAGTAAGTAGTCTAGAATAACAACAATGTAAACACAGAAAAAGGATTTTAGAAGGATCATTTGTGTGATCCTTTGCAAACTTGATGAACCCTTTCACTCCATTCTCACACTCTATTGTCAAACGATTAACATCCATCCAATCTTTATTCATATCCATCCTATTTGAATCTAAAATATTAGTATTTATGGTTCAATTACATAAAAAAAGACTTCCAAATACAAGAATACTCAAGAATGATAGATCTACCACTTCTAGGTCTCTACCCTACATTCAATATCATCATGCCTAATATTTTTGGTAAGCTCAAGTTACTTACTTTAAATCACAGGGGGGATAATCACTTGTGTCATAGATGGTCTCCCATGTTATTCTATATGAAAATTTTAACAAATATTATTGAACTATCATCCCATTCAATCCTCATGAGTTTCTAATTCCAAACTCCATCTTAACTCTCAACTAAAGCTCTGATACCACACTATCATAACTCTTCACCACTAGGAACCGCTCCTAAAATGGTAGTGAAAGTAAGTGTAATTCATGAATCCTACCTCTAATAGTACATAGGTTGGAGACTAGAATTGAGGTTATAAAATAAAGAAATGGGAGGTGTTTCCCTCATAAATCCCAAGAACAAAGATAAACCACCAATCAATTCCATATAATATAAAATAAAACCGAATCCGCAATTCATGTGAATTTAATACATAAAAAAGGTATCTAAAATAAAATATCAAAAAAAAAATCCTAAACTAGTGGCTCTGGTGGTAACTCCTAGCCTCAAGATTGTAATTTCCATCTTGGTCACCAAATCCATCTTCAAAAACTTATAAAAATAATTATATAAATAGGGGTGATCATACAATTATACTCAGTAGGATCCTTCCCAAAACCTCTCATGAAAATGTGTATGAAATATATTAATTCCTTAGTGAATAAATAACAGAACTAATACACACCAATATATGGTCATATATCACCCAACCTCATCTAAGATCACTCAACCAATATCACATTCAAGTATAGTAACATAATATCAAAAGAATATATATTAATAAATTACCCCACATCCACTTCCCCACTAATCTAGTCATTCTCACACTCTAATGGAATATTTCTTATGCTTCAACCCCTTCTATAAAATCTCAAAACCATATATCCACACATACACATGTCACAAACACATAAAAAACCATATCCACATCACAACCACACATCACATCATCATAACAATATGATATTATGAACATGAAGGACATAAACATCATACTCTCCTCCTATAATGCACAACCCGCACTATGTATCCACACCAAATACACATAATCATGTCAACAAGAATATATATACACCAAAACCTAAAATTGTTATAGGTCGTATATATACACCCACTATGAGCCATTACAACTCATACTAAGTGTGAAGGAGGAGAAGGGAAGAGGGAGTGGTTCTATATGTGTTCCCTCTACAACCTAGATATTGAGAAAAACAGTCAGAACCAAAGTACCCATATGGATTTCAATTAGGTTACTCGACTCAAGTGGTGGTACGTAAGAAATAATAAAAAATATAATAATTATATAGTCACACATAAATCTTTCCTAAGGGTTTACACCAAACTAACACTGCAAACACCCACATAAACTATTGCCTTATTACTACCACCCTTTAATAACCACTTCCATTATAATGCCACAAATAATCCCCAAAAAATCACATAAGCATCCATATAAAAATTACCAACTTCTCATTTCATTTAATATTATAATTTCTTGGATTTTTATTACCATATGAATTTCAATTATTAACCATTTTAATGTAAAAACAATCATTAAATCACTACCCACTATAATCCATTCATTAATCATTAATAACATTTATTCTATCTTTAACCATTCATTAAACATAATTATTCCAATCATTATCATTAATCATTTAACAAACCATCAATTATCATTTCCAACCCATCACCCATTACTATTTTCATTTATTCCAACCATATTCCATGCCAAAAGGAAACTATAACACTACCCAATAACAAATAAATTTTCATGACATAAAATACCACTAAACACATTCTAAGATCCATAAAACCACTTATTTTCTGCCTAAATATCCATATCATTTCTATCATAACCACACAATAATCTATCCATCACTACCGTATTAATTACCACACCACATGATCCCAACCACATCAATCAACCATCACCCTTATAATCATAGTGATAAATACCCCATACATAGTAGCATGAAAGGGAAAACATATAAGAAATTCACAGTAAAACTCCCCCTTAAACATTCTTTCATATTAAAGTAGAATTTATAGTTTAAATATAACACTTTAATTATAGATTTCCATATAACCAATTCATTACCTACCTTAAGTGACTAGAAAATTATGAAAGGTGATTATAACATATTATTAGTAGTAAGAAATTTCTTTCACAACATCAAGAATAAATCACTTAGAAACAACACCAATAAATCCATAAATATATAAGAAATATTATGGAACTTCATAAATCACATGCTAAACTCCCTCTTCACTTTAATTTCCTTTAGTGTAATTCATTATAGTATTTAGGTTAATCAGTAATATACATCCAATGGAAACAAAATAACATTATAATTCCACAATTTACACATAATAAAGAAGGATAAATTTCATGTCCCCAACCTCAACTAAAGATATAACAAATATTTCATAAGAATGAGAAGAATACTTGAATAAAACATGACTTAACACATGAGGGTAATCTAAAAGGCCTATGTATGACCATTAACCATTAAAACCATAACAAAAAAACACAAAAACCAAATCAGAATTGTTTTCACATCCTTCCTAAGAAGAAAGTTCAAGAATAGAATCAAGAAGAAGAGAAAAGAAATTCACCTTAGATTTTAAAGAGGCTAATCTCTTAAAATTTTGGAATAAAACCAATCAAAGGGTGGATAAATATATCCAAATATACATCACTAATCACCTAGGGTTATAGGAAATTTTATTAAATAAAAAATAATTTGATACAAGGCCTAAATTTATAACCATTATTTAAAATTAAATGATAATGATGTGAAAAAGGTCACCATTCCATAATAAAACTCTAATAAAAAAACCATGGCATGTTATCCCTTGAATATATAGGGTCAAAACACATTAAAATTGATATTAATATAATAAGGTCCATGAAACAAACAATTCAACCATGTCATGGCACTCAAACTATCTAGGATCACAATGTGATCCTCAACATCCTCCCTCTAACTCAGAGAACCTTAAACCAAACCACGATGAAATTGAAGGTAATATAGTGAAAAAAAACTCAAATAGACACAACTTAGAAAATTACCACCCAGGTTTCTATATCATAGAAAGGAGAATCATTATATAACACCCCTTATGAAATATTAACCAAAAGGATCATGTAAGATGAACTTAAAACAACTTAAGAACATCACACCACATTACCACCCCTCACAGCACAACTAAGATCGCATAAGATAAACCCAAAAGGGAGTATACCAGATTAATCTAGGGACATCCCTATATAATAATAACCTAGTGATCTTTACACCATGACAAAACTACTTCATGCAGTAACCAAAATTACACTTCAAAACTTATCCACCAAAAATAAACCTAAAAGGAGAAGTGGGATATTTACCTAGAGTAGATCACACCCGCGATGGAGGGAGAGAAGAAGTGTAGAGTGGTTAGCGAGCCTTCTGAGCTACATTGGGAGGGGAAGGTGTGACCTCCAGAGGAGGAGGTGCACAGAAGGATCCACAAACCATTGAGAAATGGATAAGTAGGGTTTACGGGGAGCAGGGTCGAGCAGAGAGTAGGAGAAGTAGGGTTTGTGGGGAGGAGGATCCGTGAAAGGGGTTCGAGGGGGAGGATAAGGAGAAGGTCTAGCGGTGGAGGTCTGAAAATGAGAAGATCGGGGGGGGGGGGGGGGTTGTCGTAGGGGTATAGTACCACGAGAGCTTGAGGGTGCGATAAACAGAGGATACTGTGCACCCAATTTTATAAAATATGGGACTATGGTTTTATCAGTGATTTTTTAGCACTGATAAAGGGTACCCTTTATAAGCGCTAAAATTTTAGGGCTGATAGAGGGATTATTTATCTGTGCTTTTTGTTTAGCTCTGATAAAAGGTGGTGCTTCCCTTTCCCATTTTTTTAGTAGTGATTCAAATACCTAAGAATATCTTTGTGGGTCTTGAAATATGGGTCAACCTCCAAACTGTTATGAAAAATGTAAAGGTGGGTCTACTCCCAATCTGTAATATTGATTGTGACAACCTGTCTTACAGAAATTCCTTCACCCGCAAGCCACCCAGTGTAATGAGATTTTGGTAGACCAATGATTTCCACACCGAACAGGTATTCGGTAAAGAATTCTATAGCTTGCTCAACAATATATCGCTCTGTAGTACAACCCTCTGGCCGACTTTTATTTTTTACATACCTTTTCAAAATATTCATACACCGTTCAATGGGGTAAATCTATCTTTAGTGTATAGGACCACATAGTCGAATCTATATCACCAAGTAAAACATAAAATGAACCATCATATCAAAGAATTCTAGTGGTAAGAACATTACCAATTTACATAATATAATGGAAATTTCTCTTTCCATACTCAGCAATTTCGTCGGGTCTATAACTTTGCTGCATATAGCTTTAAAAAAAAACAGAGCTTCGTTAATGTATAATAGACATTCTTGGGTAATAATTGAATGTAAATCTATATGAATTAGATATTGCATCAAAATGTGGAAGTCATGTGATTTCAGAACCTTTAACTTTAAATCGGTCATTGATACAATGTTCTTGATATTCGATGAATACCCCTCCGAAACCTTTACATCATTAAAGAAGTTTCAAAACTGATATCTCTCCTTCCTGGAAAGAGTGTAAGCACCTGGAGGAAGAAAAGTTCATTTTTCACCCTTCACTGGCGCTAACTCTCCTCGTATTACCATGTTAATCATGTCTAACCTAGCCTTAATTCCATACTTTGTTTTTCCAGGTGCATTTAGCAATGTGCTGATGGAACTATAACATCCATTTTTTTCAACATGTATAACATCAAGAAAGTGTCTGACATACATAAAATTCTAGTATGGTAATTAAAAACTAATCTCTTCTTTCAATTAGTTTTAGTAAGGTTTTTTGAAAATGGTTTACCAAAAGTAGTGCCTACATCTTTTACTTTCTCAAATAGCTGATCACCAGTTAGTGAAAATGGTGTTGTAAGTTATTCTAAACTTCCATCGAATGATGTCATCCAATATCGGTACTTATGTTGTTGGGGTATAAATCTATGATGTCCTAGAAACATGGTTCTAGATGAATTTTTCAACCTAATTGATTGTGTACCTTGTTCACAGACGGGACACCCATGACTTCCTTTAATGCTATATCCTGAAAAATTACCATAAGCAGGAAATTCATTTATCATCCTATACAACTTGGCTCTCAATGTGAAATATTTATTTCTATAATCATCATACAACGTAACACCTAAATCCCACAATAATTTCAAATCCTCGATCAATGGATCCAAATAAACATAAATATCATTACCCAGTTGTTTCAATCCTAATATAAGAATAGATAACATGGCGTGTTTTCATTTCATGCATAACCACAATTGAAAGTTATAATATACCAACATAACCATCCATGTATTATGAGTGCTGCTTTGAAAACCAAAAGGATTCACTCTATCTATAGATAACACAAGACGAAGCTTTCTCTGTTTGTTTCCAAAATCAAGATACTCATGATCGATTCTTCACCATTAAAGAGAGTATGTTGGGTGACATAGTTTTCCATATTTATTTCTTCTATCTGCATTCCACGTCAATTTCCCTACGGTCTCCTCACTTCCATATATACACTTAAACCTTGGAATGATTTTAAATTACCATAAAAATTTCATAGGATCAGATTCATCTTTATTGTATCGAGAAGCGCCGCACTTTGGGTATTCAATAAGTAATTTTTGGTCCTTGCGAAACAGTATACAATCATTCAGGTAGGCATGTATTCATTTAGAGATCATACCCATCGAACATAGAATTAGTTTGGTTTTATATGTTTGGCTTGGGACTTTATTATCTTTTGGGATCATGTCATTCAAGATAGAAAGTAATTCTGTAAAACTGGTGTCACTCCATCTATTGCCTGCTTTCAAATTATACAGCTTCAATATGGCTGACAATGCTGTATATTTAGTGCAACCACCAAACAAAGGCATCTTTGGAGAACTCTTTAACTGCTCAAATAATTTTGGGAAATCATGAAGTTTATCTTCAACTGTCCTTGTCGTTTCCTCAATATGATATTCATCATCATTAACATTTGTAATCACATCCTCGATATAGTCTTCTTCATTTTCCACACTTGTAATCATATTAGATGATCCATAAAACACACTATTATCCCAGCCACTAGCCACATTCACTTTTACCCATGTTTATTCCAAAATTTATTACTTATATCTATTCCATGATATATAAAGTTTTATTCCAACTCCTCTAGACTAACTTTTCTTGATTAACAACAGTGTAAACATGGACAAAGGATTTGAGAAGGGTCATATGCATGATTTTTTGAAAACTTGATGAACTATTTCTCTCTATCTTCATACTCTCTTGTCAAACGACTTGCATCCATCCGGTATTTATTCATATCCATACTATTTTATTCGGTGATATTAGTATTTAACAAAAATAAATACACAGTATATTGATATATTGTAATGGTTTTCCTAATTCTATAAAAATATAAACTTAAAGGATTATGAAAAAACTACAGTTAAAATGTCCTTTGAAAACTATTTAAAAAAACACACTTGAAATACCATTAAAAAACCAACTATTTACAAAAATTCCTCTTTAAAACAACACACCATTTTTAAAATAAATCAATCAGTTCCAAACACTCTTTCACAAAACCACAATTACATTTTTAAATCATTCAAGACAATTTCATGATCCAATAATCTTAATCATTTAAAATGAGATACATCCCTATAAGAAACATTTAAAAACACTTGAATCATTTTAAAAGATCCACTTAGGAATTTTCAAAAATACATATATCTCAATAGATACACTTTATAAAAGATACATAGAAAACAACTTGATTCATCCCAAATCAATCAGTGTTGTATGATTCCATAACATTATTGTAAAGGTAGGTGTAATAGTAATATTTTCCAAAAATCATTTGATATAATGCTCACCAACATTGTATATCCCTTATCCATGCTTCTATTTTCTAGTTATATAAATTATCCTTCACCGCAACACCATATTCCCAACAGATATATTCCATAGTTAGTGACCACACTCGCAACCATGAAAC
Organism: Viscum album; assembly: GCA_963277665.1. Classification (NCBI taxonomy): domain Eukaryota; kingdom Viridiplantae; phylum Streptophyta; class Magnoliopsida; order Santalales; family Viscaceae; genus Viscum; species Viscum album. Next base: position 1,452,051,572 of record OY728128.1, read on the forward strand.
ACTCATGTTCCAGTTTACTACAAACACTGTATTATCCCAATGATCCTTGTATCACACCAAATAAATTTGTTATACACCCCAAGAACAATGTATATGAATTTAACATAAAGTAATAATGGTCCCTTCCTTTATAAATACACCTAATAAAATCTATAAGCATGAACCCATTACATAATCAAAAATTTCTCAAGTGTCATTCCTTTCACACAAAGAATTCCCCTATGCCACTCATCACTAGAAGAAACTATGTTTCTTTCCCAATAATTTTAAGTACATCATGTCTCGAGTAAAAATAAGAAAATAACTATGGTACTAAATCAATAGATGGTATGATTTTCTATAGTATATTTTCTAAAATTTTCAAAAAGAATTTATAAATGACATTACAAAGACTAGTCATTCTAAAATTATTAACTAAAATCATATCTGTAACCTCTATAATAAAAGTGATGAGAGTATCATTATAAGTCTCAAGATAATTATTACCTCTCCAAAACTCATTCATGAGGTTAGCAACATCAAGTACCAAAATAGTCTAGAACCTTTTGAAAAAAATTCATAAAGAAAATCTGGGTTTGGTACCTTTGATGGATGCATCAACCTAAATGTCATGACCAATCTATAACATTGAATATCAATAGTTAATAATTTATTCATATAATTTGTTAAAGTTTTAATAAAATAATAATTTATATATTTATATATATAATTATGCTAAGAAGAAAATATGATTTGATAATCACTTAAATTGTATCATTTTTCCCTTCAAGGGGGTTCACCATAAAGTGCTTGTGGGTGGAAGGATTCATTACATGTGTTGTTATAGTTATTTGACTAGGGTGTCCAGAAAGTTTCATGTAGATTTGGATAGGTAGGGCTAAAAAAATATATGTTTCCATTATAAATCAATTTATCCCATAATTAAACAACATCTAGATTTCTTATTTTATACCCAGTCATCAACTCATGTAGGGTTTTATCCAATAACAACATCTAGATTTTTTATTTTATACTTAGTCATTAGTTTCAACCCAATTAAACTCCAACTTAAACTTAGTGTATGAGACTGCATCAATTCATGTAGGGTTTTCTCCACTAACTCGACACTAAGACAAGACAATGTCATATTGTGTATGATCTAGATCTATAAAAATCCATTTCCATAAAGTTCTTTATCATATGTTCTTAAATTTCACTCAATAAAATTCCATTTCAAATAAATTTTAACTATATGTCATATGGTTTATCTTATATTACCTTTAAACTTCTTAGAGAGGTCCATTGGATATGTCTGGGTATCCCAACCACCAATATTAGACCCATTCAATGACTTGATAAGATTCATACCCCTTCCCCATAATATAGTAACCTCATCCATATCCAGTCTTGAAATATTAGACACTAAACATGGATAAAATATATTTAATTAAAAATACATTCCAATTCAAATAAATTGAGTTATGATTTACATTGTTCTCATTCCTTGTTTGAAGGTGTTAGAGTGTTCCTAGATCTCGAGGCCCATTTTGGTAGTAACATCATACCCTTCATCATTGTTTTGTAAAATATGTCCATAAAATACATGAACCCCTTCCCAAGGTTGTTTATACTAATATAGTCCACTACTCATTCATGCCGAGTTATCACCATGTACTTACCATTAAATAAACCACCTCACCTTTTCCAGAACAATAACTATAACCATAAACTATGTGAACCTCTATTAAATGATTTATATACTAGTATTGGGTTCTCCAATCATGACATGTTTACCTAAACTACAATATTATTTATATCACCACATCTTTTTTATAAAATTTGTATGACATTAAACACCAGCCTCATTTTGGTCAAAGTTGTTTGATCGTAAACATCAGTTTCATTAGTCCAGCTTGCATGAACTCAAACTCGGAAAGGAAAGAGACATGATGGTCACCCTATTAAAAATATTCAAAGGGAATCCTTGAAAAAATTCAAGTCCCCACCCACTAGGTATACACATATCCTAGTTCCAAATCTATCATTATAGAAATAAAGGTATTTGGTATGAAATTGATGGAACTGGAAGGTTCATTTTGAAAGGATAACTTACAAAATATTCTTAAATTTAGATTGATGACAAATGATGAATAATTTTATATCTAGTGTTTTTCATCCCACATAATCCAGGTCATTTGGATTTAGGGTTATCACCACTCTTAACATCTAAGAAAAATAAGCAGATGTTTTATCCAACAAGTTTTGATTGTGATGCTCTCATGATTATTGGATAAGTGGTCCCACTATCATTAATAATAGAAAACAAAATTAAATTGATGTAACATGTCCATGAAATGTAAAAAGTGATGAAAAGAATGTGCATTGTGGGTATCTCAAAGCTAATATCATCAAATAAAAATCATCATTGGAATCTCACTAGATCCTAGGATGTGAAAATATTAAACATATACCAATAGAATCAACAACCCAAGGGTTCCAATCTATACCAACACCATCGACAAAGAGATAATACTATCATATCCCTAACTCTATAGGTGAAGAAACATAGGAATTGCATCACTAACTATATGGGAAAAGCAATAAGGGAATCATGTTCAGTCACTATAACACACAAAATATCAGTAACATAGTTACCTTGGGTTCCTATGGAATAGTAAAAGCGAAGCTAAGAAAATATTTGAACATGATCAATTTATAAATTGATAATAAAACATAAGAAATAAACCCCATCTCACCTCTAACACCCTCTAAATAAATATCCACTAATAACATCATAAAAGCATCAAATAATAGAAATCGATACACATCCCATAAAAGGGAAATAACCTATAGAAAACAATAACCCAAGTGTTTCCTAGTAACTGTGATATAATTATAATGGAAATTTTCTTAATGAAGCGATAACATACCATTCCAGTGGCAGCCGTAGGGTCCGATGATGGTGGAATCAGGGTAAGTAGCAGCGGCAATAGCGGAGGGCTTCGCAACGAAGGTGGGGTTTGTAGTGGAGGAGTGGAAAATGAGAGTTCGAGGCGGAGGTGGGTTCGTGACAGGCGAGGGTTCACGGTAGAGGTGGGTTCGTGGCAGAGGAGGAGTTTGCAGTGATGGAAGAGACGATGGCAGAGGAGGGTTCGGTGGTGGCGGAGCTGGGGTCAGGGCAGAGCAGAGGTCAGAAACGCAAGGGTCAGCTTCCGTGAGAGCTTGAGGGGTGTGAGAATGAAGGAGACTGTTAAGATTTTTTATAAAAACCAGTGAATCTTTTATCAGCGCTAGCAAAAAAGCGCTGATAAAGGTATGTTTTATCAGCACTAAAATAGAAATCACTGATAAAACATACCTTTATCAGTGCTTTTTAAGTGCTGATAAAGATATTATGTTAATAATTTATTTATATCAATATATATATTTATAAAATTATATATATATATATATATATTTATAATTATAACTATAAATAAATAAATATATATTTATACTTATAAAATTATAATTTAAAGAATTATAAAATTATAAGAAATATACTTATTATATTTATAATATTAGAATATATATAATAAATATATTAATTATATATATTTATAAGATTATAGATATATACAACTATATTTTTTTTTTCTAATTTTATAATTATTTATATGAATATATATTTATTTATAATTATATGAATATTTATTTATTTAGAATTATAATTATAAATGAATATATATATATATATATATATATATATATATATATATTTATTTAAATAATTATAAAATTATAAATAATTAATATTTCTAATTTTTATAATTTTATTAATATATATATTTAATATATTTATTATAATTTTATAATTATTTAAATATATATGTATTTATTTATATCTATAAATATAAATATTTGTATTTATTTATTAATATTTCTATATATTTATAAATATATTTATTTAATTATATATAAAATTATATATGAAAATAATAAATATATTTTTTTATAAATTAATAATTATTTATATAAATATGTATTTATTTATATTTATAACTAATAAATAAATATATATTTATTTGTAATTAAAAATTATAATAAATAAATAATTATTTATAGTTGTAATTATAAATAAATATATATATAAATAATTATAAAATTATAAAAAACATATTTATAATTTTATAAATATATATAAATATATTTATTATAATTTTTTAATTATTTAAATATATATACATTTATTTAGAATTATATTTATAACTATTTGTATTTATTTATAAATATTTGTATATAAATATATATAATTAATATATTTATTATAATTTTTTAATTATTTAAATATATCTATATTCATTTAGGAATTATAATTATAATTATTTGTATTTATTTATAAATATTTAGATATATTTATAAATATATTTATTTAATTATATTATAACTTTATAAGTAGTATAATAAATCTATTTATTATATTTTTTAATTATTTACATATATATAGTTATTTATAGTTATAATTATAACTATAAATAAATATACTTATAAATATTTGTATATAATTATAAATAAATATATATATTTATAAAATTATAATATATGTATTTATTGTAATTTTATAATATTTATATATATATATAGTTGTAAATATAATTACAAATAAATATATTTTAAAAGTATTTATATATAGTTAAAATTTAATAATTATAAATATAATAAATATATTTATTATTTAAATATATTTAATGTAATTTTATAGATATTTTTGAGAATATAATAGTATATATGGGTAACAAGAATTAATCACATACCTAATAAAAATACATAATAAAAAGATGACCCATCAATGGACAACATGAATAATAAGAAAGTGTGTAATGTATAGATAAACATTATAATACATAACATATAAACACATGATCAATATATTTATTGACCAAATTCATTTGAAATGCATATATATTTAATAATTAATATAAATATATATATATTTAAAAAGGTATAATTATATATATATATATTAATTATAAATAAAATAAATAAATTAAATATAACAAATATAACAAATATAATGAATCTAATAAATCTAATAATATAATAAATATAATAATCTAATAAATATAATAAATCTAAAAAATCTAATTAATTAATTTAATAAATCTAATAATTATAAATCTAATAAATCTATAATAAATCCAATAAATCTAATAAATATAATAAATCTAATAAATCTAATAAATCTAATAAATCTAATAAATCTAATAAATCTAATAAATCTAATAAATCTAATAAATCTAATAAATCTAATAAATCTAATAAATTTAATAAATCTAATAAATATATTTATTATTTAATGAAATTTATTATAATCTTATAATTATTTAAATATATATATATATATAATTATAATATTAGAAATAATTTTTTTAAAACATTATATATATTTTGGAATTATTAAAGAAAACATATTAATTATAAACATGCATTTTTTAGTTAATGTATACAAATAAACATTATTTTTGAATATAAATATAATAATTTTATATAAATTATTAAAAAAATTTATTAGTGCTCAATATAACGCTGATAAATGAATCTTTTATCAACGCTTTCTGCTTAGCGCTGATAAAACAAGGCACTTCCCTTGCCCCATTTTATGGCAGTGATCCACGGACTTGGTCATTCCTAAATCAATAGACCTTTTTCTTTCAATTTTTTAAATTATGGTGGCTCTGATTATTTTTCACATTATGTATGTTTACAATAAGAGGTTAGAATTATTTTTATTTACCAAGAGAAGGCACTTCATTAAACCAATCTAGATCAAGGGTTGGAGTTCATGCTACTAATGGATTGAGAGTAATAGTAACTGATTCCAACTTCTCTAAGTTCCTTTCCTAAGATTATAATTTTTACTGATATTTTTCTTTAGTTCATAAAATGGGAACTTCTAGTAGCTATGAAATTGTAGTGAACTTTAAAACCCCACTAGGGAACTTTTTATGGGATAAGAATAATTGTTAATTCAACTTTCATATTCTCCATAAAAATATCAAAAAGTTGTTCATATGAAATTTGTATATCTAGAGAATAGGTTAAACCCTTTTATCTAGAAATTAAATTTATTCCTCTCTCACTCTCACATTTTCTTCAATTAGAGTGGTCATAAATTCTCATTTTCCTAAGTGTGGATATAAATTTATAATTTTTTTTGGATAAAGATAATCCCAAATATTGATGAATTGAGTAATGAGGTTATTACACCAAATAAACAAGGTACCTTCCAAAGTCTATGTGAAACATCAAAGTTTAGTTGTATCCTATTATTTTTGGGTCCTTATAATCAAACTACACTAGGAATAAATGTGGGTAGAATGTTGCTATGGGTATCCCATTCCTTTGAATGCACAGAGGGTTTGATTCTTGAAGTTGGGTAAAGTAGGGTTTAAATATATTCATTTAAGATATAACATTATCTCTAGTTATACCGATGCATGCTAGTCTTCAATAACTTTCAACTAAGTGGTAAAAGAATCAATCATTTCAACCTATGACGTTGTCTCCCATGCTAAAGTTTTCCCTGAATTAATTGATTGAGCTTCTGATGGGTGACTTTCATGTGTTTGTATCAGTTGTTACCCCAATAAAGGAAATTCCTAGTAATAAAAAATGATGCAATTAGACCAATAGGTTGGTGTGGTCTCTAGTTAGATGTATGGATATAATCTAATTTCATGTATCAAGTAGAAACTTTTTTTAAATTAAGGTGATTTTAAGGAGGCATGGTATCTTCATCATATAAATAAACCACAACGAGTATGTTTCCCTAGAGTAACTCAAAATTAATCCACTCAACCTTCTCTATCCTAGCCTCATATTTGGAATACCATTCTTCTTCTGACACATTCTCAACATCTATGGGTAGAGAGTGGGTTTTGGATGCATCCATACCATTTCTATTATCATTTTAACAAACTCACCAATATATACGAAGTGGGATTTCTAGGGGATACCTTAAATCATGGTCTTTTCGTTGAAGTTAAGTAGGTAAAACTTCTTCATTTACCTATGCACATATAATAATCTCCAAGGATTCTTCCTGTTTTTCTTGTACATCCTAATAATTATGCTCTGTAACATCAGTGGGTTTAGTATTTTTGACATTTAATAAGATTATTCTCATGGTGGGAACCAAGTCCTTATATGTATTGGAGAAGTATCAGGCATCAACTGTCTCAGAATAAACTTCGAAGGTTATGTTGTAATACTCCCCAGTTTTTATATTTTTATGGTATTTTTTGACTTATATATATCCTAAAAGTATTCTATTTTTCCTTCCAGTTCTTTCATTATGGTGAGGTTGAAGGTTTATCATGAATAATGATATTGAGTAAATCTTCTTTAACCACTAATAAATGTGATCCTAGGGGGAGGGGTTGTCTCGTGAACTATTAATATCGTATGCTGTACTACTTATTATGAAACTAACCTCAGTATTGAGAATTATGATTCCCCTAATAGAGGTGAATAATTACCATAGATATATTCATGTATGACTAATGTTATTAAAGGTGATGGTGAGGGTAAAAATTCCCCTAGACCTACAAATCGGGGTTGTCCATGTGTTGTTAGAGCTATGATTATATCTTTATTCAACTTCTTAGATTATATACCTTCAAGTTTTCAATGTGGTGTACTTTATAATTATTGGTATTGAGAGGTCCTTATTATAGAATATATATCCCTATTTACTAGCTAATATCACCACAAGTTTTTTTACTTATTTCACTTTCATAAGATCTTGATTCATGGGTTTTTCAATTTATCATTTCTACTATGCGTGTCTTTGTTACACATTAACAATATTATGGTTTCATCATATTACGGGTTGGTCATATTTAGGTCTCAGAACATGGCTAGTAGAAATCATATCACAAATTTCCTTGTAATTATAGTTTTGTTGACATTTAGGTGGAGAAAAATTTAATTCTTCGAATTATCCCTATCCTCCAATACACACATAAGGAGAAGCTTCTATGATCATTTAGAAAAGTAAATTGATGATATTTAAGGATTATATTTTTATATTCTCATGTTATTTTCTATAATATGGATTCCATTCTTCTATAAGATCATTAAGATCAACTTAGTGAAACTCCTCATTCACTACCTTGAGGTGATTTTCATACCCATTATAAGGCATGTGTTTTCACCTAATATGGTTTAATAACTCATATAGATTGAAATAAAGACCAAGACTAAATTATTATTTAATAATACTTAAAATGACATACTTATAGGAAATAATATAATAAAACATTTTCTATATTTTTTCTTTATCCAACTCCTCCAATATGATTTTAAATTCATATTAATCTTCAATGAATGGTTTTTCAATTAAGATTTATTTCCTGATATTTTTTTGAGATAAAAAATCATTCTAAATATATTTTATGATGTCCAAGATTTCATGGTCTAGTGGGGGAACTATCATTATCCTATCTTTCAATTCTTACATTGATTAGGATGAATTATTTACAGCTGATAGTTGGGTTCCCGGTGTATCTAACTTTGGACCTATAAGAAAATCTCAATGAAAAGGAATATTTCGGATAATTATGAAACGAGGATGGCCTATATGGAAACGAGATATGTTGTTATAGAGAGTAACTTCATGTAAGGTACCATAGGGTGGTCTTATATAGTTTTTATGTTGTTAACCATGAGGAATTACTTCATGGTTGATGATTTATTACCTTTTGGAAAAGGGAGTACCTTTGTGTTAGCAGGATGTTTCGTCATGGGGAGGACCTATATAATGAGTACCATTGGGAATACCTCTATAGTTATCTTATATGATATTGTAGGGAGGATATACACAATGGTTACACCAGGGAGGACATCTAGATTTAATATATTACTATTATCAGTATAGGGAGGACCTCCTTGGATTCTATCTTCTCCATATTGGGGAGGAACTTCAAGATAAATACTTTTGAGAGGACCTCCATGTAGAATACCATGGATATGACCTCCATAGAGTATAAATTTTCTATATTGTGTAGGACCTTCCTAAAAAATAATTTTTGGATGACCTTTTAAGTTAATATTTATTAGATTTTAAGAAAGTTTGGGACCTCAATATTGTTTGAATACTATGTCATATGAAGGACCTCCATAACTAGTACCATGGGGAAAACCTTTATGGTTATTGTCTCTTGATTTTTTGTAATGGTGGGTACATCCAGAATAGTTGGATGTTTCGTCACGGGGAGGAAATTCATCACTAACACTAAAGGGAGGACCTATATGGTTGTATTTTGTGTTACAAAGGGGAAATAATTCAAAAATGTGTACCTTGGGGATAACCACTATTTTTTTGTGCGCTCTACCATGTTAAGAACCTCTATTGTTACTATATTTGTGATAATATCCATGGGGAGGACCTCCATGGTTTATTTTCTCATCATCATGGGTGGGGATCCATGATGAATACTCTAGTATAAACCCTACCGTTTCTTTTTTATATCATTATAGATAGGACATTTACAGTGGTATATTACCCTCTTAATAGGGTATAATCAGTTTATATAGCCACCAATATTCAACTTTAATGTGTAGTCAACCTGATGATGGTGATATGAAATTATCCCTATGCTACCATCAGAATTTGGATGCGTCTCTAAAGGATTCTTGGAGTTCTGGGGAAAAGAAACTACTCTTGAACATTAGTAGTTAGTTACCCCCAGTGTACCTCCTTTTGGGTTCCCTTGTCTAGGTTATTTGGACTGAAATAACATCCTCAATAGTTTCTTAAGGAGTTGGGGTTTCATTGTGAGACTTGTAATGACCTTATTTTATGGGATACCTACTAGGTGGTCCATTATAATTATATAGACGTAAGAAATATCCTCCTTGGCCTCTCTACGATAAAAAATGTTTGAATTGACTAACATCATAGAGAGACTCCCAAAACAATTTAATGTTGTGATGAAGGATGAATTTATCCTATTTTACTTTCATTGACATGAAAACCTTCATAGAAACAACCCCTTTATATTGGTACATGTCATTTTTGATTTTGGTATTTTTCAATTATTGGTGTATTCCAGCATCATGGAATTTACCACACAGTATTGAAGATGTTGGGTGGGTGAAAAAATTTCATTGTTAGATTTGTGTATGGTATGGTTATAGTAGTTATATATGTTTGGGGAACCATCAATTAGTGGTTCATTGTAACCCCAATAATAATAAATAACCCCAGGCTGGTTCAGGAGCCTAATCCCTTGAGATGTGTGAACTATAGATTCAATTATGGATTTTGTTATAGATTAAAAAAAATAAATTTAGTATCACAAGTGAGTCTGTATGGTTGATCAATATCTTTCACAGGTAAAGGATTTCATGTTGGGTTAACAATTTTTTTTCAAGAATTTTACCTCTCACACTCTAGTTAGCTTATTTTCTCAGGAAAATTCACATAAAAGTAATAGGATAAGAGATTTACTCATCCCATAAAGGTTCTTATTGTATAGATCTAGAAATTCTTATATATATAAGATTATTTTTTAAATCCTTCCCAATAACAATTTTTTTACCCTTTTTAGAAAGGTGATTGATTGGAACTATGAGCTTATAAGAATAGTTCATAATGGAATTATATTGTCTCTCATTTGATCCAAGTATTTTATTATATTACATGTTAAATATTTATAGTAAGGAACTCTAGAATTTATCATCATCCAGGGAGGAAAAAAGTGTTCTGGTTAAAGAATTGAGCCTGTGAAAGAGGCTTCTTATGTATCCCTGTGATGGGAATCAAAACCCATGATGTTAAATGTTATTTAATGAGGAATGACATACCATTTAAGCTCATATGACACTAACCAATATTTTTTCCATTTAAGGTCATGAATATATGATATATGGTGTTACATTTAAGATCATGCATCCAAGGACAATTATTTTCTTTTTGAGGCAATAAATCATGTACCATTTGTTTCCATTTTATATTTATGTATCTAGGTACAATTTTGTCATTTTAGGTTCATTTATCTAGGACCGTTTCATGTTAAAGTTTAAATTAATACAACTAGAACCACTATGTGATAAATTCATAGCAGTGATTTGGTGTAAGACTTGTGTATTAGTGAATCTTTCTAGTTTTACATTAAAGATGAGTCTAGAAAAGTCTAATGAGACGTACACTTGAATGGCATGTCATTTATATCTCAAACTCATTGATTAGACTCAGGTTGGATGACTAATAAGTTATTTTTCTGTTATATTTTTCTATTATTTTTATTAAACATAACCCCTTTGTGTGAAATATCAAGTAAAAATAATATTTCATGTTTCTAATATTTTTTAATAAATAATTGAAAGTTGATCAATTTTTGGAATTAAATAATGAAAATACATATTAAATTTTAATATTTTAATTTTTTTATTTCTTATACTATTTTTTAAATACACATTGAATTTATTTGAAAAATCATATGATATATATATACTTAAAGTGAATGTGTCTGATTTTTTTCTAAAAAAACATCTGAAATTATAGTGTATTGAAATATAGATGAAATTTAATTTGGAATATATTTTTATTTTATAATATGGAAATATTAGTATTTTCTAGAAATATTATGTTTTTATGAAATTACTTTTCGAACTGGAATAGATTTTTGAATGTTAGTATAATACTATAAGTGTAATGTAATATTAATTTTAATTAATAAATCATATTTTCTATCATTTATGGAAGGTAATTTTAATTTTTTAATATTATCTCATGTTTTTTATCCTTTTAAAAAATTTCATTGTAAATACATGTGCATATATTGATAAAACATTTTTTAAATTCTATTTTAATTTTTATTATAAATGGAACTTATTGGTACTAAATTGTATATTTTTTATATGATATGACTAGTAAATGATTGAAATAAATTAGAGCTAGCCTATATTAACTTCCACCATTGATTTCAAAATGAATATTGACACATGGGTATGAATTCCCCAGCCTAGAATATTTCAATAAACTAGGAAAGAGGCATGATTTCTAAATCCATTTTCATTGAATACTCATTCACTTCCTTAGTCTAGGAACCACAAACCCCATCATCCATGTTTCCATATGCCCACAAAGTCCCATGTGTAGTGATTCTTGGGTTATTTACCTATTACGACACCACCATAAAGATTGATCATCATATAGAATGAACCAATCTCTCTAACATCCCTATTATAGAACCAATCCACGCTACCCCTCGAGTATGACAGAGGTTCATGGATCCCTGATACAACTACCTCGTGAGTACAATGGAGGCCGATTCATGTGGAAATATAGTAGGAGGCCACTGATTTGTCTTTGTTTTATTGGTTTAGGTGTTTCTTATATGAGTGTAGGGTACCTATATAAAGGGATCCACTTCTTCAAAAGATAGATATTTTCTAAAGCATACCAGGTCCATTGTAGAAACTCTGACTATCTGTGATAGCTTTTGACTAGAAGCACGAGCAAGGAACTATAGTAGTGTGGATGTTTACATGGTACTGTAGTAGCATGTGACTGGAGGCATCAATGGTTCATTGTAGGTTTTTTGGCATCAATCCAATGGTTACTATAGAACATTTTAATTACTATGTGGTTGATGGAATTTTAACAATATGTGTTACTATAGAACCCTATTTATTTATGAGCTCATTCGATCTAGGGTTTTGTGTGTGTGAAACTATAATATTTCCCCTGTAATTTTTCTCCCAAACATAGTTAAATGTATGCCTATCCATGGATGTAGTGATCATTTCTTAAACCCTATATATCTCTATGTTCTTCATAAACTTACTATTTTTTTCTCAATTATAGTATTCTTCTTGGAATCATTTATCACTATTAATCTTAGTATTTCATCACTAATTGGTATTAGATCTTGTGTTCAAAATATTGAGTTTGGGTCTCATTGGAACTACAAGTGTGTTTATCTTCTTGATCTACTCTCTCGTATCAATCACGCCAACCCTTGATGATTCCATCAAGGTTTAACACTAAGATTTGTTATTTTTTCACACTTGATCCTTTCACATTCTTATTTCCACTCACAGAACTTCAAAATTCTCATCATAGATCCTTGGGTCATGACACCCTCAATCCTCTCATTAAACCCACATTAATTTATGATACTCACATATGACTTATTATTTATTTAAGCATCATAGGAATCCAATCCTTTACCTCCCAAACCAAAATCCATAAGGCATAGTGTATCACTGCTGAATTCCTACATCCGATAATTCCACCAAAGCTCCAAAGATTCATTATCTTTTACAAACTGATCTTAATGAACTACCACAAACTATGATGGTCCATGTTTCACCAATAATTAGTTCACATGTCCAATACACTAACCATGTATCTCCTGTATTCTAGTGTCACCAAGTGAAGAGAACCATTAGTTATTTTCAAAACAAAAGCCATCTCACTTAACCAAAACCATTCACATCCCCCCTAAAAAAACATGTTTCATTCTAAAGTTCTATTGGGTTTTATTTATTCTAACAACATATTATTAAAGGAACATCCTAAGTCACCAGGGTTAGGAACCTAACTGGTCCTTCCCTAGAAAACTAAATGATCTACTAAAAATGGATGCTTTGCATTAAAGAGTCATAGTAGTTTAAACATTCTTCACATCATACCCCTTTTAAAGGTGTTCTTATTCACATGAACCTTATAACACCCTGATATTTAATGGTATGTCATTCTTAAATAATTTCAACTCATTAGATAGCTAAAAATGTACATAACACTGATTCTCTATGAAAATAAAAACTTTTTTATAACCTAGCCATTAATATTAAATTTTCCCCTTTTGTGATTTGAATTTCAAAAAATAGATATACACGGTTGTGATTAGTATGATATTTATAGTCTGATAGGATCAAATTAATTTTTTTGTGAATAGTAACATACCCTTATGAATATTAATATAATCCTTATGAATAGTAAATTGGACAAACAAATAGTAACCTCACCCATGAGTGTATAAATAAAATTTAGGCACCTTATAAATGAAGGTGAATATTTTTAATTAAGTGTTGACATTTTTGTGAGTAATAAATATTTAATTGAAATATTATAATTAATAAAATGATTTAAATGATAATTAATTTTCATAAAACGTATTCATAAATCAATATTTTCTTTCCTTATTATTTTAGGATAATTTAATGATACATTAGTGAATTTTTCAGAGTGTCATAAAATCAGTCATAATATTAAAATTGGTATTTTTCGAGTAAATGATGATTTTAATTAAAAATTAAATTTCTCATATTTAGAAAATTATTTTCCTAAAATTGAGTTTATTTTTGGATTTTTCACATCAAAAAATGGTTAGGGTGAATTTTTGGGATTTTTCTGAAATACTTGAATTTTTAGTGAATAGTAAAATACAGTAATTACTGTACAAATACATTATGAGATAAATACACTATTCCTTGCATCATGGATGATGTAAGAAACCATTAGTTCAAACTCACACGCACTTATTACTATTTTTGGTCATAATAATCAATACTATTTCTTGTCTTGATTAAAATAATAAAATAATAAATAAAATATTGAGAAATCACTCCTCTCCTCCATTATATAAACCACCCTTCACCCCCTCTCCCTCTCACACTAATCAAGATTTTATCCTTACTTAATTTCTGAAAAATACACTTCCCAAGCCATACCCCCATGTCCAATACCTGATGGTATCACCAAAATTCCAAAAAAAGGTCTTAAGGAGATTCTCAAGGAGGAGTACTCAAGAGGTGAACCTCTATTCCTTTTTCTTTCAACTTATTTTACAAGTTCCATTATATTGTTGATATCTAATCACCCCCTCATCAAAATTATATGATAATTATATTACCTTAAATTTAATATAATTTTATTATGATATAGGAAAATTTCATCATCATCTCTCTTTTACCCTCTTCTTATACTAAAAATGAAAACACAGTCGGAGATGTGTTAATTTATCACATTCAAGGACGACGGGTTTTCAATTTCTATTACCATCTTCAATTATGGCCATGAAACCATTTTTACGGTTTAACTACATTATTATATATGTAATTTATCTTATTTAATGTTCTGGGATCATTTTTTACACATTGTATTTAATTATAAAACAAAATGAGTTCATGGTGATAAAAAAACCATCAAAATAATCCAAGCGTTTATCATTAAATTTTTGTATAATGATTCATCCTATCCCAAAATAACCAAAGGATTAATATTATAATTTTAACTTTTTCATGATCATTAAAAATTCATAACTTCAATTCTTATTTTCAATATCCATTTTTACACGAACTTCTATACTCTTATAAAAGAAAAATGATCATGAAAACTAAGAAAATGTGTACTCCCAAATGATGAAATTGAATATATTAACCCATTTAAAAGGACATAAATAAAATTAATGAAGATATAATAAATAAATAACATGTATATAAGGTTATTGACTTCATAATTAATGAATCTAATTTGATTCTTAAGGACATTAAGATCAAGTGCAGTATACATTCAGACTTAAGGTAAGGGGTTTCTCATCTCACTTTTATTTCTGTCAGATTACCATCGTTCACCACTTATTTCTTGTATTTGGTGTATGATTACTTCCATTTGATATATAATATCATTATTATATTTATATTCATGGTATTCAGTGATTCACTTGATGATTATTAACTCGATTGACTATAATGTTATAAGGGACTTTATTTTGGTTTCCATTTCATTGTGATATACTTGGTATTGTTCACCTAATAAATCTTATGTGGTGTAAATAATGAACATTTAAGATCATTTTTCATTTGAAAGTTTAATTAAATTATATATCCATATTCTTGTTACATGGATATGATTATTGTCTTAGCTGTATACCATTTTACATACGATGTTTATGTGGAATGTTGCTTCAACTGTAGAAAAATGATGAATCCATATCATTTACTCAATATAGATTTTTCAAAGGAATATTGTTCTTGTATTACATATTTTAATGAATAATTATTTTGACTGACAGTGATGGATGGGCCCCACTATATCCCCTTGATGCATCGACAGGTCTCATGAGACAAATCAGTTGGCTACAAACCCTTCGAGTTTGTTTCCAAAAATAAAATGGGTTTATACCCATAGAATTAACCCATATCGATGGTATAATGGTTCATGTGAGATATACATGACGTCCAAATAATAATATTTCTCTTCATTTAGTATTTAGTTTTTTACTTTCCATGAGTTTTTCACTATGAAAAAAATCTATAGATGCATTTTTATTATCAGCTTATTGATGGCATGTGTTTTCATTTATTCACCATGACTTATTAGTTGTGTATAATTGATTATGTTTCACTTATTATTGATTCATTATTCTAGTATGTGTAACCTTTACTGATAATTTGAGATCACCCTTATTATGTTTCTTTTTCCCAGGTTATGAAGAATAGAACCTTGAATAAGCTTTCAAGGAGGCGGTTTATTTTAGTTTTTTATGTATCATGTTGTATTTTCTATCTTTACCAATGTACTATGGGTATCATTTATGTAATCTGGTCTTCCAAAACTATTAAACTAATCGATCATTCAGAATTGATTTATTTTAATCATGCCAATATAATAAAATAATGCACTAGCTTAGGGTTTCTGGAGTCGGGGTATTATAGTTGGTATCCGAGGAAGTTTAGTAGAAAATTTTTATTAGGGAACAAAAACCTATGGTAGGAATTGAGGATAATAATACGAGAACATCCTAGAATTTTTTTAAGGTAGATACTATGTGGGTATTCCTAAAAAATACATCCCTGTCTAGATACTACAAGAAGATGTGGTTATGTACCTAGGAGTAACAACTCTGACAAGGAGTTTTGGGCTTGACCCAGGGTATCCTAGTACATGACAATGAGCCTTACTACGCACCTAGTTTGACAATCCCATTGGATATGCTTAGGATAATTCAAATTTTCTTTACAAACCATTATGAAGGATTTAAAAGTTAATAGAAACCATGATTATGATCATGAGATTATCTATGCATAAATTTTCAATTTAAGTTAAGTGTTTTTATAATTTAAAAATTATGCATTATGATTCACAACCTAATTTAGTGTATTACATTGTTTAGTTATGGGGCCTAATAGAATAAAGGGAATCAATACCTATGGAAAATGTAGGGATTTTCCCACTAATAAAATCAACACAATTAGTGTTTGAGCTAAGTAGATCATTATAATATTAGGGAAACTTACTCAGGATATGAAGAATAACCATTCTACAACTATGTTGGATCATTTCATGCAGAAGAAGCTCCCATATTTTAGTAGGGATACTAATCTGGTGGTAGCTGAGTAGTGGATCAAGTACCTTGAAAAGATATTTCTATCCTTGAGATGCAATGAGAATGAAATGTTAGTACTGAAAGTATATTGTCTCCAGGGAGATGCTGATCAGTGGTGGTCGTTGATCCAAAATACTACGGAGGAAGAAGAAATAGAAGATATAGAATGGATAACTTTTATGGAAATATTCTTTGAAAAATATTTCAATCATGAGAAATGAACTGAAATTAAGATGAAATTCCTTAGCTTAAAGTAAAGGGAAGAAGAAAGTGTTTTAGAGTATGGAAATACCTTCACAAGACTATCTATAAATGCAATATATTACGTACATGATTAGAAAGAAATATTGATAATTTGTTTGAAGGTATTAAGCCAAGTCTTTGAAAGGAACTGGTTTCTCAAAAATTTTCATTATATGATGAAATTGTATTAAGTGACATGAAAGTAGAGAAGGAATTTCCTAGATCAAATTTGTTCAAGGGAAACCAAGATAAGAATCAGTATTTTGATGACCATGAAAAAGGTGAATCACCAAAGAAGAATAATGGAACAAAGTAATTCACACTATGTGAGAACTGTGGAAAGAATCATCCTGGGAAATGCTTGAAAGGAATAAGAGTTTTCTATAAGTGTATAGAAAAGGGTCATCTATCTAATGAATGCAAGGGGAAGAAACAAGTCAATGATGTTCAATGCTACAATTATAGAGAGATGGGACACTATGCAATGAGTGTCCTAAGTGCCAAAGAAACTTTCCTTAGAAAAGGCCATGAGAGAAAGATAAAGATTATGGGATTATAACTATGCAGGTTGAAGTTCCTAATGATGTGTTGGTAGGTACTTTAATTGTTTCCTCAAACTTAGAAAATGCTTTATTTGATTCTAGATTATCACATTCCTTTATATATTCCCAGTTTTCTAAGAAAATTAGATATTTCCAATTTTATTTAATAAAGGATTTGTCAGTCAAAAATCATAAGGGAAGTATCGTTGCAACAATGATGTTTCAGTCAGTCCCTTTGTGACACACAAACATAAATTAGTTGTTGAACTCATCATCATACCTATGATTGACTTTGACATAATTCTTAGTATTAATTTGATTTCAAATTATGATGAACAAATCTATTTAAAGAATAAGGAAGTTACAATTTTTGGGAATGATGTAGAATCCATTATCTTTAGAGAAGAAACATCATCATCTAGATCTTATCTAGATCCACCTTTGGTGGCTCTTCTAAATGAAATTCTTATGGAGGAATAGAAACAAATCATCTATGGATATTCAAATTGAATATGTACCTATTGTGCAAAAATACATTGATTTTTTCCATAGGATTTACCTGGACATCCTCCATAGCGGGAAGTTGAGTTCTCTATTGATTTAATTCCTGGTGTAAGATCTATATCAAAGACTCCTTATATAATGGACATTGTGAAATTAGTGGAACTCAAGAAAAAAAATGAAGTAATTGAGTGATAAAGGATTTATCTGCCCTAGTGTTTCTCTATGGGGATCCCCTAATATCTTTTTTAAGAAGAAATATGGATCTATGAGGCTATTCATTGACTACAGGGAGATCAATGATATTACGATAAAGAACAAGTTTCCTCCTCCTCGCATTGATGATTTATTTGATCAAATTTATGAAGCCCACTATTTTTTGAAGATTAACCTTCGATATGGATATCATTAGTTGTGTGTTAAGAAGGAAGATATTTCTAAGATAGTATTTTAAACTAGGTATGGGCATTAAAATTTTACAGTAAATCCTTTTGGACTAACTAATGAACCCTCTATTTTTATGGGTATAATGAATAGGGTTTTTAAGGAATATTTTGATGAATTTTTTGTGGTATTTATCGATGATATCCTGGTATAATCCAAAAGATACTAAGAACATGAGAATCACTTGCGGATCATTTTGAAAACTCTTAAAAGAAATGAATTATATGGGAAGTTTAGAAAGTGTAAATTTTGGCTTTAATCAGTTTCTTTTCTTGGCTATATTTTCTTTAAGGATAGAATCTTAGTTGATCCTGAGAAGAAAAAGGAAATCCAAGAATGGACCACACCAATGAACATAACTAAGGTACATAGTTTTTTTTCCTTAGTATGTCACTATCGACATTTCATTCAAAATTTTGCTTGATTGGATAACCCACTAACCAAGCTCACACATAAAGGGGTTATGTTTGTATGGACGAATTAATGTACATAAATATTTGAATAATTGGAAAAAAATTGTCCAATTCTCCAATTTTGACTCATCATTATAGAAATGGCGGATTTGTGATATACAGTGATGCATTAAAGAATGGAATAGGCTGTTTCCTTATGAAAAATGATAAACTTATTACTTATGCATCAAGGAATTTGAAGAATCATGATCAAAATTATCCAACTCACGATTTTGAGTTAGCGGCCGTAATCTTTGATCTAAAAATATGTAAACACTATCTCTATGGTGAAAGATGTGAGATATATATAGATCACAAGAGTTTGAAATAAATTTTTACATAGAAATAACTCATAATGAGG
The DNA here is from genome assembly GCA_963277665.1 of Viscum album. Lineage (NCBI taxonomy): Eukaryota > Viridiplantae > Streptophyta > Magnoliopsida > Santalales > Viscaceae > Viscum > Viscum album. Next base: position 1,452,071,475 of record OY728128.1, read on the forward strand.
CAAAGGAGATGGATATAGTTACTAAAATATTATGATTGTTTAATACACTACCACCCAAGAAAGGAAAATAAGGTGGAAGATGCATCAATTAAGAAAGATCATGGACTTCTAACCCAAATGAGGATTGAGAGAGATTCTATATTCATGGATCGGCTAAAGATGGATATGGGAATTTTTAAGAAAGGGGAAACATATTTCATTTTTTAAATTATTGCTAAACTATCTTTATTATAGAATATAAAAAGCTCTCAATCTGATGATGAGAATCTACAAAAGAAAATTCAAGCTATTGAGGATGGAAGATGGAAGACTTCATGTATGAGAATGGAGTTTTGAAATTTATAAAGAGGTTATTCATTCCATTAGTACCTAATATAAAAAGGGAACTATTAAATAATAATCATGGATCAAATTTCTCTATACACCCTGGTAGCACCAAGATGTATAGAGAACTTAAGGAACATTTTTGGTGGGATAACATGAAGTGAGAAATTTCTGATTATGTGTAAAGGTGTCTAGTTTGTCAACAAGTGAAGGCCGAGAGAAAACATCTTAGAGGGGTCATGAAACCTCTACCTATTACTATGTGGAAGTGGGATGAAATTATGATGGACTTTTTTCAGAGGACTACTGAGGACACCTAGAAGGAATGATGCAATATGGGTAATTGTTGATCATCTTACAAAATAGGCACATTTCCTCACTATAAGAGATGATTTACCACTTGAGAACCTAGAAAGAATCTATATTAATGAAGTTGTAAGACTTCATGGTATACCTTTATCGATTTTGTCTGATCAAGATCCTCGATTTACATCAAAATTTTGAGAGTCTTTAGAAGGATTTGGATACTGAGATTCATATAATTACTACTTATCACCCTCAAACTAACGGATAGTCTGAAAGGACTATTCAAACAACGGAAGATATATTGAGAAAATTATCACTTGAATTTAAAGGTATAGGGGATTAATAATTAAATTTGGTATAATTTTACTACAATAATAGTTTCCATTCTAGTATTCAAATGGATCCATAGGAAGCATTATATGGAAAGAGATGTTGAACTCCAACTTGTTGGGACAAAGTTGGTGAGAGGAAACTTATAAGCCCAAAAATTATTGAAGAGAAAATAAAAAATGTAAAGAAAATTCAGGCCCATATTAAAGCATACCAGAGTAGGTAAAATAGTTATGCTAACAACTGAAGAAAGGATTTGGAATTCCAAGTGGGAGATCATGTCTTTCTAAAAGTATCTCTATGGAAGGGTGTCTTAAAGTTCGGTAAGAAAGGGAAACTGATCCCTTGGTACATCGGACCATTCAAAATTATAAAAATAATTGGAGTTGTATCTTACCAATTAGAAATGCCACCAAGTCTATCCAAAGTTCATGATGTGTTCCACGTGTCATTGTTAAATAATTACATGCCAGACCCAACACATGTACTCACCTATGAGGAAATAGAACTGGAACCTGACTTGTCTTACTATGAAGAGCCTATCAAGATTCTTGACACTAGAGAGAAAGTATTGAGAAATTGGATGACTCAACTGGTAAAGGTTCTTTGGAGAAACCATAAAATAGAGGAAGAAATGTGGGAACTATATGATGTTATGAAGAAGAACCACTCACATCTTTTTAGGGAACATTATATATGAAAATTTTGAGGATGAAATTTATAAAGGAGGGAAGAATATAACACCCCTATATTTAATAGTATGCCCCTATTAAATAATATTAACTCATTAGATATCTCACAATGCACATAACACTGAGTCTATGTGAAAACAAACACATTGCTATAACCTATCCATTAATCTTAATTTTCCCCTTTTGCAATTTGAATTTCAAAAAACAAACATACACGGTTGCGATCAGTATGATATTTAGAGTCTGATAGGATCAACTTAATTTTTGATGAATAGTAACATACCCTAATGAATAGTAATATGACCCTTATGAATAGTAAATTGGCCAAACTAATAGTAACTTCACCCATGAGTGTATAAATAAAATTTAGGCACCTTATAAATGAAGGTGAATATTTTTAATTAAGTGTTGACATTTTTGTGAGTAATAAATATTTAATTACAATATTATAATTAATAAAATGATTTAAAAGATAATTAAATTTCATAAAATTTATTCATAAATCAATATTTTCTTTCCCTATGATTTCAGGATAATTTAATGAGTCCCTATTGAATTTTTCAAAGTGTCATAAAATCAGTTATAATATTAAAATTGGTATTTTTCAAGTGAATGATAATTTTAATTAAAAATTAAATTTCTGATATTTATAAAATTATTTTCATAAAATTTAGTTCATTTTTTTATTCTCCATTTTGAAAAATGGTTAGGGTGAATTTTTGGGATTTTTCTGAAATACTTGATTTTTTAGTGAATAGTAGAATACAGTAATTATGGTATAAATACATTATGAGATAAATACACTATTCCTTACATCATGGATGATATAAGAAACCATTAGTTATAACTCACATGAAATTATTACTATTATTGGTCACAAGAATCAATACTATTTCTTCTCTTGAGCAAAATAATAAAATAATGAATAAAATATTGAGAAATCACTCATCTCCTCCACTATATATACCACCCCTCACCCCCTCTTCCTCTCACACCACTAAAGCATTGATAATTTACTATGTTATAAAAAATAAACTTCCAAAGCCCTCCTCCCACATCCAAGACCTTTTGGTCTTACCAAAATACCAAAAACAAAGGCCTTAAGAAGATTCTCAAGGAGGTGTACTCAAGAGGTGAACCTCTCTTCCTTTTTCTTTCAACTTCTTTTACAGGTTCCATTATTTTGATGCTATCTCATAACCTAACCTCATGAAAAAGATATTATAATTCTATTACCTTACATGTACTATAATTTTATTATGCTAATGGAATATTTGATCATCATCTTTCTTTCCCCCCCTCTTATACTAAAAATGAAAAACACTGTCCGAGATATGTTAATTTATCACATTCAAGGATGACAGGTTTTCAATTTCTATTACCATATTCAATTATGATAATAAAACCATTTTTATGGTTTAAAAATATAATTATATATGTAATATATCCTATTTAATATTCTGGAATCATTTTTTACACATGGTATTTAATTATAAAACAAAATGAGTTCATGGTGATAAAAAACCATCAAAATAATCCAAGAGTTTATCATTAAAATTTTGTATAATGATTCATACTCTACTAAATTAAAAAAAGAATTTATATGACCATTTAACCTTATGTATGATCATTAAAATCTCATAACTTCAATTTGGGATTTCAATTTCCATTTTTACATGAACTTCCATACTCTATACAAGTAAAACGATCACGAAAACTAAGAAAAGGTGCACTCCCAAATGATGAAATTGAATCTATTAACCCATATAAAAGGTCATAAATGAAATTAATGAAGATATAATAAATCAATAACATGTAGATAAGGTTCTGGAAATTGTAATTAATGAATCTAATTTTATTATTCTGGACATTAAGATCAAGTGCATAATACATTCAGACTTAAGGTAAGAGGTTTCTCATCTCACTTTTATTTCTATGAGATTACCATTGTTCACCACTTATTTCTTGTATGTGGGGTATGTTTACTTCCATTTGATATATAATACCATGATTCTGTTTATATTCATGGTATTCAGCGATTCACTTGATGATTATTAACTCGATTGATTACAATGTTGTAAGGGACTTTGTTTCGGTTTCCATTTCATTGTGATTTAATTGGTATTGTGCACTTAATCATTATTATGTAGTGTAACTACTTCCCATTTGAGACAATTTTTAATTTGAAATTTTAATTAAATTATATATCCATATTCTTGTTACATGGATATGATTATTGTTTTAGCTTTATACCATTTTACATATGGTGTTTATGTGGAATGTTTCTTTAACTGTGGAAATATTGATGAATCCATATCCTCTACTCAATACAGATGTTGAAAAGGAATATTATTCCTGTATTAAATATTTGAATAAATAATAATTGGGACTGGAATGTTGGAACTGGGCATGTAGTAGAGGCCCCAAATAGGTGGGTTTTTAAAATTTTTCCACCGACGGTTGACGTAAACTTGTGAACGTCGGTGAAGAGAAGCTTGGTCAAAGCTGAGGATCTCACATGAAGTGTTTTAAGCACAAAATTAAATTGTAAAATACCTATTTTAAATCTGAATCTACGTATGATGTCTAGTCATCGTTGGAAATCTCTACTCGAATAATATGAAGTCTAATTCTTCTAGATCATCCACACATGCTTCAAGGAATCCATGGGAGCGTTGTTTGTCGTAATCCGGGTGCTAGCGCTGAATTGCGATGATGTCTTCGATGATCCAATGATCACTGCATTACTTCACTAGAGATTCCTAAGAGAGTGATCAATTAAAATTTCTTGGATCCATAGCCTCTCTCTCTAGAACATGGGATAGGGGAGAGGAGAGATAATCCCCATGAATAGTCATCAGAAATCTCCTCTCTTATATTTATAGTGGTTAATTAAAATACTCGGTATCACCTCACCGTCCCCGAATACTTAACACACTATCAACGGCATTTTATGACTACTAAACTAGGTCATAAATATCATTATCTATCACTTGTAATATATAAAAACATATTACGCAATAATAATTGAGTCATTAACTCGACTCGTCACTCCCATAAATATTAATCGAACCTTCAATAGTTTAATATTCATCAATTAATATTTTTCATGTATTTACTTAAAACTCATAAATACATTTAATAAATAAATTCAATACTAATTATTCTAAAATTTAATAATATGAATTTATTTATTTCATTGGTGATCATTTAACCTTGGACAAATCCAGGACCCCTATGGTGGGGCCCACCATGTCCAAAACTCATATTCAACTAAACAGGGTTGATTATTGAATATGCTATTGTGTGTGACCCTCTAGGTTCTTATCTCAATAGAAGTGAATATTATTCACAGACCAATAGTAGGATCTAGAAACCTATCATGAATTCTAAAGAGATAAGGATTGTCACAACAATGACAACTAACTTATGAACACGCACTGTATAATATAATCTCTTTGTCAGTAATATCTCATAAATCAGGATGTACTCTCATGTCATTTCCCTTTTTATTGCTTTATTGTTTTTTAATTTAACTAGACAAATTTACCCTTGACTACCATGGCCATAGTCTTATAAAGGTACTTCCATCCATATCAATATGTCCTCAGATATATTACTTCCATAACCCAGAAGCGACAGATACTTTCTTGACCATTCAACCAATGTCATGCCACTAATGATGCACCCAACACAAACTACCTCACCATGACTTCATAACCATGGTTTTTGTATTGCATCAAAGTACATAATAAAATGACATACATTGGTAATGATCTCAAGTTAGGATACCATTACACATGATCGTAGATAGGAACATCCAATGACACCCGAAACATGTGGAGTTCCTATTGGTGGGTCAGTCCTCATAATCTCACTACTAGAGATCACCAAGTGCGAACTTCATGAGAAGAAGTTTCAATGATTATGAGCCCCCAACACCTAATAGTCAAACATCTATTGTGTCCAATCAGAAAGATGTATCTAGACCATAGAACATATATTTAAGATTAATGTCATAGTATCTATAGGTTCTCATTATAGACTGAACTGCTATAACCTTTCGATACGACAATTAATCTTTTGACATTACCATTTCAGTAGTAGATGCAGAACAATATACACTATAATGGTAAGATGAAATCATTCATATCTAACTATATACACGATATGGTAATCAAAATTACTGAATAGTTGGGTATAGGGAACCCACTATTTCAACATTTAAGTGATTGGAGGGGCCCTCTATAGCTCCTTGATGCATCAATAGGTCTCATGAGACAAATCAGTTAGCAAAAAACCATTCAAGTTTGTTTCAAAAAATCAGATGGGATTCTACCCACAGAATTAAACCATCTCAATGGTATAATGGTTCATATTCTAGATACATGACATCAAAATAATAAGCATTCTCTTTATTCAGTATTCAATTTTTACTTTCAATGAAATTTTCACTATGACAAAATCGATGGATGCATTTTTATTATTAGCTTATTGATGGAATGTGTTTTCATTTATTCCCCATGACTTATTATTTGTATCTAATTGATTATGTTTCACTTATTATTGATTCATGATTCCACTATGTATAAACCTTACTGAGAATTTTTGCTCACCCTTATTATTTTTTCCTTTCCAAAGGTTATGAAGAAGAGAACCTTGAATAAGCTTTCAAGGAGGTAGTTTATTTTCGTTTATTATATATCATATTGTGTTTTATATCTTTCTCAATGCACTATTGGAATCATTTATGTAATCTATTCTTTCAAAAATGCTAAACTAGTTGGTCCTTAAGGATTTATTTCTTGTAATCAATCCAATATAATAGAATAATTCACCAGCTCCAGGTTTCTGGGGTTGGGGCATTACAAACCTCACATCTGATCCACCACATCTCCAATGGGTCTATCTCAAATGGGTCACAACTCTAGACATGAAAATCACCTATGTTACAAGGTCAAATTTCACCCAACATACTAAACATCATCTATAAGATCTCATACATAAGTCATAATCTAACCCATCCTACCCATTCAAGGGTCACTCACAAACCACGAGATCACTGTCAGCCCCATCACATCAGGGTATGATGTTATCATGATATATCATATAAATAATATTCTCTCACATCCCCAAGAACCCCTATATATGGTTAACACCTAACAACCACTAGGTCCATATCATACATATATAGGGTTCATAATATTTCCACCTTCCCATTTTACATGAACCAGAAAATTCCAAACAAGGGTATAAATAAGTGAAATGTAAAGTAAAATCTACAATAGAAAATTAATTATATAACATATATATAATATTATTTTTATGAAACCATATAAGAATAAAAAATTCCATCTTCTAATTCAATTTTTTACCATTAACATGAACCAAATGTTTTTTTACCACTGAGGATCTGTTAAATAAGATGTAAATTACAAGTCATTGGGAAAAGTAGTTTTTTATTTTTAATTAGAAATTTATTTAGTGGATACCTAATTATAATCAAACCAAGTAATCATATAACTTGTATTTTATCCATTATGGGGATTAGTTAATTAATATTACACCATACAGTTGTACAAAAAAACATGATATAAATGGTTCAAGACTTTTTAAATAACCAACCATGATCATAGTCTTGGTAATCTAATAATAAAACATAGGAAATCAGAAAAAATGATATGTCAATATTCTGTGCCAAAAATGATACATTAAAAAACCCTCTATTTTCATACTATTCCAAGAGACCAAATAGACAACTAATCACTACCCGATGAAATCTGCTCGAAACCCTCTCCATCTCCTTCTGCACTTCCTGCTACCAGCACCTACAAGACAATTATATTGAAAATTAAACAGTGTTGTGTATTCATATTTAAACCTAAAACCAATAGAAGTTTGTGAAAAAAATGATTTTGAAGTTGTATGATTTACCTACTCACCACTAGCCATCGATGCAATATTAATGGGGACAGATCTAGTCATTTTATGATATAAATCATTCAATGCTTTCAGAAAAGAGGATATCTGAGTCCGCTGTTCCTGAATTGTGATTTTCAAAGAAAAAAACTCTCTATAATCATCTCGAGGTAGGGAGAGACTACAAATAGGATTACATATAGCTCTAATACCTGATGGAATGACAAATAACTCAGATGGTAATGGTCCCAAACCCATCCCAAAAACTTGACCAGGATGCTCCTTCCTAAGGACTATACCAACTAGGTCATCCTAGGAGGCTGAGAAGGACTATGTGGGATTAACATCCCATAGTTCTTTAATTTTTACCTATAAAACAAATATCAGTCATATTTGAAGAAATACATGTTAACATAGTGACAACTAAAAATCAGTTATTATAATAAAAAATGAATTCAGACCCCCAAATTCTTTGGCAGGCTCGTTAACATAACTCCCATCAGATTTTTCATGAACATCCAACCACTGTTCTATTTGGGAGATTAGTGCCCTAAATTCTATTACTAAATTAAACAAAGATAAATTAATAAATTAATATATTAAATGGATAATATTTTATCATAAATATTTATACTAATGAAAAGATTACTAGAGTCGATCGGTTTTTGGGAAAACTCTTTGAACCGATAGTGTGAGGGATGATTTTCTTAGCTCGAATCAAAGAATTGTTCCTTGAAACATACAGAAATAAATAACATGTAATTTAATAGTAATTTATGTGATTTCATCTCCTTCTCATATGAATGTATAAATATAAAAATATATTAATATAATAATATATATTTAAATACCATGTGCTTGTCATAACGATGGATATATAAAAACCTTCAATTTCACTCTAATTAACCCATTGGGTACCTTATCATATAGTTTATGGGTGCTCAAAGAAGTATTATTGAATTCATTCCATATTCTTTGTTTAAAATCCTTCTATTTATTACCCAAGATTTTCAATGTCCACTTTTGTGCTACAATATTAGCGATGAGAAAGTGGAAAAAATCCTCTGTACAAAGAGATTCATTTTTGAAATATTATACTTTAATAACATAATGAAATCCAATTAAAACATAATGTATTAAAATTAATTTTATCTAAGAATCCAAAAATTCATTTTTCCAAGATTGAGGCATATGCCTCCAATCATCATATGTAATCGGAAGGGTAACCAGCTCTACCGCTAGCTGACCTAGAATATGGCCAAATAATCCTATGGAATCATTCACAGGGCTCCCATAATAGTCAAATAAGAAAACTATCTTCGGTCCATTTAGATTCCAGACATCTAAACTTTTCATATTTCTCTCCTTAGTAGCATTTTTTTTCATATTTTATGAAAAAAAATTATTGGTATGAAAAAGTTCAATAACTTTATTCTTATTAAAATTTTTACCTATAACTATCACCCTCTAATATCCTCGTGAAGAAACGGGAGTGATGACCTGGTCCTTCGCTACTGTTCATGCTGAATGGGGAGGCATTGGTTGAGCTTCTGATGAGATGTTGATAGAGGGAATGCTAGAATATGATAGAATAGAGGGTGTGAGAGATGGTGTAGGGGAAAAGTGGAGGGTGTCTCAGATGTTGTAGGGAGGGAGACCGATATATCATTATTTGTCTGTATGGTCAAGGTAACATCGATTGAGAGTCAACTCAGATTAGTAAAATGATTCCTACTTGGAATTATTTTTAATTTAGTTAAATAAAATTAACTTCAGAACATATATTTCAAAAAATTCATGCAGAAAAAAATAGAAAAGATAACAGATACACATTAATGAAAAACAAAATATACATAGCTATGATAATGAATGAATTCAAAAATAACATAACTAGTTGATAAATGAATGGATGACTGCACATACAATCATTTTTTCCTTCAATCATGTCATTTTACTACTCCATCATTAATTCATATACTTCATCCACCCTTGAAAGACTAATATTTTCAATATTATGATGGAAAATATGTTCACTTCTTGATGTTGGTGGGATTCAATGTCAAAGGTCAAATCTTCCACTTCATCACCCATATCATACAAGTCTCTATTTTTTACATTAGAAACTACAATCCAAACTTAATACATGAACTCTTCCACATAATATACCATTTTCACTTGTGATGATACGATATATGGATCATGAAATTCATGGTCATTGACATCCATCAAGTGATATAAATTCACTGGAGTAAATTGAAAGGAATCTCTTTTAACACCCCTAATAATATTGACTAATTGAATTTGAATAAAACAACTAAAAAAATTATTTTGGTGTTAAATTCAATAATACCAGTTAACTTTCCATAGTATCTCACTTTGGAAAATGTAAATATACCACTATTCTGTGTTTTCAAACCCTCTTTCCAATCGAATGTACAAAATTTAAATACATTCACATTTTAAGCATCGAACTTTATAGCCTATTTTAGAGGACCTAGAGAAAGAAACATCAAATATTTTGACCACTCAACTCAAGTATCAGTATTCATGATCTAAAAAAGTAATATACATTATTATATTTACAAAAAAATATGTGTCAACATAATATCCAAATTTATTTCAATATTTATGAACTAACACGTCATGCCAACCATTCTAAAAGATCTTTATTAACATATTTTGTTATATATTTATAATTTTGGGTTTGGACTCTCATTAATCTTAATATTTGTATCCTAAACTCTTAAATAAATGGATCTAAAATTTCACTATATAGCATCACATATCTATTAACCCGTGATAATTCCATTTTTGTTAGTGAAACATTTGAACTCCTCCCAACTAATCAACCAATAGTAGGAAAGTTTTTTAATTTACCATGTAGTTAAGATTTATTCAATGTGTCATCACATGTCCAACTCAATTTAATCTTGTATTAATATCATCCATGTATCTATAAAAAGGTAAGTCACTCCTCTACTAAATATCCTTTAGAAGTAGAGCCTTTGGGTTGATCTGTATTTTTTACATATGATTTCAAAATCTTAAGATATATGTGAATTAAAATAAATAAAACATAATTGTGTATTTAATTAAGTAGCCAAAATTGTTTACTTAATGTGAAAATAATATAAATAAAGTACCTCACAATTGGATACATCCATCGATAATGTACGAGCCCTCATAATTTAGCTTCCTCAAACAAATGCACTATTTGATTCATCATGACTGTAAAGACCCGGAATTTCCATGTATTTTTTTTAATAAAATTGGAATTTTACGAGTCCATGAAAATTGACGGAGCGTGATTCCGAGGCCCAGTGTACCCAGAATGAATTTATGAACTTTTTTTGGGTACGTTTAGTAAACGTACGAGTGAGTTTTTGTAACTTTTGAACCGGTGCTCGGAATTGTAATCTGAGGGAACTTTTGAACTTGCAGCGTCGGTATTCTCTTAAGGATACCTTCACCTCGATCGTAATGGGTCGAGAGTGAAAGATAGTTTTTGTGTTTTTCGTGAAAGAATAATAAATAAAATAAAAATTTGTAACATTTTTATTTTCTTTTGTTGAAACCTTCCATGTGGATGTTTTAATGGTGGGGACCACCTGTACTAAAACCTCTCAACATAGTATATGGTGGTGGGGACCACCTGAGCCTAACCTACAATGTGGGTTATGGTGGTGGGGACCACCTGAGACCTAAAACCCCTTGAACCCCTTTGAACTCCCTCTTAATTGGGAGAAACCTCTTGAGCTCCCCCACTTAATTATGCCAACTCTCACCTTTAATTAATTAATTCAACCCATCAATTAGTTAATTAATCTATTTTGAAATTATCCCAACAAACATAATAGATAACTTGTTCTATTATGTGGGCTACATTTCATTCTGGCGGAATTTGGGAGAGAATAACTATTGGGAGAAAGCTCTCCAACGAAGAACGCCAACGAGGAATATCTCCAACAACGAACAAACTGACGATTGAGGAAACGCCAATGTCATCGAAATCCGTCTATCCCCAATGACATCGTCTCCTTCCTCACGGACTCCTTAAATGAACCTTTGAGATAGGGGTTTATTTATGAGTGATTATTACTTCCCATGTTCTTCCCTTCTAAACTAAGAACGCGAATCAACTCTTATAAACTAGTGGATCCACATATGTTTTCTTTTTCAAGATTGGGAATAGTGATTGATGAAGGTTGTGGGGATTGATGTTTTTAAATATCTTCCACACACGTTCTTGATTCAAATTTGTGAACCACTTGTTACCGCTCTAACGCGGAGGGTGCGGGCCAAACAAACATGGCCCGACCCCTCCATCGTTCTTCTTTTGTATGTTCTTCATGATGGTGATGGCGATCTGTAACAGCCCGAGATTTTATGAAAAATATTCTTTTTATTTCACTAATGTCTTGTGTTGTACGCTACACCAAAAGGAGCTTGCACAACACGCATCCTTGACTTGCCTTGCATTACACGCAATCACAACCTTCCTCGATAGCGTGTGTAGTACGCAATACTGAGTTTCACTAAACAACGATATTCTATTAAAATATTATTAAAATTAGTCGTTATGAATAGTAATAAACACCTTTTGAAATTCTGTAAATCTTATTTTTCAAAATGAACTTCATTCTTGGATTCGGAGTATCGAATTTAGCCTAAGGTGAAATTTTGGTACTTTTCGGATAACTTTCATATTCTGATGAATAGTGAAAATTACTAAATTATAATTAAAAACAACTTTTTTAATCGAAATAATTAATAGTGATAAATTATTAATTCGAGTGGTTTTAAAGTATATTTAGAATATATTTTTACAATTTAATACAATGTTGGTCATTGGTTGTAATTTCACATTTAAACCAGACATAATCAAGTGTCAATCTTTTGATATATATTGTTTCCTAAAAACACGCTATTTATTTTAACAGCAGGATTTAATTATAAAATTAATTAATGCAACTTCTATGTTATGAATTTGGTAAAATAGATTTCATTCGGAATATGAAATATAGCTTAGGATGAAATTTTGGCATTGTTCTGAAAAACATCAATTTTTGATGAATAGTGAAACTACTAAGTGGTAGTTAAAAAAACTGAATTTTTCATAAAACTTAATTTTGCCGCTTCTGTGAATGGAATTTTAAAAATCCGAGAGACACGGTTAATATCAATGACTAAAATGTGGTTCAATGAGATGAAAATAATTTTTTGGTGAATAGTAACTTTTTACTTTTTTACCGCGGTTAATAGTAAATAGGGTAACTAAGGGTAAATATGATATTACTATTACCCTAACACATGTCCTAATTCTATTGGACAAGTTTAATTCGACCAAAAACAAACTTAGGAATAAAATATGACCATTTAGGCCCACTTGGATTAGATTAGGACATTTATTATTAATTTATTTAAAGAAGGGTTAAAATAGTTAAAATCAAAGTTTAATAAGTAAATCATTTTTAATATGGGGTTATACATAAGATAAATTCGATTGTAAATATTCATTAGAAAGCTAAAACGATTTCCTACATGATGGTATTTTATTTGTAATTTGTAGACATAAAATAATTTAATTTATTTATGACACAAAGATGATGCAGTAATTATCTTATTAATGAAATATTGACATAATTGATGTTATAAACACCAAAATAAATGTAATTTGAGACTTTTTATGAATTCCACTAATTTTCTATATTACTATGATATATTAGTGTTGATTTAATCAACTTGGTTAGAACATATAATTCTGTTATGACTTTCACAAAAATCATATATCAAATAGTGTCAAAATTGACACAAAATAGTTTTTAAATCAAATATTATATTACTAATTGTTATTTTATTCCTAAAAATCTAAGGTTCGGCCAAATGACTTAGATAAGGAACTATATATTAATAATAAACAATTTGGGGTTCGTTTGGCATGATATAGTAAGTGTATTAACCATATAGTGAAAGAAAACAAAAAGATACGGTAAAAGTTAAATTAATTAACTTAGAGTTAAATCTAATTGATAAGGTTAAAATAATACCCTAAACTTGTCTAAATATTATTGGTTGATAGGATTTCGACCCATCCCCACTTTAGCTTCGAAATAAGACCCTTTGGAACCATTATAAACAGATTTTGACTTTAATATAAAATAATATTTTGAGATATTCCTAAGGTGCCCCTCTCCTCCCTTATAAAAGGACACATCCTCCCCCTCCTCCTCACACCAATTTGAGCACTCAATCTCGTCCAAAACCTGCCAAAATCTCTTCTACACTTCCCTAGAAACATCCTAGAGGTTCTGGTCTTCCTCAAAGACCAATTCTAGTTCCCTAAGAGGAGGTCTCAAAGAGGCACTTCAAAGAAGAGGTAATTACCGTTACCAATTCTTTCATCTTTATTTCTTCTTCAACTTCTTCTTCTTAGGTTGTTTCATTATGAAGTAATAACATCAGTATCACTCATATACTGATATTTTATTATAAGTATGAAACAACCCTATTTCACCATCTATCCATCCTACGGAAAAAGAAATCACCGCGCGTGCGTACGTACGGAATACCGTCTCCACGCCGTGGTGTAATCTATTTTCCACCACCACCTTACATGGATGGGTATAATGGTGTAAAGAATAACTATAAATAGTTATTACAACATCATATTGATTCTGATATATTGTATAATCCACTCCAATTCAATTCAATATTTATGGAAATGATATCATCGCTCGTGCGTACGTACGGACTACCGTCTCCACGACGCGATGAGATTCATTCTCCATGTTAACCATTTAAGAATGATTATAAAGTATATATAAGAAATAATAATGAAATATATGACATTATAAAGCTACTGGATTTATGTATATATATATATATATGTATGTCATCTACTTACTTCCATTCAAGACAATAAGGAAAGGAAAACAGCGTTCATGCGTACGTACGGACTACCGTCTCCATGAACGGTGTTTTTCATTTCATTTATCTATCTATTATATATATATATACTGAATATATATGATATATAAATCATATTTTATATTCTGGAAGTATGTAAATCATGATATAAGTAATAATAATGTCAAGAACAACAAGTCAGAACACCTACGATAAATGAAACGATTTTACCCAAAACGCTTATTTAACATGGAATTTACAAAAGAACGGGTAATATAATGTCATAAGTGAACCATATATGATATCATAACAATGAATATGATTCTGTAATAAGTAAATGACATTATTTAAACCATTATACAGGATCTTCGGACACGAACAAAGCAAATCGGACCTAAGGTAAGGGAAAATATCACAATCTCATTTTTATCCGAGATTGTTTATTCGTAAGTATTTACTGGGGTGTATTTTATCATCCACATCCATGTTTCATCAAAATGTAATATTATTTCCATCCGCCTACAATTGTTTAAATCCATTTTTACCCTTCGGTGAGTTTTTAGTAATATGTATGAAAGGAATCTTTTGTCGTACGAGGTACTTTTTGACTTTTCTAAAAAAAAGTACGAAGAATGTTTTTTTTTAACTTATACGGCATGAATGGATTTTTAAAACATTATTTCCAAGAAGCTTCCTTTACAAGTTTTCAAGTTTATTTTTAATCAACTTCTTTTATTTTAAAGTCATATGACATGTTATGAAAGGAAAAAATGTTTTTAAAGTAGAAAGGATATTTTCCTCAAGAATGGAGTTCAAGTATTTTATCAAAATTATTTTCCATCTAAGATAATAAAAGGGTTCTGTTTTTACCCCTATTATTACATGGATTTGATTATGTTGTGATGGAAACATTTTTATGAATTCCTTTATCTTATATGAATTGTTTTATGATGTCATGTTGTTTAAGAATCCCATTTTTATTACATGGGTTATGCGATGATGTATGATTTATGATTATGTGGCACACATAAGAAAGGATTCATTATAAGATGGGTGGGACCTATATCTCCCTCCAATGCATTGGGTAAATATTTTATATCTCATGAGATAGACATGGCTGAAATGGTAGGTTATACCGGTTCAGTGAAACAGGACTGAAACGAGGGTTACTCGATTCAGAAAGGGACTTTGTCCACTAAGATAGTCTTGGCAATGAGTCATGACTAACAAGAAATGATTTTCCATGATTATGTGAGAATGCCACAAAGTTTCAAGTTTCATGTTATGATTATGGTGATCTCATTTTCACTTCTATGATTTGTTCCATGTTAAGATATTATGATCTCTTTTGCAGGTTATGATTTTCAAAAAGATATGATATGATTTTTATTTCTTTTTTATACCCTTACTGAGCATTTGAGCTCACCCTTTTATGTTTTCTTTTCCCCAGGATATAAATGAAGGTTTTAGGTAAAAAAAAAGGGAAGATCTTTATGGGAGATATTGAAGATCTTTCACCACGATTAGAAGATTACGTTCCGAGTTTCCAAAGACACTAAACTATTACGATCCTTTAGTGTGTGTTTTTGTTATGTACTAAGTATTCCGCAAAAGTAATGTAATGTCCATGTACGTCAAGCTACGGGTCTCTACAGTTGGTATCAGAGGAAAGGTTTAGTCAACCTTTGGAAACTAGGATGCGAAAACGTTAGTGGGATCCCTAGAGATATTTCTAAGGTATGTCTAGGGATGTCCCTAGGGATAAGTATACGTATAGGTTATAGTAATAGAATTACGCTAACGATCATAGAATTAAACCTAAGATGTTAGATATTGAAGGTACTCCCCCTTTATTATGTTGTTTTCCCTAGCATGATTTTTGCCTCTCACACTATTCTTTTTGGGTTTTAGAAAATGGCTGGAAACAAGATGATTCACAATAATGGAGGATATGATGGACAATGGAGTGATATTCTTCATGAGAAACCAAATGAAATGGGATTTGGAAGTCCAAACATCATTATTATGCCGAATCAGCAATCTCATAATATGATCAATAAAGTAAAATTTGGTAAGTTTCCTGACTCGACTAATAAGAGAAAGATGGAGTTTCATGATGATCATAGAGGAAATAAAGTTCAATTTCCCCTATGTAATTCATGTGGGAAGAGGCATCAAGGAGAATGTTTCAAAGGAACTGGAAGATGCTTTGGGTGTGGAAAAGAAGGACACAAAGCAAGTAAGTGCAAAGGAAAAGGTTCAGTTAATACCATGGATGAGGATAATGGTATTGCTACGACATCAAAAATGGTTAAATGCTTTAAATGTGGAATGTACGGGCATTATTCAAACCAATGCCCTAAGGGAAAGTCTCATGAAGAGAATCAGTATGGTCGTATGGGAAGTATTTATGTTGATGATGATGAAGAAACTACAAATGATATGTGAGATGAAAGAAATGTTGAAGCTCGATCAATGGTCTAAGAATGTAGTGGAATGATTACATGTTTATCAAGTGTAATGTTGTACTATAGAATAAAAAGACATCTAAGGATTGTTACACTGTTGTCTTTCCTTAAGTTTTGAAAGTTTATGATGAATGGTATGAGTAACAATGAAAGGTTATTCAGATATTTTTTTTGGAAAGTGGATGATATGCGCATAATGAAGGGATAAAGAGAATCTAATATGTTTGATAGTATTCATGAGCTCATGATTGATATAAGGACTAAGTGATATCATGGTTTGAGTATAAATAATTTTGAGGATTTTGGTATGTGTAAAGTGTTAACTTTTAACTGCATTCAAGTTTTCACTAAGGTTCAATGGGTATTCAAGAGTATACATGATTAAGGACTTTGAATGTTTGGAATGTGACCAACAAAACATATCTTATGATATATGGGGATCAACGATGATATTAAATCTCTGGTAATTGTTTTCACTATGTTATGAGAGTGGACTGCAGTATTATGGATAAGCCTAAAGATTGGAATGGATTGTGTTGGACGTAAGTTAGTATTGTTTAAGGATAGAAATTTTTTTCGATATTATTGATGGGATGTTATAGTAATATAGTTTTGGAAAAAGGACAACCTGTAGGACGGGCGACAGCCCATCGCTTCGGACAAGGCTGTGGGAATCGAACCCACAACCGAAGTGCGACTGGCCTTTATCGCCTACCACTGGCCTACAGGAAGTCCCTGTTTAGTAGAAACTAGTTTTATTATATTAAGCAGTATGATATATGAAGTATAAGTCCATTTTAGTAACCATATATGATTAATCTCACTATAGATCGATTTATGCATATAATTTTTGCTAACCTTTTGTTTGAGACAGATGGAATGACCCGTCATTCTATCACATGATCTGCTAACACTTCACGAATAACAAATTCAACTTCATTTATTTAAGAGATGAAGTGGAAATTGTTCAAGGCACGAACAACAGTGAGATTGTACCAAAATAAAGTAAGTATTTATTAAAATTCAAATTTTCAACTTTAGGGGAAATGATCTTGAAAACCAAAAATGTTGTCCTAGTGATCTTATACCTGATGAATCAGATGGTACCTTATATCATCACAAATCTATGGATTTGTGATTACTGGCTTTTCCATAACCATGTTCTCTACCACTCTCCATCAGAACATGATGGTTAGATTTCTCTTCCATATCCATATTTTCACCTATGTGGAAACCCAATGATTAGTTTATTTGGGTAACCGTTACGTTTCATACTTTTGTTTTTAAAGATTGGTTTTGATATTCCTTTTTACGATGTGGGTTTCTATTAAAGAAACTTTCGAATAGTAAACCATTTATAACCCCGACGAATTTCGAGGGCGAAATTCATTTTAAGGGGGGTAGAATGTAACAACCCGAGATTTTATGAAAAATATTCTTTTTATTTCACTAATGTCTTGTGTTGTACGCTACACCAAAAGGAGCTTGCACAACACGCATCCTTGACTTGCCTTGCATTACACGCAATCACAACCTTCCTCGATAGCGTGTGTAGTACGCAATACTGAGTTTCACTAAACAACGATATTCTATTAAAATATTATTAAAATTAGTCGTTATGAATAGTAATAACCACTTTTTGAAATTCTGTAAATCTTATTTTTCAAAATGAACTTCATTCTTGGATTCGGAGTATCGAATTTAGCCTAAGGTGAAATTTTGGTACTTTTCGGATAACTTTCATATTCTGATGAATAGTGAAAATTATTAAATTATAATTAAAAACAACTTTTTTAATCGAAATAATTAATAGTGATAAATTATTAATTCGAGTGGTTTTAAAGTATATTTAGAATATATTTTTACAATTTAATACAATGTTGGTCATTGGTTGTAATTTCACATTTAAACCAGACATAATCAAGTGTCAATCTTTTGATATATATTGTTTCCTAAAAACACGCTATTTATTTTAACAGCAGGATTTAATTATAAAATTAATTAATGCAACTTCTATGTTATGAATTTGGTAAAATAGATTTCATTCGGAATATGAAATATAGCTTAGGATGAAATTTTGGCATTGTTCTGAAAAACATCAATTTTTGATGAATAGTGAAACTACTAAGTGGTAGTTAAAAAAAACCGAATTTTTCATAAAACTTAATTTTGCCGCTTCTGTGAATGGAATTTCGAAAATCCGAGAGACACGGTTAATATCAAGGACTAAAATGTGGTTCAATGAGATGAAAATAATTTTTTGGTGAATAGTAACTTTTTACTTTTTTACCGCGGTTAATAGTAAATAGGGTAACTAAGGGTAAATATGATATTACTATTACCCTAACACATGTCCTAATTCTATTGGACAAGTGTAATTCGACCAAAAACAAACTTAGGAATAAAATATGACCATTTAGGCCCACTTGGATTAGATTAGGACATTTATTATTAATTTATTTAAAGAAGGGTTAAAATAGTTAAAATCAAAGTTTAATAAGTAAATCATTTTTAATATGGGGTTATACATAAGATATATTCGATTGTAAATATTAATTAGAAAGCTAAAAAGATTTCCTACATGATGGTATTTTATTTGTAATTTTAGACATCAAATAATTTAATTTATTTATGACACAAAGATGATGCAGTAATTATCTTATTAATGAAATATTGACATAATTGATGTTATAAACACCAAAATAAATGTAATTTGAGACTTTTTATGAATTCCACTAATTTTCTAGGTTACTATGATATATTAGTGTTGATTTAATCAACTTGGTTTGAACATATAATTCTGTTATGACTTTCACAAAAATCATATATCAAATAGTGTCAAAATTGACACAAAATAGTTTTTAAATCAAATATTATATTACTAATTGTTATTTTATTCCTAAAAATCTAAGGTTCGGCCAAATGACTTAGATAGGGAAATATATATTAATAATAAACAATTTGGGGTTCGTTTGGCATGATATAGTAAGTGTATTAACCATATAGTGACAGAAAACAAAAAGACACGGTAAAAGTTAAATTAATTAACTTAGAGTTAAATCTAATTGATAAGGTTAAAATAATACCCTAAACTTGTCTAAAACTTATTGGTTGATAGGATTTCGACCCATCCCCACTTTAGCTTCTAAATAAGACCCTTTGGAACCATTATAAACCGATTTTGACTTTAATATAAAATAATATTTTGATATATTCCTAAGGTGCCCCTCTCCTCCCTTATAAAAGGACACATCCTCCCCCTCCTCCTCACACCAATTTGAGCACTCAAGCTCGGCCAACCCCTGCCAAAATCTCTTCTCCACTTCCCTATCAACATCCTAGAGGTTCTGGTCTTCCTCAAAGACCAATTCTAGTGCCCTAAGAGGAGGTCTCAAAGAGGCACTTCAAAGAAGAGGTAATTACCGTTACCAATTCTTTCATCTTTATTTCTTCTTCCACTTCTTCTTATTAGGTTGTTTCATTATGAAGTAATAACATCAGTATCACTCATATACTGATATGTTATTATAAGTATGAAACAACCCTATTTCACCATCTATCCATCCTACGGAAAAAGAAATCACCGCGCGTGCGTACGTACGGAATACCGTCTCCACGCCGTGGTGTAATCTATTTTCCACCACCACCTTACATGGATGGGTATAATGGTGTAAAGAATAACTATAAATAGTTATTACAACATCATATTGATTCTGATATATTGTATAATCCACTCCAATTCAATTCAATATTTATGGAAATGATATCATCGCTCGTGCGTACGTACGGACTACCGTCTCCACGACGCGATGAGATTCATTCTCCATGTTAACCATTTAAGAATGATTATAAAGTATATATAAGAAATAATAATGAAATATATGACATTATAAAGCTACTGGATTTATGTATATATATATATATGTATGTCATCTACTTACTTCCATTCAAGACAATAAGGAAAGGAAAACAGCGTTCATGCGTACGTACGGACTACTGTCTCCATGAACGGTGTTTTTCATTTCATTTATCTATCTATTATATATATATATATACTGAATATATATGATATATAAATCATATTTTATATTCTGGAAGTAAGTAAATCATGATATAAGTAATAATAATGTCAAGAACAACAAGTCAGAACACCTACGATAAATGAAACGATTTTACCCAAAACGCTTCTTTAACATGGAATTTACAAAAGAACGGGTAATATAATGTCATAAGTGAACCATATATGATATCATAACAATGAATATGATTCTGTAATAAGTAAATGACATTATTTAAACCATTATACAGGAGCTTCGGACACGAACAAAGCAAATCGGACCTAAGGTAAGGGAAAATATCACAATCTCATTTTTATCCGAGATTGTTTATTCGTAAGTATTTACTGGGGTGTATTTTATCACCCACATCCATGTTTCATCAAAATGTAATATTATTTCCATCCGCCTACAATTTTTTAAATCCATTTTTACCCTTCGGTGAGTTTTTAGTAATATGTATGAAAGGAATCTTTTGTCGTACGAGGTACTTTTTGACTTTTCTAAAAAAAAGTATGAAGAATGTTTTTTTTAACTTATACGGCATGAATGGATTTTTAAAACATTATTTCCAAGAAGCTTCCTTTACAAGTTTTCAAGTTTATTTTTAATCAACTTATTTTATTTTAAAGTCATATGACATGTTATGAAAGGAAAAAAATGTTTTTAAAGTAGAAAGGATATTTTCCTCAAGAATGGAGTTCAAGTATTTTATCAAAATTATTTTCCATCTAAGATAATAAAAGGGTTCTGTTTTTACCCCTATTATTACATGGATTTGATTATGTTGTGATGGAAACATTTTTATGAATTCCTTTATCTTATATGAATTGTTTTATGATTTCATGTTGTTTAAGAATCCCATTTTTATTACATGGGTTATGCGATGATGTATGATTTATGATTATGTGGCACACATAAGAAAGGATTCATTATAAGATGGGTGGGACCTATATCTCCCTCCAATGCATTGGGTAAAGATTTTATATCTCATGAGATAGACATGGCTGAAATGGTAGGTTATACCGGTTCAGTGAAACAGGACTGAAACGAGGGTTACTCGATTCAGAAAGGGACTTTGTCCACTAAGATAGTCTTGGCAATGAGTCATGACTAACAAGAAATGATTTTACATGATTATGTGTGAATGCCACAAAGTTTCAAGTTTCATGTTATTATTATGGTGATCTCATTTTCACTTCTATGATTTGTTCCATGTTAAGATATTATGATCTCTTTTGCAGGTTATGATTTTCAAAAAGAAATGATATGATTTTTATTTCTTTTGTATACCCTTACTGAGCATTTGAGCTCACCCTTTTATGTTTTCTTTTCCCCAGGATATAAATGAAGGTTTTAGGTAAAAAAAAGGGAAGATATTTATGGGAGATATTGAAGATCTTTCACCACGATTAGAAGATTACGTTCCGAGTTTCCAAAGACACTAAACTATTACGATCCTTTAGTGTGTGTTTTTGTTATGTACTAAGTATTACGCAAAAGTAATGTAATGTCCATGTACGTCAAGCTACGGGTCTCTACACGATCGGTGCCGACGTTTGGCACCAGTGGAACACGAGAATGGTGGCTGACACCAACGCCTGCCATGACAAAGACAAAGGTGCCGCCCCGCGGCCACCGCGCCACCCTTAGCCACCACTGCCCCCATGGCCCCATTGTGTCGCACCGCCCCACGGCCACCACCGCCCTACGGCCCCATCACGCTGCGCTACCTCGTGGACACCACTTCCCTATAGAAACGTCGCACCGTGCCACCCCACGTCCAGTGACGCCCCGCGGCTCTGCCGTCTGCGGCCCCACTGCACTACCCGCGACCACCGCTGCCCCACGGCCTCGCCGCCCACGACAATCCTCACTGCCCCGCATCCTCGCCTCCCGCGGCCCCCCGTGCGGCCCTGCAGACTCACTTCCCATGGCACCCCACACCGCCCCATGACCTCGCTTCCTACAACACCCCGCGCTGCCCTGCGGCCTTGCTGCCCACGACACCCCGTGCCGCCCCATGGCCTCACCGCCCGCGACCCCGCTGTACTGCCCCACGGCTCCGCAGCCCCGCGACACCACTGTCTGTGGCCTCATCGCGCCGCCTCAAAGCTTAATCACCCTCACGGTCCCGTGGCCCCACACCTCCCAGGCTGGTCCGGAATGAGAGGTTCAGGCTGGGTCGGACCGAACCCGAACCCACTTCGACCCATTACACTCTTTTCGCCATAACTTTGGCACCGAACATCCGTTTGACGAATCGTCAGCGGTGCTGGAAACCTTGGAGTGAGACGGTCCCTTTGGTATTATCTAATTGAGTTTTGGATAAATTTGGGGAATAGTTGGGTGGGATCGAGCACGAATCCAACCGGGCCCTTGGGACTAAAAGGCTAATAACTCTCAGATCGGGTGTCCGATTGACGCACCTTCTGTTGCGTTAATACCCCTATGACCCATATGGACCATGAGTTCCAGCGCCAGAGGCCACCCAGGTTCGAGGGAGAGACGGACCCACATGCAGCTGAGGATTTACTGGAGGCCGTGGTGAGAGTCTTCTGACTGGTAGGGACACCAGCCGATCTCATAGTTATCCTTGCTACCATTCTACTACAAGCAGCAGCAGGAAGATGGTGGAACTTGATGCTCCAGGCTCACGATGAGGTGACACTTCTCTGGGCAGAATTCGAGAGCCTGTTTTGGGCAGAGTTTGTCTCAATGACTCTTCGCGCAGTGTGTATAGAGGATCTACTTCATCTGCAGCAGGGCAACATGACTGTGGATCAGTACTCAACGAAGTTCACTGACCTCTAATGATACTCCAAAAATATGGTGCGAGACCAATTCTTTAGGGCCCATACCTTCGAGTAGGAATTCAGGTGGGAGATCAGGGCTTTGATGATCTCACTTAGCATCCTGACGCAGGTGGGGGTGTTAGAGAGAGCCCTCATAGTGGAGAGTTTCCTTAATGAGTAGTCACTAGCAGCGAGACCCACTACCAGTCATCAAATAGTGGGGTCTTCTATAGCTGGAAACATATAGATGTCACAGAGGTCCAAGAGGACCAGGCCTATAGGTGGATGACCACAGGATTCAGGGTCGGTTGTGTGGGGCACCCGAGGCCGAGCTAGTCATGCCAGGAGTGGGCAGTGTTACACATGCGGCAGGCAGGGTCACATGGCTCGTGACTATCCGACCCACCGTATGGATGATCAACAGACAGTCAAAGGACCACCCAGGTAGAGACATATATTCGACTGAGGAGGTCTATAGGGAGCAGGAGGACATGGTAGAGGAGTTGGTCGTGCAGCTGGCGGCGAGCGACAATTCGAGATGTTACCGCCACCACCACCAGGAGGTCCACCCCGACCACAGGGAGTATATGGACAAGGGAGAGCCCAAATCCATGCAGTTGAGGCTTACAATCACGACGCTCCAGAGATTATATGAGGTACGATTTGTGTCTACTCCACCTTAGCTGTAGTACTTATAGACACATGTTCCAGTCATTATTTTATTTCCACTACCCTCGTTCGGATCTCAGAGATTCTGACAGAGCCATTGGATCAATCCTTATGGCTAGAGACTCCTACAAAAGCAGATTCGATGATTACACACTGGTGCCGGAAGTGTGAGATTACTCTAGGAGGCGAGAGATTCGGCTGGGATCTCTTAGTGGCAGCGTCGAGGCATTATGATGTCATCTTGGGTATGGCCTAGTTATTTACAGTCCATGCTCAGATAGACTGTATTAGGCGCAAAGTGTGGTGTTTCTGCATAGATGAGACAAGGTTTACCTTCACTGGTGAGAAGAGAGCCTTTGCAGCACAGGAAGGACTTACCCAGAGGAGGGTGCAGCCGATCACTCATTAGTTGGCAAGCCTTACCCTCAGAGCGGTTTATGTGGAGAGTTCGATCTATCCTATAGTGGTGGACCAGTATGCAGATGTCTTCCCTGATGATGTTTCGGGTCTACCTCCTTGTAGAGAGGTGGAATTTTACATTGACTTGTACCCCAGGATGACACCGATATCTACACTAGTGTATCGGATGGCTCCCACGGAGCTTCGTGAGATACGGGTATAGCTGGGGGACTTATAGGGGAAATGGTTCATTCGGCCCAGTGTTTCGCCTTGGGCAGCCTCGATTTTGTTTGCCAAGAAGGCGGATGGGAGCTTGAGACTTTGTGTTGACTATCTGCGCCTAAACTAGGTGACCGTGAAGAACAAGTACCCACTTCCGAGGATTGACGACCTCTTTGATCAGCTGAAGGGAGCACAATGGTTCTTGAAGATAGACCTCAGATCAGGCTATCACCAACTCAGAGTACGAGACGTGGATGTGAAAAAGACGGATTTCAGATGTTGGTACGACAATTACGAGTTCTTGGTTATGCCATTCGGTGTAACCAATGCTCCAGGAGTGTTTATGGGACTCATGAATAGGATCTTTCATCCATACCTTGATCTATTTGTAGTAGTCTTCATCGACGACATTCTGATATACTCGGATACCAAAGAGGAGCATGCCTATCATTTGCGAGTAGTACTGGACACACTCCAAGAGCACCAGATTTATGGTAAGCTCTCGAAGTGCTAGTTCTTGATCCGAGAGGTTCACTTTCTAGGACATGTAATATCGGAGCCTGGAGTTGCAGTAGATCTATTAAAGATTGAGGCGGTACTTGCTTGGGATCTACCCAGGAGTGTGACAGAGGTACGAAGTTTCTTGGGTTTGACTGGATACTACTGGAGGTTTGTGCCATATTTCTCCAGAGTTGCAGCACCTCTATCAGTGTTGACAAAGAAGGGGAAACCCTTCGTGTGGTTGGAGATATTCCAGCAGAGTTTTCAGGAGCTGATGCAGAGGCTGACTAGTGCCCCCATCTTGAGGCTTCCAAAGGAGGGGGTAAGGTACGTAGTCTACTGTGACACATTAGGGACCGGGCTTGGATGTGTCCTGATGCAGGAGTGAGTAGTGATCGCATATGGTTCTCGACAGTTGAGACAACATGAGCAGAACTACGCTACCCATGAACTGGAGTTAGCAGCAGTGATATTTACCTTGAAGATGTGGCGACACTATCTGATGGGAAAACATTTTACAGTCTACTCTGATCACAAGATTCTCAGATATATCTTCTCTCAGAAAGACATGAACCTGAGATAGTGATGTTGTCTTGAGTTCCTACAAGACTATGACTTAGAGATAGTCTATACTCTTGGGAAGGGGAACATTGTAGCAGATTCACTCAGTAGGAGTTCTGGTATACAATTACTAGGTGAGGAGATAGAGCAGTTGTCCACTTTGTAGATATCCTTTGTGGATCGGGTTGGAGCAGTCTTTCTTCAGTCTCTTATAGTCACTCCCCCACTTATTCAGTGAGTCAGGAAGGTGCAGTGTGGGGACATTGACTTCGAGGCTCGACGTGCTCAGATATCCACAGGGCAGGCACCTGATGGATTTTCTGAAGGTGGGGAGCACATCATCCTCTTCAGAGGATGTACCATGGTACCAGTGTCTCTTCGGGAGGAAGTGATGAGGGAGTTCCACACATCCCCTCTAGTGGTACATCCAAAAGTGGTGAAGATGTACTAGGACCTCTAATGACAACACTGGTGGCCGAGAATGAATAAAGTAGTAGCAGAGTTTATCTCTTAGTGGATCACTTGTCAGCAAGTGAAGGCGGAGCATCAGTTACCAGTAGGCTTGGTTCATCCTTTAGAGGTCCTAGAGTGGAAGTGGGATGGGATATCCATGGAATTTGTGATAGGACTTCCATGTACATCCATGGTTCATGACTTGATTTGGGTGATCATCAACCGACTCACCAAGTCGACCCACTTCCTACCAATCAGAAATCAGAGTTTAGTAGAGATCTTGGGACGCCTCTATGTGCAAAAGATTATGAAGCTACATGGAGTAACCTAGAAGATTGTCTCTGATCGTGACACACGTTTTAATTTCTGTATATGGAAGGGGTTGTAGGAGGCTTTCAGGACACAAATTCATTTGAGCACTGCCTTCCATCCTCAGAAGAATGGTCATACTGAGTGGACCATTCAGACACTCGAGGATATGTTGCGTGCTTGCATCCTCGACTTCGGTCATAGCTAGGAGGATCACTTGCCTTTGGTGGAGTTTTCATACAACAATAGATATTAATCCACCATTGGGATGACACCTTTTTGGGTGTTGTACGGGATACCTTGCAGATCACCTTTGTGCTAGACTGACCCACGAGAGTCAGCACTAGTGGGACCAGAGATGATATGGGCTACAACAGAGAAAGTGAAAATCATCCAGGAGCGGATGAAAACTACACAGAGTAGATAGAAGTCGTATGTCGATAAGAGACAGAGACCTCTGGAGTTCTAGGATGGCGACCACGTGTTTCTACAGGTCTCACCCCGATGAGGTTTACATATATTTGGCCGAGGCGGCAAGTTATCTCTGAGGTTCATTGGACCCTTTTAGGTCCTCAGTAGAGTTGGCGAGGTGTCTTACCACTATGCTCTTCCACCTCAGTTTCTACGTGTGCATGACATATTCCACATATCCCAGCTTAGTAGATACGTACATGACCCTTCTCACATCATCAAACATGGAGAGCTGAATGTCGACGAGGGGGAGAATTTTACGGAGGTTCTAGTAGAGGTTGAGGATTGACAGGAGTAGGTCCTTCATGGGTGGTCAATACCTCTGGTGCGCATTTGCTGGTAGCATGGGAACCTCTAGGAGAGAACATGGGAGAAGGTGGCTCAAATTCGTGCTCAGTACCCCCACTTGTTTTCCTAGTTTTGAGTTGTGGCTTACGAAGACGTAAATCCCTGAGGTGGGGAGAATGTAAAAACCCAGAATTTCCATGTAATTTTTTTAATTAAATGGGAATTTTACATGTCCGAAAAAATTGACGGTGCATGATTCCGAGGCCCGGTGTGCCCAGAATGAATTTATGAACTTTTTTTGGGTACGTTCAGTAAACGTATAGGTGGGTTTTTGTAACTTTTGAACTGGTTCTCGGAATTGAAATCTGAGGGCACCGTTGAACTCGCAGCATCAGTATTCGCTTAAGGAGACCTTTACCTTGACCGTAGTGGGTTGGGAGTGAAAGATATCTTTTGTGTTTTTTGTGAAAGAATAAAAATAAAAAAAACGCATAACATTTTTATTTTCTTTTGTTGAAACCTTCCATGTGGATGTTTTAATGTCGGGGACCACCTGTGCTAAAACCTCTCAACATAGGATATAGTGGTGGGGACCACCTGATCCTATCCTCCAATGTGGGTTATGGTGGTGGGTACCACCCAATACTTAAAACCCCTTGAACCCCTTTGAACTCCCTCTCAATTGGGAGAAACCACTTGAGCTCTCCCACTTAATTATGCCAACTCTCCCCTTTAATTTATTAAGCCAACTCATAAATTAACTAATTAAGCTATTTTGAAATTATGCCAACAAACATAATAGATAACTTGTTCTATTATGTGGGCTAACTTTCATTTTTGGTGGAATTGGGGAGAGAAGAACTATTGGGAGAAAGCTCTCCAATGAAACATGCCAACGAGGAACATATCCAAAGACGAACAAACCGATGATCGAGGAAATGCCGACGTCACCGATGTTCTTCTATCCTCAATGACATCATCTCCTTCTTCATGGCCTCCGTAAATGAACCTTCAAGGTAGGGGTTTATTTATGAGTGATTATCACTTCCCATGTTCTTCCCTTCTAAACTAAGAACGCGGATCAACTCTCGTAAACTAGTTGATCCGCATATGTTTTCTTTTGCAGGATTGGGAATAGTGATTGATGATGGTTTTGAGGATTGATGTTTTTAAATATCTTCCATACATGTTCTTGATTCAAATTTGTGAACCACTTACTACCGCCCTAATGTGGAGGGTGCGGGCCAAACAAACATGGCCCAACCCCTCCGTCGTTATTCTTTTGCCTGTTCTTAGCGATGGTGACAACAACCGATGCCAACGTTTGGCGCCGGTGGAACATGAGAATGGTGGTTGACACCATAGATAGTCACGGAGAAGACAACAACACCGCCCCACGGCCACCACCGCCCCGCAGCCCCATCCCACCGCACTGCCCCGCGGCCCCCGCCGGCCCATCGCACCGCGCCACCCCACGACCCTTGTCGCCCCGGGACCATCGCCGCCCCGCGGCCCCGCCGTGCTGCCCAAGACCCCACCACTGCCCCACGGACCCGTCGCGGCGTGGCCCTGTCGCACTGCGCCGCCCGCGGCACCCCGCACCGTTCCGCGGCCTCGACGCCCGCGGCGCCGCACGCCGCCTCGCGGCCTCGCCGCCTGCGACCCCGCGCACCGCCCCACAGCCTCGCTGCCTGTGGAACCCTGTGCCGACCCACAGAATCACCTCCAGCAGATCCCCATGACGCCCCGTGGCCTCGCCGCCCGCACCACCCCACGCCGCCCCGTGGCCTTGCCGCCCGCAGCCCCGTGATGCCGGCCATCCACGCCGCCCCGCGGCTTCGTCGCCCTCGCGGCCTCACACCGCCTAGGCCGGGCTGCCCAACGCAATCTAGGATGCCCAGTGCAGGCCGGGATGGACCCAGAGGGTCAGGCCGGGTCGACCCATACCGGGTCCTACCGGGTCAGTCTGACCGGGTTAGACCGGACCTAGACCCACTTCGACCCATTACACTCTTTTGGCCATAACTTTGGCACCAGAAGTCCGTTTGATGAACCGTCAGTGGCATTGGAAACCTTGGAGCGAGATGGACCCTTTGGTGTTCTCTAAAAGATTTTTGGATAAAGTTGGGGAATGGTCAGGTTGGATTGAGCACCAATCCAATCGGGCCCTCGGGACTAAAAGGATAATAACTCTCAGACCAGGTGTCTGATTGACGCATCGTCTATTGCATTGAGAACCCTATGACATGGAAGTACTTTGGGATACTTCTTAATGAGACTTAGTGGTAGTTGGAGTATTAACTAGTGGCTTGTGGAGCGGACCCTCCTGGAGACGAGTGATCTTATCGCGGGAACCCAGTAGCTGGCTGTGACTTAAGGAAGAGGTCCTTCATGGGTCTGAGATTGAGGGTCACACTTGGAACCACTCTAGGATTCCATGAGGGACCAGCTGAGAGATCCTATATGGGTCAGTACCTAGCGATCCTGTATGGGTCAGCACCTAGTGATCCTGTGTGGGTCAGCACCTAGCGATCCTGTGTGGGTCAGCATCAAGCGATTCTATGTGGGTCAGCACTGAGCGATCCTGTGTGGGTCAACACCTAGAGATCCTATGTGGGCCTGATGATGATTATAAATCCGTCATGGGTCTACCTCTTAATAGAGTAAGATGATTCAATAGTTATATCTAATTATCTCTACAACTGTACCTAAGTTATACTTGGTGTGAGCTGAGTCTGTACCTTGTGGTATTTTCCTTCATGGTAATACCTTGGTGGTATTATTTAGTGTGGCGTACCTGTGTGGTACTTGTATTCGTGGTATTACTTCATTTGTAGAACAGTTGAGCTTTGGGATTTGAGTTAGACTCTATGTTTTTCTCATGATTGAGATGGGTATACTTGATAACTTAGGTATATGTATGGGCATATACCTAAGTAGGGTTGTCAGTTGATTTCATGCTGTGTGGCTTATCCTTGGTGGATTTGTGAGACCTTGATGGTCTTGGGGTCCCTACTAAGTGTCGTTATACTCACCCCTGCACAGGTTATGCCCACACCCTATTGTGTTTGGTGCGGACGACGGACAACACCGACTAAGAACAAGAGTACCGGGACTGGAGGTGGCTCGGAGGTGGACGTTATACAATACGAACCACAGAGACGACCATTCGAGAACTGTACCTACCCTTCAGGTAGGATCCTTGGAGGGTGATCGCAGGAGCTGTTCTAGTTTACTTGTACTTTCATTTTCTTGTACTTTCCAGGTGGGCTTGTATTCTGGCCCCTTTTACTTACTGTACTCACTCTGTTTACTATTCAATTTACTTGAGTTCGTATCTTGTTGTGTGTTTGGTTGCATTTGCTTACAGGTTATAAAGTCAATGCCTTCTCAGTTTTAGGGAAAACGCCTTCGGTGCTAGTCGCCAGCTTCTAGCCTATAGAAGGCGGGCTTGGGGTAGTCACGGCATGGGCCCTGGGGTACGGGTCATGACAATTAAAGTAAAAACAATAGAGGTAATATAATCTCCATTGTACAAAGTATCAATAAAAATCTCTCATTAATGTTTTCAAGCTCAAATGGTTATAGATTTTTCTCACATAGTTGTCTGAAGAATGTGAAAAATTGGAGTACAATAGCATTAACCTTTTCAAATAATAATCTATACAATGCTAATGGTAGTAACTGCTATAAAAAAATATGCGAATCATGAATTTTCAATACATGTAACCTATGATGTTTTAAGTAAACACACCTTGATATGTTACTTGAATACCTATCATATACATTCACATGTTTTAAAATTCAAATTAATGTATCTTTATTCCTATGTTTCATTGAAAAAATTGTCGGAGCATACTTTCCATTCTCATGTGACTAAATATCAAACTTTATGTTCAATGTTTATAATTCTTTCCGAGAATTGAGATGGTCCTTCAATTTTCCATGATCATTAAGCAATGTAAAGATCAAATCATCAAAAAAATTCTTCTCAATATGCATAACATCAATATTATTCTACAAAAAATTAAATTCCCAATATAGATGCTTGAATAATATGCTTTTTTTTCTTCCATTATTGCATTCTGATTTCACTTGACAATGCAATTAAAACTCATTTCCCACTATCATTAAAATGATGAACCTTCCCAAATTATGTTTCAATTTTTCCAAGTTTTTCCAATATTTTAGAACCTATCAACAAATTTTTAGGTGGTCTATGATCAATAGAACCATTGAATTTTGAGTTATTAAACCTAAATCTATAAGATGCATCAAGAAATATTCAATGACACAAGAAGCACCTTTTTTTACTATGTGGTAGTCAGTTGGTCTCAAAATAAAAGTTATAAATAAGACAAGACAAACCCATGAAGTGTTCCAAAAAGATAAATTCCCAAGTCTAGGGAAGTCACTAATGGTCTACATTATAGAATATTGCATTTTGAAAATTTTTCTAGAAAATTCATTATATGTATTGACATCGTTGCTCCATAAACCATGTAAACCTTCATTTATAGGCTAAAATTGTACATCAATGTCATTTCTAGGAATTTTTATTCCAGGAATAATAATAAAAATGATAAAAGACTTTTTTTTATACACATATATGGAGGCAGATTGTAAGGGATCAAAACCACTGTCCAAATTCTATAACAGGTGCTCAAAGTCCCAAATGGGTTGAATCCATCGACAACCAATCCTAATAACACATTCTTATGATCATATAAGAAATATTGATGTAATGAATAAAATTTCTTCTATGATTGTGAATCTATTGGATGTCACATTAACCCAAAATTATTATTATATATAGAATGCCACTTCATGTGCTCGACGGTTTTTGATGACATGACTAATATTTGCAATCAAGGATTTAAAGGAAAGTAACACAAAAACTTTGCAGGTGTGTTTATTTTCATATTATTTATAGTATTATATTAATTTATACTTCCAACATCACCCATTTACTTACATCTATAATAAGAACATTTTTTCCAAATCCTTTTACTTGAATCCTCTCCCCAATAAAGCATAAAATCATTAGGACACACACATATTTTTATATAATTTAGGCCAAGCTTGTTAAAAACTTTTTTCATATCATAAAAAGACTTAGGGATCTTTTATTTAGAAAATACATCATGCAATAATCATATTATCATGTACATAACCTTATTTTTAATTCCAAATAGAAATTTGATATGGTACAACTTCTGTAGAAAATAATGTTTTGAATATTTCAAACATCCACTATATAACTCTTGATTTCCATCATCAACTAAACCATGAAATTCATTTTTATTCTTAGTGTAGTTCCCTTTTATATTAGTCTCCACAGAATCAATATGAGGATCCAATTATATATTACAATCTTGATCTGGTTTTCATATATTACAAATAATATCATTTATCAAGCAGTTATTTGTATCACCCTCAACTGGTTGTTATGATATGTTTTTATGTTTATTTTGGTGTCTTTAAATGCAAAATTCATTATTTATAATGTTTATTTTATTTTCCTTTTTCAATGAAGTTGGGAGATCATTTTTTTAATTGACATCAGTGATCAAACTTTATGTAATGTTCTATTCTTCGTGCCAAATCCAACAAAAATATTGATAAGGGAATTTCTTCAATATCAAGTGTTCATAAACTTCATCTATCTTCAACCATATTCTAAATTTACATTTAGGACATGGAAATATTATTCGACCATTAAAAGATATATTGGAAATTGAAAAATATAAAAACTCCTCTAAACCCTTAGCATACTAATGTGTGTTCCTTGGTAATGTGATCGAGATTTTATCCATATATATCACAATGCGACTACACTTTATTAAAAAAAATTAAAACACATAAGTATTAATAATTATAAAAAGAGATAATATTAAATTATAGCAAAGTGGCATTAATTGAGATTAAATAGATTCAATCTTTAATTAAAATGTAAATTCTTTGAAATAATAGATAATTTGTGGGAATGTAAAGGGGTGTTGGATAGTGAGTAGTTTCCTAGAATTGAAAAATATGGTAATTGGTGCTAAAAAAACAATAATAATCCAAATTTTAATTTTACATTGGGTTTGGTTCTTGGTAAAACATACCTTATAAAAATAATTTATGGATCAAATCACACATTGATCTAAATATTCCTAACCACAAACTCATAATGTCTTGATAATATTCATTTTAATAAATCACACCCTCAATGAGTGATATGTTTATACCTATATATAAATAAGAAATAAATATAAAGTATATATAAATTAAAATCAGTTTCATAAAATTTATGAAAAAATGAACCCTTAATGATTTTATATAAAAATTTATGGTTTATAGGGAATTAATATTAAATAAGGGGTTGAAAATAAACCATTTAAAAAAATTTCACTTTTAAAAAATTATACCCAAGTTATATAGTGTTCGTGCGTTACAAAATTTTTCTGAATTTATACAAATTACTAAATTGGTCTAGTGTAGAACATGTGATGATTGTGTAACCTATACAACCCCATTTGTGGAAACTATAATGAGAATAAATCAATTTAATCAAATAATTTTAAAACTACACCCCTTTTCATTATAATTTTTATCACCCTATAAATCTTTCACACCCTTTATAGACCCTACCAACTATCATTTTCACTTGATATTCATGAGGGTAAAATATATTCCATAAAGGGTGAGAACCATAACATCATCAATACCATTTCCTATGGTGAATCATAGTCTCCCTTAAAGTTCCATTAAAATGGAATGAAAACTTACACAAGTTTTTCCTAAAACAATAAAAACATAAAATCATAATTAAACTATATATACCACTATATAAGTTTCCAAAAACATAAAAAAAAATCATAACCTAAAAAATATTTCATATAAATTATTGTGGTTATATACCACTATATATTGGTGTTTCAAGGAAAAACCGACCATTTTGAAGGGAAAAACATTTTTAAAAACCATTCAATGTTTTCCAGGATTCATGTAAATAATTTTTAATGTATCCAATATCTATACGTGGTGTTGATTCATGATTTTTATATTTTTTTTATAAATAAAAAAAGTTTCATAATTAATAAGTTCACCTATGAAATCATACTTATTTTCCATATTTTATTATTGATTGGATTAATGTGTATTTTTTTACAATTTTAAAGGGAAGAAATATACTAGATCAATATCAAATGATATGAAATGAAATTTTAACCATAGTATTGTAACTAGTGTTATTTTTGACGAGATTCAAGGAGGAGGGACTGCTTATCAAGTTAATAGTGTTCTAGAATAAGGAATCATCTCTGAATATTTATGGGTTTGGGGTTTTTATTTTCTATTTAATATTATTTTATTTTTATTACCCATATTTATATTCTTTTATGAATTCATTTTTTTATATGTCCTATATGATTCATATGATGATTTTTTAGATGGATATTTTTTTTTAATCATGTTTCATTTCATAGATTTTTTTTCTTCATTGTGTTGTGAGTAAAATTTGGAATTTTACTAGCATTGAGTTTTTTGACCAATAGGATTAAGGTGATGGAACAAAAACACATAATGAATAATAAATACTATAACCACAAGATTTATTATGCTTTTCATTAGGATTAGTGAGTCATAAAATACTAGTTAAATCTAACCCTAAACAAAGGGTTGGGCCTAGATAGGGTAATTGTGTGAGAAATGATCCATGGGATCACCTATATCTTTTAATCCTATAACAAATAAAACATAAATTAATCTTAAGTGAGTCATTATGACCCTATAAAAATCTTATATTGAGATTAATTTTATCATTTCTTTCAAAATAGTTCCTTCATCCTATAAAACTAATATTTGATATATTTTGTCCTTTTTTCATATCATTATGTGTCTCTAAAATAAATTTTCAAATCCATAGTCCTAGGTAATAACCTTGTTCTCTATTTAATTAAACCCTACTACCACTAACTAAATAGTTATTTAGTTTAGGGTAAACAACTTTTTTTTAAATTTTATATGCCTTGCAATGAAAATGAATTTTTTTAACACAGTTTACTAAGACTAATGGTGCAAATTTAGAGTAATCAAAATCAAGAGAAACATTTGAAGACTAAAACTCTAAATGAAAAGGAAGAGAGAAATCAAAACTATGTGACATCACCTCCAACATTGGATAGAGTGAAGAAAATGAAAAGGGGAGGGATTGAGTGAGGAAAATGACTCAGATGAGGACAACAACTTAGGTGAGGGAAAGGGCGGGGAAGACAGGTCGGGGGGTTGTGATTGCAGTGCTGAAAAGAGATCAGAGGGAACGAGATCGCAGGGCTCAGGATATTACCGAGTGATTATGAGGGGAAAGCACATTGGTGCTTAGGTTTGGGGTTGGGGAGAAAGGGGCTCAGATTAGAAGGGTGGGGTGTGAAAAAGGGCTCGAGAGATATCTGAGTTCCAGTGGGGGGTGGTGGTGTTAGGGTTCAGGTTAGGGGGGAGGGGATATTAGGGGAGAAGGGTCTAGGGAGAAGTTTGGGGTGTATGTGGAAAAGTGTATTTTTTAATGAAAACATAATATTTTGTATCACTTTATAAAAAACTACCA
Organism: Viscum album; assembly: GCA_963277665.1. NCBI lineage: Eukaryota > Viridiplantae > Streptophyta > Magnoliopsida > Santalales > Viscaceae > Viscum > Viscum album. Next base: position 1,452,107,733 of record OY728128.1, read on the forward strand.
TGATATCAGTTAATTTTTTTAAAGGCAGTTTAGTAAACTGTCGCTAAATAATGAATATGTTGTAGTGAGATTTCAAGAAAATAATGTAGGTTTAAATATCATATATAACACAAAACACTGATCCTATATGATAATGTAACACCCCAATAATTTATGAAATATTTCTTTTTAAACAAATTTGATCTCTTTGATAGCTCACAAAATATGCAACTCTGACTCTAAATGAAACGTAATATAGTATATCGTAATAACCTAGTTGTTAAATTTGTAGGTATGAATAAAAGTAACTAAATTATATAAATTATATGGTTTACATATGTATAAAAAAATTATTGGTTATGTATTGATTATAAAAATAATAATAATCATTTTCAAGAAAAATAAATATTTTTATAAAAACAAAATTTTCTTAAGAGATTATTAGAGATATTAACTTCAAGTCTCACGGATCCAACTTCGCCATCAAGATAGAAATGAACAGAGCTTATCATCGGGTGGAGTGGGGTTTCATCAACATGGTGCTGTCAAATTTGGGTTTCTCCTCATGGAATGTTGACATCATCTTTAGGTGCTTCTGCTCTACCTGGTTGGCAGTCACTTTTATGGGGAAAGCTTGTGGATTCTTCATGGTCAACCACGAACTGAGGCAATGTGATACTATCTCCCTAAACCTCTTTATTATCTTGTAGTATGTCCTCATTCGACTATTTCACAGGGGTATCACAGGTGGAGAGGTAATGTAATATCGTAGAAAAATGAGATCACCCTCGGTCTCCCACCCGATGTTTGCAGAGGACACCTTCATCTTCACTAATGCTTGCATGCGGCCCATTAGTGGCCTCAACAGGATATTGTAGGAGAATTTTCACTGGAGTGGGCATGTTATCACTAAGTCCAAGAGTAACTTCTATATTTCCAATAGATTCACTTCCACTCAGATCCCTGCTATTCAGCTTATCCTGAACATGCACAGGGGGAAATTTCTTATGGAGTACCTGGGCGCCCCCATCTCCCCAAGGAGGCTCTATGTATGTGACTATAACACCATTATTAACAAGGTTACAGACCATATTATCAACTAGAAGAACATATACCTCTCGTTTGGGGTCCGGATAACACTGGTTAACAGTGTGCTCCTCGCTACCCCCATCCATGCACTTTTTTCCATTAAGGCCCTGATGAGAATCATTAATAAGATTGATAATATCCTAGAAGGCTTCATCTGGGACCCACGTTCGAAAGGAAGGAATCAATGGGTTTCCTAGAATAGGGTGGTGATACCAGTTAGAGAGGGAGACATCAACGTACACCGGCTTGATGAAACTCTCCTCTGCATTCATGAGAATATTTTCTAGGATGTTTTGGAACAATACACACTATGGGGGATAAAAATGAACAAATCCATTTCTGGGTATGAGGCTCGAGCCTCCGGCCAGGCCTCCCCATTCTGGTTCATTATTTATCCTCTTATTACTGCCCTGAAACCCCACTCTAGATGGATCATAGGGAGGGTGGAGATCTCTTTCTAGCATCACAACTGGGTCGAGATGGGCCTTGGCTTCCCTAGGTGCTTGAACACTTCGATCTACTTCAGAGAGGCTAGTCCCCATCTGACTTTCATCGCCGCGATCTTGGATAGGGACTAGCAGGACATCTTCAATCTCATCATTCTCAACACTGAACCGAATATATGCATTTTCTCTCCTTCTTCCTCGAGATCCTTCTCTTCAAGAGACTTCCGGGGCACTATGACCACCCAAGTGCAGAACAACCCATGGGATGAGATCCTCTAGTCCAAAGGTACCCCCCTTAAACTCAACTTTCTTACCTGGAGGTTGTGCCACAAATCCATTATTACTGAGGAGAACATAAAGTGATGTGGCATCCTGCTGGATTCAATATGTCATTGCTGTACGAACCATGGGGAGGAGAGTGAAAGAAATCTATTTTTTTGAAGGAGAATAGGAAAGAGAAATGTGGCAGTATTTTGGTGAGTTTAATGGCCTTAAAAATAACCACATGGATGGTATTACCTTTCTCAATCAATGGTTCCATGGTGCAGGGGAGAGGGGTCCATAGAATAATGCACATTCCATGTTCTTCTGCGCTGGTTTTTGGATGATCTGGAAGGTGAGTAATAAGGATAGACATGAAGGGACCCTTGCCTCTATCTAGGGTGTCATCCACCAAAATAAACTCCCCCTCATTGATATAGTCAGATCCTTTGGAAACTGGAAGGAAGCACCTACCCTTCAAAGGCTTCACGTCTGCAACAATTATACTTATTTAGGTAGCAGGATTATTAGAGGCAATTGGGTCGGTTGGTCACCACCCAACAGGGGTAACAAACTTAATACCAATGGGTCTCGCAACATGGGGATTATCCACAGAGGAGGGGTGGTGTGTAATCCTTTAGGGTTAGTTATCATGGCGTTCTCAGATCACCTGGGTCATGGATCTTCCCTCCAGGAAGAGGCCAAGGAGATGTTTTTTGGCCTTCTCTTATGTCATCAGAAGGGGATCTCTTTATCGGTGGTAGAAATTGATTTCCAAATCCTCCACAATGCCATGCAAGGCACTGGTTCTATCCCATGGTCTATTCTTTACATCATCTGAAAGTGCAGGGGAATGATTAGTAACAACGTTAGCGTGGTCCATACGTGGCGTGTGGGGAACAAGGTCGCGGACCACCTCACCTCTCTTGATGTTCATGGTTCAGATCCCATTTGTTTTCATAATGTTTTCACCATGAAAAAAGTGGGATTCAATCTGGTTAGAGGGGATTCCCTTGGACTCCACTACTTTCAGCCACCTTAGGTCTCTCATCCTGGGCATTTGGGCGTGTCCTTTCTTATTTCCATTTTTATTTTTTTCTTTGAATAAAAATTTACATGATGATGATAATTTACAATGGGTTAAATTAAAAATATAATCTTTAAAATAACCTACCAACCTTTCAAAAACCCATTTTATGGTCATATTTTATTTTTTCAACCACTAATTTTAGATAATTACCCATATTTTAGGATTTTTATCCTAATAAACATGTGATTGTAATTGATTCATTTCCAAAATTTCAGGTTTTTCCTCTTCCCCACTTATTAAAGTCCACCTCTTCTCCTCCAATCTTTACACTTCAAAATCTATTTGATTCAGCCAATATCAACTAAAATCACATACCTGATCCCTTAAAAACATTCTATAACCCTTTTTTTGATTATAAATTTATCCTAGTAATGATTTTGTTGCAAACCTACAAAGTTATCCTAAAGAAGAGGCAACATTCTAAAATGATTGTTTTTATTTTATTTCTTCTTATACCTAATTAAAAACATATTAAATCGTGATAGTATAAAAACAAAACTATCTCCTATATACATAGATTTTATTATGTTATGGTAATTAACAATATACATCTCCTCTTACATCAAATGGGAAACAAAATCACCGATCGTGTGTATGGAGGACTACTACCTTGCTAACCAATGTAATTTGTTTTCCATAACCACCATTAAAATATGGATATAATTATTTATTTAAAACATTTTTATGATATTATTATATTTTTTTAATTAGAATATCAAATATACCTTCTTAATTTTTATACTGTTTAAAAAACAATAACATTGCTCATAGGTATGGAGGACTATCTCCTAACGAAGTGATGTGGTTTGTTTTTCACTTAAAATTTACATGAAATATAATAAAGAAAAAACTAATGAATATATGTGATATATATGGCATGATATTGGTTCTTTAAAATTAATATATGTCCTAATTCTTTACCCTTTCACTCATTAATGGAATGATATCATTACTCGTGTGTAAGTGCGGTCTACCATCTCTATGAAGTGATGTGATTAATTTTCCATGTACAACCTTAAAGAATGATTCTAAAAATGTATATAATGAGTCAATGTGATATTTATAACATTAATATAGTTAGTATATTATGAAACTATATAATATATATAATAACTAGAAATTTCATGACAAAATATGCATGGTAAAATGTTATAACAGGATCATATAAGATATTATAAATATAAATATGGTTCTAGTATAAATTAAAAACACTCTTAAAGGAGGTTAAATCATGTTCAAACCAAAGGAATCATGAGGTATGAGACTTCGCCTAATTTTCCCTTCATTGAGGCATATTGAAATATTATGAACCTAATTTCTTTTATATGGTGTATATACTATCCCTATTTCCTGTAATATCATGAATAATTAATATTTCATAGTATTTTAATTTTTAATTTTAATTATATTATCCAAGGTGATTTGAATTGAATGTTACAACATGGTAAATAATTTCTTAACTCAATTTCCTTTCATTGGGTTATATTACCTCTCATTATCTTTGATATTATAATATTATATTTTTAATTTATTTTGATTATTTTATGTTGTAATTAAACTTTTTATGTGGATCTATATTTGATAAACATAATCAATACATTTAGTAATCTTCACTTCACCGGTATGATCATTGTAAGGGATTTCATCTAAATTTTCATTTCATTGAGACATATTTGTAAATATTCAAATATTAACTTTTATGTGGTCTATTTACTAAACCTTTGATGTATTTAACAAAAATTCCTATTTATTCATGATTTTATTGTAAACACATATTTTCTTGATGAATTAATGATCACATCCTAATTTTTGGTTTAATTTTGTGATTTTTTACATTCTCTTGAGACAATAACTTTATTCTAATCATATTTCATTAGAAATTACATTTCCCTTAAATATAATTATCCTTGTATGGAATATATGATTATTTCTTAATCCATATACCATATTTACATATATTTTTTTACTTTGAATTTTATTTGATTAGCTGTGGACATATTGATAAATCTGAATCCTTACTCAATATGGGTAATTGATGATAAGACATATTGATTCATGAATTAAATCAATTATTTGATATTTGAAAAATTATTTCGACATACAGATATAGGTGGGGACTAGTTATAGATATCCCCTTGATTCATCTATATTATTATGAGATGAATTAGTTGGATATCCTTTATTAAATGTGTTTATGGTGTATACCTACCCATAAGTTTTAAATTTTCCTATAAAAGTACTTGACCATATAGGTATCATGATGACTAAGATCATGAAATCCAATAATTAAACATTTCCTTCATTAATAAATAATTTATTATTATCCATGATATTTTTTCAATGAAATTATTTCTTGATTCATTTAATTATTAATTTATTATTTAAATGGAATGTGTATTTAGTAATTTAACTTTAAATATTGATTCTTCCTTATCTAATCATGATAATAAAATTATTTAAATTTCATTTGTATTCATTTATTTACCTTTCTATTTTGATTATTCTTATTGATTCATGATAGATTCTGGTTTACATAACCCTCACTGAGAATTTTATCCACCCTTTTTTCCTTTCTCGGGAATCCATGAAGTGTACTTAGAATGATATTCTAGGATATGATAAAGGGAATAATTATATTCTTGAAAAATAATTGTGTTGAATTTTTTTATTAAAATATAATATGGGAATCATCTATGTATCTATTTTACCAATACTACCAAACTATTCAGTCATTTAGGATGTGATTCTTGTATCTTATGCTAATGTTGAAAAGTAAACATGGGATATGAGTTAGGGATGTCAGGTTTATTATAGTTGGTATCAAAGAAAGTTCAGTAAAAACCTTAGAAACTAGATTTAAGAAAACATAAATTAGGGAACATAACCCTATGCTATAAAATTAGTATAAGTATATAAGAACATCATAAATTTTTAGTATAGTAGATATTAAATGGGTTTTACTAGAAATAAATACTTATCTAGATAATACAAGTAGATTTGGTTCTTAAACATATGTACCTAGGGGTATTAACTTTAAAAAAGGCGTGCTAGGCTTAACTTGAGTATTTCTTGGTACATAAAAATAGGCCTTACTATGCACCTAGTTTGATACTATTGAGGGTTATGATTTAGATAAATATCATTTTTCTTTACAAACCATTATAAAGGATTTGAATATAAAATGAAGATGAAATAATTAGGTAAAAACTAAGATAATTTAGATTGAAAATAAGGTTCTATGATTTAAACATACTATAAATGATTATATGGTTTTTGCACTGTGATTATTATTGGTCACACTGTGGTTTTTGGTTTTAGTTAGTGGCTGGAACCTGAAGAAATCATATTAAAATTTAAAATAAAGGACAATTTTGTGAATATGAGAAAACAAATGGGATTATGATAGGAGTTAAATATATCATGAATATACCTAATTCATTATCCTAAAATATGATTAACTAATTATACCTTAAAAAAATAATGAACTCACCAAAGAAGAGAAAGATGGAGTTTACTAAGAGCTTGAGTGGTGAAGTATATGGAATAAAAAAGGATTTATTTTATTCATGTTAGAAATGTAGAAAGATACACCCAAGATAATGGCTCAAAGGAATGGGAAAATGTTTTATGTGTGAAAAATAAAGGAATAAAGAAATGAATTTCCAAGGAAAAATGAAGAGTATGATAGAAGGAAATAAATTTCATCATATGGATCCATTTATAGATAATTGTCTTGAATTTGGGGAACTTAGTTATTATCCAAGTCAATGCCCTATTCTAAAGGTTATACTCTATATCAAGGAAGGAACTATGCTGATATAAAATGGATGAAGTATTTATCTATTGGGATTTAATAATTAAATTTTAGATGTTTTTTTACCAATGGTATTTTTTTATAAGAATTATGAACCATCTAAGTATTGTGTGAAAATTTAGTAGAAAATATATCTTTATTAACATAAGAGTTATGGATAACATCATGGGTTTATGAGTTCAATATTGATCATAAGTTCAATGTCTTAAACACCCATTTTGAAAAATTTTGTGGTTTGAATATAACATGATTGGGGATATTTTTATAAAACATTTATAAGAATAAAATCTATTGGTTTAGTATATGAAAAAGTTATTTGAGGAATAATTCCATTAAATTTTTTAGTCTTATGATTTAATTTATTGGTAACATTTAAGGTTTATCTTGTCATTGATGTTTTAGTAATTATGGGTCATCAAAATTTGGGAACATTATAATAATTATATTAATATGTTTTTATAAAAATAAAAACCTTCATACCAAAAGACAACCCATTGCATCTAGTAAGGATATGGGGATTGAACCCAAAACTAAAGTACAACTAGGGTTTAACACCTACCATTGGACTATGTATTTTTTTGGTTAATATATCATTATTTTTTATTAAATTGTTTAGTGAATGAATATTAATGATAAACCAATGGTGTTACTATTGAGGTTTATAGATTAATAACTTATGCTAACTATATTGTTTTTGAGAAATATTTAGAAATATGTGTAAATACTTATCACTCTTTTATAGATCTTACAATACATTAAAATTTAATTTTAGTTATTTAGGAATAAAGATCCATTTTTATATTCATTTTATAGAGTAAGAGATGAATTGTAAATTGATCTAAGCACATCCAAATGATGAAATTGTGTTAATGAAATATAAACGTATAAACCAAGTATATTTATATATATTCATATATAGTAAAATAATTATTCAACTATAGTAAAAGGATCTTGAAAAAAAATGTTATCATATTACATTCATATCTCATGAATTGATGGTCTTTTAAATCATTAAATATTTTTGGTTTTTTGGTCCTTACCATTCCAATGATCATTCAGTTTCTTGTGATCAATGATCTCTATCACTCTCTATAATTATTTATGCTTCTTTTCATTATGTATATCATCACTTCACTCCTATGTTCTCCAATATGGAAACCTAGTTATGTGTTATTTCCGATGAACATTTTTATTTTGAATTCTCGATTATAAGAGTAATTTTTATTAATCCATTAAGGATTTGGGTTTTTCAACAATGGTTTTTTTAAATGTCAAATCATTGGTTACTGAGACGAAGTTTAAATGTTGAGTTTGTAATTTATTGAATGTTGGGACAATGTAACACCCTGAGATGTTAAAAGGAGAAACTTGGGTTCGGTAGTATATATGACATGCAACACTGAGATTATTCGAGAATGAATCGTAATATATAGCATCATTATAACATAGCTATTAAATAGGCATGTATGAATAGTAATAATTAAATTATAAAAATTATATATTTTTCACATGTTTAAAAAATCCATATATTATCTATTTATTATAAATAAAATAAGAATCATTTTAGAGAAAAATAATTTTTTTCTAAAAACTGTATTGTTCTAAAAAAAGTTTCACCGCCCTTTGCATGCATGTTTTAAAATGAATTTTTACCAAATTTATAAAATTTATTTGAAAAAACAAAATTCATTTTTTAAATCTACATATAAAAATTATCTATGGGTGAATTTTTTGTATTTTTCTAAAATGTTTCATTTTCCAATGAATAGTGAACATATTGTTTTTTATTTAAAACTACATTTTCATTTAAATAATTTACAAGGTTAAATTATATTTTAAATTTGTTTTAAGGTAAAATTAGTTAAATTATATTAAAATTTTACTAATTTAGGTTATTGTAATTAATTTCATATTTAATTTTGATATTAAAACATTCTATAATTATGAGAATGTTCTCTTTGGAAACCTGCATTTTCATCGCGTCTATGGGTATAATTTTAAATTGGATTCTACCAATTTGATGAATTTAATTTGAAAAAATGGATTCAATATTTATAATAAGAATAATTTATATTATATAATAATTTCAACTTAATTTTTGACCATTATGAATAGTAAAAGTAGTAAAAATTAATTACAATGGTTTAGGTACAAATTAATTTAACAGGGGTTAAACTGAAATAATAAGGGTTAAAATGACATAAAAACTACAAGAAACTTATTTAATGACCATATATAGACCTTATCACCTATAAGTTTTGATAATTACCCAATTTGGGGGCTTGTTTCATGATAAAAATGTGGGTATAATTGATTATTTTCAAAAATTCCATGTGTGTACTCTCCCCTGCTTATAAAAATATACCTAATCTCCTCCCCTATTCACACTTCGAAAGCCATTTTATTTAGAAAATACCTACACCAAAAGCTTACTTAGTTCCCTTAGAACATCATATAGTTATTTTATTGATCATAAATCTATCATATGAAGGATTTTGTTTCAAACCTAAAGATTTCATCTGAAGAAGAGGTAGCATTCTTAAATGATCGTTTGTATTTTATTTCTTCTTCCAACTCCTTAAAATATTATTAAATAATTATAGTATAATAACACCATTATATCCCATATAATTAGATGTTATTATTTTATGCTAATGAAATATATCCATCTCCTCTTCCATCAAATGGGAAATGAAACTGCCGATGATGTGTACAGAGGGCTACTGCCACACAAACTTATGTATTTAGTTTTCCATAAACACCTTTAAAGGATGTAAATAATGATACATTTAACAAATTTATATTATATTAATGGTATTATAATAATTATTTACTTATCATATCACAAATACCTTAATACTTTCCATGTCTTTTAAATTATGATAATGTTGCTCTTGTGTATTAAAGACTACTACCTCACGAAGCGATGCAATTTTTTTCACTTATGCTTTACATATAATGTAACAAGGATAAATTTATTGAATATATGTTATATATATAAAATGATATTTATTCTTGAAAAATAATATATCACCCACTTCCTTACCCTTTCACTCGTTAATGGAATGATATTGTTTCTCATGTATATGTACGGCCTACCATCTCCATAAAGAGATGTAATTCAGTTCCCGTGTACAACCTTCAAAAAACAATATAAAGATGTATATAATAATTCAATAAGATATTTATAACAACAATATTATTTTTATGTGATTAAACTATATAATATATGTAAGAATCAGAACTTTCATGATAAAACACGCATGAGAAAACAAGGAAATTAACACAAAACAATGAAAACGATGAAATATTATTAACAAACAGGTGGAAAATGTTATAATAGGATCATATATGATATATAAATTTAAATATGATTATTTTATAAGTTAATATCATTCAAAAAAACATTATACATGAGGTTAAATCATGTTCAACCAAAAGGAAGTGTGAGGTAAGGGACTTTATCTCAATTTCCCTTCATTGAGTCATATTGTAATGTTATACAGCTAATTTCTTTTATATGGTGTATATACATAAAATTTTTCATGTAATATCCTGAATAACTCATATTTCATGGTATGTTAAGTTTCAATTTCAATTATTTCATACAAGGGGATTTGAACTGAAAGTTACTAAGTGGTAAAGAATTTCATAACTAAATGTATTTTCATTGGGTTACATTACTTATCCATTATATTTGATATTATATGATTATGTGTGTAATATATTTTTATTATTTTATGTTGTAATTAATTTTTTATATGTATTTAAAATTTAAACACATAATCAATCCATTGAATAATCCACATATCAAAGATATGATCATTGTAAGTGATTTTGTCTCAATCTCCATTTCATTGAGACATATTTGTTAATATGAACCTAGTCACTTTTATGTGGCCTATATACTAACAATTTGATGTATTTAACCTAAATTCATATTTATTCATGATTTTATAGAAAAAACCTATATTCCCAATGAATTAATAGTCACCTATCATTTCTTGTTTTATTTTGTGATTGTTAACTTTCTCTTGAAGAAATATATTTCTTATGATCATATTTCATTAGAGATTAAATTTATTTGAAATATCAAAATTATTGTATGATATATATGATTATTTGCTAAAACTTATACCATTTTTACTTATAGTTTTTTCTTTTAATGTTATTTGATCAACTAGGTAAATATTGATAAAATTTTATCCATACTCAATAAGGATATTTGATTATAAGACATATTGATTCATGAATTAAATAAATTATTTGATATATAAGGAGCTATTTAGACATAAATATACAGGTAGGCCCGGTTAGTTATATCCCCTCAATTCATCTGTATTCTCATGATAAAAATTTGTTATATAACCTTTGTTAAATATGTTAATGGTGTATACCTATCCAACAGCTTTAAACTGAATTGTGAAAGGTCTTTACTGTAGATGTATCATGATTCCTAAGATAATGATGTCTAATAATTAAGAATTTCCTTCATTAAAAATTTATTTATTATTATCCAAGATATTTTTAAAATGATATTTTCTCTAGATTCAATTAATTATTAGTTTATTAATTAAGTGACATGTGATTTCAATTATTTACCTTATCATGTAGAGTATTCATTATCTAATCAGGATAGTAAAATTATTTAAATGACATGTGTGTTCATTTATTTACCTTTCTAGGTTTATTATTCTTATAGATTCATGATAGCTTTAGTTTTACTTAACCCTTATTTATTATTTAATCTCACCATTATTTTTATCCTTTTACAGGAATCCAGGAAGTGTACTAGTAATTATATTCAATGATATGATAGATGGAATAATTATATTTTCAAAAAAACAATTATGTTTTAATTTGTGTATTTAAATTTAACCTAGGAATCATGTATGTATCTAGTTTACCAATACTACCAAAATATTAAGAAATTTGGGATGTGATTCCTTATATCTTATGAAAATGTTGTAAAAATAACACTGGATCTAGGTAACAAGGGTTAGGTCCATTACAAAACAAAAAAAACTAAAGGAACCAGTATGTGTTTCTATTGAGCATGTATATCCCTATGCAATCTTGGATTTTAGACTCAAGGGCATCTTTACATTCCACTTTGAATAAGAGTTTCCTAAATAATTATGTTTCTTGAAATTTTGGAAAGGTATATCTTACTGATGATAAACACAAATAGATTATGATGAAGGGTGATGCATGAATTAGAACTAATAGTTGAAGTTTAAATATTTGGGAAAACTTTAGGCATATTCATTTACCAAGAAGGAATATCATTTCTATAAAGAAACTTAATAATACAAGATTTATCACTACATTTACTGGTGGTTCATGTAAGATTACCAAGGGAGTTATGGTCATATATTGTGCAGTAAAGAATGTAAACATACAAAATACGATATAAACATGCATGTAAATTCTTGAAAAAATACATTACAATAGGGTTTCACAATAGTGGAACTACAGGTTATGCTACAAGAGTGAGAAGTGGATGAAGGTTCTAGAAAAAAATGGAATTCTACAAAATCTAAAGCCGGGTGAGGTTAAATTGTGTGATGATTGTATTATTGGAAACTAGAAGAAGGTATATTGTTTAAAATGTGGTAAAACATTGATGGAAGAGAAGCTATAATTGTGCACACGGATTTTTTGGGGCCTACACTAGTACATTCCCTTAGAGGGTTACAATACTATGTGACATTTACATATGAATCAACAAGAAAGTTATGTTATTACTTTATAAAAAGAAAATATGACGTGTTTAATATATTTCAAAAGTGGAAGACCATGGTTAAGAATGACTTAGGATCATGGATAAAATGTAAGAGGTATAACAATGAAAGATAGTATGGCTATAAAGAGTTAAGGGAATTCTATGCTAATAATGGAATAAGTTTGCAAAAGTATCTCCAAGGTACACTATAAAATAATGTTTTAGATGAAATTTTGAATAGTACATTGAATGAATATACCATTAGAATGAGGCTATACTTAGGTTTACCAAAGACCATCTGGGTAGAGGCAGTGAATTTGGTATCACATATCATCAATATGAGTTCATCTATACTAATGGAAGAATTTTTACCTAAGGAGATCTATTTAGGAAAAGAGGTAAGACTCTCTCATTTATGAGACTTTAGTTGTTTGGAATGTGTTCATATAGATTTTAATGCAAGGAAAAATCTTGACGGTAAGTATAAATTATATTTCTTCATTGGATATGGTACTAGGGAGTCTGGTTATTAGTTTTAGGATGATAAGAACATGATGATCATCAAAAACCCAAATGTGATATTTAATAAAGGTTACATATACAATAATGATCATGTTATTGAAACTGATGATAGGAATAAAGAATTAGAATGTCTGGAGAAAGTGTAGCATGAATGTGTACCTTATAATGTGACACCAAAAACAAGTAGAGACTACTCCTCAAGTGGAGTTAAGGAGATAAACAAGGATTAGAAGGTCTATATAGATGTATTCATCACACTTAGTTTTTTTATTAACTATTGGTAGATAATCAAAATTATTTGAAGAGAAAATGTGGTTAAAGGAGTCAAGAAAATCATAACTGGACATGAAGGAGGTAATTTCATTATTACATGATAACAAAACTTGGGAGATAACTCATTTTCAATAAGGAAAAAAGAATTATAGAAAAAATGAGTATACTAGGTTAATGAAGAACATTATGGTAAGAGGAGGAATAAATAAAGGATAGTAGTGAAACAATTTCAAGATAAGGAAGGTATGAACTTCACTAAAAATTTTCGTTCTATAGTCGAGCTTACCATCATCCTGGTGGTTCTTATTATTATTACATTATAGGATTTAAATCTTGAGTGGATTAGTGCAAATACTTCTTTCCTTCATAGAGATCTGGAGGATTAAATTTACATGAAATAGTTATAGGGATATGTTGATTTAGGTAAGGAATACCTAGAGTGAAAACTTAAAAATATATTTTATGGGGTAAAGAAAGTACCCAAAAATTTGAACAATAATTTTGATTTGTTCATGAGAAAAAATCCATACAAACAGGGTGGCATGGATCAATGATACTATTTCAAGTATTTTAGTAATGGATACATTATATTACATTTTTATGAGGATGAAATGATTATTTTTGGATCATTTATAATAAGGATTAGTTATATGTGAGGTCATTTGGATGAGGAGTTCAAGATTAAAGATTTTAGAGAAGTTGGGATTTTTTTGGAGATAAAGGTCAAGAGAGGACACACAACTAGAATATTGATGTTATCATAGGTTGACAACATCAAAATGGTTCACAGAATATTTAGTATATTGTAATAAAATCTAGTTTCTATTATCCTATAAATCCATTTCAAATAATTAATGTATTAAGAATCAAAGATAGAAAAGGAGGTTGAGTACATTGGAAAATGTTTCATACGCATCAGCTATTGGAATCTTGATGTATGCCATGGTCTATACTTGGCTTAATATTGTTCATGTTGGGGGAGTTTTGAGCAGGTTCATGGATAACCTAGTAAAGTATAATTGGGAAGCTATGAATTAGATATTGATATATTTGAATGGAAGAAAATCTGTGTTCTTTGTAAAAGGAAAGTCATTATAAGGTTATGTGGATGTTGACCTTAGAGGTGATGTAGACAGTAAGAGGAGTACCACATGTTATGTTCTTAAATTTAGAGTAAATACAGTGATATAGATACTTGAGTTTTTTATGGTGGTGTATTTACCCACAATAGAGGTATAATACCCTTTTTAACAGAAATCTTGGAAGGGTATGGTTTGGATAAAGAAATTATTATAGAAGTTGTATAGAAATTGAGAGGAAAATTTATTATGTTGTGGTAGTTAAAGAATTTTACATTTTACAAGTAACCCATAGTTTTATCCCTAAATAAATAATATTTAGTTAAAGTACAATTTTATTATAGGTTCAACATAGGATGGGTTGTTGACATTATAGAATATTCATGGAACTAATAATCTGCAAGACATGCGGATGAAGTTGATGGTGATAGAGAAGTTGTGATATTTTTGTTCTGCTATTAATCTCTACTAATTAATGAAGTAATAGAGGAATAATATAGAAGAATAATAAGGGAGAATATGTAACACACACATATTTTTTGGTATGTTTTCTTTTAAAATAAATAGCTTGCATTGCACGCGACAACAAGTTCAATGCATTACGATATATCAATAAGTTGTTATTAAAACCTTGCCAATAAAATGGTTAGAATTAATAGAAAAAACTATATTATGACATTTATATATTTAATAAAACATTTTACATCCATCCAAAAAAATTTCCAAGCATAAGATAAGATTGAACTTAATTTTATGCTTTAAAAGAATATATTTTTATAAAGGAAATTTTACCATCTTTTAGTGGTGAACTTGTATTAAAATTACCTTTTTACACTTTTAAAAATTATATTTGAAAAAATAAACTTCATTTTTGGAAGAATCATATCAAAATTTACTTTGGTTAATTTTTTTGTATTTGTCTAATTTGTTTCATTTTTTTGTGAATAGAAAAAATAAAGCATTTTAATTGAAAACTATTTTTTTTAAATTTTATTTATATATTTAAACAATATTTTAAATTTATTTTAATTTATAAATAGTTCAATAATAAATAATTTAATCAAACTCAGGTCATTTTTAATCAATTTCACATTGAAATTTGATATAATCACATTCTTTTGAACATTTTTACTTTAAAAACCTGTTGTTTCATCCTATATGTATGATTAATTTTAAGTTAATTTCTAAAACTACTATGTTTTGAAAAATGTATTCCATATTTAGAATCATAAGGTCCAAATTTATTAAATAGTCCCCTTTTATTTTTAGATAACCTGAATAGTAACTTTAGTCATTTTAATTACCATGGTTTAGGGTAAATCGAGTAATTATGGGTAAAAATAATATTATAAATATTAGAAAATTTTCCTAACACTTGTCTTAATTTTATTGGATGAGTGATTTTAGAAAAAAATAATCCTTGAGACAATTTTATGGCCTCTTTAGGTCACTTATATTACATTAATTCTTTTATAGTATTTTATTCTAAGGAAAGTCAAATATGTCATACTCATATACTTTAATAAGTGCTACATTTTTTATATATGGTTCTACCAAATATAAATTTGAATATAATTATTCATTAAAAATATAATTTTTTTATCTGAATAATTATAATTTATATTTAATTTTTAGGGAAAAATAATTATATTATTGGCTTGCACAATAATGATGCAATAATTTTTTAATTAATAGATATATCAAATAAATGTTATTAAAAATATTAAAATAAATTTAATTTGAAAAAATTATGGTCATCTAAAAATTTTCTATATGACCTAGTAATATTAGGGGTTTATTAAAGTTTTTGTTTGAAGTTATATTTTTTTATGATATTTGTAAAAACTCAAGTAATGAATAGTGTCAAAATGGACACTAATGATATTGTAAAATAGATAATATTTTATTAAATGATATAAAATTCATAAAAATATAAAATTCATCCAATTGACTTGTATAAAGTTTAAATTTTCATCCATTACAAGTTTATGGTTTGTTTTACATTTTCTAGTAAATATATTTACCTTCAAAGAGTAAAAACATATGTTGACACGGTAAGAGTTGAACAGTTTAAATAAGGGATAAAACCAAAAGTTAATTGTAGGAATGTGACCTAAACTTGTATAAAAGTTATTGGTTGAAATAATTTCAACCCATTCTCATATTATCTTTTATATAATTCACTTTTTGTCAATTTTTAATATAAAATTAATTTATATTAATTTAATATTTTGAGAGTTTCCAAATGTGACCCCCAGCACAATTATAAAAAGGAGCCTCCTCCACCACATCTTTATCACAACATGAGCCTTCCATATCGATCAAACCCTACCCATTTCTCCCAAAAAAATCCTTATATAAATTTTGGAGGTCCCAGTCTTCCAAAAATTAAAACTTTAGATCCTTGAGAAGAGATCTAAAGGAAGTCCCTCGAAGAAGAGGTAATTGTTTTACCAACTCATTCAAGGTCATTTATTCTTATACTTATAATTCATCTACTGTTTTTATACTAAAGTAATAAATTTTGTATAATATATATTTTTAGATGTTTTTATGATCATTGTAAAACTATATTCCACCTTTTATCCATACTAAAAAAATGAAAGCATCATGTGTGAATATGTATGACCTACTGTCTTTACGTCGTGGTGTAATTTGTTTTTCATCAACACATTATTTGAATGGATATAATGATGGACATAATGTATATACATAATAAATATGAAATGATAATGATTATTTAAAAATCATTACACCATAAACTTCCTTACCCTTTCATCATTAAGAGAATGATATCGCCGCTTGTGCATACGCACGACTTACCATCTCCACGACACGATGTGATTCATTTTCCATGTTCACCATTAAAGAAGGATTATAAAAATTTATATAATGTATAAATATGATATATATGAACTTAATATAATTATGCATATGAAATAACTATATCCTATGGACAAGAGTCCAGACTTACATAATGAAACGTGCATAAGAAAATGAAGAAGTTAACAACTAAAACAAGGGTAAAAACTAAATATTGTTAACGAGTGATAAGATAATATAATAGTATCATATATGAGATCATAAATATGAATATGGTTCTAGTATAAATTAATTACATTCCTTAAAACCATTATATAGTATGTTCATATATGTACAAAGAAAATATGACCTAAGGTATGGGTCATTTCATAATCTCATTATTATTTAGGATTGTATAAGTTCAAGTATCTACTAGAAAAAATTTTCTTCCATGTCCATGTTTTTTGAAAATGATTTAAAAATGTTTTTTACTATTATATTAAAATAATTTAAATTCTTTTTACCCATGTTAGAAGTTTTATAAAATGGTTTGAAATGAATCTTTTTTTCATTTTCCAAATGAGGTACTTTATAAATTTTTCTACAAAAATATAGAAGGAATGTTTTATTTTAAATTATGTGGCATGAGCAGATTTTTTCACCATCCTGGTGCCATAATTTATTAAATATTACTTTACAAGTTTACAATAGTCTTTTCAATTAAAATATTTTCCTTCTAAAATTGTTCGTCCTTTTAAATAAATTATTTCAATGCAAAAAGGGGTATTTATCTGAAGATTTTTCAATAATTTTATTGTATTATTTTCATCTATGTCAACATACTTGGATGAATTTTATGATTCACTGAGGATGATCTATTATGATATCATCTACCATATTTTATTAAATGTTTATGATTAGTTTGATTGTGGATGCACTATTTTTATAACAATTACTATATTACTCAGAATGGTTTATGATTATGTTTACTGATTGCAGAAAGTTATTTAAATTTCATATGTATATGTTGTTTATGTTTTACCCCATTAATATTTGGAATGAATTGGAATTATTAAGTGACAGACGAGCCCTGATATATCCACTCGATTCATCGGTAGGTCTCATGAGACAAACTAGATTTGGATTTTGTTGAGGCCTTACCCATTTATTTTTAGATGCCTTGGTCAATGCCTAAATGGTATATTTCATATATCCAACATTATTCACTCCATAATTATGAGATTATCTATTTATTTCCAGGTGATTATTTAGTTTTTATGATTTCCATGGATATTTTTTCTAGCTCATGGCATTGTTTATATGAAATTATTTGATCATATTTTGTTTCATCCATATTATGATCTAGTTTCTTATTAAATGGAATGTGTTTTAGTTACTTAACTTTCTGTAATTGTTATTTATGATAACTTCTACTATATGAATACCCTTATTGGGTATATGATATCACCCCTTCCTTATGTTTTATTTTTTCCAGGATGCCAAGATATATATTATGACTGATATGAAGGGTAAATCTAGGAGAATAATGGTGTTTCTAATGAAGTTTCTATGTTGTATTTTATATTTTCAATTTTATGGTAAGATTCAACTATGTATCTAGTTTTTAAAAACTAAAAAATTATTTGGTCCTTTGGGATGTGATTGCTTGTACATAGTACCAATGTAATAAAGTAACCACCAACTCTAGGCTACTACGTATAGAGTCTTTATAGTTGGTATCAAATGAAGTTTAGTATAAACTTTGGAAAATATATTTAAAAAAATATAGATTAGGGAAACATAAACATATTATATACTTTGATAATTTTTACAAAGTAACAAAACTTATAATTTTTAGATTAGTTATACATAAATTTTCAATTCTTGTTAAGTTTTTTACTAGTTAAAAATTATTTATTATGATTTATAACCGAATCTAGTGTAAACCATTGTCTATAAATGGCAGATAGTGGAAGGAATGGAAACTGTATCAATGCACATAATCCATGTAGGGATTTACCTCCTATGAAATATAATTATATTGGAGCTAGGGATGTAATTGGTTATAAACAATGCATAACTATACTAGGAAAAATGACTCAGGTTATGAAGAATAACCTTACCCATATGGAGAGTCCTGGTCCATAATGTAGAGGAACAATGTTAGACTGCTTCATAAGACAACAACCTCCACCATTCATTGAGACTAAAAAACCATCTGTAGCTGAGAAAAGGATAAGTTCCTTAGAGAAGATATTTCTTTCTTTGGAATTTAATTTAAGGGATAAGATTTTCATGGAAGTTTACAGTCTCTCAGTAGATACGAATCAAAGTTGGTCATTGATTCAAAACATGAAGAAGGAGGAGGAAATAAAAAATGGAGAATAGAAGGATTTTAAGGAATTTTTCTTCAAAAAATATTTTCCTCACAAACAGTGAGAAGATATGGAGAGTATATTTATGAGTCTGAGGCAAAAGGAGGATGAGAATGTTTCTAAGTATGAATCCAACTTTACAAATTTAGTAAGGAATGTTGGTAATTATGTAAAAAATCTAAATAGAAAGTGTTGGACCATATTAAGACTATAAACATGATATTAATATAGAGAAATAATTCTATAAGTATTATGAATTTAAGGGAAATCAAGATAATAATAGGGTTGAAGAGTAGATAATGGATAAAGGGATGAAGAAAAAGAATTTCCAACATGCAATACTTATGGAAGGAAACAACCTGGTACCTACTTAAGATAAAAACGAGTTTTCTTAAAGTGTGGTGATAAATACCATAATGTTGATGAATTCAAGGGAATGATAGAAGATACTAATGTTCAATGATATAATTATAAGGAAATGGGATACTATGAAAATTGTTTTCCAAATAATCTAGTAAAATTTA
The DNA here is from genome assembly GCA_963277665.1 of Viscum album. Classification (NCBI taxonomy): domain Eukaryota; kingdom Viridiplantae; phylum Streptophyta; class Magnoliopsida; order Santalales; family Viscaceae; genus Viscum; species Viscum album. Next base: position 1,452,127,712 of record OY728128.1, read on the forward strand.
CAAAGAAAAATACCAAGGGATAAAGGTTAAGCTTATTCAATCAAAACAACTGAAGTTGAAATCCCTAATGATATGGTGGTCGGTAATTTAGTCATCTCCTCAAGTTTAGATAATGCATTATTTCATTCTAGATCATCGCATTCTTTTATATCTTCCCAGTTTTTCAATAAATTTAGACATTTCCCTTTTGATTAAATAAAGGAGTTGTTAGTTAAAAATCCTTAAAGAATTCTCATTGAAAAAAATATGTGTCGGGAAGATCTATTTATGATACATAAACATGATTTACTTGATGACCTTATCATCTTACCTATGGCTGACTTTGATAAAATCCATGCTATGGACTGAATTTCAAAATATAATGTGAAAATTTATTAAAATAATATGGAAATTACAATTTGTAAGAAAGATGTATAATTTCTTATCTTTAAATCAGGAACTTCATCATATGGATCTTATCTAGATCTACCCCCAATAACTCTACTGAATGAAATTATTAGAGAGGAAGATTAAACAAAATATAGGGATAAAGAAGATAATCTTCAAATTGAGGATGTAGATATTTTAAAATAGTACATTGATGTATTTCATGAGGAATATCCTGGACACCCCTTAGAGTGTGAAGTTGAGTTTTCTATTGATTTAATCACTAATACAAGAACAATATCAAAGACTCTATATAAAATGTACCCAGTGGCATCAGTGGAGATGAAGAAAAAATTAGAGGAGTTGGGTAAAAAGGGATTTATTCAACCTAGTGTTTCTCCATGGGGATATCATATTCTCTTTGTTAAGAAGAAATATAGATCCCTGAGGCTATGTATTGATCATAAGAAAATCAATTCTATTACAATAAATAACAAGTATCCTCTACCTCAGATTGATTATTTATTTGATCAACTTAACAAAGATCAATTATTTTTGAATATTGGCCTTCGTTTTAGATATCATCAATTGTGAGTAAAGAATTAATATATTCCATAGATAGTTTTTTGAATGAGGTATGAATATTATGAGTTTACAATAATTCCATTTAGATTGATTAATTCACACTTGGTTTTTATGGATCTAATAAAGAAAGTATTCAAGGAATATCTTGATGATTTTTTTGGTGTTCATTAATGATATTATGGTGTATTCTAAAAGTTATTAATACTATGAAAATCACTTGAAGAATATTCTTGAGGCTCTCAAAATGAAATAGTTATATGGTAAATTTTAAATGTGTGAATTCTAGATTTAGAAAATTTATTTTCTTGGCCATATTCTCTTTAAGGATGGAATCTCTGTTGATCCTATAAATACAAAGGAAATACAATAATGTCATGCACCAATAAGCATAACCGAGGTATATAGTTTCATTGGTTTAACAAGTTATTATTGATTTTTTTCATAATTTTTCCCAATTGGCTTACCCATTAAACAAGCTCACAAGAAAAGGGGTTAAGTTTTCATGGAAAAAATAAATGAATAGTGTTTTGAATAATTGAAGAAAATATTGTTCAATGATCTGATATTAACTTTATCATTAAGAAATGGTGGATTTTTCATTTATAGTATTGAGTCAAGGAATGGACTTGGTTGTTTCCTGATGAAAAATGAAATAGTTATTTAATATGCATCAAGGCAGTTAAAAACTCATGAATTAAACTATCCAAATGACGATCTTGAGTTATCAACTATAATATTTTATCTGAAGATATGGAGATTCTATCTCTATGATGAAAGATGTGATATATATATATACATATCATGAGAGTTTGAAATATATCTTCTCATAGAAATAACCCAATATGAGGTAAAGGAGATTGCTTGAGATACTCAAAGAGTATAATTTCTCAATACACTACCACCTAGGGAAGGTGACTAAGGTAGAAGATGCATTGAATATGAAGGATCACGAACAAAATGAGGATTGATAGGGATAATGTGTTCATGGATCTAATAAATATGGATATAGAAATTATTAATAATGGGGAAACATTACTCCTCTATCAAATGGTTTCCAAACAATATTTATTGTAAAAGACAAAAAGTTATCAGTCTGGTGATGAGAATTTCCAAAAGAAAATTAAATATTTGAATGATAGCAAATTAAGAGACTTCATATGTAAAGATGGTATTTTGAAATTTGGTAAGAGGATTTGTGTTTCCTATTTACCCAAGATGAAAAGGGAATTATTGGATGATACTCATAGATTTAATTTCTCTATACACCTTAGTTTTAAAATGATGTATAGAGATTTAAAGAAACATTTTTGGTGGAATAATATGAAGTGGGAAATTAATGATTATGTGTCAATATTTTTGGCTTTTCAATAGGTAAAGGCTTAAATACAACATCTTAGAGGAGTTATGAAACCTATAACTACATGGAAATGGGATGACATTACTATGGAATTTTTCATTGGATTACCAAAGCCCCTATAAAAAATGATGTGATATGGGAAATTGTTGATCACTTTATCAAATCAACACATTTTATTACTACAAGAGAACATTTATCACTGACGATCCTTTCATGACTCTATATTAATGAAGTTGTAAGACTTTATAGTGCACCTATTTAAATTGTGTTTGGTCTTGATCCATTATTTACATTGAAATTCTATAAAATTATTCATAATTACATTGATACCAAACTTTATTTAAGCACCACTTATCACCCTCAAACTGAAAGATAGTCAGAAAGGACTCTCCAAACTTTAGAAGAAATGTTGAGGTCATTCTCACATTACTTTAAAGGTATGTGGGATCAATATTTACTTTTGGTATAATTTTATTATAACAATAGATTCCATTCAAGTATTAAAATGGAACTGTATGAAGTGTTATATGGAAAAAGATGTCGTACCCCAACTTGCTGGGATGAAGATAGTGAAAGAATGATTTTTGGCCCCAAAATTGTGAAGGAAATAACAAAAAAGGTAAATATTAGTCAAAAACATATCAAAGAAGATCATATTAGGATTAAAAGCTATGCTGGTAACCAAAGGAAGGATTTGGAATTTTAAGTGGGAGATAATGTTCTATTAAACATATCTCTCTGGAAGGGTGTTATAAGATTTGGTATGAAATGAAAATCATGCCCCATGTACATCATAAATATTTAAATTATAGAACTAATTAGAAATATGGATTATCATTGGACAATTCTACCTTTCTATTATAAATTACACGATGTGTTCCATATCTCTTTGAAAAGGAAGTACATTCCAGACCCAAAGCATGTTCTCATTTATGAAGAAATAGAATTGGAACATAGTTTGTCTTACTATGAAGAGCATATCTAGATCCTAGATACTAGAGAACAAGTGTTGAGAAATCAGACGACTTGAATGGAAAAGTTACTATGGAAAAAACATAAAATAGAAGAGGTAATGTGGTAACCTGAGGAAATTATGATTAATAACTACCATAATATTTATATGAGGTGATATTCTAGAAATTTTGAGGATGAAATTATTTTTAAGGAGGAGATAATATAACACCCCCTGATTTTATGGTATGTTTTCTTTTTAAATAAATATCTTTCATTACATGCAACACCAAGTTCAATGCACCACAATCTATAAATAAGTGGCTGTTATCACCTAGCCAATAAAATGGTCAGAATAAATAGTAATAACCACATTATTAAATTTATACATTTAATTAATTTTTTTACATTCATCCAAAATAGATATATGATAATAATGAAACCAATTCTATGCATTAAAAGCCTATATTTTTTCTAAAGGTAGTTTTATTACCTTTTAATAGAACACTTTTTTAAAAATTAGCTTTTAAAACTTTTAAAAATTATTTTTTAAAAAATAAAATTCATTTTTGAAATCATAATATCAAAATTTAATCTGGTTGAGTTTTTGGTATTTGTCTGGTATGTTTCATTTTTAATAAATAGTAAAAAAATACCGCATTTTAATTAAAAACCGCATTTTCATATAATTTTCTTATATAGTTAAATAATATTTTAAATTAGTTTTATAGTATAAATATTTAAATAATACATCATTTAATCCAATATAGTTTATTGGAATCAAATTTACATTGAAATTAGATATAAAAACATTTCAACCTTTGGAACATTTTTACTTTAAAAACTTGTTGTTTCATTTCATCTGCAAGATCAATTTTAAATTAATTTATAAAAATTATATGTTTTGAATTTTGAAAAATTTATTCCATATTTGGAATCATAAGTTTCAAATTTATTAAATAGGCCCCTTTTATTTTTGGAAAATATGAATAGTAACTTCAGAAATTTTTATTTCCACAGTTAAGGGTAAATCAGGTAATTAAGGATAAAAATAATTTTTTAAATATTATAAAATTACCCTAACACTTGTCATAATTTTATTAGGTGAGATATTTTCAACCAAAATAATCCTTCTGAAAATTTTATGGAATCTTGGATCCACTTAGATGACTTTAAGTCTTTTATAGTATTTAATTCTTAGGAAAGTGAAATATGTCATACTCATGTTTTTAATAAGTGTTATATTTTTTATATATGCTTATTCAGAAGATATCTTTGAATATAAAAAATAATTTTAATTCTAAAATGTTTATATTCATCATAATAATTTATTTTTAATTTTTAGGGATGAAATATTTAAATTAAAGGCTTGCACAATGATGATGTAATAATTGTTTAATTAATGGGTATATCAAATAAATGTTATTAAAATTTTTAAAATAAATTTAATTTGATATAATTAATGTCATCCATGAATTTTATATATTAACTATAGATACTATATATGTATTAAAGGTTTTTTAGAATATATCTTATTTTTCTTATATTTTTAAAAAGTCATGTAATGAATAGTGTCAAAATTAACACTAATTATATTTTAAAATAAATAACATTTTATTAAATGACATAATTTTTATAAAAATATAAAATCCATCCAAATTATTGGGATAAGGTTTAAAATTTCATCCATGACTCATTTATGGTTCTTTTTTTATTTTATACTAACTATATAAACCTTCAATGAGTAAAAGCACATGTTAACATGGTAAGAGTTAATGGGTTTAAATAAGGTTTAAAACAAAAATATAAGGTAAATAATGTGACCTAAAATCATCTAAAAATTATTTTTTGAGATTATTCCAACCCATACACATATTAGATTCTAAATAACCCACTTTGGATCTATTTTAATTGATAATTAATTTTTATTAATTTAATATTTAGAGAGTTTCCAAAAGTGCCCCACACCTCAATTACAAAAGGTAACCTATTACATCACTTATTTAAAACATGTTGAGAATTATATATTGATCAAACCCTGAACATTTATCATTCCAAAATACTTAGAAAAATTTTGGGGGTCCTTTTATTTAAAAAATATCAACTCTAGTTCCGTTTAAAACAGATCTAAAGGAAGACTACCTAAGAATAGGTAATTGTTTTACCAACTCATTCAAATTTATTTCTTTTTACCAAATCATATGTTATTATTATTATTATTATGGTAAAAACATATTCCACATTTTATCCATTCCATAAAAAATGAAATCATCGCACGCACGTACGTACGACTTACTATCTCCACGCCGTGGTGTTTTTTCACCACCACTTTATTTAGATGGATATAATGATGGATATAAAGGATATACATAATAAAAATTACATAATATTGATTATATAAAAATTAACATACCATACAATTACTTACCCTTTCATCATTAAGGGAATGATATTGTTTCTCGTGCGTACATACAACCAACCATCTCCATGACTTGATGTGATTAATTTTCCATGTTCACCATTCAAAAATTATTATAAAAATTTATATAATGAATAAATATGATATATATTAACTTAATATTATTATGGATATGAAAGAACTATATCCTATTCAATAAAATTAGGAATTACATGATGAAACATGAATAAAAAAATGAAGTAGTTAACACCTGAAATAAGGGTAATATTGAAATATTATTAGCAAATGGGTGATAAGATAATATAATTGGATTATATATGATATTATAAATATGAATATGGTTCTGGTATAATTTAATGAAATGATTTAAAAGAATTATAAAGGAGGTTCAGATACGTAAACATGAAATCATACCTAAAGTAAGGGTTATTTCATAATCTCATTATTATTTGGGATTGTTTAAGTTTAAGTCTCTACTGGGGAACATTTTTCTTCCATGTCCGTGTTTTTGAAAAATGTTTTTAAAAATGTTTTCACTATTATACTACAAAATTTTAAAGGATTTTCACCCATGTTTTACTTTTTATGAAATAATTTGAAAGGAATATTTTTTTTCATTTTCCAAATGAGGTATTTTTTGACTTTTTTGACAAAAATACTGAAGGATTATTTTATTTTAACTTATGAAGAATGAGCAGCTGTTTCCACCATAATAACTCCTTAATGTATTGAATAATCCTTTAAAAGTTTACTAGGTTCTTTTCAATGAATTTTTTTTCTTCTAAAATTATGCATCCATTAAAATAAATGATTTTAATGTAAAAAGTGGTATTTTTCTCAAGAATTTTCAATGATTTTATTAGATTATCTTCATCTATGTCAATATCATTTGTTGAATTTTATTCTTAATTGAGGTTGAACTATGATTATACCATCTATAATATTTTATTAAATGGATTATGATTAGTTTGAATGTATATGTTCTATTTTGATACCATTAACCATATTACTCAGAATGGTTTTTGATTATGTATACTGATTAGGGAAAGATTTCTAAATTTTATATGCATATGTTGTTTATGTTTCACCCCATTCACACTAGTAATGAATTGGGCTTAGTAAGTGATTGGTGTAACCCTCTATATCCCCTCCATGAATCTATAGGTCCAATGAGACAAACCAGATTTGGATTTGGCTGAGTCCTTACCCATTTATTTTCATATGTCTTACCTGAGGCCTCAATGGTATATTTAAAATGTACAGTATTATGAATTCTATCATTATGAGATTGGTTATTTATTTTCATGTGATTATTTGGTTAGTATAATTTCCATTGATAAGTTTTCTATCTCATGGTATTGTTTATATGTCATTATTTGATCATCTTTTCTTCCAGCCATATTATGATCAAGTTATTGATTAAATGGAATATGTTTCAGTTACATACCTTTCCATAATTGTTATTTATGATAGCTTCTAATGTACACATACCATTAATAATCAACTGAGATCACCCCTTTATTATGTTTTACTTTCCCCATAATTCTAATATATATATTATAACTAATATATAGGGTAAATCCAAGAGATTAATGGTGTTTCCAATTAAGTTTCTATATTTTATTTTATGTTTTTAGTTATAATAATAGATTCATATATGTATCTATTTTTCCAAAACTACTAAACTATTCATTAATTTAGGATTTGATTGTTTGTGATTAGTACCAATGTAATAAAATAACCACCAACTATGGTCTACTAGGGTTGGGGTGTTTATAGTTAGTATTAGAGGAAGTTTAGTAGAAAATAGATTTAGAAAAACTATAGATTATGGAAAAATAACCCTATTATAGAATTTTATAATATTCCCAAAGTAAATAATCTTATGATTTTGAGATTAATTATACATAAATTTTCAAATTATGTTAAGTGTTTTACTACTCTGAAATTATAAATTATAATTTATAACAAAATCTAGTGTAGAACATTGTTTAGAAATAGCACCTAGTGGATGTAATGGAAACCATATCAACACATGTAATATATGTAGGTATTTCTCTCATTTGAAAGATAATTATGTTGGAGATGGAGCTATAACTGGTGTTGAACAATGTATAAATACACCGAGACAACAGACTCAAGTTATGAACAATAAACTTTCATGTATAGAGCATCCTGATCCACAATGTGAAGGAACAATGTTATACCATTCTATGAGACAACAATCTCCTTTATTCATTAGGACTAAAAATCCATTTGTAGTTGAGAAAAGGAAAATTTCCTTAGAGAAAATATTTCATAATATGGGAAGTAATGAAATGTATAAGGTTGTCATGTCAGTTTATTATCTCTATAGAGATGAAAATCAATGGTGGTTATTGATTCAAAACACAAGGAGGAGGAATAAATATAAAACATGGAATGGAAGGATTTTTAGTAATTTTTCTTAGAAAAATATTTTCCACACGAACAATGAGAGGATATGGAGAGAAAATTTCTAAGTTTGAGGAAAAATTAAGATGAGAATATTTCTAAGTATGAAGCTAACTTTATAAGGATATCAAGGCATGCTGTTGATTATGTATGCAATCTAAAGAGCAAGATTGAATGAATCTTTGATGGGTTAAAGCCATTCCTCTAAAGGGATATGGTCTCCCAAAATTTATCATCATACATAGATATATTATCATGCACTATCAATATAGAGAAATAATTCTCTAATTCTTATTAATTTAAGGGAGATAAAGAGAAGAAGAAGGTGGAATAGAAAAAAATGGATAAAGTGAAGAAAAAAGGTAAATTTACAATATGCAATACTTTTATAAGGAAGAAAACTTGTACCTTCTTAAAAGGAAAAAGAGTTTTCTTCAAGTGTGGTGAGAAATTAAATCATGCTCATGAATTCAAGTTAAATAAAGAAGCTACTAATGTTTAATGAAACAATTATAAGGATATAGGAAAATATGCAAATGATTTTCCTAAGAATCAAGGAAAATTTCCAAAGAAAAGGATAAGAAAGAAAGGCCAAGATTTTGTGATAAAAATAGATTATGTTGAATTTACTAATGATGTGGTGGGAAGTAATTTAATCATATCCTAAAATTTAGATAATTCTTTATTTGATTCTGGATCATCTCATTATTTTATATCTTCCTAGTTTCTCAAGAAAATTAAACATTTCTCTTTTGATTTAATAAAGGAGTTTTCAGTCAAAAATCATAATGGATGTCTCATTGTAATGATGATTTGTTGTAAAATTCTCTTTATGTCACATAAATTCACTTTACCCACCAACCTTATCATTATACCTATAGTTGAATTTGATATAATCCTCAGTATGGACTAGATTTTAAAATATGATGCAAAAATTTATTGTAAGAAGAAGGAAATTACAATTTGTTAGGAAGATATAGAATTTCTTATCTTTAAGGTAGAAACTTCATTATATGATTTTTATCTAGATCCACCTTCAGTAGCTATACTAAATGAAATTCTTGGGGAGTAAGAGAAAACAAAATTTAGGGATGAAAAAGGTAATCTTCAAATTGAGAATGATCCTAATGTAAAGGAATACATTGATGTATTTCCTGAGAAACTACTTGGAAACCCCCAGACCATAAAGCTGAGTTTTCTATTTATTTAATCCCTAATGAAAGAACAATATCAAAGACTCCTATAGAATGGGACAAGTGTAGTTATTGTAGCTAAAGAAACAATTATTAGAGTTGAGTAAAAAATGATTTATTCTCCCTATTGTTTTTCCAAGGGGAGCCTATGTTCTTTTTGTTAAGAAGAAAGATGGATCCATGTGTCTATATATGATTATATGGAAATAAATGATATTAAAAAAAAATAACGAGTATCCTTTAGCTCACATTGATTATTTATTTGATCAACTTCATAGAGATCAATTCGTTTTGATGATTGAACTTCATTTTGTATATCATCAATTGAGAGTAAAGAAGTATGACATTTTGAATGCAAATTTTTAGAAGAGGTATGGACATTATGAGTGTACAGTAATAAAATTTGGATTGAATAATTCACCCTTGTTTTTTTATGGATCTAATCAATAGAGTATTCAAGGAATATCTGTTTTTATGGTGTTAATTGATTATTTTCTGGTGTATTCTAAAAGCTATGAAGACCAGGAGAATCATGTGCAAATCATTCTTAAGACTCTTATAAGGAAAGATTTATATGGTAAATTTAGCAAGTGTAAAGTATGGATTCAAGAAATTTCTTTATTATCCATATTGTCTCCAAGTATGGAATCTATATTGATCTTGTAATGAAAAAGGAAATCCAAGAATGTCATACACTAATGAGCATAACTGTGGTATGCAGTTTCATTGGTTTATCAGGTCACTATCGACATTTCATTTAGAATTATTCCAAATTGGATAACCCTTTAACCAAGATCATATGTAAAGGAGATAAGTTCATATAAAAAAAAGAATATGAAGAATATTTTTATAAACTGAAGAAGATATTAGTTAATGCTTTGATCATGACTTTACCATTGGGAAATAGTGAATTTGTGATTTATAGTGACGTATTAAGGAAATTATTGGTTGTGTTATTATGTAGAATAATAGAGTTATTTTATATGAATCAAGGTCATTAAAAACTCATTATTAGGAAGATCCAAATAACGATCTTGAGTTACCCGCTGTAATCTTGGCTTTGAAGATATGGATACACTACCTATATGGTAAAATATGTGAGATATATATAGATCACAAGAGTTTGAAATATATGTTATAACAAAAATAACTCAATATGAGACAAAGTAGATGGCTTGAGCTACTCAAGGATTATGATTTATCAATACACTATCACCCATGGAAAGAGTATAAGGTAGATGATTCATTGAGCATGAAGGATCATGGAGTTCTAAACAAAATGATGATTGACATGGATCATGTGTTCATGGATATAGTAAATATGAACATGGGAATTATTAAGTAAGGGGAAACATCTCCCCTCTATAAAATGGACGAAACCATCTTTGTCAAAAAAGACAAAGAGTTATCAGTCTGGTGATGATAATTTCCAAATGAAAACTAAAGCTGTGAATGGTGGAAAATCGACAGACTTCATATGTGAAGATGGTATTTTAAAATTTGGAAAAAGGATTTTTGTTCTCTTTATACCCAGGATAAAAAATTAATTACTGGATGATGTTGATAGCTTGAATTTCTCTATACACCCTGGTAGCCCAAAGTTGTTTAGATATTTAAAGGAATATTTTTTGTGGGACAATATAAAGAGGGAAATTGTTGATTATGTGTTAATATGTTTAGTTTATCAACAGGTAATGGCTGAAATACAACATCCTAGAGGATCCATGAAACCTATTACTATATATACATGGAAATGGGATGACATTACTATATAATTTTTCATTGGATTACCAAAAACCCCTAGAAAAATATAAAGTGATATGGGCTATTGTTTATCGCCTTAAAAAATCACCACATTTTCTTTCTATAAGAAAAGATTTTCCATTGGAGTGTCTTGAAAGACTCTATATTAATGAAGTTGTAAGAATTTATGGTGCACCTATTTCAATTGTGTCTGATCATAATACAAAATTTACATCAAAATTCTGGAAAAGTCTCCAAAAGGCCCTTTAAACTGAACTTTATTTGAGAATCGCTTATCACCCTCAAACTGACTGGAAGTTAGAAAGGTCTATAAAAACATTAGAAGACATTTTTAGGTCCTTATAATTTTAATTTCAAGGTATGTAGGATAATTATTTACCTTTGGTAGACTTTTATCATAAAAATATATTCCATTCATGTTTTCAGATGACACTGTATGAAGCGTTATATGGAAAGAGATGTCATACACCAAATTTTTAGTATGATGTTGGTGAAAGAAATATTATAGGCCCATAATGTGTGGAGGAAATAATAAAAGGTAAGTACTATTCAAAATCATATAAAATAATCTCAAAGTAGGCCCAAGATCTATTCTGATAACCAAAGGAAGGATTTGGAATTTCAAGTAAGTGATCATATTTTCTTGAAGTTATCTCCATGGAAGGGTGTTATAAGATTTGGTATGACTGGAAAATTAATCCATAGGTATATCAGACCTTTTGAAATTCTATACTGAATTGGAACTATGGCTTATCATTTGTAAATTCCACATACCCTTTCTAAAGTACACGATTTGTTCCATATCTCTTTCCTAAGAATATACAATCTAAACCCAACGCATGTTTGAACTTCTGAAGAAATAGAATTGGAACCTGATTTATCTTACTATGAAGAACCTATCTAGATTATGGATACTAGATAAAAAGTGTTTAGGAATCGTACGACATGACTAGTAAAGGTACTGTGGAAAAACCATAAGATAGAAGAGATGACATGAGAACCAGAGGAAATTATGATGAATAACTACTCAAATATTTTTATGAGGAGATATTCTGGAAATTTAGATGATGATTTTTTTTGAACAAGGGAATAATGTCACACCCCATGATTTTATGGTATGTTTTATTTTAAAATAAATAGCTTGCGTTGCATGAAACACTAAGTTCAATGCCCCACGATCTATTAATAAGTGACCGTTATAACATAACTAATAAAATGGCAGGAATGAACAGTAATAACCACATTATGAAATTTATATATTTAATAAAAATTGTTTATATTCAACCTAATGATTTTATATGCATAATATAATAATGATTCCCATTTTACACATTAAAAGGCTATATTTTTCTAATGACATTTTTACTGTCTCTTAATGGCATAATTGTTTTAAAATTAAGATTTTTGACTTTTAAAAAAATATATTTGAAAAAATAAAATTTATTGTAGAAATAATAATATCAAAATTTACTTTGGTTGAATTTCTTTTAATTGTATGTTATTTTTCATTTTTTTGTGAATAGTAAAAAATACTGCATTTTAATTGAAAACTAACATTTTTTCTAATTTATATATATAGTTAAATAATATTTTAAATTAGTTTTAAAGTATAAATAGTTCAATAATACATCATATAATCCAATGCGGTTCATTAGAATTAATTCCACATTGAAATTAGATATAAAAACCTTTCAATAATTTGAACATTTTTATTTTAAAAACCCATTTTTTCATCCCATCTGCATGATTAATTTTAAATTAATTTCTACAACTTATATGTTTTTAATTTTGACAATTGGATTTTATATTTTTAATCATAAGGTACAAATTTATTAAATATTCTCTTTTTATTTTTTGGGCAATATTAATAGTCACTTTAGTAAATTTTATTATCACAGTTAAGGGTAAATCAGGAAATTAAGGGTAAAGATAATATTATAAATATTATAAACTTACCAAAACACTTATACTAATTTTATTATATGATTTATTTCCAACCAATATCATCCTTGTACATATTTTATGGTTTCTTGGATCCACTTGGATGACTTTATGCCCTTTATAGTATTTTATTCTAAGGAAAGTCAAATATGTTATACTCATGTTTTTAATAAGTGTCACATTTTTTATATATGGTTCTTCAGAAGTTATATTCAACTATAAATATTAATTTGAAACATAAAATTTTTATCTTCATCATAATAATTTATTTTTAATTTTTAGGTAATAAATAATTAAATTAAAGGCTTTCACAATGATGATGCTGTAATTGTTTAATTAATGGATATATCAAATATATATTATTAAAAGTATTAAAATAAATTTAATTTGATATAATTATTATCATCCACTAATTTTATAGATTAACTATACATATTAGGGATTTTTTAATGTTTTTTTCGAATTTATCTTGTTTTTATGATATTTTTAATAAGTCAAGTGATGAATAGTGTCAAAATTGACACTAATGATATTTTAAAATAAATAATTTTTTATTAAATGATATAAAATAAATAAAAATATAAAATTTAGAAAAATTATTGGGATAATGTTGATAATTTCATCCATGAATCATTTATGGCTCCTTTGGAATTTTATAGTTACTATATTAACCTTCAAAAAGTAAAAACACAAGTTGACACAGTAAGAGTTAAAGGGTTAGAACCAAAATATACAGGTATAAATGTGACCTAAACATGTCTAAAAATTATCATTTGAGATAATTTTGAATCATCCTAATATTATATTCTAAATAACTCTCTTTTTATCCATTTTTAATTTAAAATTAATTTATATTAATTTAATATTTTGAGAGTTTCCAAAAGTTACCCTCACCTCAATTATAAAAGGGAACATCCTCCCTCACTTCTTCAAAACACCTTGACCCTTAGAGCTGAACAAATACATGCCCATTTCTACTCCCAACATCCATAGATAATTTTTTGAGGTCCTAGTACATTAAAAAGACTAAATTTTTATCCCTTTAGATGATATCTAAAAGAGGTCCATGGAAAAAGAGGTAATTATTTTACCAACTCATTCAAGTTCATTTCATCTTCTACTTACTCTTCATGTGTTGTTTCCATAATAACATAATAAATCTATTAAAATATATGTTATTATATGTTATTATGATTGTGGGAAAAACATAGTCTATCTTTTATCCATCCTACAAAAAATAAAAGCACCGTGTGTGCGTATGTACGTCTTACTGTTTCCACACCGTGGTGTAATTTATTTTTCATCAACGCTTTATTTGGATATGTATAATGATGGATATAATGGATATAAATAATAAATATAAAATTTTATTGATTCTTTAAAAATTAATATATCATATGATTACTTTATCTTTAAACATTAAGATAATGATACCGCCATTCGTGTGTACGTACGACGTATAGTCTACACAATGTGATGTGATTTATTTTCCATGTTCACCATTCAAGAATGATTATAAATTTTTTTATAATGAATAAATATGATATATATGAACTTAATATAATTCTGTAGATAATGTAACTATATTCTATGCACAATAATCATGACTTACATAATGAAACATGTATAATAAAATGAAGCAGTTAACACCCAAAACAAGGGTAATAACAAAATATTTTTAACAAATGGGTGATAAGATAATACAATAGTTTCATATATGATATCATAAATATTATTAAGGTAATAGTATAAATTAATGAAATTATTTAAAATCATTGTATAGGAGGTTTAGAAACATACAAAGGAAATCATACCTAAGGTAAGGGTTATTTTATAATCTCATTATTATTCGGGATTGTTTAAGTTTAAGTCACTAGTGGGGAACAATTTTCTTCCATATTCATGATTTTTAAAAATCTTTTCAAAAAGGTTTTTTCTATCACCCTACACATGTTTAATTTATTTTTAAAAATGTTTGAATTTTTATAAAATGGTTTGAAAGGAATCTTTTTATCATTTTCCAAATGAGGTAATTTATAATTTTTTTTGACAAAAATATGGAAGGAATGTTTTATTTTAACTTATGAGGAAAGATTGGATTTTCCTCCTTCATGATTCCTTAATGTCTTGATGCTTCATTTACAAGTTTACAAAGTTATTTTCAATAATTTTTTTATTCTAAAATTGTGTGGCCTTTTATATAAATAATTTCAATTTAAAAATAGTTATTTCTCTCAAGAATTTTCAATCATTTTATTAGAGTTTTTTCATTTATGTAAACATACTTTGTTTAATTTTATATTTCATTGACGTTGATATATAATGATATCATCTTCCATATTTTATTAAATGGTTTATGACCAATTTGACCGTGGATGTTCTATTTTCATATCATTCACCATATTACTCAGAATGGTTTGTGATTATGTTTACTAATTAGAGAATTTTATTTAAATTTCATATGTATATGTTATTTATGTTCCCCCCATTCATATTAGGAATGAATTAGATTTAGTAAGTGATGGTAGGGTCCCGATATAGCTCCTCGATGAATTGGTAGGTCTCATGAGACAAACTAGATTGAGATTTGGTCGAGGTCATACCCATTTATTTTCATATGTATTGGTCGGGACATCAATGGTATATTTCTGATGTCTATAATTATGAATTACATCATTATGAGATTAGATACTAATTTTCATGCGATTATCCGGTTATTATAATTTACATGGATAAGATTTATAGCTCATGGGATTGTTTATATGGAATTATTTGACCATCTATTTTTCTATCCATATTATGATTAATTTGTTGATTATATGACATGTGTTTCAGTTACTCACATTCTCATAATTATTATTTATGATATATTCTACTGTATACATACCCTTACTGAGCATCTGATATCACCCATTTATTATGTTCTTTTTTCCTAGGATTCTAAGATATATATCATGAATGATATGCAAGTTAAATCTAGAAGACTAATGGTGTTTCCAATGAAGTTTCTATATTGTATTTTATATTTTCAATTATAATGTAAGATTAAAGCATGTATATATTTTTCCAAAACTAGAAAACTATTTAGTACTTTGGCATGTGATCACTTGTACTTAGTACCAATATAATTAAGTAACCACCAACTCCGGGCTACTTGGGTTGGGGTCTTTATAGAATAGAATAGAAAATAAGTGGTATTTCATGAATAATCATATTTATAAAGAATCTTTTATGGGAATAACCCATTGGTGGGTGAAGAAAATGAGGATCTCAGATTAAGTAAGTTTCCAAAGTCAAAATCATCAAAGCATGTCATCATGACAGAAAAGGATCTATGTAGGATATTGTTGGATTGATGAAGCCTGATCCAATTAGTTGAATATTTGTTGAATAATTTTTTCACATACTACACACCATGTCACAACTCCTACGATTTGGTATGGTACTATAACATCTCTGACCAACAATTTAAACTGCTGACCAGTGACACCGATAGGGCACTATACCATAGTTGATTTCGACACAGTACTGTAACATCATGTGACTAGAAACACACTACCCAAAAAAATAAATTTCTGATGTTTTTTTGCATTAGTGATGTTTTATAATGTAACTATTTCATTGACCGAAATTTCTAAAAAAAATCGGCGAAATTTTTAATGAAATTCATAATTTTTTTTACATTTTTGCGACAGTTATAAAAATATCTAATTAGAGACTTTTGTAAACGTCGCTAATTATCGACCTATAAATTACCAATGTTTTTTAGAAACATAGTCAAATCTCACCATATTTACTTACGTTTCTAAAAAAATACAGTTATTTTTTTTGAAATTCATACTTCTTTTTCAAATTCATTATTTTTTTAATTAAAAAAAATATTGTCCCCATATGCCTCCCCCTTACCCCACCCCACCTTCTCCAATTCTCCTCACACTCTACCCGACCTCACTTTATGCCTCACCAAACCCCGTCACCTCTCCACTTCCGTAAGCCTCCCTCCAGTGCGCCTCACCCTCTAACCCAAACCTCCCATTAAGCATGTCACATGCCATGTCCCCTCCTATCCAGTACACACCTCATCTGTGCCCGACTCACCCACTGTCCTCCAATAGAAATTTATCCCAGAACCTCCACGATGACAACTAAGAAGCGGATTAACCAACCTATTCAGATTTTTATTATAAAAGTGTATTATGTTATATATATATATATATGGTTTTTAGTTTTGAAAACAAAATTAATATTATATATATATCTTTATATTTTACATTTTATATTTAAATTCTATATTGTATATTATATATATATATATAATATTATTATATATATGTTTATATTTTACATATATCTTTATATTATATATTATATATATATGTTTATATTTTATGTTTATATGAAATATATAGGTTAATATTATATATATGTTTATATATATATATGTGTGTGTGTTTACATATATATGTTTATATATATATATATGTGTAAATATGTATGTGAATTTATACATATATATAATTATAATTACACACACACACACACACATAATTAGCCACATTTTAAGACAATGATAAAAATGTCACGAAAATAGTCATGTTTTCTTAAAAATGTGACTAAATTTAAAATATTTAGTTGTATTATGTTATATATATATATATATATAAATTTCAATATTTACAATTTAATATTATATATACACACATATTTTAATATATATATATATGTTTATATTATATTATATATATATATGTATATATATGTTTATATTTGACATATATGTTTATATGTTTATATTATATATTTTCTTATATTATATATATATATATTATGTTTATATTATATATTTGTTTATATTTTATGTTTATTTATATTATATTATACGATTATATTTGACATATATTATATATATGTTTATATATAAGTTTTATTATATATATATATATATGTGTGTTTATATTTGACATATAAGTTTATTTTATATTATATATATATATGTTTATATTTTATGTTTATATATATGTTTATATGTTTATATTATATTTTATATATATCTGTATATATTTTATGTTTATATATATATATATATATTTGTTTACATTTTATGTTTATTTATATGTTTATATTATATATATATATATATATATGTTTGTATTATATATATATGTTTATATGTTTGTGTGTGTGTAAATATATATGCGTATATATGCATATATGTTTATATGTATATATGTATATATTATATGATTATTTTAATATATATATATATATATATGTTCATATATATATATATATGTCTCTATGTGTGTGCACATGTGTATAAATATATATATGTTTATGTATACATATATGTTTATATTATATTATATGTATTTATATTTATATTATATATATGCTTATATATATATATGTTTATATATATATATATATATATGTGTGTGTGTGTGTGTGTGTATAAGTAAATATGTTTATGTATATATATATATATAATTATAATTATAAATAAATAAATATATATATATATAATTAGACATATTTTTAAACATTGGTAAAAATGTCACTAAAATATGCATGTTTTCTTAAAAACATGACTAAGTTTAAAATATATGTGAGTTTATATATATATATATATATATGCTGGTTTGTGTTTATATGTATATAAAAATATAAATATATATGTTTATATATACATGTCTGTTTAAATATATTAATATGTATATATATGTATCTAAATATATATTTACGTCAATGTGAGGAAACAAACTATATAAATAAATAAATAAATATATATATATATAGTGATGTTACCTTGAAAATATCACTAATTTAGTGATATTTCGCAAAAATGTATCTAATTTAGAAATGTTTCTTAAAAAATGTCAGTATTATAGGGATGTTTCCTTAAGAACGTGGCTAAATAAATCACTAATTTAGCGATAGTTCCTAAAGACGTCACTAATTAAGCAATGTTTTCTAAAAATGTCGCTAATGTGACAACTCTTTTGAGGAACTATCATTAATTTAACGACATTTTAAAAACATCTCTAAATTCATGTTTTTTATAGTGACAAAGATAGGTTAATGTGGCTCCATATACTTCTGTCCACCGGTTACTATAGAATATTAGACTTACTATGTGGTTGGTGATGTTGTAGCAATTCAAGTTGTTGTTGCTCTGTATTTTTTTATAAGCTCATTCGAGCTAGGGTTTTTGTGTGTATGAAAATATAATATTTTCATTATAATTATACTCCTAAATGTAGTGAAATTTCTACCTCTCCATTGATATAGGGATCATGTCCTAAACTATGTAAATATTTATGGTATTCATATTCATATTTTCCTTTTATTTTTATCCCTTAAACTATTCTTCTATGAATCATTCATAGTTGTTACTCTCGTTATTTTCATAATAGGGTGAATTGAAGAAGGTCCATGAACCGAATCTTGAGATCTTGTAGGCTTAGGATCCCCTACTAAAGGGAGAATAACTCATTCCTCCTCTATTATCATGTAATGTCCTGTATTTTTATGCATATTATTTTTAAATATTATATAGATTTATTTCAAGACCAGGCACTGAGATAATGTGTGATTCTGAGGCCTGGTGTGCCCGGAACAAATGTTTGAAATATATTAAAATATTAAATATCCCACACACACCCACACAGTTTTCTTGAAAAAGTGGAAAACTTCTAAAAATTAGCATGGATCAGAAATTTGAGGACACCGTTGAGTTTAGAATGATATTTTTAACCTAGGAACAACTTAATATTGGTCGGCATAGGTTGATTGTGGAAAGTTCTCAGGAATTCTTAAATGAATAAAATAAGTTATAAAAATTTATTTTATTTTTTTGATGCAGTGACACAATAATTTTCTATTTAAATGTATCCCTATGTTCGAGATAGAGGGTTAGCCTCATAAACCTGAAATCCTTTGGAGACATTGGAGAGAGAGATCTAGAAAATTCTCTCGAGCAGACAATCACAAAATTCGGATCGAAGATCAGCGTGCACAAATCGTGACAGATCTCACCAACAACAATGATGTGGACATTGTTCTTCATCAGTGAGAAATATGAATCTAATTAGGATTTTTTATTTCGATTTTCTTTCCCATTATTGATTCCAATTAAGAACCTGGACTAATCCATGAACAGATTAGCTCGCTGATCTATCAAATTTGTGAGATGGGATTATATTTTGTGGGTTTATTTGGATGATTAAATCTTTGCAATTAGAACTATTGTTTGGATTCATTTATATTTATAATAGTTATGAACCAAGATCGACATGAACATCGATTGAGGTTTGTCCCTCATAATTTGTTATTCTATTCTCCCCCGATTCTTACGTTCTTTGTTAAATGTTCTTCGTTCTTCCATGGATTTAAAAACTTTTTGAACAATCAATCATTGCACCTTCGATTCTTAGTGCAATGATATAAAAACGTAGATCTGAAATTGGAACGAACTGAAGAAGGTGTGATAGAGGGAACGACCACAGATAAAACGACGGTGAGTGATAAATCCATGTTCTTTGGTGGAAATGAAGAATGACTATGATTACGTTTTCCAAGATGATTGAAGGAATGAATCCCATCAATTCAGTGTTAGAGTGGAAATTTAAAGACCCGGAAATTCCGTGATTTTTTTTTCTTAAATACATGGTAACTTTACGAGTCCTTAATTTCTGACGGTGCTTGATTCTGAGGCCCGATGTTCCTAGAATAAATTTCTGAAGTTTTGTTCGGGTATGTTCATTAAACGTGCGAGTGGGATTTTATATATTTTGAACCGGTGCTCGGAACTAAAATCCTAGGGAACCGTTGAACTCGTAACATTGGTGATTTCTTAGTGATACCTTCACCGCAGTTTCATTCTATCAAGAATGGAAGTTATATTTTGGGAATTTTTAATTAAGTTAAATAAAAATAAGAGTTGATTATTTTTATTTCTTGGTGGTTTAAATCTCCAAGAGAAGGTTGGTGGTGGGGCCCACCCACACATGACCTCCCTTGGGAGGATATCCTTGGTGGGGAAAACACGGGATTTAAACCCCATCTAACCCCCCATTCATGTGGGATGAAACTCTCCACCTCCCCCATTAATTTTGTGCTAACCCTTGAACTTCCCTCATAAGTGTGCCAAACCACACAAATTAATTAATGGAATTAATTAATTATTTTGAATTCTTTTGAATTCTTGACAACCATTAAAATAATAGATAGTCTATTATTGTTTTTGGTTGGAAATTCATTTGGGGAGCTTGGGAGAGATTTTGGAGAACTTCATCCTCTCAACATAGAACGTGAAGAACGCCACTTCATCGTCCACCAAAGAACGAAAAACCCTTTCTCCGACCTTCAACCGAACCAAAGGAGCATTACCTGACCGTGAAGAATGCCGATGACGCTTCTTCCTCGGTCTCTAATCCTAGACACTTTTCGACGTCAACGAATCAAAGTCTGCCATTCCTCTTCTTCCACCGTCAACGAATAACAAGTGAGGTAGGGGTTGATTATGTATGAGATTTTACCCTTCGTTCTTTGTCGTTTTGTTGTGATCCTTGTTGATGATTGATATCATCTTAAAGAGGAGGGCTCGAACCGCACAAACATGGTCTAAACCTCTCCCCCTTGTTGTTGTTCTTGTTGTGTTGACGGCGGAGGTGGAGCAACGACGACTGACATTGAGCCAACTGCGAAGGAACCGGTGGCACAAGGCCGTCGGGTCGCCAAGAGGGTGCGACACCGCCGTGCCGCGTGGAAGAAGAGTCGCAGCCACGATGGGACGTGGCAGAGGAGCACGGTGCCGTCGTGTCGTGCGAAGGCCAGTATAGGACAACGACCAGGGTAGGCCACGGTGGAGGGGCGCGGCGCCGTCGCGCCATGCCGGTGGCATGGAGCGGCTGGCTGCTCGGGCCAGCTGGGAGGAGCGGGACCCCGTCAGGTCCCACATGTGTGGGACCGGTGCCACCTGGCACCGGTTTTTTTCCCACCCGAACGGTTCAACCGTTCGGGTGCCAGGGGGCGCGCACCTCCCCCCCTGGGCGCGACTAGGGCTGGCCGCCGGGCCGCCTTCGGTCGGGCCGCCCACGGGTCGGGCCGCCCTTCGGGCCGATCCACCCCCTCAGGCCGGGCCACTTCCTCGGACCGGATCAGACCCTTGGACTGGGTCAGACCCCAATTTGGACTGAGATGGTCCGGGTCGGTCTGACTGGGTTGGACCAGACCTCGACCCGTTTGGTCAGTTTACACCTTTTCGCCCCTATCTTGGGCTACGAGTGTCCGATTGGAGAACCGCCTGTGGTGATGGAAGGCTTGGAGCGAGAAGGTTATTTTGGAATACACCACTTGATGTTTGGACTTATATGGAGTATGTTTGGGTTTGTTTTAACCTAAAAACTAACTGGGCCCCTCGAACGAAAATGCCAATAACTCACAGACCGGGCGTCCGATTGACGCACCATCTATCGCGTTGGAACCCTTACGACATGGTGGTCCTTTGGGTTACTCCTTTGTGGAGTTTAGTGGCATTAGAAGTATGACCGATATCTCGAGGGCAGATCTATGGAACTTGGGCGCACCGGGTGCGAGGAATCCAGTGGCTGTTAGTGAGGCGGAGGTTGGAGATAAATCATACGAAGGTCAGTGCACAACGATCATATGTGGGTCAGTGCATACCGATCTGGTGTGGGTTAGATCCTGTGTGTGTCAGCGCTCAACGATCCTGTGTGGGTCAGTGCATACCGATCCTGTGTGGGTCAGATCTTGTGTGGGTCATTACGGGGGTTAGTACCTATCGATCCTCTATGGGTCAGACTCCGTATGGTCATAAGCATTGCCTCTTGATAGAATAAGATGATATAGCTTCACTAATAATCATCTGTACTTCTATAATTCACTAAAATTTTGTTTTGAGCTGAGTGAGTGACTTTTGTGTTTACCTCATGATTGAGATGAGTTACTACATAACTTATGTATATGTATGGGCATATACTTAAGTAAGAGTTATCTGTTGTTCCTTTAATTTGTGGCTATCCTTGTTGGATATTGTGAGACCTTGAGTGTCTCGGGGTCCCTACTGAGTATCGTTATACTCACCCCTGTACGAGATATGCCCGCACCTCGTTGTGTTGGATATAGACGACGGACAGTGCTGACGGAGGCTGAGAGCGCCAGGACTGGACGGTACCCAGAGGTGGACCTTACGACGAGTCGGTACACAGACGAGTCTAAAGGATGTGGAGTGCTAAGGTGTCCATCTGTATCTACCTTTCAGGTAGGAACCCTGGAGGACAATCCAGGAGATTATCTTTTCCTTTCATCTATTTGTCCCTTTTTCAGTTGTACCTGTACTTTGCTGCTGGGCTTGTATTTCTGGCCCCTTTTTACTTTCCAGCACTTCTTCTATATACAGTATTGATTAGTTTTTTGCTTTCAGTTTTTTACTCTGTTTGTGTGTGTTTACTTTTTATAAAGGCAATGCCTTCCCAGATTAGGGATTTTCACCTTTGGTGCTAGTCGCCAGCCCCTGGCCTATGGAAGGTGGGCTTGGGGTAGTCACGACATGGGTCCCGAGGACGGGTCGTGACAAATTGGTATCAGAGGAGTCGGTTCTACCAAATAACTTAGGACTCTGATCATTATTTTCTGTGAAGAAATAATGTTAAGGGTACTAAGTGTGGTTTTCAGTTCAAGGAGTCTAGTGTTGGTGCAATGGCCGATGTATCTATACCCCAGAACCCTGACTACTGATTTCCGAATCAGTGCACAAAAACACTGATTGCGTTCATGTATTTAAAAGTTTTCTTAAGTAAGCTCTACTAGGTCAGCTCACCAGGTATAGTTTTTTGACCGTGTCGCATCTGTTTCTTTCAAGATACCTCCCCATAGAGCCCCGAGAGTCATACGTACTAATAGTCCACCAAGAGAAGAGGCTTCGGTGCAGATCCCCTTTCCAGTTGAGGCACTAACAGAGGCATCAGCGGTACCACTTCCCCAATTGGGCCATCGATGCCACCAGCCCCAGAAGCAGACGATGCACGCCACTTGAGCACGTTGCATGAGTTCCAATGCCAGAGGTCACCCAGGTTCCGGGGAGAGACGGACCCACAGGCGGCTGAGGATTGGATGGAGGCTATGGTGAGAGTTTTCAAGATGTTAGGGACACTAGCATACCTTATGTTGATCCTTGCTACGAGTCTCATTCAGGAAGCATCAGACAGATGGTGGAGCCTGATGCTCCAAGTGCATGACGAGGTGGCATTACTCTGGATGGACTTCGAGAGCCTGTTCTAGGAAGATTTTGTACCAGCCACCCTTCGTGCGGTGCAGATACAGAAGCTAAAACATCTACAAAAGGGTAGCATGACAGTGGAACAGTACTTGGCGAGGTTCACCGACCTCTCGTGCTACTCCACTGATATGGTGTGAGACCCATTCTTCAGGGCCCAGACCTTTGAGAAGGGGTTTAGGTGAGAGATCAGAGCCTCGATGATCTCCCTCAACATTCCGACACAGGCGGGGGTGTTAGAGAGAGCCCTCCTAGTGGAGAGTTTCCTTACTGAGCAGTCACCAGCAGCAAGACCCATTACTAGTCTACATGAATCAGAGTCTTCCACAGTTGGCAGTAGACAGATGACGCAGAGGTCCAAGAGGACCAGAACCATAGGTGGTAATCCACATGACTCAAGATCAGTTATGAAAGGCACATAGAGAAGAGACACATATGCCAGGAGCAGATAGTGCTACTCATGCGGCGGGCAGGGTCAGATGGCACGTGACTATCCGACCCGCTATACAAAAAATCAATAGTCAGTTGTGGGACCTCCCAGGTAGAGGTAGAGGTTTTTATCGAGGCATTCCACAGGGCGCATGAGGACGTGGCAGAGGAGCTGGTCAAGTAGCTGGTGGAGGATGATGTTTCGAGGTGTTTCCACCACCACCACCAGGAGGTCCACCCCGACCGCAGGGAGCGGGTGGACATGGGAGAGCTCAACTTCAGGCAGTTGAGAAATATGACCATGACGCTCCAGAGATGATTCGAGGTACTGTCTGCATCTACTCAACCTTAGTTGTAGTTCTTATAGACACAAGTGCCAGTCACTCTTTCATATCCACTACCCTCATTCAGAGCTCAGAGATTCTGAAAGAGTTGTTGGATCGATCCTTACAACTAGAGACTCCTACGGGAGCAGACTTGA
The DNA here is from genome assembly GCA_963277665.1 of Viscum album. NCBI lineage: Eukaryota > Viridiplantae > Streptophyta > Magnoliopsida > Santalales > Viscaceae > Viscum > Viscum album. The sequence continues at coordinate 1,452,152,927 of OY728128.1, forward strand.
CGATTACGCACTGGTGCCGGCAGTGTGAGATTACTCTAGTAGGTGAGAGATTAAGCTGGGATCTCCTTGTAGCGGTGTTGAGGCCTTACGACGTCATCTTAGTTATGGACTGGTTATCTGCAGTCCATGCTCAAATTGACTGTATTATGCACAAAGTGTGGTGTGTCCGTGCAGATGGGACTAGGTTCACCTTCACTGGCGAGAAGGGAACCTTTGCAGCATAGTAACGACTTACTCGGAGGAGGGTGCAACCAATCACTCATCAGTTGGCCTGCCTTACCCTCGAAGAAGTTGATGTGGAGAGTCTGACTTATCCTATAGTGGTTGACCAGTACACAGATGTTTTCACTGACAATGTTCCAGGACTACCTCCTCACAGAGAGGTGGACTTCTACATTGACTTGTACCCCGGGACGACACCGATATCTACTCCAGCATATCAGATGGCCCCCGCTGAGCTTTGTGAGCTGCGGGTACAACTAGAGGACTTGCAGGGGAAGGGATTCATTCGGCCTAGTGTTTCTCCCTAGGTAGCCCCGATTCTATTCGTAAATAAGGTGAATGGGAGCTTGAGGCTCTGTGTTGACTACCATTTCCTGAACTAGGTGACCATAAAGAACAAGTACCCTCTCCCGAGGATTTACGACCTCTTTGATCATCTCAAGGGAGCTCGATGGTTCTCGAAGATAGACCTCAGAACAGGTTATCACCAGCTTAGAGTTCGAGATGAGGATGTGCAGAAGATGACCTTCAGGTGTCGGTACGACCACTATGAGTTCTTGTTTATGCCCTTCAGTGTAACTAACGCTCCAGAAGTGTTCATGTGTCTCATGAACAGGATCTTCCAGCCATACCTTGATCTCTTTGTTGTGGTCTTCATCGCTGACATTCTGATTTACTCGACTACTGAGGAGGAGCATGCCTACCATTTGCAGGTAGTACTGGACACACTCAGAGAGCACCCTCTTTATGGTAAGCTCTCGAAGTGCCAGTTTTGGATTCGAGAGGTTCACTTCTTGGGACATGTCATCTCAGAGGCTTGAGTTGTAGTGGATCCAGTGAAGATTGAGGCGGTACTTGCTTGGGAGCCACCCAGGAGTGTGAATGAGGTACGGAGTTTCCTAGGCTTGGCTGGATACTACTGGAGATTCATTCCAAACTTCTACAGAGTTGCATCACCACTATCCACCTTGATGAAGATGGGTCAACCCTTTGTATGGTCGGAGAGATGCCAGAAAAGCTTTCAGGAGATGAGGCATAGCCTGAATAGTGCCCCCATCTTGAGGCTTCTAGAGGAGGGCATTGGGTGCGTAGTTTACTGCGACACATCAGGGATCGGACTCGGGTGTGTCCTGATGCAGGAGCAAGTTATGATCACGTATGGTTCTCGGCAGCCGAGAAAACACAAGTAGAACTATGATACCCATGACCGGGATTTAAAAGTAGTGGTCTCTACCTTGAAGATGTGGTGGTAATATCTGATGGGTGAGCGTTTCACGGTCTACTCTGATCACAAGAGTCTCAAGTATATCTTCTCTTAGAAGGACCTGAACCTGAGATAGTGACGATGGATCGAGTTCTTCCAGGACTATGACTTTGAGATAGTCTATACTCCTAAGAAATGGAATGTTGTTGCAAATGCGCTCAACAGGATGATTGGTATTCAGCTGCTAGGAGATGCGAAAGAGCAGTTGGATGCCTTGCAGATATCCTTTGTGGATAGAGACGGAGCATCTTTTCTACAGTCTCTCATGGTCACTCCTCCACTTATTCAGCAAGTTAGGGAGGCACAACGTAGATAAGCTGACTGCGAGACACGATGTGCTCAGATATCCACAGGGAAGGCACCTGATGGATTTTTTGAAGGTGGGGAGCACTTCATCCTCTTCAGAGAATGTACCATGGTACTAGTTTCACTTCTGGAGGAAGTGTTGAGGGAGTTACACACTTCCCCTCTAGTAGTACATCCAGGAGTGGAAAAGATGTATCAAGACCTCAGACGACATCACTGGTGGCCAGGTATGAAGAAGGAAGTAGTAGAGTTTGTCTCATGATGCCTCACTTGTCAGCAAGTGAAGGTGGAGCACCAGGTACCAGCAGGTTTGGTTCAAACACTAGAGGTACAAGAGTGGAATTGGGATGTGATATCCATGGAATTCGTGATGGGTCTTCCACATACATCCAGGAGTCACGATTTGATATGGGTGATCATTGACTGACTCACCAAGTCATCCCACTTCCTACCGATCAGAGATCAGGGCTCAATAGAGAGATTATGATGCCTCTATGTGTAGGAGATTGTGCATTTACATGGAATAACTTCTTTTATTGTCTCTGACCGTGACACATGGTTTACTTCCCGGCTATGGAAGGGGTTGCAGGAGGCTTTTGGGACACAGATTTGTTTGACCACCGCCTTCTATCCTCAGTTGGATAGTCAGACTCAGCAGATCATTCAGACCCTCGAGGACATGCTCTGTGCATGTGTCCTTGAATTTGGTCACAGATGGGAGGACCACTTACCTTTGGTGTATTTTTCCTACAACAACAGCTACCACTCCACCATCGGTATGGAACCCTTTGAGGCCTTGTATGGTCGGCCATGCAGATCGCCACTGTGCTGTACAGACCCAGGGGAGTCAGCACTAGTGGGACCAGAGATGGTACGGGCTACCACGAAGAAGGTGCAGATCATCCAGGAGCAGATGAAGACTACACAGAGCAGATGGAAGTCGTATACTGACAGGAGACAGAGACCTCTGGAGTTCGAGGATGGCGACCACGTCTTTCTACGGGTATCACCTCGATGAGGTCTACAGAGTTTTGGATGAGGAAGAAAATTGTCTCCATGATTCATCAGAACTTTCCAGGTCCTTAGTAGAGTAGGCAAGGTGTCTTACAACTTATCTCTTCCACCTCAGTTGCACCGGGTTCACAAAGTCTTCCACGTATCTAAACTGAGGAGATACGTGCATGACCCGTCCCACATCATCGATCATGGGGAGCTGGACATCGATGATGGGGTGACTTTCATAGAGGTTCTAGTAGAGATTGAGGAGCGACATGAGTATGTCTTACTTGGATGGTCTATACCTCTGGTATGTGTTCGCTGGCAGCATGGGAACCTCTAGGAGAGAACATGGGAGCGAGAGGCTCAGATGCGTGCTCAGTACCCCCTTTTGTTCCCTTAATTTGAGATGTATCTTATGGGGACATAAATCCCCGAGGTGGGGAGAATGTAAAGAACTAGAAATTATATGAATTTTTTTTCTTAAATACATAGGAACTTTATGAGTCTGCAGTTTCTGACGGCGCTTGATTCCGAGGCCTGATGTGCCCGGAATCAATTTCGGAAGTTTTGTTCGGGGACGTTTAGTAAACGTACGAGCATGATTTTATATCTTTTGAACCGGTGCTCAGAACTGAAATCCTAGGGCACTGTTGAACTCACAACATCGGTTTTTTCTTAGTGAGACCTTCACCACAGTTGCGTTCTATCGAGAATGAAAGTTAGATTTTGGGGATTTTTAATTAAGTTAAATAAAAATAAGAGTTGCTCATTTTTATTTATTGGTGGTTTAAACCTCCAAGAAGAGGTTGGTGGTGGGGCCCACCCGCACATAACCTCCCTTGAGAGGATATCCTTGGTGGGGCCCACACAGGCTTTAAACCCCCTCTAACCCCCGATTCATGTGGGATGAAACTCTCCTCCTCCCCCATTAATTTTGCGCCAACCCTTGAAAATCCCTCATAAGTGTGCCAAACCACACAAATTAATTAATGACATTCATTAATTATTTTGAATTATTTTAAATTCTTTCCAAACATTAAAATAATAGATATTCTGTTATTGTTTTTGGTTGGCAATTCATTTGGGGAGCTTGGGAGAGATTTTGGATAACTTCATCCTCTCAACGAAGAATGCGAAGAACGACACTTCATCATCCACTGAAGAACGAAAAACCCTTTCTTCGATCTTCAACTGAACCAAAGGAGAAGGAGACGACCGCGAAGAACATAGATGATGCTTCTTCCTCGGTCTCCTATCCCAGACGCTTTCTGAAGTCAACGAATCGACATCCGTCATTCCTCTTCTTCCACCGTGAATGAACGACAAGCGAGGTATGGGTTGATTATGTATGAGATTTTACCCTCCGTTCTTCATCGTTTTGTTGTTCTTCTTGTTGCCGATTGATATCATCTTAACGAGGAGGGATCACACTGTATGAACATGGTACAACCCTCTCCCCCTTGTTGTTGTTGTTTTTCTCGTTGTGTTGACGGTGAAGGCGGAGCAACGACGGTCGGCATCGAGCCAACTGTTGGAGTTGGTGGTCTAGAACCAACTACTTTGTACTTTATTCATTAAATAAAAACCATATCACATCTTGATTGTTCTTCTGAATGACATGTCATATGATAATGTCCTAAGGATAGATGTTGCATTAAAGGGTCGTAGCAGATCCTTGCTATGATGAGAACCCGGAAGTGCCATAACACTGTTCTTGAATGTATGTTCTATGGTTGTATGATATTATTTTAGGGACACAAATAATACAGGTCATTAGGGGTGAAGACTCATAAAACTTTGTGGATCCTTCTCATGGTGTGCACCCTTGGTAATATCCAGGAGGATATTATGAGAACGAGACCTTCCAGTAGGAAATCCACATTTCATAGTGTCATTGGATTTTCCTATCTGTGGACGTGTGTATTGGTCCTTAGATTTTAAGATTATTATTAATGGGTATTACAACTCACGCACTTAGATGTATTGACGAAAACTGTGATGACACACTGTTTGCAGTGAGGTAGGATACATTGGGTGCGTCACGAGTAATACTGCATTAATAGATAATGCGAGAAAGGATTTGTCCCTTCCGTTCCATAAAGGAAATAGATATCTTAGGCCCTTTGATGGAATTGATATAGCCTAAATAAATCCATGGCCATGGTAAGGTATGGGCAAGTTCAATACTGAGAAGTCAAAGAAAGAATAATCAAGCACATGGTTTGATGGAACTAGCATGCAACCCGCTTGATTGGAGATATCGAGACAAAGGGATTATATTACACGGTAAGCATTTGTAGGAAGTGACACGTCATTGCGGTGCTAACTTATTTCTCTATGGGTTCCTTGGCGTGTTTCTAGACGCTAACCTTGGACTTTAGACAGGCTCAGCCTAATGCCACCGAGAAAGAGGCCTAGAGGGTCACACACTAAGTGTGTCCATGTATCTCAGTTAAATATTAATTTAACAAGTTAAATAAATATTATTCCTGAATGTGGTTTAATAATTATTTAAGGATGTCTTATCGCATTTATTTTGACACTAGTTATTCGAGAGAATATATTGTGGAAAAAATAATATATTTATTAGCGAGTAATGCAGTTAAATTTATTTAAGAAATAAATAGTCATTACTCAAGGTCTAATAAATGTGGTGGAGAAAAATGGAAAATAAAAGTACACGCTGTGTATATTAAATATACACGCTGTGTAGTTTTATGGAAAACAAGTACATGCCGTGTATTAATTATTACACGCCGTGTAGTTATTCCAGTTGGGATTTTGAGGATTTAATATTGTTTTATTAAATGATATTTATTATAATCAGCGTGGGCGCATGTCAAGGAATTAATAATTCGACATGGGGGTTTTCAATAAGAGTTAATGAAATAAATAAAACGCGTAACGAATTTATTTATTGTCATAACTCTATTAACCTCAAAACCTATTATAAATATCCTCACAACCCCAACATTTTAGAGAGCCATGGTTGTGCACAACAGATTTGGAAATACTCTCAAGCCAAGAGAGAATTCCCTTTCCACCAAGAACGCCCTGAAGTTACGAGAGAAAGATCCTCCACCGGATCAAGGCGGTCGAAGGTAGACATTGCAAACGAAGGTTCTTCCGCGCTAGCACCTAGAGATCCCTTCAGCAACATCCGGAGATACGTGACACAAGTGTGGATCACCGCTAGAGGAATCCTACACTTGGATTCTACGATGCAACGACGGATCACCGAATCGTGACCGGACACATCAACGAAGAAAGAATTCCAATGAGGTAATTCTTATGCATTAATTAAATTAATTATAATAAATATATGATGATCCTCCTCAAGGGTTCCAGGACTCTTCTTTTCTTTTCATTCTTCATTCTATTCCGAAGATTCGGCGTTTTATATCGTGACGGATCTCGGATTGAACGTTGTTTAACGTTAAAATTAAAGTTGGGCTAACCCACCAATGCACTTCCGCTGTGCCCGGAACCTACAAGTGGTATCAGAGGGGTCATATAGTTGATTATAATTATTTAGTTTTTCGTTGGTAAATTACGCATTTAATAATTTAGTTATTTCAATTCAAGTTTAATCGTTCTAGAAATATGAATATCAAGATCTATTACGCCTCCCTCGTTTATCGTTCACCTCACAGAAACGATTTTTTCTTTTAATTTTGATTAAAATAAAATAGAAGAACTCATCCAGAGGAGCCAAACGTTTCTGGCCGTATAACACCAGAATACACAACATGTATTTGGAAGTACACGTCGTGTAGTCTAGGTTCAATGCATTGACTGATCCGCCAAATCAGGCCGTGTATTGGATTATTTCTAAGAATTTAAGACACCGTGTGTTGGCCAGAAACAGGTGGCACACAGTTTCCGGAATACACGCCGTGTGGTCCAATGAACACGGCCTGTAGTCCCTTCGGGTCAGGGTTGGGTCGTGTACTCCGTACACGGCCTGCCCGACTGGAAACCGTGTAACGCGGAAACTACACGACATGTGTCCCACTGTACACGCCGTGCACTCCGAAAATTTCTGAAGTACATTAACACGCCCTATCCCTGGGCATGTACTTTGGATGGACGGTGAAGAAAAGTACACGCCGTGTAGTCGGAACTACAGGCCGTGTACTCACCCAAATTACACAGATTTATTAAAATTTATTATTATATTATACAAACCCTTGAGACATGTACCATGGTGCAGGCGTAAAGCTGAGGCACAACACGTAATAGGTGTTTATATATATGTGTTTAATTTAACATCTGCATAATAAATGGGAATTCAATGGGTTGCCTCCAAGGTACAAGTTACGTACAAGGATAATTTTAAATGAATTTATTTGTTTAAAATTATGATGGATGGGAATCTCAAGGAAATTCAGAAAAGGGATTTAAGATAAAAGGATTGATTAATTAAATAAAATTAATTGATTCGAGCATGATTTATCTTAAACAAGAATGATTAAAGAATTGAATGCTAGTTTTATTTATGCGTAAATATCGTTTCATGTATGGATGATCATGAGCTAGACCGAGACCTTTGTATGTGAATGGTTTCTTTTAATTAATTTATTTAAATTAAATTTGTTGGCCTGCGAGCCATCTCCTCATTAATATGTAGGGCCTGCACGCCCAAGGATTCTTTTATGTAAAAACCCCTTTTACCCCTCACCCGCATGTGAGATAAATGCATATGTAATGGATGGAGCTCCCAAGCTAGTGGAGGCGGCTCAAGTCAGGAGCCAATGTGAAACCAATCCAAGGAGATACAAAGGTGGACAGGTGGATAGCTGTAAACACGAACCTGAAAGGTTCAAGGTGTTTTTCCCCTAGGTCTTGGGTTAGTTTATCAACCGCTAGATAAACTAACCAATAGAAAAGCTCATGATCATACCATTTATTTTATTTCTATCAGTTGCATGGTTTATTTATTATGGTGTGCTGTCACAATCACACAATTAATGAATTAAATGAGCATGCAAGATGGAACTAAAATAAAACTGGCTTATACGTAAATATTATCTTAGACATGGTTAATCACTTAAGTATATCCCACTTAATATTAACAAGCATGTAATCAAAGATAATAAAATGGAAATTTACGTATAAGGATAAAATCCATCAAAATAAATATTAAATCGGCATAACCTTCTATAATCTTGGTTAGAATCGAACCATAGTTCAAAGTGCTTGACCAACCCTAGTTGGGGTGCTTTCAATTATCAGGGAATTCTATTTCAAGGTTTTGGGTTGACTTGACTTGGTTCGAATCAAGGGTTGACTGCCACAGCAGGACTTGTTGTGACCAAGAGGCAAAGGTTAAGGAAATCCAAAAAGGATTTCAGGATTGGAGAGTCCACTCAGCGGATCAAGGAGCTGCGAGTTAATGAAGTTGGCATTTGGAATGCCTACCTAAAAACCTTCAAGTTTCTTGAACAACCCTAGTTGGGGTAATGCAATGGGAAATATGGATCCTTGCCACTAGAATATTCATGCAATAGAATATTCCGAAGTCAATGGTGAGGGCTATTGGATTTCGATAAAATAGTGGGAGACTAATAAGTATTAATTAATTTATTTGTCTCAATTTTTTTAATAATGTACTAAACCTTTGCTGATCTTAATTTGTAGAAACGACAACAAAATGACTTCAAAAATATCATTGTGCACCATACTCGAAAAAGAAAACCTTCTCACCGGCACCAATTTCCAAGAGTGGAAGAGGCATTTACGCGTCGTCCTTCGCCAAGAAAGGAAATTATATGTGCTAGAAGAGCCTATTCCAGTTGCGCCTGGGAAAGAGGCTAGTGATGAGGAATTATCTGTCTACATGAAACACATGGATGATTCCACAGATGTCCAGTGTTTCATGCTATCAGCCATGTATAATGAGCTCTTGAACCAACATGAAAACATGGATGCATATAACATGATGTCTCACCTTAAAGATCTCTACCAAGAGAAGTTGATACAGGAGAGGTATGAGATCTCCAATGCTTTTTTTACCACAAAACTTGGAGAGTCTGCGCTAGCTGGGCCTCATGTAGTCAAGCTTATTGGCTACATTGAACACCTGGACATCTTAGGGATTAAATTCCCGGATGAGTTGCGTACAGATCTCATCCTATCATCACTACCCAAGACCTTCTCTAGCTTCATTGTCAACTATAACATGAGTGACAATGAGAAGAGTCTATCGGAGCTTCTGACCTTGATTTTCTAGGTAGATAAGGACATGGGGCGTGACAAACCCATGGTCCTTATGGTGAACAAGAAAAGGAAGGAAAAGGCAAAGGGGCCAAAGACTTATAAACGGTCTGAAGCCCCCGAGCACCATCCCTCCAAGAAGGGGAAGATCCAGAGGTAGGGCAAGGAATGGGAGGCAGTGTGTTTTGCATGTGGAAAGTAGGGCCACTGGAAGAGGAACTGCACCCAGAAGCGTGGGTACGCTAAAGGTGCGTTTGTTATTGAGTGAAATCTTTCTATTTTTACACATTGGGTATTAGATACAGCTTGTGGGGCTCACATCTGTATTCAAATGCAGGAACCAAGTAGATTTATAAAGATCGCCAGAGAAGAGGTGGATCTTTGAGCTACCAATGGTGCAAGGCTAGCTGCGTTGTCTATTGGTGACTACCACCTCTCATTGCCGACTGGGATGATTTTGGTTTTACATAACTGTTATTATGTTCCTAGTGTTACCAAGAACACAATTTATGTATCTTGTTTGGATATGGATGGATTTGTTTTTAAATTTGGAAATAAGGGTTGTATTTTTTATACGAACAACGTATGTTATGGTATGGAATATTTAAATAATGGTTTGTATGTATTGAATTACAAAAATCAAGTGTTGGAAATCGATAATGAAACAAACTCACATGACTCATACATCACCCAGTTATGGCATCACTGCCTTGGTCATGTGAACGAGAAGCATTTGACAAAGCTCTGCCAAGATGGCTATTTAGACTCTACTGAGCTAAAACCACTTGATAGATGTCATGCCTATTTACAAGGAAAAATGACCAAGCCGCATTTTGGTGGACAAGGTGAAAGGGCCACAGAGCTTCTAGGATTGGTACACACGGATGTGTGTGGACCATTTCCAGTAAAAGCTAGAGGTGGATATTCTTACTTCATTACTTTTACTGATGATTTGAGTAGATATGGCTATGTCTACTTAATGAGGTATAAGTCAGAGTCCATAGAGAAATTTAAGGAATTCAAGAATGAAGTAGAGAATCATCTTGGTAAGAAGATAAAAAAGCTTCGATCGGATTGAGGTGGAGAATATCAGAACCAAGAGTTCATCGATATTCTACGGGAGTCTGGGATTCTATCTTAGCTCACTCCTCCTTATACACCATAGTGGAATGGTGTTAGTGAAAGGAGGACCCAAACCTTGTTGGACATGGTGAGGTCAATGATGAGTCATTCAGATCTTCCATTATCCTTTTGGGGATATTCATTACAAACTGCAGCATATACATTAAACCAAGTACCAACTAAGGCGACAAATGGAATTCCATTCGAGTTATGGAATGGAAGGAAACCCACTTTGTCGCACACACGTGTATGGGGATTCGAGGCATTTGTTAAGGCCTTATCAGGCAACAAACTAGTACCACGGGGCACGAAGTGTATCTTTATAGGATATCCCAAGGAAACGAAAGGATATTACCTATATAACCCTCAAGACAAGAAAGTGACTGTCTCCAGACAAGCCGTCTTTCTTGAGAGGGATCACATCCTCAAGAAGGATAGTGGGAGAAAGATTGACTTCGAAGAAGTTGATACTCAAGATACACAGAAGTTGGTACAGGAACAAGTTCCAAAGGTCCCCGTGGAAGAGGTTCCAGAAACACAAGTACTGCGTAGGAGATCAAGAGAGGTAAGGGAACTAGAGAGATTTGGTTTCCTAGTCACCGAGGATGGTGAATCATTATTGTTGGACAATGATGAACCTCTATCCTACAAGAAAGAAGTAGAAAGCTCATAAGCTACAAGATGGCTAGAAGCTATGAATTCTGAGATGGATTCCATGTATCAGAACCAAGATTGGGTTCTGGTCGATGAGCCAGTTGATGTAGAGACCGCTGGATGAAAATGGGTATTCAAAAGAAAGCTGGACATGGAAGGTCAAGTTAGCACCTATAAAGCAAGGCTAGTGGCTAAAGGATTCAGACAACGTCAAGGAATTGACTATGATGAAACCTTCTCGCCAGTTGCCATGTTTAAATCCATAAGAATCATACTTGCCATAACAGCTTACCATGACTATGAGATTTGGCAGATGGATGTCAAAACAACATTCCATAACGGGAACCTTCAGAAAGATGTCTATATGACACAACCAGAAGGGTTTGCGACACCAGGTGAAGCCAAACGGGTTTCCAAGTTGCAGAAATCCATTTATGGATTGAAGCAAGCATCCAGGTCATGGAACATTCAATTTGATGAAGCCATAAAGGAATTTTGTTTCATTAAGAAAAAATGTGAGCCATGTGTTTATAAGCGGTTTAATGGGAATGCAGTCGTCATCCTAGTGGTATATGTTGATGACATATTGCTTATTGAAAATGACGTACCAGCCTTACAGTCAGTTAAGGACTGGTTGAACAAGTGTTTCTCCATGAAGGACTTAGGAGAAGCAGCCTACATTCTAGGGATCAAGATCATTCATGACAGATCCAAGAGGCTGCTTAGACTAAGTCAGGGTACATACATTGACCAGATACTAAAGAGATTTAGTATGGAAAAATCCAAGAGGGGATTGGTTCCAGTGTCACATGGCTTATATCTTTCTAAGAAAATGTGTCCCCAGACACAACATGAGAAAGATAGGATGAGTAAGATCCCATATGATTAGGCTATAGGATCCATAATGTATGCTATGTTATGTACCAGGCTTGATGTCGCCTATGCACTGAGAATGGTAGGCAGATATCAAGAAGATCCAGGAGAACAACATTGGACTGCTGTTAAGACTATCCTTAAGTATCTGAGAAGAACTAAGGATATGTTCTTGGTGTATGGAGGAGATGAGGAGCTTGTCATCAGAGGGTATGCTGATGCTGGTTTTCAAACAGATCAGAATGATCTGCAATCGCAATATGGATATATTTTCTATCTCAATGGAGGAGCTGTGAGCTGGAAGAGTTCAAAGTAGCCAGTTGTCACCAATTCTAAAGCGGAGCCCGAGCATATAATGGCTTCTGATGCATCCAAAGAAGCCGTCTAGATTTGGAACTTTGTCCAGGAGCTTGATGTGGTGCCTAGCAGTAAAGATCCCATTACATTGTATTGTGATAATACTGCAGCGATGGCTCTTGCAAAAGAACCAAGGTCACATCAACGGACAAAGCACATACTTCGGAAGTATCACCTCTTGAGGGATTTCTATCAAAGGGGTGAAGTTGCAATGAGAAGAGTGTCCATGGAAGAGAACGTGGAAGACCCCATGACTAAAGGCCTATCTCAGCAGAAGCATGAATATCATGTGAGAGCTAGCGGGTTAAAGGTTGTTAGCAGTTGGCTCTAGTCCAAGTGGGAGTCTATTGGAGTTTGTGGTCTAGAACCAACTACTTTTTACTTTATTCATTAAATAAAAACCTTATCACATCTTGATTGTTCTTCTGCATGACATGTCATGTGATAATGTCCTAAGGAAAACTGTTGCATTAAAGGGTTGTAGTGGATCCCTGCTATGATGAGAACCCGGAAGTGCCACAACACTGTTCTTGAATGTATGTTCTATGGCCGGATGATATTATTTTAGGGACACAAATAATATAGGTCATTAGGGGTGAGGACTCATAAAACTTTGAGGCATCTTCTCATGGTGTGCGCCCTTGGTAATATCCAGGAGGATATTATGAGAACGAGACCCGCCAGTAGGAAATCCACATTTCATAGTGTCATTGGATGTTCCTATCTGCGGATGTGTGTATTTGTTCTTAGACTTTAAGATTATTATTAATGGGTATTACAACTCACGCACTTAGATGTATTAATGAAAAATGTGACGACACACTGTTCGCAGTGAGGTAGGATACGTTGGGTGCGTCACGAGTAATACCGCATTAATAGATAATGCGAGAAAGGATTTTTCCCTTCCGTTCCATAAAGGAAGTAGATATCTTAGGCCCTTTGATGGAATTGATATAGCCTAAATAAATCCATGGCCATGGTAAGGTATGGGAAAGTTCAATTCCTGGAAGTCAAAGAAAGAATAATCAAGCACATGGGTTGATGGCACTAGCATGCAACCCGCTTGATTGGAGATATCGAGACAAAGGGATAATATTACACGGTAAGCATTCGTAGGAAGTGGGACGTCATTGTGGAGTTAACTTCCTTCTCTATGGGTGCCTTGGCGTGTTGCTAGACGCTAACCTTGGACTTTAGGCAGGCTCAGCCTAATACCACCGAGAAAGAGGCCTAGAGGGTCACACACTAAGTGTGTCCATGTATCTCAGTTAAATATTAATTTAACAAGTTAAATAAATATTATTCCCAACTGTAGTTTAATAATTATTTAAGGATGTCTGATCGCATTTATTTTGACACTAGTTATTCGAAAGAATATATTTTGGACGAAATAATATATTTATTAGCAAGTAATGCAGTTACATTAATTTAAGAAATAAATAGTCATTACTCAAGGTCTAATAAATGTGGTGGAGAAAAATGGAAAATAAAAGTACACGCCGTGTATATTAAATATACACGCCGTGTATTAATTATTACACGCCATGTAGTTTTTACAGTTGGGATTTGGAGGATTTAATATTGTTTTATTAAATGATATTTAATATAATCAGCGTGGGCACATGTCAATGAATTAATAATTCGACATGGGGGTTTTCAATAAGTGTTAATGAAATAAATAAAATGCGTAACACATTTATTTATTGTCATAAATCTATTAACCTCAAACCTGATTATAAATATCCTCGCAACCCCAACATTTTAAAGAGCCATAGTTTTGCACAACGGATTTGGAAATACTCTCAAGCCAAGAGATAATTCTCTTTCCACCAAGAAAGCCCTCAAGTTACAAGAGCAAGATCCTCCACCGGATCAAGGCGGTCGAAGGCGGACATCGCAAGCGAAAGTTCTTCCATGCTAGCACCCGGAGATCCCTTCGGTGACGTCCGGAGATACATGACACACATGTGGATCACCGCTAGAGGAATCCTACAATTGGATTCTACGACGCAACGACGGATCACCGAATTGTGACCGGACACATCAACGAAGAAAGAATTCCAACGAGGTAATTCTTATGCATTAATTAAATTAATTATAATCAATATATGATGATCCTCGTCAAGGGTTCCAGGACTCTTATTTTCTTTTCGTTCTTCGTTCTATTCCGAAGATTCGGTATTTTATATCGTGACGGATCTTGGATTGAACGTTGTTTAACATTAAAAGTAAAGTTGGGCTAACCCACCAACGCGCTTCCACTGCGCCCGAAACCTACACCGACCGCGAAGGAACCGGCGGCGCAAGGCCTCCGGGACGCCAAGAGGGAGCGACACCGCCGTGTCGTGTGGAAGGACAGCTGCGGCCATGATGGGCTGTAATAGAGGTGCACGGCGCTGTTGCGCTGCATGGAGGCCAGCAGAGGGCCGCGACCAGGGTGTGCTGCGGCGGAGGGGCGCGACGCCTTTGCGCGGTGCCAGTGGCATGGAGCGGCTGACCGCTCGGGCCAGCTGGGAGGAGAAGTACCCCATTGGGTCCCACGTGTATTGGAAAGGTGACACTTGCCGCCAGTTTCGATCCCACCCGAACGGTTCAACCGTTCGGGTGCTAGGGGGCGCACGTCTCCCCCTAGGCATGGCTAGGGCAGACCGCTGAACTGCCTTCAGCCGGGCCGGGCCGCCCATCGGGCTGGGCCGCCCCTCGATCCGGCCCTCTTCCTCAGACCGGATTGGACCCGCGGACTGGGTTAGAACCCGATCCAGAACGGGATAGGCCGGGTCGGTCCAACTGGGTCGGACCGGACCTGGACCCGTTTGGCCAGTTTACACCTTTTCACCCCTATCTTGGGCTACAAGTGTCTGATTGATGAACCGCCTACGGTGATGGAAGTCTTGGAGTGAGACAGTTATTTTGGAATACCCCAATTGAGGTTTGGACTTAGATGGAGTACAGTCGGGTTGGTTTGAACCTAAAGACCAACCGGGCCCCTGGAACAGAAATGCCAATAACTCACAGACCAGGCGTCTGATTGACACACCGTCTATCGCGTTGGAACCCTTACGACATGGCGGTCCTTTGGGTTACTTCTTTGTGGAGTTTAGTGGTGGTTGAGGTACTACCGATATCTTGAGGGCAGATTCTACGGAACTCGGGTGCACCGGGTGCAAGGAATCCAGTGGCTGTTAGTGAGGAAGAGGTTGGAGACAGATCATACGGAGGTCAGCGCTCAGTGATCCTGTGTGGGTCAGCGTATACCGATCCTGTGTGTGTTAGATCTTGTGTGGGTCATTATGGGGGTTAGTACCGATCGATCCTGTGTGGGTCAGATTCCGTATGGTCAGAAGCAATGCCTCTTGACAGAATAAGATGATCTAGCTTCGCGAGTAATCATCTATACTTCTATACTTCACTAAAATCTTGGTTTGAGCTAAGTCAGTGACTTTTGTGTATGGTTGTGATGGGTTACTAGATAACTTAGGTATACGTATTTGCATATACCTATGTAAGGGTTATCCGTTGTTTCTTTACTTTATGGTTATCCTTGTTGGATATTGTGAGACCTTGCGGGTCTCAGGGTCTCTACTGAGTATCGTTATACTCTCCCCTACACGGGCTATGCCCGCACCTCGTTGTGTTGGATGCAGACAACAAACAGCGTTGACGGAGGCCGAGATCACCAGGACTGGACGGTACCCGGAGGTGGACCTTATGAAAAGTTGGTAAACAGAGGAGTCTGATGGACGTGGAGTGCTGAGGTGACCATTTGTACCTACCCTTCAGGTAGGAACCCCAGAGGACGATCCAGGATCTTCTCTTTACCTTTCAGCTGTTTGTCCCTTTTTCAGTTGTACCTGTACTTTACTGTTGGGCTTGTATTTCCAGCCCCTTTTTACTTTCCAGCACTTCTTCTGTATATAGTATTGCTTAGTGTTTTGCTTCCAGTTGTGTACTCTATTTGTGTGTGTTTACTTTTTATAAATTAAATTCCTTCCCAGCTTTGGGATTTTCGCCTTTGGTGCTAGTCTCTAGCCCCAGGCCTATGGAAGGCGGGCTTGGGGTAGTCACGACATAGGTCCCGAGGACGAGTCGTGATAGGAAAAAAGAGCTCGGGTCTGAAGTTTTGAGGTGAACTAAACACCCAAATATAATTTGGGAGATTGACGACGTGAACATAAGGATTAAGATGGTTTTTTGGAAAACCTAATATAGATGGTGTGTATTCCTTGATTATACGGAGTGCAGTACTCAGTCCAATGACTCAACATGCACATGGGAATTACATAGAAATGGGGTGGTGTATATCGGTTGCCTATACAACATGTACTCACCCCACATGGCTTGGCCTGGATCAGCTACATGGGATACCCTGCATAGTGGCACATGAGTAGGGATACATGTCTTAATGTTGTGTACTAGAACACGACTGAAGTGCATAGGTGGACCCTGAATGCAAGGACACTATAACAACCCTTATCTTTATTAAGCATTAATACATTATTTAATTACATAAATGTTCACCTAATACAATATAAAATATCGATAGATCTAGTATATTTTGGAAAATTAGATACATTACATAACAACTTAAAACATGAAAAAAAAAATCTTTATCGAAAAATTTCATAACATGACCAAAACATTCCTTCGTACTTTAGAATGTATGGGATAATTTGAGGACATATATAAGAAAGGGGTGAGATATAAAGCCCTGTAAGGGAATAAACAAGGCATAAAATGAGGAAGACAATATTTGTTAGACAATTGACATATCAACAGAGAATGAAAAGAACATGAATAATAAGGCATGATATAGCATGATAACCATAACATGGGAAAAGATATACTTGTCCAAATATACTTTTTATACTATTTATTTCTTCACTAATGGGTCATTATGATGTCAAAAATCACATTGTATGTTTATATGGTATTTAATTTTTACCCAAAAATTCGACTATCTCAAAAAATTATGAAAAAATTCACCATTAGATAATTTCAATATCCTAATTCCAAAACTAATATTCATTTTATCTAAATAATTTTCTAAATATGTGAATTTTAAATTTTAAAAATATAACCGACATTTATTGAAAATGACGGGTTTCTGAAAAATAACAGATGTTTGAACCCTTATTAAAATTACATTTGACATCATAAAGACTATATGACCATTTATATTTGATAAATATTATTTATTAATAATTTTAAATTAAAATATTATTTGTTTAAAAAATCCATTAATTCTTAAATTCATTACATGAATTTGAATATTAACCAAAAATACAATTTCTGCTATAAAAATATTTTACAAAGTAATAATAATAGTATGAAAATATATTCATTATTCTATAAAAAATAATGTAAATATTTATATTTCTAGGGTCTTGATACATATCCATTTAATAAACCAGTATAATCCTTAAGTGTAAGGCATGTAACGGTAGGGATTTCATGGGGTCATTCGGTGAACATGGTTTGGGCCGTGATCTCTATGAACTTGAGCTTCTCTCATAAATGGTTTTGATCATGCTTAATTTGTTGGATCTTATCTTGGGATTATTCTAAGGAAAATACTATAAATGCTATCTCCCTTTGAATCTCTGATAAATGAGATTCATAGAGTATGATCCTACTGGTTGAGACCATCACTTCCTTTGTCTGTGCCATTTTTTTTTGTTAAAACCCTATATTTATACTAGTCATGTGATCACTATTAAATGACTATATAATAAATGGTAAATATGTATAAAGTTTATTTAAATAAAATTGGATATATAAAAATAAGTTCTTGTGCTTTCTATTTAATTAAATTAAAAAGCGTAATTTTATTTATAGTAGTTCAGGTCGTTACAATATTCCCGCCTTCAGAAATTTCACCCTCAAAATTTCTTTTCCCCATAATTAAACAGATGAGGGTAACTCTGCTTCATCACCTCCTCTAGTTACCACATCTCTTCAAACTTATGGTTTCACCACAACACTTTGACAAAGGGCATTGTCTTATTTCAAAAATGTCTAAAAATAATAAATATTATAAATATTTTAAAATAGAAAAATATAATAAAGGAAAAAACATTGTAATAGATATAAAGCCTTTTTGATATAATTATATCCATAGTTATTCTCTATGATACCACATGTTTTTTAAACTATATATTATTGAGCGACCATTTTAAAAGGCCCCGTCAAATGCCTGACTAGATTCTTAGAATATTAGGGTCAGTTAAAAATTTCCAAGATGGGAAACTCATGCCTCGAGAGATACCAATGGTTTCCTTGAGATGAGGGGTCCTTGTTATTAAAGGAATGTATGATTGAATGTACTTTGAGGATCAATAGTTATGGAGGAAAACTAGGGGAGATTTATTCTATGTTGATATATTTTCATTATAAATGGAATACATAATGTTAAAGGCCACATGGATATGTAAAGTTACACAATCATATATATCAATATTTCAAGGTTTAGGTTTAGGTGGAGTGTGTTTTTTGAGTGTTATACCTAAGTGAAAGGGTTACAATGAGGTCCAAGAATCCACTATGTGAAATTATGTAACTTATCCTAAGAATATGACATGTGTGAGTGGGGTAGCAAGTTGTCGCTTAAAGACTGTGCAAGACTGGTCCCAATATGAGGGACAGTGGGGCTATGGTGTTTACCCTTTTTAAAATGGGATCTCCTTCAGGGGGTATTTCTCCCTAGTATATATAAAGACTTATAAATTGGATGATTGAGCATACAATATTTTTAGGTAACTACTCAAGGAACCTAGGTGAGACTCTTGGAGCCCATTTAAGACTAATAAAGGGAACATTTGGTGGAACATGGAATGGTGCTTTCATGGGGGCTTATGAAAGGTATTGTGCCTGGTGGATAATGTTAGGGAATTCATGTGGTCTCTTAGGACATGCAATGCTCGCACTAGGGAAGGCACATGGTGGCTCCATCTATGAAACTTTTTCTAAAACTTTCTTTATCCAATTATCCAACTAAAATTATATTCTTATATAACCATGGCATGTGTTTAAGTTCATGCAACTTTAGAAAGATTTTGTATAACATTCATATTTTCACATCTTCTTTCCTCATTATCTTGAGAGCTTCATCATTTGATATATGGACTCCATCAAACCATACAAACATACATTCACCATGATTACCCTATTTGTCATAGAATGTAATGAAGCTCCAAAATAAATGATTCATAATTCCAATTAAATATTAAAACTCATTAATAAACTACTACCACCTTCAATAACGGTGTTTTTAGAAGTAGAAACTTGGGAATATCCACTTCTAGAATTCACCCTAAGATCCCAAAAATCAATCTTTAAGTGTTAAATCTTCCCTCATTTACAATATATGGGATATTATGATTTACCTCAACTTTTTTTTCTTGATCTATCTTCTAGTTTTATATTACCTTTTCATTGAATGGAACATACTCTACCTTCCACATTGAGCGTGGTCCCTATAAGTGTCTATAATTTATTCTAATAGAGATCATTACTCTAAATGATATCATGAACATCCTCAAACACCAAGTTAGTATTTGCGAAATAATTTCTTATGTAATTCACCTTTGAATACCATGATTTTGGAAGCAATGGAAGTAGTAAAAAATCTCACACATCATCTATGAACTTAAATTTAATATATTTGATCTAACTCTGAATCATGTTAAAATCATTGAGATGATTAGTTATTGGTATTCCTTATAATATTATCATCCCAAATAACCACCACATTATGAAAAAAATCATTCATTACCATTGTATTATCATAGAAATATCCATTAGGTCCTTAATAAATTCCACTATGGTATTCACCTTTCGAATGTTATATGAAACATTTGGTTCCATTAAAATATATATCATTCAAATTGTATTTATATCAAGATTTTCCAATTCATATTTTTATATTAAATAATTTTTGACTCCTTTTAATGAATCCTAAAGGTATAAAAATATAGTCTTAACATACATATACATTACATTACTTTTTCATAATACTTAAAACATTAAACAAACAGACGCCCAAAGACCATATTATTCTAGTGCCTTTGGAAACATGGAAACATAAACACTGGTACATAAGGGAGATAAATTATCTCCTAATAGGTTCTTTATGACTAGAACCCTTCTTAGACACATCATACTTAGTACATATATTCATAACCTGGGGAAGGAAAAATAAATAGGGGTGATCTCAGATGCTCACTAAGGGTAAACAATGGAGATATGTAAGCATAAACATGAGTATAGGGGTATGAGAACATGATCATAACATTATAATATCATAATATGCATATAAAACATAATAAACATGAATAATGGAATAAATATTGGTAGTTCATAAGACATGAATAATTAAGAAATAAATAACATAAGCCAATAAATCATATCATAGGAATAATACATGGAATTATGTAATACATATCCATGTTATATCATTACCTATAAGGCAAGAATCATTTCTAAAACTTATAAAGGAACTTTATGGGAACCAAAAATACATGGAAGAATACACCACCATCTCTAGTGGTAGTTATTTACTTATAAGGTATTGGGTTTCCTCACCTTCCCATAATGGATTATTTTTCCTCATCTTACATCTTCATGGTGACTACACCTATTGTGCGGGGCACACCACCATCCCCAGACATAGTTCCTTATAAGGGATCAGGTTTACCTATCTTCCCATTCTGGATCAAGCCCGTTAACTTAATTCCCATCATTATCTCATGAGATATAAATCTTTTACCAATGCATTGGAGGAAGATATAGGTCCCACCCATCTTATAATAGAATCATTCACAATTTCTCCACAAGATAATAAAACTTTCATCATATCATAAACTATAAAAAGAGATGGTTTCTAGAAACATGAAATCATAACCCATGAAATAAAATGGGTATCATTAACATTTCATTACATCAGAAACTATGGAAAATAGATAGGTTTCATAATCATTTCATTAAATCACAACCCGTGAAAAAAAGTAGGTTTCAAAAGCATATAACCTGTGGAAGAGAAATGGGTGTCATAAGCATAATTACATCAAAACATAAAACATTCAAGAAAGAATATGAATATAACCTTTGAATCATTTACTATAAGGGTATGAGAAACATCTATGGATGTTATCTTAGATGTAAAATAACTTGGAAGGATATTTTGAAAACATTTCTTAAGGTAAATATCTTTTATTCTTTGAAAAAGGATCTTTAGAACATAAAATCTTTTGAAAACCATTTTCTTGAAAATTAACTTAAAAAGTTATAAAGAAATATTTGGAAACATTTTATAAACCTTTTTCTTTAAAATCATATAAAGAGATATTGAATATGTTTTGAAAAAAATTTCCTTCAAAACTTATAAAAGAATCTTGAAAACATTTTAAAACCCATTTCTTTGAGAATACTTTGATAACTTATAAATAAATATTAAAAATGTTTTGAAAAAGTTTTTATTTGAGAACTTATGAAATAAGATTGAAATTTTTTTGATAACCACTTTCCTTGAAAACTTATGAAATAATGTTGAAAATGCTTTAAAAACAATTTCTTTGAAAATACTTTGAAAACTTATAAATAAATCTTGAAAACAGTTTAGAAACTTTTTACATGAAAAATAATGAAAGAATATTGAATTTTTTTTGAAAACAATTTTCCTTGAAAACTTATGAAATATGATTGAAAATGTTTTAAAAACCCTTATTCCCTTGAAAACTTAAAATAAGATTGAAGACATTTTGAAACCCTTTTTCCCTTTCAAACATATAAAATTAGATTGAAAACATTTTGATAACATTTTTCTTGATAACCAATTTAAAACAATGAAGTTCCAAAATATTAGTGAAAAATTTTCTATAAAAAAAATAACTTTTTAATCTTGAAAAGGAAGATTCAATGGAATGAAGTTCATGATGGTGGGTAAATCTGTACATTCCAAACATTCCTTTTGCATCGTAAATTTTTTAGAAAAGTGCCTCGATTGAAAAAAGACAATAAGATTTATTTTTAAAAACCATTTTTTTAAAAGTTAAAACATGGTTAAAAATGAATTTTAAATATTATAAGATAATAGAAAAATATTTTTTGAAATATTTTAAAAAACTTGTCTTTGAGGGAAAACAAATTTCTGACCGAAGAGAGAGGTAAAGTCAGACTTTCACAAAAACATTTTATTAGTTATATTAAATAAAAAAGAGTGTAAAAAAGGTACTAATGCATGTATATATCTTAAATAAATATGGGATAATAAGTATAATTAATTTTCTAGATATATGGATCATAAGATTTCATCAATGGAAGAATAATCATACACAATACCGATAAATAATGAGATTATTTTAATAAAATCTTACTACATGGTAACTTGGGATCATACTATCCATGTAAGAAAATTAAATTACATGAAGATTAAAATATAATTAAAATAAGGATGTTAATTATGTTAAATTTCAAATAAACCTTTTAAAAAATAATTTAGGTTCATAACAAAACATACGTCTCAAAGAAGTAAAATTGAGACAAAACTATCTTACTGATTTGGTAACTTTCAAAACATAAACCCCATGAGAGAAAATAATAAAATTTATATGTAAATACCAGTAAATTTAATTATAATAGGTATAAAATACATTCATGGTTAGTATATACACCACAAAAAACAATTGAGTGGAAAATAAGGCATGTATCTTACAGAAATAAAAAGTGAGATAAAATCATCTTACCTTGTGTCTTGAGTCTCGTCATACTCATTCAAACCTCCTGTATAATAAATATAAGTTTTTTTTATAAATATATCACAGAACCATATTCTTATATCTAATACCATATATAGTTTGATTATGACTTTATATTTACCACTTATTAACATTTCTTTGGTAAGGTTTCACATTGGGTAATATTCTCTTTACTTTTCACATGTATCTTAATTTGTTGTATCTTTAATCATTATAATTATATAATTATTTAAAGATTGTAAAAAATTATAAAAATATCATGTATATTAACTATATTTTTATTATAAGAATATATAGAATATATAAGTATAAGAATGGAATACACAGTTCATGGTAACGGTAGGCCGTACATATGCTTGAATGTTATTTTCATTTTATTATCACATTGAAAGAAAGAAATAAAATGAAATATATGTATATATGTATATAATAACATTATAGTATAATTATTATGTCATATATATTATATAAGTTCACTAAAAAGATCCTTAATAAATAACATGTAATGTTTGAATGAATCACATCGCTTTGAGGGGGAAGTAATCCACACTTCCTCAAATGAAACTATCATATTTATACAAGATGGAAAACATTAAGGTATTTAATAAATTAAAATTAAATAATAATAAATAAATTATAAATATAATATATATCATATATAAATATAGTTTCTATCATAATTTACACCATGAGATATGATAAAGAAAAAATGGACAATCATCATTTCGGGAGACAGATGTTCTTCATACACATAAACAATATGTTCATTACCTATTAGATGAAATTGTGTGTAAGTTTAGGTAAAAAACTTAGAATAAAAACATAATAGTATATTTATTATACTGTTTTTTATAAAATCAGGGAATAATATGATTTTAACAAGTGTATAATGGAAAATAAAAGAAAAGAGCTTGAGGAGGTATATTACCTCTTCTTTGGGAAACTCCTTTTTGTTTTAAGCAAAGGGATTACTTGGATTTATTTATTCTAAAAGGAAGGATTAAATGAGTAAGTGAGGGATTTTTTTAAGTGGATTAGGAAGATATTGTTTGAAACTAATAGGTTTTAGAGGTTTGAAGAAGAGGGAGAGGTGTGGGACTTTTATAGGGAATGGAGGGGACACACTTGGAATTTTTTAAAACAAGTTAGGTGCACCCATGTTTTTACCTAAATAAAGTCATAAAAAATAAAAAACCAATAATTTAAGTTTTATAGCCAACATATGGCCACCAAATTAGTTTTAGGAAATTAGATAGGTCATTTAGGACCTTAAGTTTAAGGTTTATTCCCTTGTTAAGCTTAATTTATCCTTAATCTATGTAATTAATTTTAATTACTTTCACTAATATTTTTGGTAAAAAACTAATATGACCCTATTATAAATTATAAATAATTATGATTCTAAAAATGGAATCCATTTTTATAAATTCCAATCACTAAAGTGTAATAAAATAATTTAAATTTAATCCCATAGACAGGAGGACAAAATGGGTTTTTAAAGTAATAACCATGAAAAGTTTTCTATGTTTTATAGTCAATTTCAACGTGAAGTAGATTCAAATGAACTAAATTGGATTAATTGACAAAAATATGATCTAATTAAAAATTAAAACAAGTTTAAAATATAATTTAACCTTATAAATAAATTATATGAAAAATCTGTTTTGAATTAAATTTTAGTATTTTTCACTATTCATTAAAAATGAAACTTCACAGATGAATACCTAAAATTTACACAAACCTAATTTTAATGTTTCAATTTCAAATAATAAGTTTATTTTTACATATATAATCCATAAAATTTCCAATTTTTTTTAAAAATAGGTTCTCCATTAAAAGGTGGTAAAAATGCCTTAATAAAAATATAGTATTTTATACATAAAATAGGGTTTGTTTTTATCTTAACCCTATAAAATTTATTAGATGAACATAAAACATATTTTATTGAATAATATATATATATATATATATATCATATTAATATCACTCAATAATTGTAATTAATTTAATTTATTAGGGTAAAACTGCTTTGTGGGCATAAAAATAATAATATTTTCATTTATATTCAATTGGTTTTCATATTCATTTCTAATTAATTTTTAACCAATGAATTAATTTTATATTTCTATAAACCATAGATTTTATTATTTACTTAGTACTTTTCATAAATACTAATTTAATGACTAGGATATATTAAATAATATTTTAAAAATATATCATTATCGTTTTTCGGTCTTGAGTGTTACACAGGCCATTAAGGAAAGTCATTGTTTCATGTAACACAAGCTATCCTCGGTGTTCCTTATAGATCAAGATAAAATTTATGTTACGTTTAGTTCACTATTAACTTGGTTTTTCATACAACACAATCCAAACATATAAAATAATCTATTTTAAATGTTGCATGAAATGAAAAATATCAAAAAGATTAAATTAATTCAAAAAATCAATTCACAGAATCTCAGGGTGTAACATTATATCCCCTTAAAATGAATTTTTCTCTTGAAATTTATATGGGTTATCAAAATTTTAATACTTTAAAGTTTCATTCATATAAATCCTCATCATAAAAATGAATACTAAAAATTCCCTTAAAACGGGAATGTTGGAACCACAAAGGTTACCCAAAGTGACATATAACTACGTTTCCACATAGGATAATATAAGTTGGGAGTAAATATTGGACATGGAGGAAAAGAGTAAATATTTATAAGGAGTAACTGAGTTCATCGATCACAAACAAGTTATTGATCAAAGAAAATCTAATGGCCTCAAATTCATAAATCTGTGATGATTTAAAAGGCCATGGGTTCAACATAAATTAAGGTATTAAGACCACACTTTTTTTATCATTATCCTATATTTGACTAGTTATTTTATTAATAAAGAAAATAAGGAAATATAATTACTTGATATATTTTTATAAACAAAATTTCATTCTTTGGTTTTGATTTTATATATTTATAATTCATTTATTACTTTAAGAAATGGATTCCTATAAATTAAATTTAATGCCCGAAGCACTAAAATATAATTTTAGCAGATCCTAAGGTTCATAAAAGAATTAAAAGAATAATTATTTGTCTCTAGTTTTACTTAAAAATAAATATGGTTAATACATTATTCTCTAAACATAAAAAGTAAAACTATTATTTTATCATAAATATTTATTTATAAAAAATTATTATATATTAACTAGGACATCGCATAGGATAGTGGTAGGAATAAAAACCTTATCATCTTTTGGTCATGGGTTCAAGACCTCAGGCCTTCCTGGACTTGATTGGTTGTCACCCGAAATACGTGATGTCCTTTTATAAAACCAAACTAATAAAAAATCTAAAAAAAATATAATGGACATCCTTAAAATAAGTTTAATCACTAAATAGGCTTTTAACTATGGTTTTTAATACAATATCAATACATAAGTACTTCCTATTAAGTTTAACGTACACTTTTAATGAATGGTTAACCTTATAAACCTTATGAAGGATGAAAATCCAAAAATTTATACATAAAGTCCTGAAATAATATTAAAATTTATTCCCAAAATATCACAAATCACAACTTTATTTTCACATTCCAAACATGTGAATACCCTCATCGAATATTCCCTTAAAACATGGTAATAACCCGAAGTACCATAAATCCTTTTATAAAACTTTGATGCTTCCTTATTCCAAATATTTCTAGAAAAATTATTTAAATCCAAGAAGTTGTAAACATCATACTTGATTACATAGACCACTTTTTAAATAATATGTTCTAGGGTAATTTTTATCATCTAATTTACTTATTAATATCCAACATATCTTTATCCAAAAATCATTATCTCAACATGATACATTAATTAAGGGTTACTTTATCATAATTAAAATATCACTTTTCTATGTATTCATCACCATTGAACAAGTACTTTTCAATCATTAATGAAAACTTAAAATGAAAATACTTATATATTTCATGATTCATATAACATAATAATTTAATTCAAAAACTTAAATAATTCATTCATCCAAATTTCCTCTTAAACCATTACTCAAGAATCATCAAATTATTTATTAATACCTCTTTCATCAGATATGAAATATGAATAATATTTTAAGGTTATTCAACCTTAATCTATTCAATCTTCTTATTCTTAATGTAAACAATACTAGGAGAACATCACATACCTTTAACATGTCATTTTCTGTCTCTTTATCTTCATAAGTATAACCAATATTCATACAACCTTCTCGATTCTATTTATGATATTTACACTTGGGAAATTTATTTCCATAATTTACATACTTTCCACATATGAAACATTAAATGTTAACCATTTTCCTTTTAGTTATCTCCATTGACTAAAATTATAAATCACAGGGTGAGAAATTAATATCATAGAAGAAAACCGCATAATCATGAACAAGAATTACTTATAGGAAGCCTAAACAATGACACCTGCTTCTTTAATATATGACACCTTTGGTTTATCCTATTTAATTAATAGTCATCCTCTATTTAAATCCTTCATGATGGCTCATAAAAAGTTTTTGAATTCCCAAAGCATATCCCCTGGGTGTGTCAAACAAGGTTTGTTGCAAGGCTCATTGTCGTATACCAGGTTACACTTAGTCAAGCCCAACACACCTTGTCGGAGTGATTACCCATAAGTACATCTGTTCTAGATCCACATACAATTTTAGTATAAAAATATGGATTTATTTCTAGGAAACCACTCACTTCTATCCTTTACCAAAATTCTAGGAAATTTTCCTAAATGTTAACTCATCCTTATACTTATCCTTAGAGACATCATTAAAAATATACCTAGGGATATCACTAAAATTTTTTCATTCTAGTTTCTAAAGGATAACTAAACCTTTTCTAGGATACCAACTATAAAAACCCATTCTTAATATATATAGACATTACAATACTTTTTCGGAATACCTAAAACATTAAACAAAAATATGCCCAAATACCATATTAATCTAGTGACTTTAGAAACATGGAAACATAAAAAATAGTATATAAATAATCTATAGTATCTCCTACTAGGTTATTCATGACTAGAAACTATCTTATAAACATCATACTTAACACATATCTTTATAACTTGTGGAAGGAAACATAAAAAGGGTGACCTTAGATTCCAAGTAAGGGTAAAAAAGGGATATATATATAAGCATAAACATGAGCATAGGTGTATGAGAATGTGATAATAACATTAGAAGATAATACATTGAATATAAAATATTGTAAACATGAATAATGCCATAAATCTTAGCAGTTAATAAGTCATGAATAAAAATTAAATAAAGAACATAATCCATGAAATCATATCGTAGGAATAATACATGTTATTGTGGCATAGATAGACATGTGATATCATTCCCTATAAGTCAAGAATCATTGCTAGAACTTATCAAGGAACTTCATGGGAACCGAACCTACTGGGAGGGACACAACACTATCCCCAATCATAGTTCATTATTTATAAGGGATTAGGTTTCCCTATCTTCCCATAATTGATAGGGTTTCCCCATCTTTCATATTATTCGTGATTAAACTTACTCGATGGGACACACCACCATCCACAGTAGCAGTCCTTTCTTTGTAAGGGGTTAGGTTTTACCATCTTCCTATAATGGATCAAACCCACCAACTTTATTCCCATTATTATCTCATGAGATATAAATCTTTACCCAATTCATTTGAAGGAGATATATGTCCCACTCATCTTATAATAAAATCATTCATACATGTGCCACAAGATAATAAATCTTTCACCATATCATAACCCATTAAAAGAGATGGGTTCTGTAAACATCAGATCATAACCCATGAAATGAAATGGGTATCATTAACATTTCAACAAATCATAACCTATGGAAAATATATAGGTTTCATAATAATTTAATAAAAGCATAACCGGTGAAAATAAGTGGGTTTCAAAAGCATATAACTCATGGAAGAGAAACGATTTTCATAAGAATAATTCCATCAAAACATAAACTATTCAAGAAATAATAATAATGGAACATTTGAATCATTTCCTTCAAGGGATTGAGTAACATCAACATATGTTATCATATATGGAAAATAACTTAGAAGGATATTTTGAAAACATTTCTTGAGGTAAATATTCTTTCTTATTTGAAAAATGATATTAAGAACATAAAAAAATTTTAAAACCATTTTCTTGAAAATAAACTTTAAAACTTATAAATAAATATTTTAAAACCTTTTGGAAACATTTTTATTTGAAAAAATATAAATAGATCATGAAAATGTTTTCAAAACCACTTTCCTTGAAAACATATAAAATAAGCTTGAAAACATTTTGAAAACAATTTCTTATAAAATACGTTGAAAACGTATAAATAAAGCATGAAAATTTTTTAATTTTTTTTTCCTTAAAAACATATGAAAGAAGCCTTCATTTTTTTTGGAAATATTTTTTTGTGAAAATTATGAAATAATCTTAAAAATGTTTTGAAAACCATTTTTTTTAAAATACTTTGAAATCTTATAAATAAAGCTTGAAAATGTTTTGAAAACCTTTTTACAAGAAAACTAATGAAAGAATCATGAATTTTTTTTGAAAACCATTTTCCATGAAAACTTTAGAAAGAATCTTGAAAATATTTTTTAAAAATATTTTCCCTTGAAAACTTAAAATAATATTGAAAACATTTTAAAAACCATTTTCCCTTGAAAATTATAAAATAATCTTGAAATTTGTTTGAAAACATTTTTCTTAAAAACCACATTAAAACAATATATATCTATAATATTAGTTAAAAATTTTATTTAAAAAATTAACTTTGTTATATTGTAAAGTAAGCATCAATGGAATAATAATCATGATGGTGGGTAAATCCTTTCATGCTGAATATTTTTTTTTGCATTGTAAAATGTTTAGAAAAGTGCCTAGACTAGAAAATGACAAGAATATTCATTTTCAAAAAACCTTTTATTTTAAAGGTAAAACATGGGTAAAAATGTATTTTAAATATCATAAGATAATATTTTAATATTTTTGGAAACCTTTTAGAAAATATGTTTTTGAAGGAATATATATTTCCCACCGAAGAAAGAAGTAAAGTGAGATTTTTATAAAAAAAATTCTTAGTTATTTTAAATACCAAAAAATAGTAAAATGTTACTAATAAATGAATATATCTTGAATAAATATATGATAATAAGTGTCATGAATTTTCTTGAGTCATGGATCATAATATTTCATCAATGGAAGCATAATCATAAACAATCTCGATAAATGATGAGATTGTTTCAATAAACTCTTATCACAAGGTAACCTGGGATAATACTCTCCATGTAAGAAAATGAAATTAAATTTAGCATAAAATATCACTAAAATAAAGATATTCATGAGATTAAATGTCAAATACACCTCAAAAAAATAATGTAGGTGCATAACAAAACATATGTCTCAAATAAGGCAAATTGGGACCAAATTATCTTACCAAATTGGAAACTTTTGAAAATTAAAATTATAAAATTGATATGAAAATAAAAATAAATTTAAGTATAATATTCATATAATACATTCATGAGAAGTTTATACATCACACAAAATAAGTGAGTGGTAAATAAAGCATGTATCTCATGAAAATAAAAAGTGAGATGAAATCCCCTTACCTTGTGTCTCGACTCTCATCGTACTCCTTCAAACCTCCTTTGTAATAAATATAAGTTTATTATTAATATATCACAAAACCATATTTTGTTTATTTAATACCATATATGGTTTGATTATGACTTTATATTACCCTCTTATTAACATTTATATGTTGAGGTTTCATTTCGGGTAATATTCTCTTTGTTTTTCACATTTGTCTTAATTTGTTGTATCTTTGGTCTTTATAATTATATCATTATTTAAAAAATGTAAACCATGATATAAATATCATTTAGATTAATTATATTTATATTATAATAATATATATAATATATAAGTATGAAAATGGAACACACCATTCATGGAGATGGTAGGTTGTACGTACACATGAATAATGTTTCTGTTTTATCGTCATATTGAAAGAAAGAAAGAAAATGAAATAAATGTATATATTTATATAATAACATTACAATAGATTTATTATTTCATGTATATAATATAATTTCACTAGACACATCCTTAATATGTTTCATGTAGTGTGTAAACGAATCCGATTACTTTGAGGGGGTGGTAGTCCACACTCCCTCAAACGAAATTACCGTATTCACAAAAGAAGAAAAATATAAAGGTATGTTCTAAATAAATATTATATAAGAATAAAGAAATTATAAATATAATATATATCATATATAAATATATTTTTCATCACAATTTCCATTATTAGAGGTGGTAAATGAAAAATGAACAATCATCATTTCATGAGGCGATAGTTTGTCGTACACGTAAATAGTATGTTTGTTACCCATTTGATAGAAGTGTGTGTATGTTTAGGTAGAACCATTAGCATAAAAAATAATAGTATATTTAGGATAATTTTTTTGTTATAAAATCATGGAATAATAATATTTTAGGAAGTGGATAATGGAAAATAAAATAAAGGATATTGAGGAGGGATGTTACCTCTTATTTGGGTAACTCCTTTTGGTTTTAACCAAAGGGATTGCTTGGATTTATTTCTTTCCAAAGGGAGGATTCAAGGAGAAATTTAGGATTAAATGAGTAAGGAATGGAATTTGGGAAGTGTATTGGTTATATATTTTCTGATCATAAGATGTTTTAGATGTATAAAGAAGAGGGATAGGTGGTGACCTTTTATAGGGAATGGATGGGACACACTTATAAATTTTTAAAACAAGTTAAGTGTACCAAAGTTTTTACCTAATAAAAGTTATAAAAAACCAAAAAAACTCAATAATGGAAGGTTTATGGCCTAAATATGTCCATAAAATGGGTTTTGTGAAAGTTTCTAGGTCATTTAGGCCCTTACATTTAAGATTTAATCCCTTGATAAGCTTAATTTTTCCTTAACCGATGTAATTAATTTTAATTACTTCCACTAATATTTTTAGTAAAAAAATAATTTGAAATTTTTAAACATCATAAAATATTATGATTAAAAATATGGAATCCATTTTTATAAATTCCAATAACATAAGTGGCATAAATTAACATAAATTTAATCCCACAGATAGGACGACAAAGCAGGGTTTTAATGTAAAAACCTCCAAAAGTTTATTATGTTTTTATAGTCAATTTCAAAGTTATACTGAGTCCAATGACCTAAATTAAATTAATTGATAAATATATGATATAACTAAACTTTAAAACCAATTAAAAATTGAATTTAACTTTATAAATAAATTAGATGAAAATACAGTATTGTATTAAATATTTGTGTTTTACATTGTTCATTAAAAAATAAAACTTCATAGAAAAATACCAAACATTTACCCTGACCAAATTTTTATGTTTTTATTTAAAATATTTAGTTTATTTTTACATATATAATCCATAAAAGTTCTAAAATTTTGATTTAAAATATGTTCTCCAGTAAAAGGTGGTAAAAATGCCTTAATAAAAATATAGTATTTTATTTATAAAATTGGGTTTGTTTTTATCTTAAGACTATAAAATATCTTCAATGAATATAAAAAATATTTTATTGAATAATATATATATATATATATCACATTAATATCACTAACTAATTGTAATTAATTTAATTTATTAGGATAAACCAGCTTTGTGAGCAAAAAACAATAATACTTTCCTTTATATTCAATCAATTATCATATTCATTTCTAATTAATTTATGACCATTGAATTCATTTTATATTTGTGTTAAACATATATTTTCATAAGTTAGTTAATTATTTTCATAACTAATAATTTCATGTCTAGATAATATTAAATAATATTTTAATAATATATCATTATCTTTATTTGGTCTTATGTGTTACACAAGTTGTCGAGGAAAGTCATTATTACATGTAACACAAGATATCATTAATGTTATGTGTAGATAAATATAAAATTTATGTTTCTTGTAGTGCTTGATTAACTTGGTTTTTCAAATAATTCAGTCCAAACATATAAAATAAACTATTTTTAGTGTTTCATGAAATGTAAAATATCAAAAATATTAAATTAATTTGAAAACAATAATTCAGAATATCTCTGGGTGTTACAAAATTTCCTTATGAAGAATATAATTCCACATATTCATATTCTAGAAAAAATTTCATGTCATCAAATGTTTCTATCTAGACCTTGACTTCTTCTAATTCCATTCCTTATAAAACAATATTCTCCCACTGAAAAAAATTCATAGAGACAGAAACACAACCTGAAGATTCTTCAATTGAGTCTGAAAATCCTTGCAGACCCACAAGCTTTGTTTCCACTTTTTGATATTTTAAACCAGCTAAACTTAAACCACACCATTAGAACTTCAAATGAAGAAAAAATTATGAAACTTATGAAAGTGAAAGAATCTCGTGAACTTGATGAACTGAAAATAAGAATATAAATTGAACCCAATTACGTACACCAGATCAACACCCTCACACAATCAATCACTACAAGAAAAACAATAATTAGTGGGGAGGTGGGCTGGAAATCTCAACATTTTTAACTTACGTATATTAATAGGTGGTATTTATTATAAATTTCATGTTTTACTCTAAATATAATTATTAATTAGTATTTAAAAAAAATTGTGATTTAGTTAAATAGATACCCATCCATATTTGGCCATAGTTTTTAAACCACCTCTAAATTCAACATGGTAATTTTTTTTAAAAAACATTTCTATTAAACATTATGGTAGTTTTAACTTCATAAGTAATATACATGATGTTTTTTTAAAAACCTAATTTTGCAGAAGTTATAACCACCACTAAAAATTCTCAACATTTTAGCATAATTTTTGTCATTTTTAGTGATTATTGATTGTTTTATTCTCCGTTAATAACTTTTTGGTAGTTTTTAAAATTAGCGGTGATTTAAACCACTATTAATTTAAAAAATAATGATCAACAACTTTAAATATTAATCATACTCTAGTATAAAAATACAACTATATATACAATATATATAATCCAATAATTTTAATAATCAAATAAAAAATCAAAAATAATACAATTATATAAATTATGATATTATTTAAATATAAAACAGATCATTAAAATGTTTAACAAGAAGTATATATAAGTTTTAGTCACAAATAAAACTGATAAAAATATATATCCAAGTCAACGTTGTTCTCCGAGGTCATGTTGGATGCCTCCAGATGATAAGTTCTTTAGATTTCCATGTTGGCTACCAAATTATGCTACATATGGAACCTATATTAAATAAAAGTTTGAATACAGAATAGTTTTCATTAGATAGTATGTAAATATAATATTTACAAAAAAATTTATAATATTATAAACATTTTAAAGTAAATATAAAAGATTTAGTAACGCTATAGTCTATTTTATCAGGGATCCAATATCCATGGTAATACCCCAGACATGACCTAAGATAACATACATAATACATACACCATTTTTGTAAACTTTTTCATCTCTAGTTATCAATCTTGACTTATTCTCTTGTATTATGTTATAGAGAATTGAAATTTTATTTTTTTATTCTAAGGGATCTAGACACATAGCATTAATAAAACCTATAGAAAAATATGTTGCAATGGATGAAGAAAGTATCCTCCAAAAGACTCATGAAGGGGATGGCCCAGAACTCAACTCTCAAACATGACCATTGTGATCCATACCCCAAAACATGGGAAATATAATCATTGTGGAAGAATAACAATGAATGTGTGGGATTCTTATCCCATGACTCTTCAATTTTTTCCACAAATTAGAATAATTTTTAACAAAATATATTTTATCAAGAAAAATAAACTATTTTTAGATTTTTTATCCCAATGTTTGTAGCAAGATCATTTTCACAACTTATATCATCTTTCTTATGCACATCAAACCACAAATCGGTTCAACCAAGAACATGAATTACTTCTTTTACCTATATCATCGAAGAAAATAAATTAAAACTATAAATCTTAAAGTAATTAAAATTAAAAATTATATATATTTAATAAATTGTTAGAAGAATACCTTATATAACCTTCTTCTAAAAAAACATTTAGATCTATTTGTGTGTGGGATGATTTTTTTCACCCTATTTGATGAGTTTCTTCAAGAATATTCCTAACAAAAAATATTAATTTTAATAAAAAAAATTATTAGTTTTAATAAATTATGATCAATGTAGTAAGAAAATATCAAATACCTTATGTGAATCAGAATATTTCTTATACACAATAGACTTCCACTAATCTCTATATATCCTCTAGGTACATTTTCATACATTTTATGGACATTGAAGAAGGTGTCTTTGAAATCACACAATAACCTGTACTTAAAGTAATTATAATTTTTTTCTAAATCTATTCAGCATCCATTGACACATAATCAAATCAAGAACTTCAAAAATTTAAAATAATAT
Organism: Viscum album; assembly: GCA_963277665.1. Lineage (NCBI taxonomy): Eukaryota > Viridiplantae > Streptophyta > Magnoliopsida > Santalales > Viscaceae > Viscum > Viscum album. The sequence continues at coordinate 1,452,188,178 of OY728128.1, forward strand.
ATATATATATATATATATATTATATATAAAAAATTAATTATACTAACAATTGAAAGGAATATTATATAAAAAATCTATAAATATTAATTTTGACTTACTTAAAAAAATTTATCTAAAATATAATTCTCTGATTTGTGGTAATATTTCTCGAGTCATGATAAGTGATGGAATGAGACATCACCTAATATGCTAACTAGACCAAGATCTAAACATATAAGTGGATTACATCATATGTAGAAACCCTTACCATGTCAAATGGCATAATGAATTTTCAATCATTATTCCTCCAAAAATCTAATATATTCATGTTATTTTTTATATTGTTATTATCTATAAATTTTCAATAAATATATTCAATAATTAGTTTAAAGATGTAATAAATTATTATTTTTACATTAACAATTAGATACTAATAATTATGTCCCACTGGTTCCCTCGTGATGGTAACCATGGAACTATAATCATAGTCGATGACCTCTCCTCGACTTCTATATCTGATCCCATTTATCTCCCTAGAGTAGAAGGTGACACACTTTAATCAAGGAGTGGATCTAACGAATATAGTATTTGGTCATATGGAATCAACTGATAGAAATGTGACCAAACTAAACATAGGGGGTATCCCTAGTATAGGAAGGAGCATATTAGATAGGTTATCCAACATCATAAGAGTTTTGGATCATCAAATTGTATCATTGAATCATTTTTTCTCAAAATTACTACTTCCAACAGGAATATAAAACAAGTCAAAATAAGATATCAAATATAAAAAAAGAAAATTATTTGAAATTTTTTTACATGGATTATTTAAATTCATGTATTCCAAATAAAAAATTGAAATATAAGTTAAAAGATAAAACATACAATAAATCAATTCATTATTAACCATATTACTCTCATCATCCACCATTAACATGATTTTATTATCTTCACCATCCCTTGTAAGACTAAATGTTTCAATATCATCATAAAAAAAGTTAAATCTCTTGTTGTTGATGTAGTTCGATGTCATAAAATAATTCTTCAACTTTATCACGGATATCATGAAAGATGCTTGGTTTGACATGGACTACAACAATATTGACTTCATTGACATTTTCATTGACATAATATACCATTTAAACTTATGAGGCCAAAATATATGGATCATGTTCTTCACATTCACCAATATCAATCAACTTAGTTAAGTTAATGTAAGTAAATTATAACAAATATTTCCTTATGTCCATGTAAATATCAACCCAATTGAATTTGATTAACACAACTTAAAATTATCCATTATAATTTAATTTTATATTGTTAATCAACATCCCACACTATCCCAAGTCTTTATTTCTTTTTTGAAGAATCCACTATTCTTTGTTTTCATAACTTCTTCAAACAAAAGTATACTATACATAAAGACATTAATATTATAACTATCGAATCTCATGCACTTTATCAATTTTCATTGTGATAAATATTTAAAATCATCTAGCACTCTAGATCAATTATCAACATTCATTATCACCATGTATTATTATAAGATATTATTAGTTAAAAAATCATAATTATATAAATATTTTATGAATATTAAATTAATTATGATCTTAAAAAATGTGAAAAAAATCAATATTGCCTTAGTTAATGGATTTTGTTTTCTCTTTCTCATATCATGTTTGAATTTGAGGCCATCTCTTTGTTTGTACCATCAATTATTTAATTAAATTAATTTCAATATCACTATTGAGTATTTCATATCTATGTTCTTAAATAAACTATGTTTTTTTCAACAAAACTAATGAAATTTTCCCAACCTAACAACCCTACATTTGAAAGTTTTATGATATACTATAGGTTTGAATTTGATTTGGGTTATTATCAATACATCTAAATCAATTGAATCATGTATCAATATTATCTAAATACCTCAAACAATAGGTGATACACTCTTTCACCATATAACCTTTTGTAATAGTGACTTCTATTTGACATTTTTTAAAAATATTTCAAATTACATAGATACCTAATAAAATAACGAGACATAGAAAAATTAAACCCATATATAAGGGCTTTAAAAAATTTATTATAACATTAAAAAAAATTATGATGAAAACACCTCTATATATGATACATCCATCAATAATATATAGGCCATCCTACTTCAACTTCCCTGATCAAATTAATAGTTTTTTTTGAATCATCATAGTGAAAAATGATGGGAGAAATATCATATCCCAATAAAAAATATTAATTAAAATTATTTCCTAATTTTTTTCAAGAACATTAGTGTTCAATGTTTTCTCACAAATATTTATAATGAATATATCAACAATTTAATTAAAACTAATATTATTTTATCAGGTAATAATTTATAAAGTGCCGATGTTAGTAATTATTACATCACAATATATGAATTGGAGATTTTAAATCCATGTAACTTATGATGTTTCAAGTCAAAACATCTTGAAAAGATAATTGAATATCAATCAAGTACTTTCAAATTTTTCCATTATCAAAGGAAAACATGTTTTTATTGATTTTTCAATACAAATATTTCCTCAGGGTAATTTCCATCATCATTTTCTCATAGATCATTCTTTATATTCATTTATTCTAAGTAATTATGAGAATTATGATGATATTTATATTTTCCATGTTCTTTAAAAATATTGTAAAATCTAAATTATAACATATTTTTTGTTCAATATGTGTAATTTCAAGATTATGACAAAAGAATTTAAATTCCCAACAGGGGGTCTGAAAAAAAAACACTTTGTTTCTTCATTGGTTGGGTACCAACTATATTTTATGAGTTTTAAAACCTTTTCCAAGAAACCTATAACTTATACTCTTTCCCTAATTGTGGATCAAAAATTGATAATTGTTAAATGATTTTGAAACCTAGTAACAATTTTGGTGGTTACCTAAACTCATTTTTTCCATCGAATCGTTACTTGTTAAACCAATATTTATGAGATGTTTACAAGAATAAATGATGTCACATGATACTCTACTTTATACTAAATTGTAATCATCTAAATCAAAGTCAAAGATATAAACTGGACATGACTGACCAGTGTAAGTGTGACAACTAAGAATGTTTCATAATTAAAAAAAATCACTAATCTTACATATTATAGAAGAATGTATATTGGACATTTTTGTTATTGATGAATTTTTTGTATCTACCCCATAGTCCCATAGATCTTGAAAATATTTTATAATAGGTTTATGATATACGTTTATTTATTTTAAATATATTTTTTTCCCAGAATGATCATCAAAATAATGAAATAATTTTATTGCATACAAATTCATAGAGGTATATTAAAATGGATAAAAATAATTAGATATAAGATATAATTTGTACTTAAGTTCAAGAATGGATTAAATCCATCAGTAAAAAATCTCCAACACATATTATGGGGATCTGAATATAAATTTGGATATGAAGAATCAAAGGATTTCTATCATTTCAAATCCTCAGGATGACGTATAAAGCCTATCATTATTTTTACCATAATACACCACTTCATTTCCTCTCTCATTTTAGAAGACACGAACAATATTTTAAATCTTTGTTTTAGTGGAAAAAAACCCAAAACATTTGTAGTAGTTTTATTTATCTTCATCACCATTGTTCATTTATTCAGAATTTCATCATGATTCACTGATTTCCATCTAGAAGTATAACACCTTTTTCACTATTTTATATTTGAATATTCTTCCTTATACAAAATACAGTCATTAGGAGATGAATGTATCATTGTGTAATTGAGACAAAGCTTGTTAGAAACTCTATTTATCTTATAAAATTATTGAGGGATCTTAGATTTAAAAAATTCATATTGTAAAAAATATAATATCATAAACATTGATTTATCTTTAATTCCACAAAAGAACTTGATATGGTACAACTTCAATAAGAAGGATAATTTTGAATATTTTATACATCATAAAAATCATGATTTTATTCTTCTAGTTATTTATAAAACTTATTTGATTATTTAGTTACCTTTTCTCTTGTATTAATCTCTAGAAAATCATAATGTCCCTCCACTGATATGTTACGGTCTTCATAATTCTGTACAGTGCATAAAACATTGTTAATCAGGTTTGGAATCTCACTCTCCACTGTCATGGAAAAAGGTTATCCATTTTGATGATAGTCACATGTTTATGTTTATAATATGTCCAATTCTATGAACTAAATCAATCTCATAAATATATAAAGAAATTGTTTAAATATCAAGTTCTTAGAAAACTCACATCTTCTCAACCATCTTCTGAAATTATAACCAGGACATAGGAATTTTATTATTTTATCTAGTGATCTATTTGAAATCAAAAAATACAAAAAAATCCTCCAGCCCCAAATTATTTTGAGCTATACTTTTAGGTAAATTAATCCAACTTTTAAATATTTTTATTATATTGATAAATATATGTATAGAAATATAACATTGATTCATTAAATAATACCACATTAAGAAAAATAAAATAGTTTTATGGAATGACAAAAAAAATTAATATAAAAAAATTAGCATTTGTAATATTTGACTAAAAAAATCACTATATACAATTATGATATAAAATGTAAATTATTAATTGAAGGAACCTAAAAAATTAAAATAGTTTCATATATAAAATAATAACTATAATTATTTTTTGATGAAATTAACTTGAAAGTTAAATACAATTTGATATGTATAAGGTATTTTGATCTTGAAGCATCTATAAATTATAGTCCATGATCAAAACATAATTTTTTTCATGCATTAATATATATTTATCATAAGGAGGAGGGACTTAAGAATAAATGATATTTGATTTATTCAACTACACTATTTATTTTTTCATGTCTGTATGTGTGTGTCTAGGAGGGATAATGATAAACAAAAAGTGGAGATAGATTTTAGTACATGAATTGATGAACCATTTATTTAATTTAAAAAAATATAATATCACTGAAATAGAAATATGTTATAATCAGGTTTGATTTAAAAATATTAAAACCCTTTTTTAGTTAGTTTCAAGATAAATCATTTACCATTAGGAATAAAATGGTTATAAGGTAATTCTGAATATTCTACATGCCACTATAGACCCATAAATATTAATTATATGAGGTTAGGGAAGGGGTCACCCTACAAAACTATGTATCACTATACTCCAGTGCATAAAGAAGAAGGTGGATACCACCAATTAAAAAATTTGATTAACATAGGTTATAAAAACCATTGTATTAGGCTCACTGCGAATGAATAGGTAAAATACATCGATAAAAATATAGTTATTACCTTAGATTAACCAATTCCTAGATTATAGAAAAAACCAATTAAATAAAAACCTATAAAAGTATATACACTTGAGATACCGTACAAGGGAGGAATCAATAAAACTCACCACAAGGACTCTGTGTAGGGGAGGATTTTCCAGATCTCTCTATGAGGACATCATGTAGGGGAGAATTTGTCAAATATCATTGAGAGAGAGAGAGATGGGAATGATAGGGGTTCACATGTGAGAGGGGGAGAAAGGGGGTTTTGTTATGATATGTGGTAATTATTATTGGCATTTCTTAAGAAAACATATACTAATAATTAATTAGAACCAATATAATTTATAAAATAACTAATAAGATTATAGATATTTTATTATTTATAATTATAGGTGGATACATAAAACCACAACTAATAAACTATCTCCAATATGTAATTTTCTTGTAATAAATAAAAATGAAACTCACATAAATAAACAAAAAATCCTAAAAATAAATAAATCATACAATGAAAGGAAGAGAGTTTATATGGTTTGGATTTTAGTCCTATATCCATGGGAGAATACTATGGTTTTATTTAATTTAGTGGAAGAATAATATATTACAATCATAATCAGAAAGTCAGTGAATATTTGATCACTACAAGTCACATTTACAAGTGGCCCCACTCAACCTATTTATAGTAGTACCTCTAAAGTCAACCGGTTCCACCGCCTTCTGAAATTCATGGGGGGGGGACCATACTAGTCTTGGGGACCTTCTATTTTACATAGATCACTCTTCCTCAAGCATTGATTCTCAGTGAAATTTGGTTTTCATTCTCATGAAACCCTTTGATTATTAATATGTAACCCTTTGAGAATTTACTAGGAACACTTTACATAACTCCATCAAACTAATTCTTATAAGAGTTAAAGTATTTTCACTTATAACTTTGTGACATGGCCAATTTTCCACCTGGTTCTAGAAGATGACATCTGGACCAACCAACCTCTATTGGACTTCTACTACCGTAATCATCCACCATAATCTGAAACTTGTGTTTTAAAATCTCTACTTTTGTACACATTGAATCATAATAACAAATGAGACTTCCTAAACCCTAACAATTGCTCACTTGAATATTACTTTCATGGATTCATGGGAAGAACCAACACATTGGAAAATTTGGTCATCCTAACTTCTACATCAATATTCAGTGTCTTTATTCCATATTCAATTCACCCAAGTCCCATTAAGGCACAATATTACCTCATAATTTCTCTTTTTATAACCTTGGAAGACATGTCATCCATATTTTGACTTTCATCGATCTTTCATAGTAATAAAACCCTATCTTCAACCATCTTCTAGATGAAATGATACACTAACTTGATGTGCATTGTCTATGATTGAAACATCATATCCTTATCCAAATTAATTAAGGTCTGAGTGTCATAGAGAAAACCCAATTTACTGATGACTTCCCTATTTATCCAACAAACACTTCATCCAGATCGATGCCTTATCTACTTCCCTAATGACTATAAACTCAGATTTTGTTGTGAAAATTGAAAAACCCGACTACAACCTCAACATCCATCTTATGAATATCCTTATAGATGTAAATAAAATTAATGTAGTACTATTTCATGCATCTATATCCCCTAAAATGTTCACTCTAACATAACCCTATAATATATCATCAGATCCAAAAGGCATGGCTATATATTTCGAACATTTGAGATATCGTAGAATCCACTTCATAGCTTCCCATGACTCATTTACCAGATTCTCTATAAACCAAATAACAAATCCCAGTACATGTTAAATTTCTAGTCTTGTAAAAAACATCACACACACCAAACTTCCAAACATTGATTTGAATAGAAAATTCTCTATGTACTTAGACGCATCCTTCATTTTTGGTGATTTCTCTTAGGATAACATGAAGTTAATGGAAAATCAGGTTAAAAAAAGTTTACATATAACCAATTTTAATGTTTTTTGGAATTAAAAATTTATTAATTCTTTTAAAAAACCAATATCTAGGTCTTCCTATGTCTTTCAGTCCACATCCACAAAACCTACTGGCTTCTCTAAGATCCTTCATCTCTAACATTCTAGACAAATTATTTTTCCCTTACTGAATCTATTTCATTTACATATCCACTAGGATTATGTCATACTTGTACAAGAGAGGGATGATGAACCCACCCATCCTTGAAAACCCTCTAATAGAAAAAGTGGTTTGATTTTTCCCAGATAAACACCATTATATCCATAAAGACATTGAAATTATGGTTTCATTTCATTAATTATTTCTTCAAACCATGAAGGATTATTTCCATATTGTAAATTAGGCCCTTGTTATATTATTCCATGAAACCATATGAATGATTCATAAATATTTTCTCCTCCAAGTATCCATGAAGGAACTCCTTCTTTACGTACATCATTTCTAGTTGCAAACTTTCAGAAGAGAAAATACTTTATATTGTTCTGATGGTTTTGTGTTTGGAAATGGGTGATTTTTTTATAGAAATATGTTACTTTATTCCAATGAAACCCTTTGAAAAATAACATGGAATTATACCTCTTTCTACCATACACTTTCTATTTTAACAATAAAAAACCATTTATTATGCAATTATTTCTTCCCCTGTGGTAATTATGTTATCACTTAGGTTTTTTATACAATAAATGCATTTAATATTTTCTCTGTAAATATCACTTTCCATAAATACAAATGATTTCTACTTATTCTAGGATCTCAATCTATCCTATTTCTATTAGATGAAATTATTATAGATTAGTTATGAATGACTGAATTGGTCATCTAATCCTGGAAGACCTCTATAACATAACCTACGATTCTACTCTTTATATAACCACTACTTAAATAATTTCACCTTCCAATGATCTACCCCTAAGCTCCTAAAATTCATAATCTTTATAATAAATCTTTTGGTCTTATTGATTCTTCTAAAATTTTGTGACATCTAAACTTTCTATAACTTCTGACCTTCTAACACAATTTTTTATATCAACTTTGATATGGTCAGTTGATTATCTATTCTCAAATCCATCATCCAAAAACTTTATATCTTTACACAATTCCTTATCATTGAAGAGATTTTTTTCTTTTAATGATATTCTGATTATCATTATCCTAATGGATAAATCCAATGTTTTAATCTCCATACCCAATAATGTAAAATTCTTAAAAGTTTTCTTTGATTTTTTCACAATCCTTAACATCAACATGGATGTAGGTGAGACTCCTAAAAACTCTAATATGGGAAAATAAATAATATATATAAATATCCTACTCTAATAGGTTTTAAGGAAATATATTCACAAGAAAAGTTTTCCAATTTATTACTTCTACCCAAAACTCATTAGGTAATCTAGAATGTAGTCTCATACTCTTTACCTTCTCATTCATCACCTGATTCACCCACTTCGCTGCACCATTATGTTATAGTGGTTTAGGAATATTATTGTCTAACTTGATTCATTTTCTATAATAAAACCTTCATAATTCCATGTTACTATATTATACTCTATTATTAGACCATAGTAAATTAAACATATTTACAACCTCTTTCTCCAATATAACCCTCTATTGAATAAACACCTCAAACAACTTGACTTTGTTCTTAAAAAATTAAACATGAAGTTTACTTTTTTGAATAATTTATGAATTTAATAATGAACAATAACCCATAATGATAATGGACTTGTTTAGGTCTCCAAACATCTATATGCATGAGCTCTAACTTATGAGATGTAGGTGTCCTTCCATTTTTGATAAGTGAAACATTTCTCTTATTTTCAATTTTACAATACTTTAAAGTTACCAAATCTATATAACCAAGATTTAATATATCCATCTCTACTAATACTCACGTGTTCTTCTCAATTAGGTTCCAATGTTAGTAGCGGCACATCTCTGAAATTTTTAAAGTTATCATTCTAGAAATTGTGGTTCCACTTGATTTTCCTAACAAATAAAACATACTATCTTTAATATATATGGAAACAACCATGGAACCTAGAGTAATTTTCCATACTTCATTATTGAAGTTTTTTTCTTAATCCTACTTCATCTAGAAGACCAATGAAAATTATATTCTTTAATAACCCTGGTATGTGTCAAACACCCTATAACTTCATGAAGCTTTCAATTGATATTAAAACTTCCAAATCACCATATACACTGATCTTAATTAATATCTCATCATCTTGATGGTTAGACTTAGATAACCATTACTTCTCTGTACCTGAATGTAATTTTATAAATTTATAATTCTATCAAACCCACACAAACTACTAGGGTGTAGCATAGTGTAAGTACAGATTCGATCCTATAGAGTACTGATAATCCAACTAATAACTCTAAACTAATTATCATATCATCATGATCTTATAATGATCATGATATAAAAACAAAACCAAATGAAATTAAATACTCAATGATAAATGAAAATTATATACAATTATAAAGAGATAAAAATCAATTTCAATGGAGGTTTCTCTAAGAATATAACTCAACAGAACTCGTAAAACACAAAAAATCAATAGCTACAAGACTATGAATATATTGAATATTAATCATTTCAATTCCTCATCATCAGAAGAATCTAAAAAAACTATAGTTCATTAAGTTTAGGTCATTGATAAAAAGAGAAAAAAATCTAATATGGTCTTCATGAATTAATTACCTCAACTGCGCTAGGTCTATTTCTTATTAAAACCATTTTTTCATTTTTTTGAAAATGATTTAAATAATAAGAAAACATCATAGTGAAATACTAATAAAAAATTATTATCTTATGAATGAAGTAATAAAAAAACAATTTAGTACACACCCTATTCAACTAAAACCTCTCTATTTTATGGGTTTAGTGACTCATTGTTGAGTGGTCTTTGAAAATAAATATACTACACTCCATAAAATAGATAATATAGAATAAAAAACAAAGAAATAATTGAATAAAATCAAAAGGAATTCCTATAATATTGATCATCCAAAGTATGAATTATATAATAACACAATGGAAAAAATACTAGAAAAAGGAATGAAAAACACAACCCTAGCTAATTTAAATTACCCAGGTAAAACCTTAGGGCCTCCCATGACTGAGGAAACCAGTCTCTGGTGGTAGTGTTACCATTTTAAAAATCCTCCAAGTTCGCATGAGATATCCATAGAAAAATGGGCATAAATTTCTTTATAAATACAAGATGATAATATTATTTAAAATATGTGATTATTTCATGTCATGGTGTAAAGGATGAATGTGTGTAAAAAACTGAGTTTTTTATGTGTTTTTGTATTTTTTTTAAATGCGTGCAGGTTATTTTTTTAGAATACGCTTGAAAGGAAGCAGACCCACTGCCGCCTTTCTATTAAGTTGAAAGGTGGAAGGGGGTCTACTTCTATTCTAGTAAAATAAAAAAAATTATATATGTTATTGTATTTATAAATATATAAATTTTTATATTATGATATATATATATATATATATATATTTTGTTTTATTTTGTTTATAATCATTTCATTAACATTTGAAAGTGAAAATGTTATATTTTTAAGAAATACATTTTTTGGCATTCAAATTTGAGACATTTTTAATAACTAAGTATGGGTTATGGTTTATATTCAAGTTGATATAAATATGGATAATTTCCCTAAATTATCAAAACAATATGAATGTGTTTTCTCGGTTTTGAGTAGTTTAGTTTTCCTTTTTATTAAAATTGATGTCATTTTTAAATAAAAGGCGCACTTGGAGTCATACCGGTCACACCGTGCATTATATTAAGGTAATAATGATTAATAAATATCTCAAATGACTTATGAATCATTTTACAAAAGTATCAAAACAATAGGAATGTGTTTTCTTGGTTTTGGTAAGTCAGTTGTCCATTTTATTAAAAGTGATGTCATTTTTAAATAAAAAATGCACTTTGAGTCATACCGGTCACACTGTGCATCAAATTGAGGTAATACTAATTCCTATACATCTCAAATGACTTATGTATTTTTTTCATAAAGTATCATAAAAATCTGAATGTTTTTTGTCAATTTTTAGTACACCTCTTTTTCTACTAAAATGTTATTTTAAACTAGAAACACACACTTTGACTTATACTGATAAAATTATGTATCAGTTTGACATGAGGCTGATTCCTAAATATCACAAAGGACTTAAGAAAAATTTTCCTAAATTATCAAGAAAAAATGAGTGTGTTTTCTTTGTTTTTTAGTAAATGATATTTTTTCACTGTCAAATTTAAACTGATAATAGACACATTGAGTAATAACAGTCACACCATGCGTCAAATTGAGGTGTGGCTAATTCTTAGTCCTCTCAAATGACATATGGATCATTTACCTAAGTGTGAAAAAATTACCCAAATCCATAAACTTATCTTTCTAGTCATATAAAACCCTATCATTTTTTTTAATAAAATAAATCCCATTTGAAAAACCAAGTTTTATTGAAAAAAACATTATAAAAAAATATCAACCAATTATTTTATTAAAGTTTTATTCGGATTATTGTGGATATATTTGAGGATAAAAATGAAAGGAATTCATTATTAACTATGAATCCACATCCAATCAAAAAAATTAATTTCAGTAACATACACTCATCAGTTGAAATTACACTGTAGCAACCCAAGACCCCTCGGTTGTGCAGCATTGTAGTTGCGTATTCTATAATCTTTTATCTCTACCCTCTTTATTTATTTCCTAACCTTTTCTATATTATTTCTTTGGTTGTGTGGATCTTTTCACTGGAAGGAGTTGGTGGCAATGGAGGAGTCGAGTTAATAACTAATGTCAACGGTGTAATTTTCACAAATGGGAGGCATTACCCCTTATGTCATCCTCATCAACTCATCTCCCGAACATTTATCAATGAATTTTGTTGTTTGACACACATCCCCCATATCTTGTGTACATGAACCTATATTTATTGAAATAATCTAAGAAGTAGTCATCCATGGGATGACTAATGCTTAGAGTATTACAAGAAACATAAAAGAGATGGAGCATGTCTTAATTATTTTCTAAGAATATTACAAAAGTGTTTTTAAGACATTTTTTTACCTAGAAAAGGGTATTTTGTAAGATATAGTTTTATATATTTATATATATATAATTTTGTCTTCTTTATCTAAATTTTTATTATAAAATTATGTGCTTTGTAATTTATGTATGATTTTCTACATTTTGAAAGATTATAAAATATAAAATGTGACTAAAATATTAATGAAAACTTAAACACTAGATAAACATATAAAAAATGGATGATAGTAATAAAAATACATTCATTTCAATAGAAATAAATCATATACATGAATAAGTAAAATCATTGTATATTGGGAGGATATTTCATCCCATATGGTCGTCTGAAAAGGGTATACCCTTATCGAGATCACCAAGCTCCTTGATGGGGTGGATTCTGATGACCCAGAGAGGGATGATCCTCATGCACTGGAATGTCAACAATTGCATGCTCTACGCATGTTTCACTGGGAGCAGGGGTCAACTGCATGCCATACTACACTCTCAATCCTTATCCCAGTCGGGTAATAGAAGAACCTTCCATCATCATAGTGGGGAACCAAGAATGTGATGTATCTAGACCCCAAGATGGAGATAACTGCGTATATCCTATCAAGAAAAATGGATCCCATGCCCCCTTATGCACATACACAATCGACTGAGAATGGACTGCTAGAGGGGTGACCTCGGCTTGTAGAATAGTTTAGGGTACACATGAAGAACGACGCGGTCTACATCATCATCATCATGGATCCTCAACACCAGCAACTACTGGAGGATATTCTTCTAAGTTATGAACCTCCTCTCTCTGGGGAAGACTCTTGAAGATGATCTTGTGAATACCACAATAAGATGTCCTCATCTTCAGTTATATAACATAGACCACTACCCAGCTAAGAACCCTCTCATCCTCTATGTATGTCACGTGAATAAGATTATCTGAGTGAGTACACTATACATATATTCAAAATGAATTATAAAATATTTAAATAAACAAACTAATGGAGATTTATTGAATTACCATCATATAAATCTCTCTTCCATGTTGGGTAAGATACAGTATAGACTTCAGTTTATACCATGGCTCCCACTCAACCTACTCTGAAAGATATAATTGCATTGTAGGTACACCCTAGATACAAAGCTCTACATGTATGACCCATAGGCTGAGATAGTCGACATGTACTCAGTGCTAGTACTGATACTACCTCCCTATCAGCTTCATGCCATGAAGCTCCTATGTCTGTCTTGGCAGAAATAGAATCAGACGATCATAGAAAAAACTAGTGCGTAACTCTATCAGGATATTTCCACTCAATAATATGTAAGTTAATGAGAGGAACTACAAAGATAACATTATGAAGTCCAATAGTGAAGTATGCTAGAAACTGGTCTAGTATAGCCTAGTATAGCATCCATAAAATATGAAATGAAATGTGGACATTATCAATAATTCTACTTACTAAAAACCAAAATTGATTCTATTATTAAATTTATTAGACAATTATATATTGTATATACATACCTAGTTAGGTAAGATATTTTCTTACTTGAGGCAATATGCACCAAAATGGTGTGTCGAAACCATAACAAAACTGTGTCTTTAAATCCACCTATAAAATACAACATCTAAAGTGATCAATAATGAGAAATTAAATTCAATAACGACTACTAGAATAAAAAACCAAAAGTGATGAGTGATCATACCAACATCCACAAGAACCACCATGAAACATCTCCATAGGGAGTGACATACTATAAATATGAGGGAGGAATGAGGGGATGTGCTCACATGCCAATATCTGAAGAATGATGACGCATCCCCTGATATCTATGTGGTCTATGTAGGATACCGTGAATAATGATCTATATGTGTATGCCACGAAGTTCAATCCCCAAATTTACATCCTAGCCTAATCAAAATCCTCCAGTATTTCTAGATAAATCATGAGAATATGAACCCTGAGTGTTCAACACATAGGTTCCCCCCAATGAGACATAATATATATGCATGAGCATAACACAGGATAATCTGGTCATCAACATCATTGTGTAAATGTGGAATCTAATCCTCTAGATAGGGCATAGATATCAACCTGCCAACTGTATCCCTATGGTTATCCAAAATGTTGATGCTTAATAATAAACAAGGAAGGTCAGGCCAAGATGCATGGGTGGGTCCAATAACGGCTTCCCCCTAGATAGGAAGAGCGAGAAGCACTACCACATCCTCAAGGGTGATAGTAATCTCTCCCTCAGGTAGGGGTAATGTGTGTGTCTCTGGTATCCACCTCTCCACGAGGGCAACAATTAGGTGATGGTAAAAAAAGTTAAATCTGATACGACAATGTTGTAGAATCTAACCCGACACAAGTATGGTCTAATGGCATGTGGAGGATCCATGTGATGAAAATGGTGTGCTCGATGCACCCTGATCAGTCAAACCTCACCACTATCTAGTATATGAACTCTATCCAAAAGTAGTAAGATATATTCATATTCACTTATAAATTAAATCTCAAAAAATCATGAGTACATTGTATTTAGGTAAAAATGTATCTAAGGATAAAAGTGGGCGGGATATGATATGAAAAATTAACCTCATAGGATTGAAATGGAGTGATAAATTATTAAAAAATACATAATTATATTCAACATAAATCTCAATGAAATAAATAAACCCCATTAAATTTAGCTAAAAATAAAATATATCCACTTCCATCCCTATTTTTCATAAGACCGACAACTGACTATGAATATAATGAATGAATTTTTTCCCTCTTTGAAAAATTCCAGAAATATTTTTGCCTTTAATTTTTGTTTCTATTCTTGTTTTCTTTTTTTCTTTTATAGTAGTTGAGGAACCAAAAAGTAAGCATAATAAATGAAGGATTTTTACCCCTTTATCGATATAATCAAGGGGTTCTTCATCCACACTCATTCATTTCAGTCTCTCCTATTTGTACCATAAAACACTCAACTCCATTTTTATATCTCAAACATAAAAATCATTCTTCGATTCCAAAGGATAAGGGTAGGAGGGATTACTAATATTGCAATGTGTATTCTTATAAAGGTATTAGTTTCAGAAAAGACTAGATGTATGGTGGTTTTTAAGATAAAATAGGGTATATAAGATTCAATATTTGACCTTAATAATTTTAATATAGATTAAAATAATTATGCTTTAACATCATGAACAAAAAAGTTCTAGTAGTTATATATATCTGGATTTCTCTCAATAAATAGGTTAAATGAAAGAAAATTTCAAAAAGGGTCAAAATCCTATCTAGAATGAGACACAATTCTTTTCAATAAAGTAATGAAATGAATATTAACAATTATTTAACTAATTTAAATCTTTAAAGAATAAATATTAAAAATTGAAATCATATTAGCAATAAATTTTAAATAACTCAAAATTTGAATGAGAATGTGAATTCCAAAAATTTCCACCTATATATTTAACATTTATGGTCACGATGAATCATTTTTTCCAACAAGGAAAAAATAATTATCCTACGTGACAATATCACTTAGATGAATGTTTTGGAAACAAACAGTTCAATCTTTCATGGGTGAATTATATTCAATTTATTCCATGAAAAAATTATTCTTTTTTTTCAAAATAGTTTATATTAAAAAGGAAGTTGTAATGTAGGAATGTAAGAAAAAATACTCCCCTTCCATTGAATTTCTATAATTTATTCTTATTTTATCTTCTCTTAAGCTTATATAATCTTTTTGAACCATCAATATTAAAAATAAATATTTAAAGCCTAAGTTTTAATCTAATTCAGCTAAAAATATAAGGAAATATACCACAATGAGAGTTCCAAAAATAAACTAATTTCTTAAATTAATTCCATTAAAGATATAAAAAAGGGCCCCAACCCAAAAACACTTTATTTAAGGTCTTTTAGGTAGACCTTTCCTCGATGTCACATATTTAGAGTGTGATTAAAAGTTACCCTTTCTAGAGTTTGGAATGACTCAAAATTCTTCTCATCCAGTGTAAATGAAATTCCTTTTCTCCCATACAAAATCTATAAAAATTCTTGTGGTGAAATATATATTTTGGAAAATTTTAAAGAATAAACAAGAAAATAAAAATCTGACCAAAATTTGTAGTACTCCTCCCCCACTTCTTACTTGTTGTCATCTATGAATGCTGGGATGTGTTTATTAAAATTAGTGGTCTTATTAACTTCTTCAAATTTTATAGGTTCTTTTTCATTGAAAATTTATCATGGTTTCTCAAATTTCTCTCCTCTAATAATTCTTTCTTTATCTCTTCAATTCCTATGATCTAACTTTGTTCTTTAACTACATAATCTTCCTTTTATTCATTGTTGGAGGTTATTTTTCTCCAAAAATATCAACAACATTCATGTATTTCTCCTCCAATACTTCATATTTCCTCACATATTTTAATTATTTTATGTATATTAGAATTTCATAAGTAGTTTCTTCTATTTTGGATGTTGTAGGTTTCATGAAATATTTACACTAGCTCACTAAACTCAATTTCCTCCAGCACTTATTTATGTTGCACCTCTTTAGTCTTGGCGATTTCTTCGGTACTAGAGTGCTCCTATTTCTCCACCACCATATCATAAATGAGATTCATCATGTACTATTATTCTTGTTGTAAGTGAATAATTTATGACTGTTCTTCTTCCTCCTCTTTAGGATCATAGGTTCTTTCTCCTCAAAAGATTTATTAAGTTCAAAACACCCACTTTTCCTCTTCCTTTTACCAATAACTTGAACTCATTATTCTATATTTTTCTTCCATTTCTACATTTTATGAATTAAGATTTAAAAAAACATTGTTCATAAGGGAATAATAAATCTAACCATTTTTAGAAATATTTTTTGGTCATCTATTTATCTTTCTTGACCCATGCCTCATGTTCCTCAATCTTTATATCATAACTTATAATGTATTTAATTATTCTTTAACATAATATTTATTGTGAATTTTTCTCTTAAGGTACATGAAATTTTGGATCTCTTTAGTATAATTGATCATCTCACTAAATTACATGGTATTTCTAAAGTATGGGAGCACCTCTGTACAGTTGATAATTATTATCACTCAATGGTTAATTTTGGAATTTTTCATATCCATAAGAAAATGAACCATTCCATCCTTCTCCTTGATGTTTCCACCACTCAGAATTCTATATGATCCATGTAATAGACTATTTATGATAATATGTATATCTTGATGGTATATAATAGTATTGGTTTGTTGTGTACTCCATCCTATATAGTAAAAAAACACCTATTATGTAAACCATAAAATAAAAACAAAAACAATAGTAATAAAAAACCTAAAATAAATGTACAAAACAAAAATGAGAAAATAAAATTATTTGTTATAATAAATTAGTTTGAGGTATTTGATAGTTTCCATTTCTCCCCAAAAAATATACGAAAAACTTAGTCAGCCTTGATCCTTCATTACTTCCACACAGATGATCAAAAATTTAGAAGCTTATATTTCTCTCAAACTTAAAAAAATTAATAGGGAATATCATTGTGGTAGTCTGGGGAAAATCTCAAGATGAAAAACAAAGCTCAGTATAGTGACCCATACATTTCATAGATATATATTTCATATTTTTATATGAATATTCATTACATAACATAATAATCCATTCAATAATCATATCGGTCTAGTTCCACTGGAAACTTAGATACATAAATAACTAATTTATAAGAGAACTAAATCATCTCCCAATTAGTTATTAATAACTATAAACCTTCTTAGTCACATCATACTTAATACCTTTATTCAAAACCTGGGGAAAGAAACCATAAAAAAAGCATTCTTAGATGTTATGTATGGGTAAACAAGGGATATATCAACACAACATGAGCATAATAGTTTGGAAACATGAGAATAACATTCTAAAAACCATAAACTACTTAATCATAGATCTAAATATTGATACATGGAATAAATATTGGTAGTTCATAAGACATGAATCATAATGGAATCAAATAACATGATCCATGAGAGTATAAAATTTTCATAAGGCATGAGCATGTGACATACACATAAGTATAGAAAATCACATCCTTAGTAGTCAAGGATCACTTTGAAGACTATCATAGTGGATTAGAATCGCTCCCCAATCCATAATAGTTGTCAAGGTTCAATATCAATGATATCATAGTAGATTTGGTTTAATCTCAAAACCATAATAGTAGTCAGGGTTCTCTTATAGGACTATCATAGTTGATAGAGTCTCTTACTGAATTGTGTTCACTCCCCATTCCGATCATGTTTATTTCATGAGATATAAATATTTACCCAATGCATTTTAGGGTGATATAATTTCAGAACCACCCATAAAATAATGAAAATTATGTATATCTTTTCCACAATAACATAAAACATTCATCATATCGTATCCTAATAAATGAAATGGGATTAATAAACATTTTATAATAGCATAACCCATGGATAAGAAACTAGGTTCATAAAAAACTTATCCTTAAAAGCATAAACCATATAGAGGAAGAATAAGGTTAATATCCTAGGATTATATACTATTAAATCATATTTGAAATAAATGGTTTTTGACTCTGATAAATAGAAATACCATTTCAAGATCATAAACTATTTTTGAGAAAAACACCCTTTCCACTTTGAAAATAAATGTTCAAAATCTAAAAAATTCCTGAATATTAAGTAAAGATTTTTTTTGAAAAAAAATGATAAATATATAAAGAAACATTCAAATAATTGTGTGGTCATGATTATGTGAAATTTTTTCCATTCTATATAAGTTAAAAGAAAACATTCATTTTATATTTTTAACTCAAAAAGTACATCATTTGGAAAATGGGAAGAAAATTAATTTTAAACCATTTTTTAAAAATGTAAAAAAATTAAAAATATAATTTATAAAATAATAGTATAATATTTAAATCATCCTTTAAATATTTTTAGGGAATATGGATATGGATGAAAATGTTTTTTCAACTGAAATGACAAATCAAGTGAATTTTCATTAAAAAAAATATTTTCAGTATCTTCAATACATTAAGTGAGGAAAATGAAGTGGAAACATGTATTATCAATAAAAAAATAGAGGATAAACAATTTAATGAGTTTATTTAGAGATATATCATAATATTTCATCCTCAAAAACATAATCATAAACAATTATGATAATCAATGTGATTGTAACATGAAACCCTTACCACTTTGGAAATATTTGAGACATATTACCCATGAAAGAAAGGAACTAATATGGATATGTAAATACCCATAAAATTTATATTAATAACAATAAAATACTTTCATGGGTAGTATATATACCACAAAAAATAAAAAACTCTTGAATATAGCATGTATACTAGAGAAATAAAAGTGAGACAAAAATCCCTTACCTTAGGTATATATTTCTTTGTACGTGTTAGAAATTCATTTAAAATAAATATAGGTGTATTAAAAATATATTAAAAAACCATAAACATACATATAATATAATATGTTATTTCTATATAACTATTAATCACCCTTTCATTAACGATCGTTTATTAAAATCACTTTTACAAGTGATATCATCTTCATTTTTTAATATATTTTTTGGTTTAGTAGTTTTTATCCAAGTACTTTTATTAGGACCACATAATCTACATAATATTAATCATCATATAAATATAATATATATTAATTATATAAAAACTTATATTGTCAATAAAATTATATATATAATACTTAATTACACTGTTCATGAAGACAATTGTCTGTACGTACGCATAAATGCTGTCTTTCCTTTTTAACAGATGAAACAAAAGAAAGGTAAATTAAAATTCACCCTTAATGAATCATTATTATATCATATATATCTTATATATTCATTAAATAATACCTTATTACCATCCATGTAAAACATAAAAGAAAAAAAGAATCACATCACCTCATGGAGGTGGTAGTCCACACATACACATGAGCAACATTATCATCTTTGAATGGATGGAAAGGTAAGAACATAGATGTGATATTATAATTTTATAATAATATTTATTTCATAAATATAATATATAAAATTTAAACCAATCATAATAATAATCCATGAAATATGGTGGTGGAAAATGAATTGTATCACTACGTGGGAATGGTAAGTCGTACATACACTCGAGTGATACTTTCATGTCTCATTAAATAGGAAAGATAGTGGATAAGGGTTATTTCATAATAATAACAAAATTTCAGTATATTCAGGATTATGAAGATATTATTTTATGAGAAATACCATATAATTAGTGGAGGTAAAAAATAAGTAAACATGAAAGTGATCGCTTAAGGAGATTACCACTTCTTTGAAAGATCTTTTAGATCTCCTCTTAATAATTATAGGGTTGGTCTTTGGGGAATAAAAGAAACTCTAAAATTTGTATAAGGTAGGTTAGAAGGTATTTTGAAATATTATGGTTGGAATATGATGCTCATAGTGGTGTGAATAATATAAATGATAGGTTCCTTTTTATAATATATAAGAGGGGCACTAATGGGATTTCATAAATGATTAAAATATACTAAAGTCATTATCTATCCAAATTACTCAAAATAGATAGTTATTTGAATATATGGTATGATGTAGTTAAAATAACATTAACAAATAAAAAGTTTATTGTTTTTGGTGCCCTTTTAAATATTTTATTTTGGTTTAACCCCTTAGTGAACACATTTTAACATTCACCACATCAAGAACATTTTCATTCATAAAGGGTAATAATTTTACTTATAAGACAAATAATTAATCATAAATTGACAAAGTATGAAATTTTATAAAACATATTTTCTAAATTTTCCACTTTTAATATTTCTATAATTTTTAAATAATTAAATAACATGTTATTTTCATAAAATGTCATTTATTACACTATTCATTTAATTTAACTTAAAAGGCATAAAGACAATTTTTTAATTCAAATATAATTCTTCAAAAAATGATATGTTGTATTCATCTATAAAAAATTGGTAACAGTATAAATATCTCAAATTATATTACTTTTATTAGTTTTTAAATATTTTATTTTATTTTTCTAATAATTTAATAGATACTTTTTTCAGCATTGCATAATCATTTAAGGTAAAAAAATAATTTTAAAAATTAAAAATAAATTTCCATTGATCTCAAAATAGACATTTATATTTACTTATAACTTTATTTTTTTTTGAATTTAAACACATGAGATAAATTTAAAACTAAGAGATTTTCATTTTGTGACTTTTTTTTTAAAAATGATATAGTTCATTTCCATTGACAAGTAACCATTAAACATATTAATTTGGAAACTAAGGTAATAAGGGTAGAATTACCTTCATCTAAAAGGAATTATAATGAACAATTAAGGCCTTATCACTCAGTTTTAAACTATATTAACCCGACTTACCCTTTAACAAGGTGATAAATTTTACCATGATTATTATTCATATTGACCAAATATAAAAGGGGAATATTTCTAACACCCTAAAATTTCAAACTATGAAAATCATATTTGATATCATGTATGCCAAAAAACACCAAGCATTGGAAGGAATATAATAGACTAAGAATTTATGATATTTTTACTATTTTAAATAGATTCAATACATTTTATATCTTTCAATGCATACAACACTAATCTTATCTTTCATTACTTGCAATAAAAAGTTTCTTCTAAAGCTTATATTACATGTGAGTCTAGGTTTTACCAAACAACAAAATAATAGTTTATTTAATATGATTGTTATTTCCAATCTGTTGGAATGTGGGTAGAAATAATATTAACTAATTTATGAAAATATGATTTTTATACACATTTATTGTTTACCTATTTATTTTAAATAATAATAATAATCATTTAAAATAAAAAGAAATGTTTTAAGAGAAACTGTATTTTATTAAAAGGAAATTTAGTAATTCTTGGGGCCCATAATTTAAAATTCATTTTTTACATTTTGAGAAAAATTTATTTTAAAATTTTAAAATTTATTTTTTAAATCATAAAACAAAAAATATATTGGGTGAATTTTTGGTATTTTTTTGGGAAGTTTCATTTTTTGATAAATAGTGAAAAATACTATATTTTAATTGAAAAATGCATTTTCATATAAATAATGTATAATGTTAAATTATATTTTTAATTACTTTTAAAGTCAAAACAATTCAATTGTAAATATATTAACCCAATATAGGCCATTGGAATCATTTTATTTATTATTTTTTTATAAGAAACATTTTAAAATTTTGAACCTTTTCACTTTAAAAACCTTTTTTCTCATCACGTCTATGGGATTAACTTTAAATTAAATTCTTATACTTATATGAATTTAATTTGGACAAATGGATTAAATATTTTGAGAAAGAATAATTTATATAATCTAATAATTTTTACTTAATTTTTGACCATAATGATTAGTGAAGACTATTAAAATTAATTATAGTGATTAAGGTAAAAACGAGTTTACTTAGTGTTTAAACTTAAAATATATGGTGTATGAATGAATTAAAACTTTTCTAACACCCATTGGATGGACATGTTTCAAACATATAAATTAACTTTTCTAATTTGGTTTATTATTGAGACCTATTTTTTGTTAAAAATGTGGCTACACCTAACTCTTTTTGAAAAAGATACAAGTGTGACACTCACCTAACTTATAAAAGGCCTCCCCCACTCCTCTCCAATTCACAACTTAAAACAACATTGGTTTTGAAATATCAATCCAAATCACTCCCAAAATTTCATACCCTAATCCTAGAAGCCTTATATTGGGAATAAACATAACCTATGAATGATTTAGTTCAAAACTAAGGAGGATACCTGAAGGAGAGGTAATGATCTTCAACAAGCATCTTTATTTTATTTCCTTCTCCTCTTGTTCAATTTCAATTATACTATTGTTATATAATAACCTCAATATATTAAATATAATGAGATAGTGATATGTCAATGTTATACTTAAAAATAACTGAAATTACATTAAATGGGTTAGAAAATATTCATTCGTGTGTATGGCGGACTACCGCTTCACGAACTGATATCATTCATTTTTCCATTACCAACTTTCTAGTTTAGGAATAATGATAGATTTGTCGATTATATATGATATATATGATATTTATAACATAATTTTACCACTTAATTAACTATTTAATATATATATATATATATATATATATTTTCCTTCCATTTCATAGGAGATACTATAATGTCACTCGTGTGTACGGTGGACTACCGTCTCACGAAGTGATGTGATTTTTCTTTCACTAACGCTTCACATGGAATGAGATAAAGATAAATTTGATAATTATATATGATATGCATGAAATAATTATGATATTCATTACATATTTAACATTCGAGAAATAAAATATATATTATTTTCTTTCTTTCACTTTTACTCATGTAAAGGTTATAACATCATTCGTGTATACGTGGAATACACCCCTCATGAGGCGATGTGACTCTCTTTCCATATATACAACAAATGGATGACATATATAAGTATGATTAAAGAAATAATATGTTAGTTATGTCATTATTATAATTATGAATATGATAGAACTATATAATATACTCAAGAACTAAAAATTTCATGACAAAGAACAAATGTTAAAACAAGGAAATTAAGACCTAAAACAATGAAAATAATGATATAGTATCAATGAACAGGGAATAATATGTCAAAATAGGATCATATATGATATTTTAAATACTAATATTTTTCTTTAAAAAGTTAAAAACATGTTTAAAACAACTATATAGGAATTTAAAGAATATACTACCAAAAGGAAGCATAAGGTAAGAGATTTCATCTCAATTTCATTTCATTGAGACATGTTGTAATGTTATGCACTTAATTTATTTTATGTGATATATATACTGAAACCTTCATATGTAATATCATGAATAATTCATTATTAATGGTATTTTAATTTTAATTATTTCATCTAAGGAGATTTTAATTAAGATTTATCAAGTGGTGAAGAATTTCATAACTCAATTTCTTTTCATTGGATTATATTAATTCTTTATTTGCATCAATTATATAAGATTATGTGTGTAATTAATTTGTAATATCTATTATTTTATTTAATTTTTTTATGTGGATATATAGTTGATACACATATTTAATTCATTGGTTTATTCTTACTTTAATATTATGATCTTTTCGAGGGTTTACTTCACAACCTCATTTTATTCAAGATTATTTACACTGAAATTTCCATTGAATAAAATTATTTAATAATTGTTTAAAAAAACATTTAATTTTATTATCCCATGGTTATTCATAATACTATTAGAGTAATAGTACCCTTTTTTTACTCTCTAGTACTTAAATTATTTGGAAAATGTTTTTAAGAAAATCTAACTTCATTTATCTCCTTGGTTGGAAATATATTTTCTTCTATATTCATGTTTTATAAAAATGTTTCCAAATATATTTTAAACTTTTGAAAATTATTTACTAAATGATATTTCACCAATTTTTACTCTTAAATAAATGATTTCAACGTAATATTATGTCGTTTTCAAAACAATGGATATTTAGATTTTACCAAAAAAGTGAAAGAAAACTTTGTTTTAACATTTATGGAATGAAAATAATTTACATCCATAGTAAAAAATAAAATTTGTTAAATATTATTATATAAGTTTAAAAGGTTATTTTTAAAAGAAAATTATCTTCAAAATTTTATCTAAAATTTTGTTTTAAAAAGTGATTTTCAAAATTATTTTCAAAATGAAAAGGAAATTTTCCCAAAAAATATGTTTTAAACATATTTTTTTGGTATTTCTAAATCTTTAATAACAATAATCTTTTACTCTTACTCCAATAGTTATATGCCTATACTATCATTATTCTTCATCTGGATGATTTATGATTATTTTAACCAAGCATAGTATTGAAATTCGCTTCCTTGATTCATTTTTGTTTTTGTTAACTTTACCTTGAATTATACACTCTCTTTTTGAAATTAAATTTCCCATAAATATCAATATTATTTATCATCAATACATTTATTTCCAAAACCATATACCATTTTTATATATAGTGTTTTCTTGATAGTTGGTTCATTAATCGGGGAAATATTGATAAATATGTATCGTTTACTTAATATGGATATATGATGATAAGGAACATTTTTTATGAATAAAATTGATTATTCGATATATGAGGATTTATTTGGACATTTATGAAATGAGTTTGGGACTATTTAAAGAAATTCCCTTGATGTATTGATAGTCTCTTAGGACAAAATCAGCTGGCCAAAAACCCTTAGTTTTTGTAAATAATTATTATAATCCGTCTTGGGAAATGTTTGTACTGTAGTATGTTTTAAGCAGTCTTGTGATAGGTCTTGAGGGTAAATGTTTAATGAACCTGGGAAACATGACGTTAAAAAATTAAGCATTTCCTTTATCTAGTATTTTAGTTATTAGTATTTGAAATATTTTAACTATGACATTATCTCTAGATGCATTTCATTTTTAGTTATTGATTTAATAGCATGTGTTTTTAGTTATTTACCTTACTATATCGATTATTCCTTATCAATTCATAAAGTCAATATATTTAAATGTAATTTGTGTTCAGTTGTTTACCTTCCCATATTTATCATTATTATTGATCCATGATATCTTTTGTTGTACTTAACCCTTACTAAGCATTTGATATCACCCTTATTTTGTTTCCCTTACATAAAATTCCATGAAGTTTACTATGAAAGATATGTAGTGATATTCTATATAGAATAATGATATTCTCTAAATAAATTATGTTGTAATTTTTTTATTCAAATTAAATGTAAGACTCATATATATATCTAGTTTAACAAAACTACTAAACTATTCGGTCTTTTGAGATGTCTTTCCTTGTATTGTATTCCAATGTAATGGAAGTAAGAATGGGATCCAAGCTATTGGGGTTAGGGTCACTATAGTTGGTATCAAAGGATGTTTAGTGGAAAAATTGAGAAATAGATTTAGGAAAACAATGATTAGGGAACATAACCCTATGGTAGAATTTCAAGATATGTATAGAATATAATTTTAATGTTTTGGTAAGGTAGAGACTATATGGTTTTTCCTATAAATACATCCCTATATAGGTACTACAAGTGGATATGGTTCTGAAACACAGGTATATAGGGTTAATAACTAAGAAAAAGGAATGTTGGGATTGAATTGATCATTAACTGGTACCTAAAAATGATCCTTACTACACACCTGGTTTGACGCTCCTTGGGGATATTCTTATGATTATTCACATTTTATTTACAAACAATTATGAAGTATTTGAATAGGTAATGGAAATGAATAAACTAGGTTAAACCCTATACTAAGGAAGAAATAATGATAAAATAAAACAGATAAAGTATTTATGTGTTAGGATTCAATAATTAAATTATAGATGTATTTTTACTAGTGGTATTTTGTGATAAGAATAATGAAACAACTCAGGATTGGATTAAATTTTTGAATCACATGTGTCTTCATAAACTTAAGAGTTAAAAATTCCATCATAATTTTATGAGATTAAGATTTATCATAAGTTTAAAGTCATAAATAACCCTTTTAGGTTTTAATTTATGAGAGTCTACAAATATTATGGATGTTATCAGAAAAATTTTCAACAAGCATATATTTTAGAAGAAATTTTATTTGAGGAATAATGCCTTTAATTTTGTAGTAATAAGTTTAAAGGTATTGATAACCATTAGGGATGATATTATCATTAATGAAATTGTAATAATAGACAAATAATATTATTAGACTTTAACTTTTTTTATTGAAAACCCTAGAAAAAAGGTTACTTAATGATTAATTTTATTTCAAGTATTTCCACCATGTTGTTTTTGGAAAATTATTGGAATTATATTAATATGGTATCAGAAAAATGGAAACTCACATGATGTGTGAAAACACATCCCATCTTTCAAGGTGATGAGGATTTAATCCATGATTGATGGCTAATAAGGGTTTCACACCTACTACTAGATTACATGATGTCCCGGTTAATGTGTCATTACTTATAACGAAACTATTGGAGAAATAAATATTAATAATGAACTAAATATGTTTTATTTGATGTTTAGAGATTAATTTATTTACCATATTGGTTTTTAAAATTAGTTAGAGAAACATGGAAAAAATTTTCACTCTTTTATAGATCTTATGATCCATTAAAAGTGAATTTTAGTGCTTCATGCATAAAAAGATCATTTTTTGGATATCCATTTCTTGAAGTAAGGGATTTACTAGAAATTGATCAAATAAAAAACATAAGATAAAATTGAGTCTATGAAATAGAAAAATATCAAGTAAGTATATTTATTTTTATTAGTATACAGTAAAATAATCCCTCGATGTTTAGAAAAATGTTATGGAAATAAAATTTTCTCCTCTTACTATAATTTCTTATGATATCAATGATCTTTTCACACCTATTCGATTTTTGGTTTGGAGGAACTTAACTTTATATTGATTTTTTACATTCTTATTATCAATTAACTCAATCATTCTCTATAAATATTTATGATTTTATTTTATGTCTATATCATCACTTTCCACCAATGTTATTCTAGTCAAAAACCTAGATATGTGTTATTCCATATGACCTTTGTACTTTCATTTATCTATTATTAAGGGAATATTTTATTAACTCTATTAGGTTGTGTTTTTTTTTCAAATAATGGTATTTTCAAATGTCAAACCATTTACCAAGATTAGGATTAAATTTTGAGGACACAATTTATTTAAGTTGGGGAGAATATAACACCCATAAAATTTTAAATATGAAAATCATATTAGATAGCATGTATGACATGTAATACCATATATAGAAAGAAATATGGAATCCTAATAATTTTGGATTTATTTAATCTTTTAAATAAATTCAATACATTCTATAGATTTAAATGCCAAAAAAAATCAGTTTAGATT
This sequence comes from Viscum album, assembly GCA_963277665.1. Lineage (NCBI taxonomy): Eukaryota > Viridiplantae > Streptophyta > Magnoliopsida > Santalales > Viscaceae > Viscum > Viscum album. The sequence continues at coordinate 1,452,216,467 of OY728128.1, forward strand.
ACATTACATGCAATAACAAGTTTCTTTAAAATATTACATTAAACACAAGGTTGAGTTTTACCAAATAAAAAAATACAATAAATATAATTATTTAATGTAATAGTTATATCCTAGCCATTGGAATGGTGGGTATAAATTTTATTATGTAAATTATGAAATTATATATTTTATACACATTTATTGGTTATATATTTATTATAAAAAAATTTATATAAAATAAATAGAATTTGTTTTGAAGAAACTATGTTTTTATAAAAGGAGGTTTACTCATGCTTAGTGCACATAATTTAAAAGTAATTTTTAAAATTTTTATAAAATTTATTTTTAAAATTAAAATTAATTTTTTAAACTGGATCCCCAAAATTAACATATCTTTAATTTTTTGTATTTTCCTATGATGTTTCATTTTTTTATGAATAGTAAGAAAATACAGGATTTTAATTAAAAACTGCCTTTTCATTGAAATAATTTATAATTATAAATGATATGTTGATTTTTTTAATGTCAAAATATTTTAATTATATATATATATATTAATCCAATATATTTCATTGGAATCATTTTCATATTGAAGTTTGATATAAAAACATTGCAAACTTTTTATCATTTTCACTTTAAAAACTCACTTTCTTATCAAGTACGTGGTATTAATTTTAAATTAAATTATACCAATTCTGTGAATTTAATTTGAAAAAATGTATTCTATATTTTTAATCTGAACAATTTATATTATCTAATAAGTTTACCATAATTTTTTTACATAATTATTAGTGAAAATAGTTAAAATTAATTACAATGATTAAGGTAAAATTGGGTTTACTTAGTGGTTAAACTTAGAATATAAGGTATCAGAATGACCCAATAATTATCTAAAACCCATTTAATAGAAATATTTCAACTTTATTAGTTCATTTATTATATTTGATTCATTATTTAAACCTATTTTTAGGTAAAAACATGGGCACACCTAACTCTTTTAAAAAAATTACATGTATGTCACTCACCTATCTTATGAAACCCCTCCCCCTATCCTCTCTACTTTACATCTTAAAACCACTTTAGATTGGCCATGAACTATAAAAATTACTTCCAAATATCCCTCTACTTATCCTATAATCCTTATCATGGGAATAAAACCGAGCTAGTAAGGATTTAGTGAAAATCTATTGTGGATACCAGAAGAAGAGATAATATTCTTCAATAGACATCTTTATTTTTTTTTGATTCTCCACCTACTTCAATTTATATTATACTATGATTATATAATAAGATCAATGTATTCCATATAATGAGATGTTTTTATTTCAAGTTTATAGCCTAAAACTACACATACATCTATTAAAAGGGTTATGGAGTCATCATTTGTGTGTACGACAGACTACCACCACGTGAACCAATGTCATTTGTTTTTTTATTACCACATTTTAAGTACAATAATAATGTTGTATTTATAGTTTTTATATGATATATATGATATTTATAAAAACATTATACCTATTGAGTAACTAATTCTGTAAGGCCCCTACCTTAAACATTACATAACATTGAGTTTAAGTCAAGAATTCACATTGAGGATCTTTTCATGTTTAGAGTTTTAGAGAATTAGGCCATAACTATTAAATTTCATTTTAATAATTAAAAAGTATAAACTTATAATCTAGTCATTTTTTTAACAAAAATAAAACTCCTTAAATAAAACAAGAGTTCTTTTCTTGATATAAATATTCTTGAATACTTCCTTTCTCTTCCCCTTCCTTATACCCTCTAAAAAACATTTCAAAAACTTGGGATGAACATTAAAAGCTCAGTAAGGGTTATAAAATAAATAAAGAAAACATTAGTCCATCAATACATACAAATCAATGAAATCATATTTGTCAATAATAAAACAAAATCTCTTTAACATACCTCACAAAATCATAAAATTTATGAATAACACATAGAAATAATAAATCACAAAGGTAACTTGTGGCATCCATATCATACTTACATAGTAGTTTTCATATCTAAATAGGGAGTTACATTTGGAATACCCATCACAGTATATTACCTAAATATCTTAGAAGAAAAATTATCGTTTACCTCTATCATGTTACCCAATTCATTGGAGAGCTATCTTGGGCTCACCCTCCATAGGTTTATCACAGAAACACCTATATACGTAAACAACACCCAAGAACCATAACATAATCATAACACATGAACAAGAATAAACGAAAGATAAGATTTCCACATTAAAATCACAATATAACATTTCAATATATTGAAATAATCAATGCATTATCAAAACCATTTTCAATACCAATATACATAAAAATAGTATATAGTATTTATTTTCCTTTTAAAAACACTACAGCTTGTTAAGGAAGCCACATATCAAATAATGCTCGCGACGACGGAAAGGTCGTTGTCACCATATACGTTAAAAAAATTATTTTTTTATTTAGTAAATTGATTCGTATAGAAAAGGTTCCATTTGAATTAAATTAAAAGTCAAATGGATTTATAAAACATATAAAGGAAATTCATGTATAAATCAAAGTATGCCTCAATGAAAGGAGATTGAGACGAAGTCCCTTACAAAGATATTATCCTTAGATTAAGGATAAATATATGACACAATTACGCGTGACAAATATACATACACCCAATATAAATGGATATTAAGTGTAAAAAAATGAGAGTTAATTCACAGATATTCTTGTAATAATAAAACCAATGACATGGATATTTAACTCAATGAAATGAGATTGATTTAAGATTTCCCTTACAAAAGTCCAGAAGCCTAACAACATCACTTAAAAATTCATAAAATGAGTTGATGAGAGAGAAAAGGGTATATAATAACTTTTACATAAAATGTACAGCAATAAGGATATATAAGAACATATCCCAACATAATAAAATGAAAATTAAAAGACATAACATTAAATATGTCTTTGACTATAAGGGAAGGGTGAAAGGTTCCCTTACAATGATCATTTTGTAAATAAAATAAATTGACTATGTATATTCACTATAAGCACACATAAATCAAGTATAAATACAATATAAGATATCAAAATTCATTTCTCATATAATCATAGCACGAAAAGAAGTAGAAGATTAATCAAAATAATGGAATTTGGGTTAAGAAGTTCCCTTACCTCGAGCCCAATTTGTCTCGTATGTTCCTTGTTCTTACAGAATAATAAAATTAGATTAAGTTATACTTTATTAAGAACCTTTTTAAGTTTATTATTCATTTTATATTACTTATTACTATGTTATAAACATTAAATAATTATTTAAGTTAATATCAGTCGTTTTGTCGATATTGGGTACTTGAGTCGGAAATGAACTTGTTATAATTATAAATTGTTCATGATGTCAAAATTCCATTATATCAGGAATGATATTAATGATTTATATATCATATAAATATCATATATATCCATTATATATGTATTCTTAATATTCCATGACATTTGGATATAATAAATGAAATACATCATTCATGGAGACGGTAAGTTGTACATACGCATGAACGCTATTTTCATTTCTTTTTCATATTTAAAGGAATGAAAAATAAATGATAAATAAGTATATTATAATTAAATTATAATATATATTACATATATATTAAATAAATTCATGAATTTCATCCTTTATACGTTCCATGTATAGCATGAATGAGTCATATCACTTTGAGGGGGCGATAGTTCGCACTTCCTCAAATGAAATTATCATATTTATACAACATGAAAAGCATAAAGTTATATTCTAAATGATAATTAAATAAGAATATAGATAAAATAAATATCATAAATATCATATAAAATTATATTTCCATCGTAATGTCTACCATAAGGGGTGGTAGGATAATATTGAACAATCATCATTTCATGAGGCAGTAGTTCACCATCCACAGAAACAATATGTTATATACCCATTAGATGGAGGTGTGTGTAAGTGTAGTTATAATACTTATCATAAAGACATCCTAGTATATTGAGGATACTGTTGATATTTTTTAATCAAAGAATAATAATATAATAGATAGTGAAGAAGTAAAATAAAATAAGAGAACTTGAGAGAAGATGTTACCTCTAAGTCGGGTAAATCCCTTTGGTTTGAACCAAAAGGCTTTATTGAAGTGACTTATGACTAAGGTAAGGATTATAGGATGAATATAGGGATTTTGGGAGATTATTTGTTTAGAGTTGGATGATACAAGGTGCTTTAGAGGAGTTACTAAATGGGTTGGGGTGAATCCCTTTTATAAGAGAGAGGAGGTACTATTTAGAAGAGTCTAGAAATATTATTTTATTATAATTTTATTTTAGGTTTTTAAAGGATAAAAAGTTATTTAAGTCTAAGATAATATGAGGATGGATCTAAATACTTTAAACCAATAGGTTTTAGACAATTTAGATCATAAAATTAACCTTATCTTTTAGCTTTATCCCTTAGTTAACTAATTTAACTTTTACCATGTCTTCTTGTATATTCATATTATATAGTTAATATACTTACTATAAAATGACAAAAGAACATCAAGTGGTTAATTAATTATATTTATAACATTATCCAAGTAATTTTACCGAATATTAGATTTTTTAGGATTTTTATATCATTTAATAAAATAATATTTTTTTAAAAACTCATTTATGTCAATTTTGATACTCTTTAGTAATTGATTTTTTTAAAGTGATAACAACTTGATTCATTAAAATAAAATCATTTAAATAAAAAATAATATGTCATATTTATACATAAAATTATTGGATGGCATAAAAATTTTCAAAATAAATTTATTTTTAACATTTATAATATAATTTATTTAAATAATTCATTAACAGGGTAATCACTACATTACCATTGTGTCATAAATAAATTTATTTACATAATGCCTAAAAACTATAAATAAAATATAATGATGTAGTAAATATTTTTATATTCCTCATTAATATTTATATTAAAATATATCAATTATATAACCCCACTTTAAAATTGGTTTAGTAAAAAGATTCATGTTTATGATATTTTTATTTTTACATTAAATAAAAAGTTATTAATGTCACTATCTTATCCAAGTGGCTTTCAAAAGCCAAAATTATCACCCAAGGATTTTATTGGTCATCCATGACTTATCCAATAAGTTTATGACAAGTTTTAAGATAATTTTATACTATTATAATATCATTTTTACCTTGAATTACTCTATTTACCTTTAACCGTGGATTTTTTTTCCGAAAGTTACTATTCGCCAAAAAATTATTTTAATCCTTTTAGGACAAATTTTTTACCCTAATTAAAACCATGTATATCATATTTTTTTTAAATTCAATTCACAGATGAGTTAAAATTATGTTTAAATGAAAAAGTTAGGTTTTAACTACTATGCAATACTTTTCACTATTCATCAAAAATTGAAAGTTTTCAAAAAAATATCAAAAATTAACCCAAAGATAATTTTGATATTCCAAATTCCAAAATTATGTCTATTTTACTAAACTAAAAACATATAAATTTCATTAATTAATTTAAAATTAATTCCTGTTGTTAAAACCAGAAAGTGTGTTTTTAAGAAGTAAAAACCACCAAAAGATCGACATGTGTTTATGTCCAATTTAATAGAGAAATTACTTCAAATGAAAAAAATTTGATTAAATGAAAAAAATATAATCTAATTACAATTTAATTAAAATGAAAATCTAATTATATAAATAAATTAGGTGAAAAGACAGTTTTGACTTAAAATGCAGTATTTTTCACTATTCATTAATGAATAAACTTTATGAGAAAAATACAAAAAATTTACCCAAAGTAAATTTTTATGTCCCAATTCTAAAGAAGAAGTTTATTTTTTCAAATGGAACATATAAAATTTAAAAAAACTATATTTAAAAGGGTTCTCCATCAAAAGGTAGTAAATCAACCTTTTAAAGGATATTAGAGTATTTCATGCTTAAAATCAGATTCATTCTTATTTTAAGCCTCTTAAATTTATTGGATAAATGTTAAGACATTTAAAAAACATGTGTAATAATAATGTAGTTAGTTATGTTCATTCCCAGTAATACAAAAATTATGCATTAACTACTATTTAAAATAATAATAATATTATATTATTTTTTAGTATAACTCAAAGTTGTGTGCAACATACGATTTCAAAGAAACCCATTGTTGCGTGTTGAGTATGAAATCGAACAAAGTGTCCTATTTAACAAAAAATTAATATCTTATTCATAAATATTAATAGATATGAAAAAATTATTATTCTATATATACCTGGGTCCTTACAAATGCATTTATATATCTTTCTCATTCCATTCTGAAGGATATATAATGACGTCGCTCATGTGTATGGAGGACTACCACCTCATGAAGCGATGTGATTCGTCTTTCACTAACGCTTCACATATAAGGTGATAAATATAAATTTAATGATTATACATGATATAAATTACATAATTATTATGTTAATGACATATTTACCATTCTTGAAATATAATATATATCATTTTTTTCTTTCATTTTGATTCCCTTAAAGGTGATAACATCATTCGTGTGTGTGTGGAATAATGCCTACATGAAGTGATGTGACTCTCATTCCATCACCAGTCTAAATGGATGATATATATATATATATAAGTATAATTAAAGAAGTAATATGATAATTATTCCATGATTATAATTATTTAGATGATATAACGATATAATATTCTCAATGAATGAAATATTCTTGAAAAATAACAAATGAGAAATTAAGAATATTAACACCCAAACAATGAAAATAATGAAAGAGGATTAACAAATGGGAGATAAGATGTTATTAGAGAATCAAATATTATATTTTAATTATTAAAATGGTTTTTTAATAAGTTAATAACCTATTTAAAACTACTATACATGAGGTTAAATCTTGTATAACCAAAAAAAAGTGTGAGGTAAGGGATTTCATATCAATTTCATTTCATTAAAGCATATTGTAATTTTATACACTTAATTTCTTTTATGTGGTTTAGATACTTTCCCTTTGATGTATAATATCATGATTAATTAATTATTCATGGTATTTTAAGTTTCAATTTGAATTATTTTATCTAAGTATATTTGAAATAAGAGTTACCTAGTGGTAAAAAATTTCATAGCTCAATTACCTTTAATTGAGTTTTATTAATTCCTTATTGTAGTTAATATTATAAGATTATGTGTGTAATAAATCTTAATATCTATTTTTTTCTACTTGTTTTATGTTGATTTAATGTTGATACACATTATTGATTCATTAGTTTATTCTCACATCAACATTATGATCTTTGAAAAGGTTTACTTCACAATCTCATTTTATTTGGGATTGTTTACAATGAAATTTACATTGAAGTAAATTATTTGAATTTTTTTTAATAAAACCTATAATTTTATTCTACCCTAGTTATTCATAATATTTTTCAAGTAATAATTCAATTTTTCCACTATTTAATACTCAAATTTTTTAGAAAATGTTTTTAACAAAATCCAACTTCATTTCTCTCTTCAGTCAGCAATCTATTTTATTCCAAATTTATATTTTATAGAATTATTTTCAAAAATATTTTAAATTTTTCAATAAGATTTATTAAATTATTTTCACACATTTTTTACTATTTCAAAAAATTCATAGGAATCTTATGTCATTTTCAAAACAATTACTATTTTTATTTTACTGAAAAAAGTAAAAAATTATTTTAACATGTACATAATGAATGGAATTTCTAGTAGTCGTGGAGAATTAAATGTCATAAATATTATTCTATAAGTTTCATTGGTTATTTTCAAAGAAAATTATTTTTCAAAATATTTTCTAAAGTTTTATTTTGAAAAATTTATTTTCAAAATGATTTTAAAAATGAAAAGTATATTTTCATCACGAATTTTTTAATGATATTTTTATGGTATTTATAAATCATCAATGAAAAAAACACTATTCTTACTCTAATGGGTATATTTTGATACCATACTTATTCTTCCTCTAGGTGGTTTATAATTATTTTGACCTAGGAAAATATTGACATTCACTTACTTGATTCATTTTTGTTATCATTAACATTACCTTGAATTATTAACTTTATTATGGAAATTAAATTTACCCTAAATTTCAATATTATTTATCATGGATAAGTTTATTTCTTAAACCATATACTATTTTTACATACGGTTTATGCATGAAAGTTGTTTGATTAACTGGGGAAATATAGATAAATTTTTATCATTTACTGAATACTGATACTTAATGATAAGGCACATTTTTTATTAATTTAATAAATTATTCGATATATGAGGAATTATTTGGAAAGGTATGGCATAGGTTGGGGACCATTTAAAGAAAAAACTTTTATGTATCAGTTCTCTCATGAGATGAAATCAGTTGGACACAAACCCTTCACATTTGTATCCAAGTTGTTCAAATTGTCTTCTGAAAAAATTTGAAAATAGTATATTTTAAACTGTCTTGTGAAAGTTCTTGATGGAAAATATTTCACGTACCTGGGAAACATGACATCTAAAAATTAATCATTTCCTTCATTCAGTATTTTAGTTATTACTATCAAAGAAGATTATCACTATGTCATTATCTTTAGATTCATTTCATTAAAAGTTATGGATTAAATTGCATGTATTTTTAGTTATTTACCTTTCCATATTGATTATGAATTATCTATTCATGTAGTCAAGTTATTTAAATTGAATTAGGGTTCAGTTATTTACCTTTGGATGTTTATTATACCTATTGTTCTGTGATATATTCCATTATACTTAACCTTTACTGATCATTTGAGCACATGTTTATTTTTTTCCATTCTATAGGATTCCATGAAGTTTACTATATCTGATATGTATGGATATTATAGATGGAAAAAAGATATTATCAAAAAACTTATGTTGTATTTTTTATATTCAAATGTAATGTAGGGAACATGTATCATCTAGTGTATTGAGACTACAAAAGTATTCAGTCCTTCAGGATGTGATTCTTTATATCTTATGTCAATGTAATTATAACATGCACTATATATTGGATTTTGGGGTTGGGGTAGCTATAATATTTACCAAATTTTAACCTCCTAATTCGAAATATAGAATTAAATTTATCAAATTCAACACTTAAAATTGGAAGAAATTAATATTAAAATAAGCACCCAGAACATTAAAAAAATACTTTTTTTATTATATTTTTAAAAATAAAACTTTTTTAATTATTATCCCATTCATATAAAAATATTAAATTAATGTTAAAATATTTTATTGAATATATAATATATAAATTTTCTTGAAATAATTCACCAATTTTTATTACATTAATTTATTAATAGCATAATACATTATGCTTATAAAAACATTTTTTCATAAAAAAATATTTTTTTATTTTCAAATATTTTTTATTTTTATTTATAATTAATTTATTACCAATGAATTAATTTTATGCATATATATACTTAATTTTTTCATAATTTAATTATTTATATTCATTTATGCTAATCCAATATCTAGGTGATAATAATATTTTATTATTATATCACGATTTGTTTAAACTTGGAGTTGTGTGTAGTGAAAGATATAAAAGAACTTGAACTTATTTGAAAAATATATATACTTAATAAAATTTTAGGGTGTAAAATTATATCCAACTTAAAATTAAATTTTCCCTCAAAATTAATCACCATGATACAAATAAATGAGGATATCTTTGTTTCATCGTATCCTCAGGTTACCATATAGATACTTCAAATTTTGGATTCCTCTAGAGAACTTTCACCAGGTGGATAGTCTTATTTCCTAGAGATGTATATCTATGATCTGAGATTTATACCAGTTTTTATTCATAATAAATATCATTATCTAATATGGGACCTATAATTTCAGTACATGTGATAGTTCAGGTATGTACTACCATAGGAAAGATACATGGAACACATTGTGAACTTGAGAGAGGTTCGGTGGAAGTGAAAAGAGATAGCTACCATCCCTACTCACTCAAGAATCTCAAAGGGGCCAATATATATAGGGATAAAATTTCCTTTCTTCAAAGATATCATAACATTAATCCATGTATAAATTCATTGAAATGACTTCTCACCATATTCAAACTTCAAATCATATCAACAATTATCAGTATAACATTTCAGTCAACTCTGAGCTACCTTAATGTGATGTTGAATGGCTCAAAATTTATCATTTATTTCCTCATATAGAATAGGTACAAATAGATTTATTTCTATAACCTCATTCCATCAAGATATAATCCACAACTTCTTTACATAGAGGGCTTCATAAGGCACCATCTAAACTATCAAGTGAAAACTATTATTCTATAAAAACTCTACTTGATAAAGGCATTTATCCCAACCACATTTCAAATAAATATAAAAGGATAAAAATATATACTCTAGGGTGTGAATCGTTATCTCAGAATGAGAGTATATATGAGGATGATACACCATCAAAAAAATTATCTCTATATCCAAAGCCTGCTGAAGACTTCTCTAGAACATCAAGGTAAACCCTGGATCCCAATTAGATATTGTCGAATGTGGTACTCCATGAAATTTTAACACTTATTTATATATTCTAGAAATATGAATATGTGATAATTATTCTCTAATGGAAATGAAGTGTTCTGAGTTTATAAGGTAATTGACTACAAACCAAATAGTATTGTGTCTTTTAGAATTTTGGGTGAGTCTGATGAAAAACTCCACGGTGATGTTTTTCAATTTCTAATCTAGTATATATAAAGGTTTTAACATCCCTTTAGGATTTTGTCTATCAACCTTAAATTTTTAACATATTGAGAATTGATACATATATCAAAAAATATCTCACTTCATGTAGTACAACTAGAAATACTCTTTCAAATATATACAAATCTTTGTACTTCCATGATTAATAGATAATGATGAACTGTTATCCTCATCCAAAAAATCCTTCCTCAATTATGGTATGGATATAACACATAAATGGTTCATGGAATTTATCATTCCTTCATAACAATAGTTAAACTTGGGAACATTCATCACCTTATTTTATAGTTCTACATCATAATTTTGTTCCACTTTAATATTCACATGGATAAATTATTGAACACTCATTTGAGAAAGATAAGATTTATCCCCTTCTATTAAAATTTCAAGATACATCCTATTCAAATCCATAAATATTGGATCTTTTTTATCCTCATACTAGATAAGATATCATGATCCTTTCAACTTGCATTATTTTACACATTTTTCACTTTTCTAGGGTGGTATTTTATTTATTATTCATAATTATTAATCAGTACTAATCGTATTATCTAGAACATATTCAACTATTTTTGTGGGAAAATATACTTTAAAATTTTATGATAATCATATATATCACACCTTTCTCCAGAAATATAATTCCTTTATATCTTTAATTTAAAAATTAATAAATCTAACTCCAAATCATGATTTGGGTAACTTTTCTTAGGAACCTTCAATTAGCTCGAGGCATAAGATATTACAAGATCATTTGACATGATAATGAATCCCAATCCCTTTTTTGATGCATCAGTATAGATTATAAAAACTTCTTCACTATAGGGTCAAGTAAGAATAGGTTCACTGGCTAACCTTCTATTCAGGTCCTTGAAATTTTCATCACAATAATCTATCCAAAAGAACTAACCTCCCATTCAAGTTAAATTGAAGATTAAATTAGGTAGTCATTATAAATTATAAAAAATCACTGATAATATACACAAAAGAAGAACACTATATATCTTAGTCATAGTGGTTGGTCTGGGGAAACATTAAATAACATATATATTTGATGGATCTACCAATATAACCTCATTTGAGAATATATGACCCAATAATGAAACCTTCAGAAGGTAAAAGTCACACTTGATAAATTTTTCAAAAAGATTATCCTTCCTCAAGGTATTTAACAAAATTCTCAAATTATATTAATTCTCTTACTTTATATTTTAATATATAATAATATCACTTATAAAGACTACTACAAACTGATTAAGGTAATCTCTATAGAATCCATTCATTAATTCCATGAATATAGTAAGGGTATTAGTAATACTAAATTGAATCACTATAAATTCATAGTGTACATACCTAATATGGAATGTTTCTTTTGTATATCCTACTTATTAACCCTCAGTTTATGGTATCTAAGACAAAGGTAAATAATAGAAAAATATTGAGCTCTGTATGTTTGATAAAATAAGTCATCAATATAGGGTAGATGTAACTTTTTCTTGATTTTGATCCTTTTAAGTTCCTAATAAGCAATTAAAAGTCACATTGATACAATACTCTTCTTAAAAAAATAACCGGTTCACCACATGGTGATGAATTTGGCTGAATGAATTCCTTTTAAAGATTCTATTGGATTTTCTTCTTAAATTCCTCCTACTCAACTAGGGCCATTCTATATAGAGTTTTTGAATTAAGTGGAGAACCATGTATGAGTTCTATTAATAACTCAACTTCACAATTCAGTGTAACACTAAGAAATTATTCCACAAATACATCATTAAATTTCCACACCATATACATATATTTGATGTTTAGTTTCTTACCAAACATCTAAAATAAAAACCCATTTTTGTATAGGAATCATGACCAATGTGATGGATGTAATTTCAATCTAAATTTCATATTTATCATCGCACTAATATAAGATCATAGGTTGGTTGAAAATATCAAATATATATTCCATTATTTGGAAATTGATGTGGGATTTATGTATATAAAGTCAATCCAAACCTAAGATAAAATCAAATTCAACTAGAAGAAAAATAACAAGGTTTATAAGAAGCACATTATCACAAAATTAAACTACATAAGAATCGTGGACTTGATATGTGATTATCACACAATTAAGGGTTTTATATACAAATTTAAAAACTAATTTTTGAATTTATAAATTGATATTCTTTGAGACTTTTATTAATATACATGAATTAATATAACTATTCTCAAATAGGGTACTTCAATATTTGAGTTTTACTATAACCACCTCAACTTTATCATTATATATTTAATCCTATAGTAAAACTAAAATGGTTAGTATACCCATGAGTAACCATTGATCAGAGTGACCAATAATGAAAAATAATTCATAGTATTCTTAAATATTGACACCTTATTTTCAATCGATGAAACCATAGGTTTATAATAGGTCATTCAGAATCATTACCAAAATAGAAGGATGTTCTCATATACTTAAACTTACCCCAAGCGTTATTACTAAATTTTTCTCATCCTAGTTTTAAAATATGGCTAAACCATGACCGAATACCAACAATAGTGACCAATACTTTTCATACATACATATTTCATGCTAATATTCAATATATAACATAATGCTCCATATAATAATCATTTAGGTCTAGTTCCTTTGAAAACATGGATATATAAATAATTGGTTAATATGATATCTACGCCATCTCTAATTTCATTCTTTATAACTATCACCCTTATTACACATATCATAATTAATACCTTTATTAATAACCTCTAAAAAGGAAACATAAGAAAGAGTAATCCTAGATGACCAGTAAGGGTAAACAAGGGAGATACCAATATAAATGAGCATAAGATTATAAGAACATGATAATAATATTTGAAAAAACATAAAATGAATATCAAATATCTAAATATTGAGTCCTAGAATAAATCTTAGTATTTCATAAGACAGGAATCATAAAGGAATCAAAGAACATGATCTATAAGAGAAAAACATTTTCATAATATATAAGTTTTTAGAATATACATAAGAATATAAAATAACTTCCTAAGTAGTCAAGGATCACTAAAAAGACTATAACAATGGATTTGTTTTAATATCCAAACAATCACACTATTCAAGGTTCACTCCCAATACTATCATAGTGTGTTCGGTTCACTCCCCAAACCATTATAGTATTCAAGGTTCACTCATAAGACTATTATAATGGACATATTCCCTTACTAAACTGGGTTCACCCCCCATTCTAGTCATGTTTATCTCATGAGATATCAAACATTATCCAATAAATAAGAGGGACATATAATCATTTTCCCATCCATTACATAACTAAAATAATAGATATGTGTTCCAAAAGTTCATAAAACATTTATCATATTACAACACAAGAAAATAAATGGGTTTCATATGAATTTCATCATAGCATAATCTATGGAAAAGAAATAGGTTTCATAAAAATACCATCATAAAAAACATAATACATACATAAGAAGAATAGGAATGGTATCCTAGGATCATATCTTTAGTCAGTTATAAGTTAAATCATGGGTTTTCCTTTGATGAATAGGAATACCATTACAAGATCATTAAAACATTTTTGAGGGAAAAAATATTTACACTTTGAAAATAAATTTTCAAAATATAAAAAATTTCAAAATATTTGGGAAAATTTTTATTTGAAAATAAACTTATAAAAATATAAATTTACATTCAAATCATTGTTTGTACATGATGGTGGAAAATTCAGTTTATGTCATATAAGTTAAAAGAAAACATTATTTTCTGTTTTTTAAAAAATGTAAAAAAGTAAATTATTTGGAAAATGATTAGAATATTACTCTTAAAACATTTTTTTAAAAATTAAAACATGGGTAGAAATGAATTTAAACAATTATAAGATAATATTGAAAACCTTATTTAAAATATTCTTTGAAAACATGGATATGGAAGAAAGATTTTTTCTGACCGAATAGAGAAATAATATCGATTTTCCTTAGAACATATTTTTAGAATCTTGAGTACATAAGAAGATGAAAATGAAAGGAAAACATGTATTCATAATAAATAACCATATGAGAAGAAAATTTATGAGTTTATTGAGAGTTATATCACAATAATTCATCATTAGAATCATAATAATAAAAAATATGGACAAAAAATTATATTGTAACATGAAACCCTTATTTCTTTGGTAGCATTTGAATAATAATCACCATAAAATAAATAAACTTCTATGTATATTTAAATCACCATAAAATTCATAATAATAATAATCATAAAATAAATTCATGGGTAGTATATTCCCCAAATAAGAGAAACAAGTGGTGAATATATCATGTATATCACAGAAATAAAAGTGAGATGAAAATATTTTACCTCATGTCCAACTTCCATTGTACGTGGTAAAACCTCATGTATAATAAATATAGGTTTATTGAAAAACTTTTCTATAATAATGATCCAGTATATAATACCATATATTGTTTTCTTATAACTTTTTATCACCCATTTATTAATGATTCTTTATTAAAATCATTGTTCCGAGTGATATCTACTTTGTTTTTTATGTATGTTTTGGTAAGGTAGTTTTGGTCCATGTAATTTTATCCTTATTATAGAATATTTAGAATATTGATCAGGATATAAATATAATATATATTCATTATTGACATATTTATTATCATCCAAAAAATTAGAGATAGAAAAATGGATTACATCGTTCATGAAGATGTTAGGTCATACGTAAGCATGAACGATATCTTCAATTTTCAACATATGTAGCAAAAGAAAGGTAGATAATAATTCAAATTTATATAAAAATTATTATATCATATATATATATATTATATTTATTAAATATATCCATATTAACATCCAAGTAAACTGTAAATGAAAAACGAATGACATCACTTCATAGAGGTGGTAGTCCACATATATGCATGAGCAATGTTATCATTTTCCAACAGATTGTAAGGTAAAAAGATATATTTTATATAATTATTATAGAATTATAATTAGTTTATATTTATTATATAAAAACTTTAAACCCATCATAATCAACATCCATTAAATATGGCGATGGAAAATGAATTGTATCGCTACATGGGGATGGTAAGCCTTACATATGCACGAGTGATACTTTCACTTCCCATTTGATGGGAATAAGGGTTGATAATAGAGATTTCATAATAATAATAAAATTTAAGTATAATTATTTTAATTTATTGATTTTTTTATGATAAATACAATATAATTATATGAGTTGAATCAGAATTTAAAATAAAGTGATCGATTATGGTAATTATTTCTTCTTTGAAATGACTCCTTTAGATATCCTCTTAAGGATCATAGGGTTGGTCTTTTGGGAAGTCCATAACCTCTATAATGTGGTTAAGGAAGTTTATAATGGATATTGGTAGAGTATGGTTGAGATATAAGGAACAAAGTGGGGTGGAGAAGATAATGAACAAGTGCCGTTTTTATAAATGAGGGGAGGGGTACTCTTTGGATTTCTTAAAAGATTAAAATATAATAAGCTCATTATATATCAAAATGAACCAATATGGAAAGGTATTTTAAGATAAGGTATTTTGGGGTTGAAATATCATTAAATAATAAAATTTAGATAGGGTTTGGTTTTATTTTAAACCTTATATCCTGGTTTAACCTGTTAGTTAACAAATTTTAACATTAACCACAATGCCAATTTATTCACTTTTAAAGGGTTATAATTTTACGTATAACATAAATATTGAATAATAAATTAAAATATAGTGACATTTTAGATCATATAATATCACAATTTTCCTCTTTCAATATTTTTGAATTTTTTGAATAATTTAATAGAATTTTCTTTCGATAAAATATCATTAAAGTCAATTTTGGCATTATTCATTTAATTTGAATTAAAATAATTAAATACAAAAAATAATTAAAATATAATACTTAAAAAAACTAATATTTCATATACATATATAAAAAATGTGGAACACTATAACTCACTCAAATTATATTACTTTTAATATTTGTAAAATCATTCATTTTATTTTTCTTATAATTCAATAAATACTGCATCATCATACCAGAAGCAGTTAAGGTAACAAAATAATTTATAAAAATTACAAATAAATTTCTATAATTAACATAATTTCATTAATCTAAAAATATAAATTTATATTCTTTTATAACTTTCTACTTTCCTAATTTGGATACATAAGAGATATTTAAAACTAAGAGAGTGACATTTTTCAAATTTCTTTAATTTAAATATTATATAGGTTATTTTCATGGAAAAATTGTCCATTAAAAAAATAAATTTTCAGAATAATTTGATAATGGTAGAATAAAATTCAATAAATAAGAATTATGATGAAGAATTATGGCCTTATCACCTAGTTTTAACCTTGATTAACATGATTTACCATTTACTGAGGTGATAAATTTTACCATAGTTACTGTTCATATTAACCAAAAATAAAAGCGGCATATTTACCAAATTTCAACCAACTAATTCCAAATATTGAATCTATTTTATATAATTCAATGCTTATACAGGGAAAAAATTAATTTCTAAATAAGTGTGCAAAACATGATATAAACTGCTCTTTTTAAATACATTTCTATCAATAAAACTTGGTTTATTTTAATAACATATTTAGAATAATATTAATTGAATGTTAAAAAAAATTATTGAATATATCATATCTAAATTTCATTAAAATAATTGTCCAAAATTTATTACATTAATTTATTAACATAAAAATATATTTTTATATAAAAATAGTTTTTCAGAAAACAAATATTTTTTTTATTTTCCAATGTTTTTTTATTTTTGTTTATAATTAATTTATAAATAATAAATTTACTTTATACATATGTAAGAAATTTTTTTTCATAATTTATTTAGTCTTAGTCATACCCGCCAATCCATCAGCTTTTTGATAATAATATTTTTATTATTATATCATGGTTTGTTTAAAATCAGTGCTGTGTGTAGTCAAACCTATTGAAAAAATTAAATTTATTCGAAAAAAATATATTTCATAAAATATTGTGTGTTACACTTCAAAAAAACACAAAACAAATTGTCATATCATTCTAATATTATCATGAACATGACACAAAAACTACACTTAATTTAATTAAATACCCAAATATAAATAAAAATCAAATACAAGGATGAAGATGGGGAATTAGTTTCCAAGGGTGGTTTCTTAAATAAGATAGCATTAATTCACTCATAAAACACTCAAACTCAATAAATGAATGAACATGGATGTATTTGAAATTAATTTGGTCAACTCCTATTAATATTTGTAATGAACCAAACTTTTATCAATGCAATTTCTCCCTTCTTGTAGTAATGTCATATAGTATAATCACATAAAATTACATTAGGAAACACAATTCCACATCATGCTTATATGAACTACTAAATTCTATGTGTCTTTTAAACATAAATTTTCCACTTCTGTGATTTGAATTTCAAAAATCTGACAAACACAGCTGTGATCAGTAAGCTGTTTGGAGTCTGATAGAAAAAACTTAATTTTTGGTGAATAGTAACATATCTTTATGAATAGTAATGTTACACTTATGAATAGTAATATGAACCTTATTAATAGTTAACCATCCAAGTGAATATGAACCTTACCAATGATAGTATAAATAAAATTTATCCACCTTTTAAGTAACAATATGATATAATTATATTATGGTGTTGTTATTTTTGTAAGTCATGAATATTTAATGACTAATTTAATAATTTAATTTTTTTTCATAAAATGTATTCAAAAACTATTATTTTTAAGTCTTATGATTATATGGTAATTTTATGATACCTTAATTAATTTTTCAAAGTGTTAGAAAATAGTTTCAATTTTAAAATTTGTATTTTTCAAGTAAATTATGTTTTTAATTAAAAATTAAATTATTCATATTTATAAAATTATTTTCATAAAATGGATTTCATTTTTTAATTCTACACATCAAAAAATGGTTAGGGTGAATTTTTGAGATTTTTATGAAATACTTAATTTTTTGTGAATGTTGGAATTCGATAATTTACAAAATATGCAAAATAAATGAATTTCTGCATCATTCTTGAGTCATGGATGATGTAAATGGACATTGGTTCAAACTAAAATTCCCTAATTACTGTATTTATTCATGTAATCATAACTATTTCTTGTATTTATGGGAATTAATAAACTAATAAATTAAATATTTAAAAAACACCCCTTCCCTCCACTATAAATACCACCCCTCACAACCTCATTTCCTCCCACCTCTCAAACCTAGTGACTACTCCAAATTATACTCAAATACCATCCCAATATCCTCCCCAACATATATCATCCTCTTTTCTCATAAAAATACCAAAACATATCCCATATAGAGGCTTTCATATAAGATATATTCAAGAGGTAATTTCTCTTTATTTTCTTTCAATTTACTTTCAAATTTCATTTCATTTCTTCTATTATCATTAACTTATATTATCCAAATGTCATTATAAATATATTATTATTAATATAATGGTATTTTATCATGTTAATGGAATATTATTCATTATAATCCCCCCTTTATCTCTTTTTTATGAAAATGAAATTGTCACCTGTGATGTGTTAATTTACCTACATTGTGGGTGATGCACTTCCATTTTCCTTACACTCCTTCAAGGCTATTGTAAGAACCCAGATATTATTTTCAGGTATGGATATTGTTTTGGGTTGTTTTGAGGAAAAAGTAAGAAAATTGGTTTTTTCTAAGTACATGTCGTGTACTTCCTAGTACAAACCTCGTACCTAGCTTGTCGCATACAACCGCGTTTTGACCGTGTAACGGTTGAGTATATGGTCATGTGATGACCTGACATGCCTGCTTAATTTGGGGGCTGGTTGAGGCTATCACATCGAATGTGGTTTTAATGAACATTTCCTATAATTTTCTTTTTATTTGATATATCAGAGAGGGGTCGCGTCTCATGTCCGGAAACACCTTCTTCTTCCTGTGTTTTGTACAGGAGCACTCCAATGACGGATGAAGTTCAATCTCTCGATTCTTGATCCAAGCTCCGATTGAGACACTGTCAGGTGTATTGGAATCCCACCAGTGATCTCTCAAGCCCTCTTAATACCTTCTTCTAGATTCATATTCTCTTGTGAGTTATTAAAAGTTGGGCGGTTTTCACCTTTTTGTAGATTTAGGCCGATCTAGGACGATTTAAGGGATGACGTTCAAGTATATCGATCGTACGACATCGATGTAGGTGGTTTGTGTCTTTAGTTGTTTGTCTTTGGATTATATATGATAAAAGTGCCGCATTCCAATGTTTTGGGTATTTCTTTAATTGGAATTTAACTCTTTTATTAACTATTATGGTTTGATTGATTGATAAAGGGTTGTTTCTTATATGTAAGGTTAGATACCTTGTCTAAGGGACACCCCATGGGTGTGTTTCCCTTGTTTGATTATATGAAATGCATGTGATATGTATTGTAAATGTTTATCCATGTAGTAATCTTATATTACATGAGCTGATTTGATATAATATGCACACTATTTTTAAAATGGACCGTGATAGACTTTGACTAAGAAGACTGACAAGATTTCAAGATTATTTACATAGGACCGTGAGAGCCTTGGTGTAGATGATTGAATTGAAGGGAATAGACCATGAGAGCTTTCACATAGGGTCATTATTTATTGAATTGATTCTATGTGGGACCAAAGGGGTTAGACTGTGAGAGATTTTCTAGAGGTTTGTTATTTATTGAATTGATTCTATGTGGTCCCAAATGGGTTAGACTATTAGATATTTAACAGAGGGTCATTTTTGAATAGTTGAATGATTGTGATGCTTCTGTCAAGCCAAAGAACAAGCTTGGATTTAGTCTTAATTTATTGTTTATATGTTTTTAAGAGATGTCTATTTTGGTTATTTTACACAGGGGATAAAAAGCATAGGCTAGATCCCATGGCTAAATGATTCAAAAGATGAATAATAAATGTTAAATGAATGTAGTTGAAAATTGTAGGATTGTTAACTTTTGAGTACTTACTAGTTTATTGCTTCATTATTTAATATTACCCGCTATATATATTCACTAATAGTTAGGCATAGATCTTTCGGTGGTTTCCTACTAGTATTGATCACACACTCTGTTTGGGTCAAGCTTTTGGAACCAAACAGATTATATGATTGGAAGTATAGATAAGGTCAAGAACCCCTATTCATCAAGTACTTGATTGCTATTGGTTCTGTAGAGCATGTGACTAAGCTTATGCTTGCGATGACAATGGAGTTTACTTTCTTTTACTTTGTATTAGATTGTATTGTATTTCTAGTTTTGTTCCCTATTTTGTCTACTTTCCTAGAAACATTTGACATTAATTGTTTATCTATATATTTCTCCAGTTTTTTATTACTATTAGTCTTCTGATGTTTACTTCTGTTGTTTGGTATTACTACATATGCTATTGTTTTATTATTAAATTCCACTATGTATACTCTTCCAATGAGGGCATAGTTTCCCCATTATCAGATTTTGGCCCTCACTGCTAGTCAGAAGCCTCCGACATTTGGTGAAATGCGCTTGAGGTTATATAACCAACCGTGCACAGGGCACCCCTAGGTGGCACCTAGATCCGAGACATTACAAAGTGGTATCAGAGGAGTTTCATTTTTTGATTTTTCTTACAATTTGGAAAAATTATAAAGGGTTAGGAAGGAAATAGAGTTTTATAATTAGCTATTCCTGGGAGTAGCTACCTCATGTATAGGGAAAATCTAAATTACCTTGAATTGAATTGTAATTTTTGGATTTTTAACTATTAGAGTTGATTCAAATTTTTCATCGGGTGAAACACTTGTTTTTTGCTTTAGTATTGATATCATTTTGGTTCTATTTTGTTGCAACCCGATGAATGAGGTCATGCCATCTCCTACATCATATAGTCACTTGTTATAAATCACATGCCATGCATTCTTGCCATTACATTTAGAGATAATTATTGATTGCATGCTGTTGTGATAGATTTTTTTCTAGATATGGTTGTTGTTGTGATAGATTCCATGATAGAAATACCTGATATTTTGATATGGTATTGGTATATTTAAAGTTTCATTTAGATGAATGCCAAGGTTTGGTCCCTAAGGTGTTATGGTCCCTCTTGTATAGGAATTTGGTGGATCATGTTTGAACTTTAATTGAATTTTATTAAGATAAGATATGAATAAGGGTGACAAACTTTGAATTGTGGGGAGTATGGGCTCTAACAGATCATAACTTGGCATGCCTTGGCCAAATTTTAAAATTTTTGGGGTTCTAGAGAAGTTTTAGAGGCTTACTATTCAGAAAACCCATAAAAGATTGTGTGTGATGTTATGAACACATACTTTGTGTTCTTATGTTCTGGAATAAATGACTTTCCTTAAGTACATACTATGTACCATATGTACACACCATGTAGTTATTGACTGTGTGACTTACTGTGTGAGAAGATGCACAGGGTTGGTAAACTCTTGGTAGAATATGACATGTACTGGGAGTATAAGTCATGTTGTAATCGACTGTGTATCCAACTATGTGATTAATTACATGGGTGGATAAAAATATTTTTGTACACTCCGTGTCTAGAGTGTGCACGTTTTGTAGTGTTACACAGCCAAAATATGTAGTTATATCCATGTATAAGTACCTGGATAGGAGGGAATATTCAAGCACATACTGTGTCTGAGGAGGAACATGCTGTGTGTATGGGGTGTTACATGACCAAGTTGGCAGAGGTACACACCCATGTTAAGGCTTAAGGTAACACACCGTGTAGTGGTTATACACACCCTGTAACCCTCTTTTGAAAAACTTGAATTCTTTACTCCACCTATTTTTATCCCGTACTTCTGACTTGTAATTCTATTAATATTGTAATGATATGTGCGCTTGACCTTGTAGAGTCATGCCAACAAGATGTCTTCTAGTTGTACGGTAGGTACAAGGTGATGACCAGACACCAGAAATGGCAGATCAAGGACTACCAGAAGATCCTCCTATCATGTCTGTCTTGGTACCAGCTATTGTACCAGACATAAGTGCTGATGCACAATTACATGAAGGATTTATGAGGATGATGTGGACCTTTCATGGAGCACCACATTCTTCCCCGAATATGGAAAAGTTGACACGGGTGTTCCAGTAGCAGTATCCTCCCACTTTTTAGGGGAGGGAGGAACACAAGCTGCCGAGTCATAGTTGGAGGCCATTATTTCTATATTCAAACATCTATAGACGCCTCCTAAGAGTAGGGTGAAGCTCGCAACCTATATGATATGTGATTCTAAAAAGATATGTCGGGATATTATTTCACAGGTGGGATGTAATCAAGATATGACTTCAGAAGAGTTTTAGAGAACCTTATATGATTACTTCTACCTTGAGATGTTGAGGGCCGACTGAGCCTGGGAGTTCATGCATTTGGTGTGGGGTGCTCTTTCAATGATATATTACTCTTCTCGCTTTACAGATCTTCAGTGCTTTACACTTGTTCTGGGGAGTGATGAGTTATCAATAGATAAGAGATTTGAGGATGGTCTTAGGTACAACATCTGATCACAGGTGAATGTTTTTAGGCTGAATTCGGTTAATGCTATAGTAAACCATGAATTGTTTTCCATGCACAATATGAGGGAGTTTGAAATGGTGAGCTAGGGTGGTTCATCATCTAGGGATGGTAATCTTTTGAATGATAGCATGAAGAACCAGAAGAGTGTTTGTGCAGTGATTCCAGTTGTAGGGATGTATCTTCTGGTAGCTAGGTAAGGTGCTACCAGTGTGGGATGAGTAGGAACACAAGACCGCAGTGCCCGAGAGACCTATTTAAATGTTGATCTTGCAGAAAGATGGATCATATTTAGAATTTTGGAAGGATGTTCTCACTTGCAGCTAGTGAGAGGGGATCTGTTATGACTCCCCATGAAGGAGAGGGTCCACCAGTTCCTCATCAGTCAGGGAACTGGATTTCATTAGGCCGTTCAGGCCGAGGAGGTGGTCATGGCCATGGTAACCAAATTACAGGTGTTTAGCAACATGAGGGTGGATCAACTCAGGGTATCCAGGCAGGGTCATAGGGCCGCAATACAGGCCAGACTTTTGTGATGGAATAGGCCTAGTAGAAGCAGGATCCTAGACCTTATACAGTTATAGGTACAACTATAGTTTCCTCAGTTTTAGCTTTTTCTCCTTTTGATATGGAGGCTTCCCATAGTTTTATATTGTTTTCCATTGTGGAGAGCCTTAGGCTTCGTATCTTTACTTTTGATGATGTTATGATGCTAGAAACTCTGTTGGGGATTAATACGGATAGTTCATGTTAGTGCAAGGAGTTCCCTCTTGAGGTTGGTGGGTTTCACTTCTTATGGGACCTCTATGTATTAGAGATGACATGATTTTATATTTGGTTGGTCTCTTTTCTAGGCTTTGTTGACTGCTATCGTCATAGGGTGAGTTTCACGTCACTAGAGTGAAGATCTTTTCAACACAAGGGTGAATGGGATGTCCAGGAAAGCAGAGATGGACCCGAGCATCATGGTTTGGGAAGAATCATATCCTAGATTGCTAGTTTATATCTGGATGACTAGGGAACTTCACATATGGAATTTTATCCAATGGTGGATTGTTTTAGATATTTCTTTCTAGATTAATTTTTAAGTTTACCTCCAGAGAGAGAGGTGGATTTCTCTATTGAGCTTATTCCAAGAGAAGAACAAATGTCCATCCCTCCTTATAGGATAGATACACTAGAATTAGAGGAGCTCAAGAAGTAGTTAGAATAGTAGTATGTGAAGGGTTTCATCCGACCTAATACTTCTCCTTGGGGTTCACCTGTCCTTTTTGCAAAGAAGGCATATGATACCCTCCGAATTTGTGTGGATTATCAGAAACTGAACCAGTTGATGGTCAATAATTGATATCCCTTGCTGAGTATTGATGATCTCTTTGATCAGCTTTTAGGAGATCAAATGTTCTCAAATATTGACTTGAGATCTGATTATCATCAGTTGTGCGTTAGACCATCAGATATACCTCTTACAAACTTTTGGAGCAGGTATGGTCTATATGCGTATTTGGTTATTCCATTCAGTCTCACGAATGCACCAATAGTTTTCATTTCACTGATGAACCGAGTGTTCCATACTTACTTGGATTCTTTTGTGGTAGTCTTTATAGATTATATCTTGGTGTAATCTCACACTCGACATGACCATGCCATCCATCTTGAGATCATATTGAGGAAACTGAGAGAGCATCAATTATATTCTAATCTCTCAAAGTTCTACTTTTGGATGGACCAGATTCATTTCTTGGGTTATGTAATCCTAGATACAGAAGTATTAGTAGACTTAGAGAATGTGAGATCAATAGTTTCTTAGGATCATATGGAGAATGTATTTGAGGTACATAGTTTTCTAGGAATGGATGGTTACTAAAAGCACTTTATTCAGGACTTTTCATGCTTAGTAGTGCCACTGATGGGCATGACTAAGAAGGTTGCAAAGTACGTGTGGACATATTCCTGTGATTCAACCTTTCAAGAGTTGAAAGAGAGGTTGACTTCAACACCGATACTATTTTTTCTAGAACTGGTTATGAGTTACACCATTTACTACAACACATCAGGTATAGGCCTAGGAGAAGTTCTTATGCAGGGGGAAGGGGTCGTTGTGTACGCGTATCTACAATTGAGGCCACATAAGAGGAACTACCCTTCACATGATCTAGAGTTAGCTACGATTGTTCATGACTTATGCTATTGGATCCATTATATTTTGAGAGATCATTTTGTGGTATACACTGACCACAAAAGCCTCAAGTATATATTTACTCAGCATGATATAAAATTGAGACAGTAAAGGTGGGTTGAGTACCTTCAGTCTTTTGACTTTGAGCTTTCCTACACGCCTGGAAAAGGAAACATAGTGGTTGATACATTGAGAATGAGGACATAGATACAGGAAGTTTTGGAGTCCAGCAGTTAGTTGTAGCTTATGGATCTATTCTATGAGATGAATTTGGAGGTTCACGAAGAACATGGGAATACATTTATTTCTTCTATAGCTATTACCTATACTCTATTTGATTGAGTGATAATGAATAATCTATCATATTACTAAGGCCTAGTCTAAAGGGAGAGTGTGTCAGTAGAGGACCCTAATCCTGGGTGGACCGTAGGTCATGATGATTTTTTTGCGTTTTCATGGGCGCGTATGGGTGTCAGCAGACATACACGAGGAGATGTTGCGATATTTTTATGACTCAGTATGGGTAGTTCATCCTGGTGTTACCAAGATGTATTTAGATTTATATCATCAATATTGGGGTCTTAGTATGAAGATAAATATACCTGGTTTTGTTTTGATATGTTCCACCTGTCAGTAAACGAAAGCAAGGCATCATCGACCAGAAGGGATATTATAATAGTTACCCATTCCAGAGTGGAAGTGGAATGATTTTGTTATGGATTTCATGATGGGTTTAGCAAGGTTGGATTGAAGAAATGATACTTTATGGGTTTTTGTTGATATAATCACAAAGGTTTCACATTTCTTACTGATCAAGGAACCCTTCAACTTTGATGAGATTGGAAAGTTGTACATATGGGAGATAGTACGTTTTCACGGGGTTCCATACTCTATCATTTTAGAGAGGGATTCCCAATTTACTTTTCATGTCTGGAGGGGACTACAAAGGTCTTTGGGTATACAAGTACTTCTGAGTTCAACTTACCATCGTCAGACAGATGGCCAGTCCGAGCGCACAATTTAGGTTTTAGAGGACATGCTTCGAGCAGAAATCTTGGATTTTAGGGGATATTGGGGGAGACACATACCCCTGGTTGAGTTTTCCTACAATAATAATTTATTTGAAATAATTTAGATGGAACCTTATGAGGATTTTTATGGTAGGCCATGCCGATCACCCTTATGTTGGATAGAGGTAGGAGATGCAGCTATGCGGGTGACTCGTCTAGTCTAGGAAACCACTGAGCAGGTGGAGTTGATTTGGAAGAGGATGACTACTGCACAATCCCACCATAAATATTATACTAATCAGCAGTGACAACCTATAGAGTTCGAGGTTGGAGATCATGTTTTTCTACGTGTCACACTGAGGTTGGGACATAGGAGGATTATGAGAAAGTAGAATCTTTCACTGAGATACATAGGGCCGTTTGAGGTTTTGGAGAGAGTTGGGCTGGTTTCCTGTCATTTGAAGTTACCTTAGAGGTTCCATGATATACATGAATTATTTCATTTTTTCATTTACAAAGTTACTTTTCAATTCTATATCATGTTTTTCAGCCTGAGGAGGTCGAGTTGGAGGTGGATTCATCTTTTGAGGAGCACCCAATTTGAATTTTGGATCACAACATGAAGGTTCTCTATGGCTATTATGTTCCTCTAGCATGGGTGATATGGAAGCACAAGTTAATTCATGATGAAACTTGGGAGAGGGAGGCTACTATGCGATTGTAGTAGCCAGAGTTTTTCGCAGATTCTTCTTCACCACCCTCGAAAGGGAAATTTGGGGACGAATTACTTTAAGGGGGAAGTTTAAAAGAACCCAGATCTTTTTTAGGTATGGATCTTGTTTTTGGGTTGTTTTTTGGAAAAAGTAAGAAAATTGGTTTTTTCTAAGTACACGTTGTGTACTTCTGAGTACATTCCATGTACCTAGATTTCCATGTACAGTAGTATTTTGACCATGTAATGGCTGAGTACATGGTCGTGTGATGACCTATCAGACCTGCTTCGGTCAAGGGATGATTAAGTCTAATACACAACGTGTAATTTTAATGAACACATCATGTAATTTTATTTTTATTTGATATATCAGAGTGGGTTTGGGTCTCATGTTTGGAAACTCCTTCTTCTTTCTGTGTTTCGTACATGAGTACTCTAATGATGGATAGAGTTTGATCTACTGATTCTCCATCTGAGATCCTATTGAGACATTGTTGGGTGCATTGGAATCCAACTAGTGAGTTCTCAAACCATCTTGATCCCTTCTTCCAGATTCATCCTCTATTGTTAGTTATTCAAGTTTGGGTGTTTTTCACCTTTTTGTAGATCTATGCCAATCTAGGCCGATTCAAGGGTCGATGTTCAATCATATAAATCATAAAACATTGAGGTAGGTGGTTTGTTCCTTTATTTGTTTGTCATTAGATTATATATACTAAAAGTGTCGCATTCCCATGTTTTGGGTATTGCTTGAATTGGAATTTAACCATTTTATTACCTTCTATTGTTTGATTGATTGATAAATGGTTGTTGCTTATGTTTAAGGTTAGATACATTGTCTAAGGGACACCCCATGGATGATTTTCCCTTATTTGATTATATGAAATGCCTATTATATGCATTGTGAATGTTTAGCCATGTAGTAGTTTTAGATTACATGAGCTGCTCTGATATAATATGCACACTTTTTTTCGAAAGGAACATGAGAGCCTTCGACTAGGAATACTGAGGGTATTTCTAGATTATTTACATAGAACTATGAGAGCCTTTGTGTAGATGATTTACCAGAAGGAAATATACCATGAGAGATTTCCTAGAGGGTCATTATTTATTAAATTTATGCTATGTAGGACTAAATTGGTTAGAATATTATAGATTTCTCAGAGGGTTGTTATTTATTGAATTGATGCAATGTCAGACCAAAGGGGTTAGACTGTGAGATCTTTCCCAGAGGGTCGTTTTTGAATATTTGAATGATTGCGACAAATCTTCCAAGCCAAATAAAAAGCTTGGATTCAGTATTACTTGATAGTTTATATGGTCTTATGAAACATCTGTTTTGGTTAATTTACATGGGGGATATAGAGATTAGGCTAGATCCCAAGGTTACATGATTCGAAGGATAAATAATAAATGTTAAATGAATGTAATTGAAAACTGTAGGATTGTTTACTTTTGAGTACTTGGTAGTTTATTGCTTCATTACTTCATATTACCTGATATATATTCACTAATAGTTAGGTACAAATATTTTGGTGGTTTAATATTGGGATTCATCTCGAACCCTATTTGGGTCATTCTTTTAGACCCAAAAAGATTATATGATTTTAGGTATAGATAAGGGAAAGCGCCCTTCTTCATCAGGCACTTGATTGTTATTGGAGTTGGAGAGAATAGGACCAAGCTCAAGCTTGCGATGCTGTTGAAGTTTACTTTCTTTTACTTCATATTGGATTGTATTTTATTTCCAACTTTGTGCCCTATTTTTAATTATTTCTAAGAATCATATGACATGAATCATTTATCTATATATTGCTCGAGTTGTTTTATTACTATTAGTCTTCCACTGTTTACTTCTGTTGTTTTGTATTACTACTCCTGCTGTTGTTTTATTATTAAATTATACTATGTATACTTTTCCAATGAGAGAATAGTTTCCCTATTATCATACCTTGGCTCTATCTTCTAGTCGGCAGCCTCTGGCATTTGGAGAAATGCGCTTGAGGTTATGTGACCAACCAAGTATGGGGTACTCTTGGGTGGAACCTGGATTCGGGACATTGCAACTATCAATAAAACTATTAAATGGTTGATTTTTTTTAATATACATGTTGTAACCACTTTTTTGTTTTGGAAAAAAGTTTTATACATAATACTAAATGATAGAACAAAACATGTTTGTTGTAATCCAAAAAGTGCCCAAATTAACCCAAAATGATCATCATTAAATTTTATCTAATGATTAATCCTCATAACTAAATTCATTATAAGGTGATTTAAACTCTTTTAAGATCATTAATATCATGTAATATAAATTCTGTATGTTTATAAATGTTCTACACAATCACTTATTCATGCGTATAAGTGAACCGTTCATGAAAACTAAGAAAAATAACACTCCCAAACAATGAATTTAATCTCTATAACTTATCCAAAGAACTATAAAAGAACATAGTAAAACCAAAATAAATAATTCTCATGTATAAAAGTGTTTTTAGTTGTTAATTAATGAATCTAATGTTATTATATGGGATATTGAAGTTAATAAAGCTTTCAGATACATGGTAAGGAGGATTCTCGAACCCAACTTTCTTTCTTCGAGTTTTCTCTCTTTAACTCCATTATCAATATGGTTATTCCTTAAAAATAATTTATTCATCATTATCTTACCACTTTTAGGATATGCATGTTTTCCACTAGAGTTTACATTAAACACAATGTTTTCCAAAAGAACTCTTCTTTCAAAAAACACACCTTTTACTTCTCACTCAAGGTTAATGATTATTCTATCAAGTATATTATTCCATCTCTCATTTGGGAACCCAAAGTTTATGAATTTTTAATTTTTTAAATGAAACCCATTCCTTTATATGGGTTATTTATGTTTAAGATTGATATACTTTCTATGTGTCATGCATGATAATGTTAACGTTATGTTGTGATGGGTGCGCCCATAATTATACAACACTCTAATGCATTGGGTAATGTGAAGAACCCCATGAGTAAAGTGAAATATGAATGAATATGATGCTATATTTGTTCAAAAATATGTGTGGTAGATGACCACTAAGTCATGGTGTTTAATTTTTATGCATTTCTATATTCCATGCTATTATCTAATACTTCTTATCATCATTATGATGACAATGTTATGATTATACTCACCCCATGTTACATTGTTTCATGTTCTTATCTATCCTCTTACTGAGATTTTATCTCAACCCTTTTGATTTATATCCTCAGGTGACTATTTGTATAAAGATAAGTCAAGATCCAATAAGAAGCTAGAGAACAAGGAATTAAATAAATGTTTTGTGTTGTAAATGTTATGTATGGTACTAGTTTTACCAAAAAACTAAACCTTTGGATGCTCTATATGTAATGCTTTTATATTTTTTATCATTAAAATGAGGTAAAAGTAATGTAATAGAAGTAGGGTCTCTATAGTTGGTATCATACGCACAATTTAGTTAATTTAGGAATAATGATTAGATAACCTTAGTGAAAACCCTAGAATAAGACTAAGTATACACAAACACACAAAAAGCTTTACTAAACATAGGT
Source organism: Viscum album (assembly GCA_963277665.1). Lineage (NCBI taxonomy): Eukaryota > Viridiplantae > Streptophyta > Magnoliopsida > Santalales > Viscaceae > Viscum > Viscum album. The sequence goes on from OY728128.1 coordinate 1,452,247,305, forward strand.
ATCCCATAAGATATGATTTTATTGTTAATTTTAAAAATGAATAAATCATTTATTCATGACATATTGAATTATTTTTTCTTCTTAAATTTTCTATTTTAGAAAATGTTGGGAACTAGGAGAAACCAGGACAATGACCCATGTGAGGGACAATGCAACGGTTACCCAAATGACATCGCCAATACTTTGAGAGGTGGAGTTCAAAAATTTTTGGTGGTGATTACCTAGTTTTCTCTAGTTATGAATAATAACCTAAATAATTGGGAATTTCCTCCTTCACCTAAGAGGGATTAACTGGCCGTCGAGTGTTTTTTGTAGAAATTACCACTGATGTTTATTAGATCTTCTGATCAACTAGTTGAAAAACAGTGGGTCAACTCTATGAAGAAAATATTTTTTGTGCTTCACTATTCTAAGAAGAATAAGGTGACTCTATCCATTTATTATCTCGATGGAGAGACTGACCAATGGTGGTATTTGATTAAGAACACCAAACCAAGAGACAAAATTGAAGAGATGGAGTGGGAAGACTATAAGATAATATTTCTTAACAATTATTTCCCATGAAAGCTTCATATGAATATGTAGAAAGAATTTATAGAGCTAAAGAAAAAGGATGGAGAATATTTCACGACCTACAAAGAGAATTTCACAAGTCTTGTAAGGTAATCTTCGATATTTTTTATAAAAAAAATGATAGAAAATTTGATATATTATTTATTAAATTAAAACCACGCCTTTGAAAGACTCTTGAAATTGGAGACTTTGTGAGTTATGAAGAAGTTATTTGATGTGATCTTAATGTGGAGATAGAGATTGTAGAATAGTCCCATGTATATGGTGATAAGAAACAAAATATGGAGTTTCATGCTGGAGGATCAAGTGAGAAAGGTGGAAATAAAACTCAACCACCAAAATGTCAAAAATGTGGGAAGAAGCATAATGGGAATTGCCTCAAAGGGATTATGAAATGCTTATAGTGTGGGATAGAAGGACACCAAGCTCAAGAGTGTCGAAAATACATGATAAGATAGAAGAATGTGGTGGAGGAAAGAAGATCACCACCCATGGTCCAATGATACAACTGTAGGGAGCAAGTGATCTATGCAAGCTTGTTCACTAAACCTCAAGTCCTAGAGGGTAATCAGCATCATCATCCTACAAAGAAAAAGGATCAAGGGAAGGCTTATTCCATCACTAATGAGGAATTTGAGAAAGAAAATTAATTCTTACAAGGCACACCTTCTATTCACTCAATAATGGAAAAAAGTTTTATTTAATTCTAGTCCTATGCATTCCTTTATATCTTGAAAGTTTCCTAGAATTATAGATTCGATTCCCCGAAACCTTTAAGTAGAGATATATGTAAAAGAAATTGGTAAAATCATTACAAACCAAGTGTTGTACTCATCTTTTGTTGGCGTATGTGGGAAGATTCTTCCAGAGAATCTCATGCTACTTCCCCTGGTGGAATTCGATGCAATAATGGGAATGGATTGGCCCTCATTATAAAGAGAACATATCAACTTTAGGGAAAGGGAAATATCATTTAATATTCCAAACCATCCCATGATCCTCTATAAATGAGAGGAAGATCATGAATCTCATTTATAAAATCCTTCAATGGTGTGGGTGTTTGTTCCCGATGAAGAAGCATACCTATCTCAAATGGTTGAGTTAAAGGAAAGTGTAAAACTAGAGGAAATCCCATCGTGATGGAATATAGATAGTTGTTTCCCAAATATTTACCTGGAATTCCCTCGGATTGCGAGGTATAATTATCTATAGAACTCATACCAGGAGCTACTCCTATCTCAATGTGTCCCAATAGGATGGATCCAATCTAACTGGAGGAGTTAAAGAAGCAGTTGTAAGAGAAATTGGAAAAAGGGTTAATACGCCCTAGTGCATCACTTTGGGGTGGGCCAATGCTCTTTGGGAAGAAGAATGATGGATAAATGTGGTTGTGTATCGATTATCAGGAAATCAAAAAGATCACCATAAAGAACAAGTATTCTCTCCTAAGGATTGAAGACTTTTTTGATCAATTATAATAAGCTCAGTACTTCTCAAATGTGGATCTTCATTTTGGATATCATCATATAAAGGTGAATAAGGAAGATATTTAGAAGACTTCCTTCCATACAAGGTATGGGCACTATGAGTTTCTGGTGATTCCCTTCAGACTTACTAATTACCCTGAAATCTTCATGGATTTTATGAATAGTGAATTTAGATATTACCTCGACAAATTTTTGGTAGTGTTTATCAATGATATTATCATTTAATCCAAGTGAAAGGTGGAAAATGAAGAACATATAAGACTTATGTTGGTGACATTGAGAAAGGAGATGTTTTATGCCAAGTTCAACACGTGTGAATTTTGGATGAATCAAGTCATGTTCTTGGGACATGTGATCACAAGTGAGGAAAGTTCTGTGGACCCTTCAAAAACAAAGGTGATTGAGGAATAGATCAGACCCTATAGTGTAACATAAATCTGTAGTCTTCTTGTATTAGCTGGGTAATACCGATGTTTTGTGAGAAATTTATCACAATTGTCATGACCGCTAGATAGGTTAACAAGGAAAGGGGTAAAGTTTATCTGGATAGAAGAATGTGAGGAAAGCTTCAAGGAGATAAAGAGAAGGCTGATCATTATACTTGTACTCACATTACTGAAAAGTGGAGAAAGTTTTGTGATATATAGTTATACTTAAAAGAAAGACTTTGGACTTCTACTCATGAAAAATGATAATGTGATGTCCTACACCTCATGGTACTTGAAGATCCATGAGAAGAACTACCCGGCATATGATCCAGAGTTATAATCTGTGTTTTTTTCCTTGAAAATCTGGCGGCACAACCTCTATGGTGAGAAGTGTGACATATATACTGATCACAAGAGCCTAAAGTATATATTCACACAAAAGGAGCTCAACATGTGTCTATGGAGATTGTTAGAGATAATCAAAGACTATGATTTCTCTATTCACTATCATCTTGGAAATGCGAATAAGGTAGCTGATGCTCTTAGCAGAAAATAACCTACTACTCTATCCATGTTACAGATTGGGAAAGACCCTGTCTTTATGGATATGTAAAGGATTTATTTGAAAATCATAATGGTAGGGAATACATCATACCTTTTCCAAATTATTTCCCAACCATCTATCTAAGAAAATATTAAAAAGGTATAAAGGGATGATCTAGAGTTACAAAAGAAGGTGGACGTAGTAAACGAAGGGAAGCATCAAGAGTTTCATATCAATGATTATGGAATGATTTGGTTTGGAACTAGATTTATGTGCCTTCATCACCCAGGATAAAGAAGGATCTATTAGATAATTCACATATCTCAACTTTCTCTATCCATCCTGGTAGCACCACGATATATTGAGATCTCTGAGAACACTTCTGGTGGGATAACATGAAGAAGGATATTGAGAAATATATATCAAGGTGCTTGATATGTCAGAAAGTTAAATCATATAGACAAATGTACAAAGTTATGATGCAACCAGTGCATTTAACCATGTGGAAATGAGAGAATATCACTATAGAATTTGTCACGGGTCTCCCGAAGACATCCAAAGGAAATAATGCGATATGGGTTGTGGTGGACCGACTCACCAATACTACCCACTTTATCTCTATTTAGAAAGATCTATCACTTGAAATACTTAAAAATATATATGTGAAATAAGTGGTGAGACTACATGGGGTTCTACTCTCGATTGTATTTGATTGTGATCCAAGGTTCACATCTAAATTTTGGAGGAGTATCCAAAATTCCTTGAGTAATGAATTAATTTTTAGCACGACCTATCACCCCCAAACTAATGGCCAATCTGGAAGGACTATTCAGAAACTCGAAGATATGCTAATATCGTACTATTTATAAATAAAAGGTGTATGGGATCATCATCTATCATTGGTTGAGTTCTCATAAAAAATAGCTTCCACTCAAGTATTAAGATGGCTCCATATGAATTTCTGTATGGAAAGTGATGTAGAACTCCAACCTACTGGGATTAAGTTGGAGAAAGAAAGATACTTGGAACTAATCATCTAAAAGAATGACAAAGAAGGTTTAAGTCATCCAGAAACATATCAAAGCTGCTCAAAGTAGGCAAAGAGCTATGGTGACAACTATTGAAGGGACTTGGATTTTGATGTTGGAGAAAAATTCTTCCTTCAAATATCACCATGAAAGAGAATCATGTGGTCTGTAAAGAAAGGGAAGCTAATACCATGGTACATTGGCCCCTTTGAGATCCTTGACCGCATAGTAGTTGTGGCCTATAATTTTTCATTTCCACAAAATATGGCTCAAGTTCATGATGTGTTTCACTTATCACTCCTCAATAAGTACATACCAGATCCCTCGCATGTACTGAACTCAAATGTGGTATGTCTAGATGATGATCTCTCTTATGAGGTGCAACGAGTAAAGATTCTAGACCAAAGAGATAAGGTTATACGCAAGAGGAAAACCCACCTTGTCAAAGTGTTGTGAAGGAACCATAAGTATGAAGAGGAAAATTGGGAACCATAGGATGCGATGAAGGAGAACTACCCTCACCTGTTTATGTAAAATGAAATTTTGAGATCAAAATTTCAAAAGGGGGGAAGAATGTAATGAACCAAACATTTATCAATCCAATTTATCCCTTCTTGTAGTAATATAATACAGTATAATCACATAAAATTTCATTAGAAAACACAATTTCATGTCATGATTAAATGAACTACTAAATTTTATGTGTCCTTTAAACATAAATTTTCCACTTTTGTGATTTGAATTTTGAAAATATGACATACATAGTTGCGACCAGTAAGCTGTTTGGAGTCCGATAGGAAAAAAATAATTTTTAGTGAATAATAACATGCCCTTATGAATAGTAATGTTAACCTTATGAATAGTAATATGACCCTTATGAATAGTAAACTGGACAAGTGAATAGGAACCTTACCAATGATAGTATAAATAAAATTTATCCATCGTATAAGTGACAATATGAAATAATTATATTATAGTGTAGGCATTTTTGTAAGTCATGAATATTTAATGAATAATTTAATAATTAAAAAAAATAGTTTCATAAAATGTATTAAAAAACTATTATTTTGAAGTATTATGATTATATAGTATTTTTATGAGACCTTAATTAATTTTTCAAAGTGTTAGAAAAATAGTTTTAATTTTAAAATTTGTATTTTTCAAGTAAATTATGTTTTTGATTAAAAATTAAATTACTCATATTTTGAAAATTATTTTCATAAAATAGACTTCATTTTTTATTTCTATATATTGAAAAATTGTTAGGGTTAATTTTTGAGATTTTTCTGAAATACTATAATTTTTGGTGAATACTGAAATTCGATAATTTACAAAATATGCTAAATAAATGAATTTTTGCATCATGATTGAGTAATGGATTATTTAAATGGTCATTGTTTTGAACTCACATGCCCTATTTACAGTATTTAGTCATGGAATAATCACAATTTCTTGTCTTGAGGGAAATATATAAACTAATGAATTAAATATTGAGAAAATACTCCTCCCCTCCACTATAAATACTACCCCTCACAACCTCCTTTCCTCACACCTCTAAAGCATTGTTACTATTCCAAATTATGATAAACTTTCTTCCCAAGCTCCTCCCCCACATCAATCAGCCATTGGTCTCATAAAATGACCAAAACATCTCCCCTAAAGAGGCTCTCAAATAAGATATATTCAAGAGGTAATTTATCTCTATTTTTTTTTTCAATTTCCATTCAAATTTCATTTATTTTCTTCTCTTATCCTCAACTTCTATTATCCAAATGTCATTATAACTCTATTAGTATTTATATAATGGAATTATATCATGTTAATGGGATATTATTCATTATAATCCTCCTTATATCTCTTTGTTTATAAAAATGAAATCATCACCCATGATGTGTTAATTTATCTACATCATGGGTGATGCACATAAATTTTCCTTAAACTCCTTCAAGGCTGTCAATAAAACCATTAAATGGTTGAAAAAATATTTTAATATTTATTTTTAACCCCCTTTTTTCTGTAAATAGTTTCTATACATAATAATAAATGATAAAAAAAACATGTTCATTGTAATCCAAAAAACCGCCCAAATTAACCTAAAATGATCATCATTAAATTTTAACTAATGCGTCATCCTCATAACCAAATTCATAATAATATCATTAAAACTCCTGGAATATCATTAATATCATGTAATATCAATTTTGTATGTTTATCAATGTTCTACACAAACTTCCATTCATGTGTATCAGTGAGCCATTCATGAAAACTAAGAAAAAGAACACTCCCAAACAATGGATTTAAACTCTATAACTCATCCAAAGACCTATGAAAGAACGTAATAAAACAATAATGAATCATAATCATGTATAAAAGGTTATAGAGTTGTTAATTAATGAATATAATGTTATTATACAATACATTAAAGTGAATAAATTATTCAGATACAAGGTAAGGGGAATTCTTGAACCCAACATTCTTTCTTCAGGTTTTCCCTCTATCACTCCATTATCAATATGGTTATTCCTTAAATATAATTTATTCATTGTTATCTTACCTATTCTGGGATATACTTGTTTTCGAAAAGATTTTATATCAAATAAAATGTTTTCCAAAATAAATATTCTTTCAAAAACACACCTTTTACTTCTCACTCAAGGTTGATGGTTCTTGTATCAAGTATATTATTCCCTCTCTCATTTAGGAACCAAAACTTTATGAATGTATGATTTATGAAATGAAACCAAATCCTTTATATGGGTTATTTATGTTAAAAATTTATATATATTCTATGTGGCATGCATGATAATGTTAACGTTATGATGTGACGGGTGCACCCAAAATTATATAGAGCAATGTTGATTTTATGATGTAACGGGTGCACCCAGAATTGCATAACACTCCAATGAATTGGATAATTTAAAGAACCTCATGATTAAAGTGAAATATACATGAAAACGACTATATATTTATTCACAACTATGTTTGGTAGATGACCACTAAGACATGATGTTTAATTTTTTATGCATTGCCACATTCCATGCTATTATCTAATGCTTCTTCTCATGATTATGATGATGATGTTATGATTATACTCACCCAATATTACATTGTTTCATGTTTTTATATATACCCTTATTTGGATTTTATCTCACCCATTTTGATGTATATCCTTAGGAGACTACTTTTACTAAGGAGAAGTCAAGAGCAAATAAGAATCTTGAGAATAAGGAATTAAATAATTGTTTTTAATAGTAAATGTTATGTATAATCCTAGTTTTCCTGAGACACTAAACCTTTGGATCCTAGATGTGTAATTTTCTTATGTTTTTTATCATTAAAATAATATAAAAGTAATGTAATATAGGAAAAGTCTCTATACTAGTCTAGAATATTCATTCCTTATCTTCAAGTGATTCAAGATAACTAAAGTTCATTAAGTTCAGGTTACAAATTCATGTGAATAATACAATCAAATGTCCATGAATTAAATAAATCTAAATTATTAGGTTTTTTAATTATCAAATAATTTTGTTCAATAATTTTATAGTGAATAAAATCAAAATATCAAGTCTCACCACAATACTAATGAAATAATATTATCCTATGAGTGAAGAAAAATATAAACAATTTAGTATAGACCCTCTTAAATTGAAACAACTCTCTCATATGGGTTTAACCACTTGTTTTTAAATGTTATTCAAAAAAAAACAAGTCACATTACATAAAATAGATAATAGAAAATAGAAATATTAGAAATAATTAAATAAAATTATAACACGTTCCTTTAAGATTAACCATCCAAAGTTTGAATTATACTGTTAAACAATGGTAAAACTATATAAAATGTAAAAATAAAACCCTAGCTACTATTGACTACCCCATTTGAAACCCTAACTCCTCCCATGGATGAATTAACCTCTATAAGGTGGTTGATTTACCTTTTTCAAAATCCTCCAAGTCTGCATGATATTTCATTTGTCAAATTATAAGGACCAATCTTTAAACATTAAATATTCTAGTGAATTTAAACTAGAATTCAATTTCTTAAATTCCCAAAGATATATGAGGTTTATAGTTTTATATTTTTAGTTCATAAATCTTATAAAAATATTTAATATTTTACAAAGTGGACACTTCTAATAAGTATCCATTTTTTCCACGAAACAAAAATCTTAAAAAGAAACATGTTTTATTTCCATGACATATCTTTATATATTTGATCATGAACTAATACTTGTCATTAATAATCCTTAAATCCAAGTGAAATCATTTTAAAACATGGTATTAATATAAAAATATTGGTAAGGTACATAAAAAGAATAAATTTATTAGCCTTATGAAAAACTTGAAAATCCATGAAAAATATTTTCTAGAAAACATACATTTTTATTTGAAAGAGAATCATTTTTATTTTAAAATGTTAATTATATTACCTTTTGAAATCATACTATTTCCACTAAAACTCATTATCAAGCATAATAAATTCATTTAGGTTCCTTATGATATCATCATTTTAGAACCCTTAACAAACCCTTACAACTTGAATAATTATACAACTGACTTAAAATATAATTCTATAGAAAACATAATCAATACCCAATGCATTAGAGTGATATTAAAGATCACCCATTGTATAAGCTATACCAGGAACATCTGTGAGATATAATAGGGATCAAATCATCATAAAAAATTTATAAGGACCATATCATGAATGAAAATATTTAAAATAAATCTTTTAAACTATTGTGCAAAATATTTTTAGATATCAAAATACAATTTCTTCTTAAAAACCCATTTTTAATACAAGAATACCCAGATAAAGGAAAATTTTTATTTTTCTTTGATGAAAACATGATTTATTAAATAGGATAGAAAAATTAAAATAGCAATTATGGTAGAGGGAATGTCATTGTCTCCATATATGATAAAATATAACATTCCTTTAGTCTTGTGTAAATAAAGTCAAATATTCCATAAAAAGATTCCATTTTAAAAACCTTTTAGATAAATTGTCATAAAATTACATTTATATTTATTTTATATTCATATAAATACATTCATAAAATATTTTAAAAAACATGGACATGTAAGAGAATGATTTTTAAAATAAATCATTATAATATTTAAGATGGGGTTTTAAACAAAAGTGTTCCTTGCCTCGATTAAGACTCATCACATATGTTATTTTTCATCATAACTAATAAAATCATTCCAATTATTTACTCTATTGATAACTATTTTTACATTAATTATTCTCTTGATTCTACTTATTACTATATCATAATAATTCTTAATTATTTATGTTCACATCATATGTTTTGATGATATTTTATTCATAATCCCAAAATGACTTCGGTAGATTGAATATTGTTAAATAGATCATTATACCACAATATCCAGAACAATAATCATGACATAATTATAATTTTTATAAATAAATCATATTTTTAAAACCAATCATGATAGATACTTATGAAAAATTAACAACATTACAATCTTGGAGGTGATAGTATGTACGTACTCATGAGTAAGGTTTCCATTTTTCAAGGATCATTATGGAATGAAGGTAATTATTATTTTATATTTTCATAATGGTTATAATATAATAAATATTATATTAAATATTTAAATATACTTATATATATCATCCATGTGATGTGGCAATGAAAAACGAATCACATTACTTCTTGGAGCTAGTAATTCACATGTACGAATGAACAATGTTATCATTTTTCAGTGGATATAAAGGAAAGAAGGAAATGATATATTATATTATTAAAATTAAAAATATGTAAATAATAAACTATATAAAAATTAATTCCATCATTATATTCCATACATGATAGAATGTGATGGGAAATGAATTACATCAGTTCACAACACGATAGTCCACCGTACACACAAAAATGGTTTCATTTCCTATTTAATGAAAGATAGAGGAGGATATATTTTATGAAATAAAAATAATAACATCTAATTATATGGAGTATACTGTTTTTATTATTTTATCATTGTTTAAGAGTATTTTAAGGATGCACAAGAACAAATAAAATTAAAACATTCTTTAAAAATTGTAACTCTTCTTTGGAAAGTCTCCTTTGATAAACACCTTAATCCATCTAAGGTAAGTATTATTCCTAAAAAAGACCTCTAGAATGAGGGGTGGGATTCAATGAAGGAATATAAGCAGGTTTTATCCTAAAAAATGGTTCTTTAAGTGTAAAAAAAATATAAAGAGGGATTCCCTTTTATAAGAGTCGGGAGGGTCACTCTTGAAATTTATCAAAATATTAAATTAATAAAAATTAATATTTAGTTGAAATGGTTCCATAATTATTTATTTTAATTATAAGATGTTAAGGGGTATAAACAAATTCATAAAAAAATTAGATAAGTTTTTACAATTCTTTTACCCTTATCTTTTGGTTTTTTCCCTCATTAACCCCTTTGGAACTTATACTGAGAACAAGGATTTTCTCTCTTTGAGAGTCATTATATTCACCATAAATAGAAAAAAGGCAAATAAATGGATCATAGTTGATAATATAAAACATATCCTAATAAATTTCCTAAAACTAATATTTTAATAAATTTTGTATTATTTAATAAAATATTATTTATTATAATATACCATTAATGTTAATTTTTTGAACAATTCATTACTTTGATTTTAATAACATCAATAAAAAAAGTAAAATTCAAAAAAAAAATATATTTCAATAAATCCCAAAAATTTCATATTAATATATAAAATTCATGTATTATCATAATTATCTCAACTAATATTACTTTTAATATTTTTAATATCATTTGTTTTATTTTCCATTAATTGAATAATTACTACATCAGCGTTGTATGAATTTTCAAGGTAATTATTTATTCTCTAATGTTTTTTAAAAAAAAAAGAGTAATATAATTCATTTATATTTTAAAATCACATTAATAAATGAACATATCCACTTGTTGACCTTCTGCTAAAAATATTATAATTATTAAGAAGAAGAATGTGACAATGTTGGATTTTCTTTAAATAAAATATTATAAAGGTTAAAATAACATAAAAATGTAAAAAACACCATATGATTTAATAATTTATGAGTATGGATGAAATGAACTCATAAAAAAATTTAATTCAAGTGTTAGGTTCATTTTACAGTCTGCATCATTTTACTTTTTACAATTAATTACCAAATTTACCCTTTAGCATGGTAACAAAAATTACTATGGTTACTAATCATACAAACTAAAAATAAAAGGACTAATTTAATAAATTTTAACCCACTAATTTATAATATTTAATCCTTTTTAAAAATTCAAAACACATACATGGTAGAATTTAATTTAAAATCAAACCAAAAAAACTTGGTGAAAACTATTTTTTTTATAAAAATGAATTTTTAAGTATATAATATTTTTGTACTAAATTTTAATATGATGCTCATTTAAAAACCATAATTGGATCATTTTAAATAAAAATTAATTAATAAAATTTTAAATATAATAAAAAATTTAATTTTACTTTATAAATGTTTATAATGAAAATACAATTTTCAATAAAAATCAACACTTTTCACTATTCCTTAGAAAATCAAACTTTTCTGAAAATTATAAAAAATCCATCCTAAGATAATATTAAAATGATTAATTCATAAATAAATTTCATTTTTTTAAATATATTTTCTCAATTTTACAGAAATTAATTATAATCTTCACTCATAAAAAGAAATAAAAATCATTTTTGAAGAAAACATATTTTTGAAGAATAAAATGACTTTACTAAAAATTGAGTTCTTATTTACAAAAAATTAATTAATACATTATCAATGTTTAGAACCATTATTTATTTCATAATTCATTTAATACTATTCATTCACACCAATTTAATGGCTAGGTTATAAGATCACAATTAAATAATAATATTTCATTGTTTGTTTAAGCTCAATGTCACTTATCGTACATGATATAGAACATAGTTTAATTTTTTAAAAACTCAGATTATTAAATCCTACACCCATAAGAAAATTCAACATTAAAATTTGAACTCATGTTTTGTAACCAGAATTGGAATTTTCAAAATACCTTTGGCGAAAAACCACATTATAAAAAGTTTCAAATTAACTTCTACATTAAAAGAGATAAATGTAAGTAAGATGGTCATATAAAATAATACATAGTAGTTTTCCAAATAGAAGAAAATTGGTGGGAAATAAAAACATGGTTATAGAAGAGAGTCCTAACTCCCAAGTATCGATAAAGAGTGATAGATAACATGGTATTGAGAAAGTTAACCATTACAAAACTGTAAATCTATAATAGGTTAAAAGACCATTGATTTGTTGGTAAGAAAAGTAAAGAATAACATTTTTCTTAAAATAATTTTCATAATATTGAGGAATTATTTTACTACCTAGACTAAGAACATAAGGAAATATACTTACTTTTCAATATGAATTATATCTTTTAATCATTTTCCATCCTAGACTCATCTTTTTTCTCCAAATAATGAGTATTCATGATAAACTTTTAATGCATAAAGAACTAGAATCAACTTATAATGAATCACATAATACACAAAAGGATAATAAGTTATTCCTCCAATCTTTAGACATTAAAAAAATTGTATTGATAAGATATTTCCCTAAATGATTAAACCTTCACACAAATAAAATCTTTTTTAATTTCTAAAACTAAATAATAATACCCATAGTTAAACTTAGAGAATATAATAATTAACTATCTTTAAAATTCCTATAAATATTCTAGACTAATATTGAAACCCAAAAATAAAAATCATTTTATCATCTATTCATCTAAGAGATATTTAATATTTATCTCCAAATAACATCAATCACTCTTAAAGTCTCACACAAAAATATATATTCCTTAATCACACAATCTCTATGATATACTAATTTTTTCAATAAATTTCCTAAATCACCATAAATCTATGTTAAAATCAGAAATTCTTCCAAAAGATAAATCATGATTTATTCCTTAAATAAAATCCTATTAAAACATTTTTACCTTAATAATATATGGTTCCCAAAATAGTGATATTTTTCGAAATAACATTAATCGCATAATCAAAAAATCACTTTCAATCTCATGGTTATCTATACAATAAAACATATGTTCCCAAAATTAACTTAACATTTATATTTACGATTGTTTTAATAATGAAAAAAATCCCATACTAACTAGGACATCACATAGTCCAGTGGTAGGAAATGCATGCTTGTCGCCCTTTAGGTGTGTGTAAAAACGCCAATCCTAGTATCCTAGATCAAGTGTCAACTTTATTAAATTGTTACTAGATACAAGATATTTCATATTGAAGGACCAAATAGTTTATTAGTATTTTAAAACTAGATACACACTTGACTTTTACATACATTTTAAAACATCAAATACACAAAGTGTTTTCTTTTAGAACACCATTATTCCTCAAAGTGTATCACTGAAATATCAATCACAAAACACTTCCTGTTATCTTGGGAAAAATAAAACACAAGAAAGGGGTGAGCTCAGATTTTCAGTAAGGGTAATAATATAGTATATTAAATTATTAATAAATAGCACTAATCAATATGGAGAAGAAAGTAACTAAAATATATTCTATTTAATCAATTAAAAAATAATATTATGGTAGAAATAAATAACGATCAAATAAATCCATATAAATAATCACATAAGATTGAATCTTATCCTTGGATATTATAACTTATAAAATAACCACATGTATATAAATAACTAAACTCATAATTAGGTAATACATAATTTTAATCATATATAACATACTATCAAAACCTTTTATAATATTTTTCAAATATGTGGGTATAAACCCATGTAATTTGGCCAATATATTTGTCACATGATACCTATCGATGCATCGAGGGGACATCAATAACTAGGTCCGACCCATCACTTACTAAGTCTAATTATTTATTTATATGAAAGGGGTTAAAAATAATCAATAAAAACTTTCATATTGAAAAAATAACATACAAAATTATAATAATTACCCCAATCAAATAAACATAATCATAAACCATCTTGAGTAATATGGTGAATAGTAATAAAAATGTACATCCAAAGTCAAAATGGTCATAAAACATCCAAATAATAAATAAGTATGATATAAATACATCATATCTCTATAGTATCATAAGTATAATAAAGGGTTGATGTCATTGATGAATAGAAATATCATAAAAATGTCATTAAAACATTTTTTGAGTAAAATAATCTATTCAATTTGAAAATATTTTAGAATAAAAAAGTTCTCAAAATATTTTGAAAATACTTTTCTATGAAAATAAACTTTAAAAACTTGTAAAATAAGATTTAAAACATTTAGTGGTCATGACAGTAGAAAATTATGTGCATGTCGCACACATTAAAACAAATATTCCTTTCGTATTTTCATTTAAATAAAAGTGAGCCTTTCTTTGAAAACAACATGAATATTTCTTTCAAATAATTTTTTAAAAAAGTAAAAATAGGTAAAAATAAATCATTTTCAAAAGGTGCTTTTTAAATTTTTTAAACAACATTGATTTTGATGAAAATATATTTTTGACCAAAGTGAGCAATAAAGTCATATTTTTTTTAAAACATTTTCTCAAAAATTTTAAGTACCAAAGAGTTGGAAATGGAACTAGAATTAGAAAATGTTCTTGAATAACCATATGTGAATAAAATTGAATTATATTAAGATATAAATATCAAATAATTCCCCCAATGAATACTTAAACAAAAACATTTCTGAATAATGATGAGATTGTGAAATAAACCCTTAGCACCTTGATAAATTTTGAATCGTAATCCCCATAAAATAAATAACATAAAATGAAAACATAAATACCATGAATATAAAGTTATTAATGATATAAAATTTAAAAATTGATAGTATATATACCCCAAAATGGAATAAGTGGTGAACATGGTGTATGTATCAAATAAGTAAAATTGAGACGAGAAACCCTTACCTTAGGTTTATCTTCCATCATATGTGTCTGAACCTCCTATATAATGGTTTCAAGAATGTTTTTATTTTATAACAGAATAATTTTCATATTTATAATATCACATATGATCATATTATAACATTTTATTTCCTATTTATTAATCACATTGCATTATTTTCATTATTTTGGGTATTAAGTTCTTTATTTTATTATGCGTGTTTTGTTGTAAATGTTCTAGTTCTTGTATATAGGATATAGATATATCATATAAATATTGATATTAATTATATAAATATCATATTTAATCATTATATTCATTTTAATAATCATTCTTAGAGGTTGTACATGGAAAATTAATCACATCACTTTGTGGAGATAATAGGTCATATGTATGCACGAACGACGATATCATTCCTTTAATAGGTGAAAAGGTAAGGAAGTGTATTATATAATAATTTTTAAAAATTTATATAATTATATATATATATCACATATATCCATTAAATTTATACATATTAATTTCCATGTAAATCATATATGAAAAATGAATTACATTGCTTCGTGAGGTGGTTGTCCACCAAACACACGAGCAATGCTATCATATTTTAAACAAAATGGAAAGTAAGAAAATATATATATGATATTATAACTCCAAAAGTATAATTATATAATTATATATATATATACACATTAAATTCATCATTATAACCAACCATAATTTTTTTATGGAACACAAGTTACATATGTTCGCGAGGCGGTAGTCTTTCATTAACACGATTGATGATTTTGTTTCCCATTTAATGAAAGTGGGGAGGGATAAATTTTTTTACATCAAAATAATAAAATATAATTATATTATAGATTATTTTTTATTATATTTTATGTGTTAATACATAATTGATAGTGGAAAAAGAATAAATAAAATGAGAGATCTATTTTAAGATGATTACCTTCTCTTAGAGAAACCTCCTTTGAGTCTCTTCTTAAGATCACTAGGGTTAATATTTTAGGAAGGAAATCACCTCCAGAATGTCGATAAGGATTTTTTGAAATAATTATTTCGTTTTTTTCTATAAAAGTGGTATGGGATGTGCGAAGAAGTGAGGGGAGTGAGTTCTATTTTATAATTGAGAAGTGGCATTTTCGTAAATACACAAAACTATTCAATAATGTGAAGTCACTCTGTCCAAAAGTGTGTTATAAATTGATAATTAAAGGGGTATATGTATTATATGGTTGAGAAACACAAAAACCATAAATTTTTTTTTTAAACATGTTGTTTCTATACTTCTAAGTTTATTTACTTTTACCACTTTAGTTTATCACTGCGGTAACTAATCTTTTAAACTAATGTAAATCATCCTTTAAGACTAAAATAACATTATAATTATAAGATATTTTTTACCCATATATTATAAATATAAAATAAAATTTATTGAAGAAAAATACAATAATTTTTGAAAATTAATTTTAACATAAGTGTGTGAAACATGAAAAAACACAACTTTAACCTCATGCACAATAATTAATTTTTACTGCTTTCACTATTAAATATGGTAAAAAATAAAGTTGTACATATTATATAAAATGAATTATTATAATTAAAAATATGGAATCTATTTTTATAAATTCAATTCACATATGTAGAATAATTCAATTTATAATTAAACTACAAATTTGATGACAGAGCAGTTTTCCAAAGAGAAAATTCACTTAATTAAATAATATTTTAATATCAGAATACAATATTAAATTGATTAAAATGACTGAAATTAGTTAAATTGTAATATAATTGAACTAATTTTATTTAAAACCATTTTAAATTATAATTTAACTTTTTAAATATTTTAAATTAATAGGTGATTTTCAATAAAAATTACTATTTTCACTATTCCACAAAAAAATTAATTTTTTCAGAAAATTCTTCCTAAAGATAATTTTGAAATTTAGATTTCAAAAATAATGTTTAATTTATAAAATAATTATTCTAAAAGTGATAAAAATAAGTTTTAAATTATGTTCACAAAGCGCAAATAATCCCCCTTTTAGAAAATTATAGATTTTCATAAAAAAATTATTTCTCATTAAAATGTTTATAATTTTTTTAATCAATAGATAACCATTGAATTTATTTTATAATTTTTTAAACCCTATTATTTTTCATAATTTTTTTATTACTATTATTACCCAATATCTCATTAGCTAGGTTATAATAATATTTTAATAGAGTATCACATTTCGTTTAAACCTCGCATTGCATGAATCACAAGATATCAAAGTGATTGAATTATAATAAATATATCATAAAATATTGGGGCGTTATATTCTATTATATGATATTTATTTCATGTCATACATGATATAAAACATCATCTTATTATTTTAAAATCTTTTGGTGTTACATTCTACCCCCTTAAATAAATTTCATCCTCACAACTTAATCTTGGTCTTGGTAATCAAGGGTTTGACATTTGAAAATAATTTTTTTTGGAAATCCACATCATAAAAGTGTTTAATAAAACTTCCTCTTGATAATATTTATAAGAAATTATGAAGTTCATCTAAAATGACACATTACTAGGTTTCCATATAGGAGAACACTAGTGGGAATTGAGAACATGGATTTCTAAGAGAATATTAACACCAATGGATTAATAGAGAGTGATAGATAAAATATTCATGATAAAGTTAACCACCAAAAAACTATAAATCTATGATGAGTTAAAAGACCATTTTTTTAATAAAAATAAAGGTAATATGTAAAATTTTTTGTCCTAAGATATTTTTCCTAAGGTTCAAGGACTATGTTACAATTATTATAGAGAACACTAGAAAATATACTAACAATTTCATCCTCTGGTTTTGATTAGATAAATTTCTACATCATCTCTTACTCTAATAAATGAATATCCTATACTAATCTTTAATTCCCAAATCATTAAAATTAACTTTAAACATATCATAAAATCTATAAAATAATGAAAATTAATTACTCCTATATTTCCTAAAATCAAAATGGTTTGTACAAGTTACCCAATATAATAAATTAATCTTTAAACCTCAATAGTAACTCCAAAAGTTCAACTTAATCCATTTCAAAAATAGTTAACCATAAGGCCCATCCATAATATGTCTGACCAAATTCAAAGTCCAAAAATTCAGATGGAAGGTCACTAAGTCATCATTACATTCACCATAAAATATAAAGTGGATTTTAATGTCACATTAAAACTACGGGAATACCTTGTTCACTATAAAAACTTAATTAAAAAAATCATGGTTCCTAAAATAAAATCTCATGTTATCAAATATATTCCATATATCCAAATATGTAGTAAAATCCATCAAATATAACATAAATTACTAACCAATTTTAAGGTTACCAATACTATCCCATGAACTTATATTTATCATTATTATCTCAACATC
Source organism: Viscum album (assembly GCA_963277665.1). Classification (NCBI taxonomy): domain Eukaryota; kingdom Viridiplantae; phylum Streptophyta; class Magnoliopsida; order Santalales; family Viscaceae; genus Viscum; species Viscum album. The sequence goes on from OY728128.1 coordinate 1,452,265,761, forward strand.
AACTACATGTTAAGGGTTATCTTTTAACAATCATGTTTTTTCAAAAAAGATAAAATTTTCACATAATCACTTTTCTCTGTTAACAATAATATTCATCATATAATTTTTGATCCTTAATGAAAAGGTATTTCATTACAATCATTATTATTTTCATAATTCTTATAAAATAAAAATAATTGATAAAATATTTCTATAAAATATATTTTGAAACCAAATTCAATCACTTTAATCATTCCACTTTGGTCGTGTCAATAACATAATCTTGACCTTGAACCCTTAACTTATTTGAGGGAATATTATCTTGAATATTGGGATATTCATTTACGTAGTGCCCCATATCCTTATAGTTGAAGAATTTAACATTAATTTCCCTTGATATCATGTTTATGTTGGTCTTTCTCTCTATACTTGTAGAAAATTACAATTTCCTTCAATAAAATATTGGGGTGTTTCTTTCCACAACTATCACATGGGTGAAGGTCCTTATTTCCCGTATTACCTTTATCAATATTTTTATATGAAATCCTATTATTCTCTTGTGTCCCTTTTAATCCATATGACTTGTAAAATTATTTATCTGTATTAATACAACATAATATTATGTCCTCATAGGATGAGAAATCTTGGGAGACTAGTTCTCTTTGGAGGTCTGGATTAAGCCCATCAGAGAAATGATCATTCTTAATATTTAGATTATGTGCATGGATACAGTTCCCATTACTTCTTCTAGGAAATATTTCTAAACAATGACACAAACTATATTAGATCATACCATTATGAAACATAATATATAATCCCAAAACTTTTGACACACATAGTGTAAATTGAAAAATTTATGCACGTCTAATCTCATAATCATAAAAATGGTTTATTTGTAAAAGTTTTCAAATCCTAAAAATATTTTTTGAAACCTTCATAATTGTTTGTAAATAAAATGTGAATTATCTTAAACATATCCCCTAGTAATGATAAAACCTTTTCACAGTAAAGCTCAATTTCATGTAGCAATTGATACTCGAGTCAATTCTGACATTATTTTTTTAGAGTTATTAACCCCATGTATATATGCTAGAACCACATCCACTTGTAGTGTCCATAAAATGATGTATTTCTATGAAAAACAACATAACCTCTACATTACCAAAACATTAATATATCCTTCTACAATTATGCTCAATTTCTATCATAGGGATATACTTTGTAATATATATTTCATAAATCTATTTCCCAAGGTTTCTACTAAACTTGCTTTAACACCAACCGTACACACCCAGACACCAGTAACACAAAGCTGGTGTCTAATTTATTACATTGTAACAAGATACAAGGTATCATATTATGAATGATTTAAAATTTTTTTAGTCTTGGTAAACTAGATACATAATTTATTTTTACATACATTTTAAAACATAAAATACACAAAGTGTTTCCTTTAAGAAATCCACTATTCCTTATAGCGTATCCTCGCATAACAATCAAAAAACACTTCCTAGTATTATAGGGAAAATAAAACATATGAAATGGGTGAGCTCAGATGATCAGTAATGGTAAACATACATCATAATCTATTATGAATAAATAATCATAATCAATATTGAATGGTAAATAACTGAAACACATACTATTTAATCAATAAACTATTAATTATATAGAAAAAATAAATAATGATTAAATAAATCCATATAAAAAATCATATAATATTGGAACTTATCTATGGATATTATAAATAATTAAATAATAACAAGTACATAAATAAATGATCTCATAATGAGGTGATTTATAATATCAGATAACTAATACATACCATCAATATCTTTCATAAGATAATTTAAATATGAGGGTAGAAACCTGTCTAATTTTTCTAACTAATTTGTCTCATGATACCTATCAAATCATCAAGGAGCTATCTATAACCGAGTCCCAAACATCACTTAATATGTCCAATGCATTTTTTATATAGAATGAGTAAAACATAATTAATATGAACATTCATATTTAAAACTAACATATGAAATGTTAATACTATCTCTGATCAAATAAATATAATCATAAACCATCTTGAGTAATATGGATGATGGTAATAAAATTGTACATCCACTATCAAACTGATCATAAAACATCTAAAGAAATAATATGGATTATATCAATACAACGTATCCCAGTGTCTCATAAGTACCATAAATATTTGATGTCATTGATGAATAGAAATATCATAAAAATTTAATTAAAAATATTTTTGAGGAATATAAATGTTACAATTTGAAAATATTTTTTAAACAAAAAGTTCACAAAATATTTTAAAAATAATTTTCTTTGAAAATAATCTTTTTGAAATTGTATAATATTATTTAAAAATTTGAGTGGTCATGATGGTGCAAAGTTTATTTTATTCCATACACATTAAAAAAGATTCATTTCTTGTTTTCAGTAATAGCCAAACATGCCTTGTTCTAAAAAAACATGAATAATCTAGTCAATTTTTTTAAAAAGTAAAAATTGGTAAAATTAAATCATCTGGAAAAGTTTAGAAACATTTTTTAAAATCTTTTTTTTATAAAATACAGATTTTGATGAAAATTTATTTTTGACCTAAGATAAAAATAATGTTGGATTTTATTAAAAAAAATTATCAATCATTTTAAGTACCAATGAGTGTAAAAATAGTACCATTACATGACAAAATTCACAAATAACCAGAGTAGAATAAAATATATTTATTTAAATTTATAAATATGAAATAATTTCCCCAAGGTAAACTTATATAAAAATGATCAAGAATAATGATTAGATTGTGATATAAACCCCTACCAATTTGGTAACTTCTGAATTACAAGCCCCATAAAAGAAAAAATATCAAATGAAAATTTAAATACCATGAAGATAAAGGTATTAATGATATACCATATCTAAATGGGTCTTATATATAACAAATAATGTAAGAAGTGGTAAATATGATGTATGTCCCATAGAAGTAAAAGATAGAGGAGAAACCCTTTACCTCGGGCATGACTTCCTTCATATGTGTATAAACCATATATATAATGGTTTTAATTATGATATTAATTTATAACCAAACAATATTTATATTTATAATATAATATATGATTCTATTATAATATTTTACCATCCTTTTATTAAAACAATTCCATCATTTTCATTATTTCAGGTGTTAATTGCCTTTTTTTCTCATGCATGTTTTGCTATGAAAGATCCATTTCATGAATATAAGAAATAGATCCATCATATACATAATGATAATTATTTTATAAATTTAATATTTACTCATAATGTTCATTTTAAGAATCATTATTTAATGTTTTACATGGAAAATGAATTGCATTGCTTCGTGGAGATGAGAGACTATATGTCTGCATGGGCAACTGTATCATTCCATTAATGGGTGAATGGGTAAGGAAGTGTATGATAAAATAATTTTAAATAATTTATATAATTTCATAATATAACATATATTCATTAATTTTTTTTGTATGACTTTCAATGTAAATGGTATGTAAAAAATGAATTGCATCGCTTCAAAAGGCAGTAGTCCTCCGTACACACAGACAACATTATTATATTTTAAAAGGAATGTAATGTAAGAAGTTATATATGATATTATAAAACTTTAAGTATAGTTATATATTTAATATTATATTAATACATTAAATCCATAATTATAACCAACTGTAAGAATTTTTGATGGAAAATGAGTTACATCAGTTTGTGAGGTGGTAGTTCGTCGTATACATGATTTAGGATTTCATTTCCCATTTGATGAAAGTAAAGATGTATAAATATTATTTCATAAAAATAATAACATATATTTTAATGGGATCTAATGGATTTATTATATTTTAAGTGTTAATACATAATTTATTGTATAAAAAGGAAGAAAGAAAAAAATATATCTTCGTTAAGATGATTACCTTCTCTTAGAGCAACCGCCTTTTGATACAATTTTAAGAACACTAGGTTTGATATTTTGAGAATTAAAAAACCAATATAAGGTGTATAATTATTTTTGGTAGGGATTTTTTCATGTTTTTGGAAGATAAATTTTATGATATGTGTGAATACATGAGGGGAGTGAGTGCCCTTTTATAATTGAGGAGGAGTGGTATTATTTTAAATACCCAAAAATATTCAATAGTGGGAAGTTTCCCTCACCCCAAGTGTTTAAAACATTTATAATTAAAAGTGTTTAGGGATGATATGGTTGATTTAAACCTCCACCACACCAAAAAAACACATATTTTAAACATGTTGTTCCTTAACTTATAAGTTTACATACTTTAACCATTTTAGTTTTTCACTGTGAAAACTAGTATTTTAAACCAAGGTAATTTATCCATTAAGTATAAAATAAAATGATAATTATTAGATAATTTTTACTCACTTATTATAAATATTAAATCCAATTTATCAAATAAAAATCATATCTATGTTGAAAATTAATTTTTACACAAACTCATGTAACGTGGTAAAACAACGCTTTAACGTTAATTGTGGTAATTAATTTTTATTGTTTTAAATATTAATTATAGTAAAAAATTAAGTTAAAATTTATATAATATAAATTATTCTAATTTAAAATATGAAATCCATTTTTAAAAATTCAATTCATTGATGTGGAATCATTTAATTTAAAATTAATCTGTAGATGCGATGAATGAGCAATTTTTCAAAGAGAAAAATCTAATAAGTATAGAATGTTTTAATATCAAAATTCAATATGAAATTGATTAAAATTACCTAAATTTAATACATTTTAATATAATTGAAGTAATTTTATTTTAAAACAAACACAAAATATAATTTAACTTTTTATATAATTTAAACAAAAAGGTAGTTTTCAATACAAATCAGTATTTTTCACTATTCATCCCAAAAATAATCATTTTAGAAAAGTCTCAAAAATTCAACCAAAGATAATTTTTAAATTTAAATTAAAAAATTAAAGTTTTTTTAAATAAATTTTTTTCAAATAATTAAAATCAATTTTAAATTATGTTTTCAATGCATGACTAATCCACCTTTTAGAAAAATATAGTTTTTTAGAAAATATTTATTTCTCTTTCAAATGGTTCTTATTTTATTTAAAATAAATAAATAACAATTGAATATATTAAAACATGTGTAAATAATATAATTTTGATAATTTATTTATTACTCTTAATACACTCCATCTTAATGGCTAGGTTTTAATAATATTTTAATAGATTATTGTGTTCCTTTTAAAACCAATGTTGCATCATTGAAAGCTATCAAAGAGATTGAATTTAAAGAAATATATCATAAATTATATAGGATTTATATTCTATTATAATAATAGTGTTTCTTAACATAAAAACTATCAAAAATGATGTTTATATTTTAAAATCATGTGGTGTTACATTATGAGATCAAGCCTCATGGTCTTTCCAAATGTGAGGGGTTGTCACCCAGCCTTTGAGTTATCCTTTTTATAAAACTACATTAATATAATCCTTACAAAATTTACAGAAATATAATAAATATCCTAAAAAACATAATATATTGAACATTAAATAAATATTTAAACCTTATTGTTTATCTTATACCTTTCATTTTCATCCCCAAAATTATAATAACTCATAATTAACACAAAATAAAATATCATATAAACCCCAAAGGATATGAATACCATTGAAAATATTTCCATTATAATAAAAGAGAATTATTCCTCGAAAAAAACTTTTGCATGATAAATTTAATGGTTATATATACCTCAAAAATCTATCAAAACTAAATAAAATTGTCTCAAAGTACTCCCATCATCAAAATAATATTAATTATTTTAAACTTTTGATCATCCTAAAATATTCAATAAATATTGAATCCCTTATATATATATACAAAGTTATTTATAATAAATTAACCATGACTATTATTCTTATTCTTTAATACTTTATTCCAATAATCAAAGATATGAATTGTATCCTCATGATTCATCAACATTCACAAAAAGATATTGCATACCAAGAAGATTGAGGATATGGTCAAAGCTAATACTCAAATTTATTAATGAAATTAAAAGTGAGGATCAAGTATTACAAGGGTATTTACAAATGTGGGAGTGAATTTAACCCTACATTTCTTTATTCAATATTGGTGTACAATATTTTGGGATCATGAAGGACGATATCGTACATGTTTCCATTATCTATATTTTTGAAAAAGCATCCAAAACTTGATGAGTCTTCCTATAAGTGTGTGAAAAAATCAAGTTTATATGGTTGTAATTTTGAATAACTGTGATCCAATGAGGTAGTATACCCCAAGTAACATTCATAGTTCTGGTTTTGAGGGATTCAACAGCATGTTTAAAATCTAATTCAATCCATAGGGAGATCTAGTTATATTGTAAAGCATTATTTTTGGCATGTATCATGGAAAAAAGTTCAAAATCATAGAAAAATATAATTCAAATATAATGATGAAGGCAACCATTGATAAAACCATTGTGATTGCTGAAAACACCACAAAAACCTGAGGGTCCTATCATATTGTAGGCTGCACCACCCACATTGACCTTTATACACAGTGTGATTGGCGGGATCCAGTAGAAAAATTTAAAGACCAATGGTTTTTTAGGCTTTCCATGGACACCTATAATCCTTAAATCTAAACATTAGGACATTATTGATATCCACTTTATCTTCTAGCATGATTAACAACAATAAAAAAGTAATTGGTCATGCCATTGGTGAAATTTCCCTTTCCTAGATAGGTGGTAAAGTTTATATTTTAAAATAAAATGAAAAAAATACCATGACCCATAAAATTTTTAATGAAAATAAAAGGTGTTAGATAAGTCAAACCATTTCTTAGAGGTGATTTGACTACTCATAAAGCTTTTAAAATCATTTGAATAATATTTTTTGATAATAGTGATAATCAAATAATCTAAAAGGGATAAGATGGTTATGAAATATCATTTCCCTTCTATCTTGACAAACAATCCTTAATTTGTTTAAAATAACACCATTTAAACATGAAATTAATTATTAAAAGGAAAATAATTCATATGGGTAAAGACAATACAAGATAAATTTTATAGTATTATAATCCTTCAATATCTTTATATCTTAGTATATATACGTTCTATATAATCTCACATAATAATAAACATAATTCTCCACAATATACAAATAATTATGGTTATATAGTACTTTTAAATTATTCTCAAATAACATCCTAACATCTAAAGTTATCTAAACCTTGATCTGACACGAACTGTAAGTACTCATCCTTAGAAAAAACATATTCTAGAAAATTTAAACTAGAATGAAATTTCTAACATTCAAAAATATCTTTTAGGTTTAGAGTTTTAGAGAGTTATGTCACAACTCATACATAACAATCCCACATATTACAAAGTGGGCACTTATACTTGGTATGAATTTTTCCCACCATGGAAAACATTTAAAAAGAAATATATATTCTTTTTATGAAATATCTTCACAAATTTTTTATTGAACTCATCCTTGTCACTACTTCACCTAAAATCTCACACCCCAACCATGTTTTTCATTTGTTTTTATTTATTTCTTGATGTTGGATATTTTGGTTGAGGTTTGGGTTGATTTTCCTAAAAAAGTCATTATGTTTTCATGGTTCCGGGTTTCTTCTAGACCTATTCATAGTTATTATGAACATTATAGGGATAAATTTGAATAGTTGAAAATTTTGACACCCACAATGTCACTATATTGTGTTTAAATATTTCAAGTAAAATTGGGTGGAATTCCCTTGTGTTTGGGGTAAAATTTGAGGGTTTGGACAATTTTCTAGGTCATATAGTTTGAGTATGGTTCTCCCAAACTATGCAATGTAAACTTGAAAAGTTGCAGAATTTTTCCATTAGAATTCACATGGCCTTTGCATGATTTAAAAAACTGTATATACCATTTTAGAATAAATATATTTTAATTTAAAAATATGATTTAAGTGATTCCACCACCCATTTGAATCCCTACTTATTAGGTATCGACCATAGGGTCTCCCCCTTGTAATCCATTGTTTTGGGCCACTTTTTGGGTGATCATCACCAAAGGTTAATGATTCTTCCTGATTTCTTCATCAAATATTTTCCTTTAATTTTCCCCTCTCTTCCCTTTCTCGATGTATTGGTTTCTCTTGGTGGGGTTTCACCTTGGATAAACCCTAGAATCTAGGGTTGATGTGTGGGTCGTTTTTCTTGGATGTTAGGATGTGTAGATCATTCTTTGGGGCATGTTATTCCACCCCTTGGAGTTTCATTGCGTTCTCACAATGTCAAGGTAGGAGTTTCCATTATTTTACTTTTATGAAATATTCTATTAATGTTTTATATTTCCTAGTTTCTTTCCAATAGTTTATAAATGTGTTTCTCATACTTTTGATATGTTGGTTTTATTTATTTTAGTTGTTTTATGATGATAGAATTGGATAAAAATGGCTTTCAAAGGGTTTATTTTATTATTCCTATAAATTTATTCACACAAGGTGTTTGATAAAATTATTATTTTTTTTAAAAATGGAATTAATCCTTGTTGTGTAATTTTTCCCCTATTATATTTTGGTAAATTATATTTTATGTGTGGAATTTGAAGACTATGTGATTTGAACAAATTTTATGGCTTGAGAATCGGAGTGGTTATGTTTTTGAAAAGATTCTCCCTATTTTTAAAGGGTTTTTATGATTTTTCAATTAAATGGAATTGTTGGTTTGGTTTAAAAAGAAATTATTGATTTTTTAAATTGTTTCAAAAGGTATCAAGGACAAAAGGAGGGTTCCATTAGATGTGCATTGAAATGAAGATGAAACTCTAAGGAAGCTTTCCCTTGAAATATTATCTTCTATCCTTACTTACCTTTTTCATAAAATGGTTCCATGGTTTTAAAAAGAGAAAGTGTTTTTTCAAGAACTTTTAAAATGCAAAAATAAATGCGCTCCTTAAATTTTGGCCCATTTGGCATTGAAACATGTTTTGGTTGAAGATTGAAAAGAGTAAAGCCTTGTTTGGTAATTTTAGATGTGTTTTGTGTGTGTTTTTGAACTAAAGGGACTATTAGTAGTTGAAAATATAAAAATGGTGTTTGATGTTGTTTTGTAAATAGTTTGTAAATGTTTATGTTAAATGAATTTGGTTATGTAAAGGAAAAACCCAATTTGAAAATTTGCATGTTTTAAAGAAATGGATGAATTATTAAGTGATGTAACATCCTGATTTGAACTTTAGATGAATTGATACATATGTATATGTATATAGTGGGAACCTATTTAAGAGGTATTTACATTTATGGTTTATTGTATTGTGATGTATGTGTTTGGGGTAAGCAAGTATGGTGACTGTAACGCCCCGACCCTAGTTACCCAGAGTCGGTGCATTGTTACATAACATTGGCATGATCACAAGAAAGATCAAATCTCGAAAGACCGATTGGTTTAGTAGCCTTGGAAATACTAGATATATTCATAAGTTTTACATTACATCATAAAATGAAAAACTACTACAACAACATAATGTCTCCATAATCCACACTCATATCCCCACATAATATCCCTGCAGGTCATTCATAATTTACTTCTTCACTTCCTGGGAAAAATAAAACATAGAAAAGGGGTGAGCTCAAATGCCCAGTAAGGATAACAATATAGCGGAAACTTTCATAAATAAGAATAAACATTTAAGGCAATGTATAACTAAAACAAAAGCCTTTAAAACATGAACTTTAAACATGGTACGACATAAATAAAATTAAATAATGCCATTTCCTTATTCACATGGATATTCTAATAATCGAATAGTCACATGCAAAAATCAAAAACCACTTTCATAATGTTGGAATGCATAATGCCAGACTATCATAACCACATAGCCAAGGCCTCGTGCCAAGACTACAAATAAGATTTTTCCAAGGCCTTTTGCCAAGACACTAGTTTGTCTCATGAGACCTACCGATGCATCGAGGAGCTATAGCGGGCTCCACCCATCACATATTAAGTCCAATGCATTCCCATATGAAAAGGTTTAAACATAACATAAACATTCGTATTAAAACTAGCATACGAAATGTAAATACTTTCACCATAAACTATGAATGGTATAAAAATAGAACATCCACAGTCAAACATATCACAAAACCTTCAATACAATATAGAAGTTTTGTATCATAATAAATCAACTTCAAATAATCTTAAAATCCATCAAAGGATGTTGACATAGATGAAATCAAAATTCTTTTAAAAGAAATATCTCCTTTTATTTTGAAATAATTTAAGATCCATATAAAATAAAACATTTTCTTTGAAAATATTCTTATAAGCTTGTAAGGGAAGTTTTGAAGATTTTATAATGGCGGAAAATAGCCGCACCCGCCGTATAAGTTAAAAAAACATTCTTACCTTAATTCTGTCGAAAAGGTTAAAAAGGACCTTGTTTTGAAAACGACCGAAAGATTCCTTTATAAACCACTTATAAAAGTCAAAAAGGGTATAAATGACTTTAACTCATATTCTAGTAAATAGTAAAAATGTTTTGAAATACATTTTTAAGAAACATGGATGTGGATGATAAAGAGATCCTAGTAGATTATTACGTATAAACAACCTTGGATAATGAAGAGGTTGTAAAGTAAACCCTTACCTTGTACTTTTCCTTGGTTGGGGTAGGTTAACCTCCTGTATAATGGTGAAATAATTGTTACTAAATTATACAAGAATCATATACATTAATATGATATCATATATGATCTTTTAATATCGATTTATAATAATATCTTAGTATTATCGTTGTTTCGGGTGTTAACTTGCTTGTTTTCTTTTATATGTTTTGTTACGTAAGACATTTTTGTAAAGTATAGGTTGTATATTATTCATATCCAGAATGATATCAAGTCCTTAACATCATTTTTAAATCATCAAATGATAATTATACTTGAATGGATACGATGGAGAATGAATCTCATCGCGTTCGTGGAGACGGTAGTCCGTACGTACGCACGAGCGACAATATCATTCTTTTGATATTAAAATAATATATAAATGGTTGTTATATCATATATACAGAATAATTATCATGTTTTATTTATTATTTACATGAGTTACATATCATTATTATACCCATCCAAATAATAATATATTGAATAACAATTACACCACGACGTGGAGACGGTAAGCCGTACGTACGCACGTATGGTGACATGTTATTCAAAGGGTGGATAGAATACTTAATATGGTTGTACCATATTTATAATAAAATCACAGTATATATATGATACTGAAGTTATTATTTTAGAATGGTAACAACAAAGGAAGAAGAAGTGGAAGAAGAAATGAACTTGGAAAAGGGTGGTGAAATCATTACCTCTTCTTCGGGTTCTTCCTTTTGATTTGATCAAAAGGGATCCCTAGGTTGGCTTTCTGATCAAACTAAGGCCCCTTGGTTGTAGTGAGGGATGTTGGGAGAGTATTGGGGCAGAGTTTGGCCGAACCAAAAGGCTTTGAAGGAGTGAAGAAATGAGAAGGAAGAGTGCCCTTTTATAAGAGGGGTGAGGGGCACCTTTGGAAAAGCTAGAAATATTAATTTATAATAAATTCATATTCGGTTTCTAATGGCTCCAAAGTTAACTATTCAAAGGTTAAGGTGGGGATGGGTCGAAAACAACTCAACCAATAGAATTTAGACAGGTTTGGGTACTTATATTAACCTTATCTTTAAGTATTAACTTTAAGTTAATTAGTTTCACTTTTACAATGTTTCTTTGTATTTTTATATAATATGGTTAATAAACTTACTATATACATCCAAACGACCCCCAAGTGGTCCATTAATGATGAAAATATCATTATATAAGTCTCTTGGCCGAACCTTAGATTTTTAGGAATTTAATATCAATTAATAATATAATATTTGTTTTAAGAACTCTTTTATGTCAATTTTGACACTATTCAATAGTTGATTTTTGTGAAACTCATAAAAGATTGATTACTTCGAACAAATTAAATTAAATCAATCATAATATATCATATTATCCTATAAAATTAGTTTAATTCATTAAAAGATTCATATTACATTTATTTGGGTATTTATAATATCAATTATTTTAATTTTTCACTATTATAGTAATTACTGCATCATCATTGTGTCATAAATAAAATAAATTATTTAATGTCTAAAAATTATAAATAAAATATAATTATGTAGGAAAGCTCTTCATCTTTCTAATGAATATTTATAATCTAAAATCCAACATATATAACCCTATGTAACAATTGTTTTTCTAAAAGATATATGCTTGTGTCATTTTTGTATTCATTTTAACTTAATTAAAATAAAGTGTCATTATCACTTACAAGTGGATCCATGGGGTCCCAAAATAGACCCAAAGATGCCCATGGTCGACCATGTATCAACCAATAGGGTTAAGACACGTTTTAGGGTAATTTAGTATTATTATAATATTAATTGTTAACCCTTATTTACCGGATTTACCCTTAACCATGGTAAATAAAATATTTACCGCAGTAATTATTCAAAATGTCTAAAAATAAAAGTTACCTATTTACACAATTTGAACATAATGATTCCAAATATGGAATCCATTTTCATAAATTCAAAACACAGAAGTGGCAGAAATTAATTTAAAATTAATTCCCGCTGTCAAAACAAAAAGCGTGTTTTTAAGAGATAATAACTATCAAAAGATTGACACTTGTTTATGTTCGGTTTAATTGTAAAATTATGTTCAATGACCAAAATTATATTAAATGGTAAAAATATATTCTAAATATACTTTAAAACCACTCAAATTCATAATTTATCACTATTAATTATTTTGATTAAAAAAGTTGTTTTTAATTAAAATTTAGTAATTTTCACTATTCATCAAAATATGAAAGTTATCCGAAATGTACCAAAATTTTACCTTAGGCTAAATTCGATATTCAGAATCCAAAAATGATGTCCATTTTGAAATATAAAATATATATAATTTCAAAAAGTATGTATTACTATTCACAACAGCTAGTTTAATTAGTTGTGGTGTGTGTTAGAACTCGAGGTTGCGTACAACACACGCTATCGCATTATTCGAAGGGAAACGTACCGTGGAACCTTGGGGTGTTACATTCTCCCCTCCTTCAAATAATTGCGTCCTCGCAATTTCTAGAGTATTACTGCATAAAAAGACTCGGGTGGTTCTTCATCATAAGTTCCTCTGGTTCCCACGTTGCCTCTTCCATCTTATGATTTCTCCACAAAACTTTTACCAGACGCGTCGTCCGGTTTCTCAGTACTTGTTCTCTTGTATCAAGAATCCTGACAGGCTCTTCACAATAAGACAGATCGGGTTCCATTTCTAATTCCTCATAGGTGAGTACATGCGTTGGGTCAGGCATGTATTTTCTCAACAGAGATACGTGGAACACATCGTGAACTTTGGAGAGACTTGGCGGCATTGCCAATCGGTAAGCTACAACCCCAATTCGTTCTAGAATTTCGAAGGGTCCGATGTACCTGGGACTCAATTTACCTTTCTTACCAAAACGTATGACTCCCTTCCATGGAGATACCTTCAGGAAAACATGATCACCGACTTGAAATTCCAAATCCTTCCTTCGACTATCGGCATAGCTCTTCTGCCTACTTTGGGCTTCTTTGATGTGATTTTGGATTACCTTCACCTTTTCCACCGTTTCCTCCACCAGTTCTGGGCCTACAAGTTTTCTTTCACCAACCTCATCCCAACAGGTTGGTGTACGAAATCTCTTTCCATATAACGCTTCATATGGTGCCATCTGAATACTCGAATGGAAGCTATTGTTATAGGAAAATTCTACCAGTGGTAAATATTGATCCCACATACCCTGAAAGTCAAGTGAGCAAGATCTCAACATGTCTTCTAGGGTTTGAATAGTCCGTTCTGATTGTCCATCTGTCTGAGGGTGGTAAGCAGTGCTCAAATGAAGTTCAGTATCCATGGATTTCTGAAGACTTTTCCAAAATCTTGAAGTAAAACGGGGATCACGATCAGAAACAATCGATAGGGGTACTCCATGAAGTCTCACAACTTCATTAATGTATAGTCTTGCTAGACGTTCCAGGGGTAGATCTTCTCTTATAGCAAGAAAATGTGCTGACTTGGTAAGACGATCAACAATAACCCATATTGCATCGTTCCTTCTAGGAGTCTTTGGTAGCCCCATGACAAAGTCCATCGTAATATTGTCCCATTTCCACTCCGGTATGGGAAGAGGTTGCATGACTCCTCCAGGCTGTTGCCTTCCAGATTTCACTTGTTGACAAACCATACATCTTGACACAAAATCAGCAATCTCCCTCTTCATGTTGTCCCACCAAAAATTTTCCTTCAAATCTCTATACATTTTGGTGCTCCCAGGGTGTATAGAGAAATTGGAACTATGAGCATCATCCAGCAATTCCCTTTTCAGATCAGGTAAATCGGGAACACAAAGTCTCTTCCCGAATTTCAAAATTCCATCTTCATACACAAAGTCTCTCAACCTCCCATCATTCACAGCTTTAATCTTCTTTTGAAATTCTTCATCATCGGTCTGAGTACTCTTAATCCTTTCTATTAAAGATGGTTTGGCAACCATTTGAAAAAGAAATGATGTTTTGCCTTCCCTGGTTATTCCCATGTCCATCTTCACTAGATCCATGAAAATTGGATCCCTTTCAATTCTCATATTGTTCAAAACTCCATGGTATTTTCTACTCAAAGCATCTGCCACCTTGTTTTCCCTCCCCGGGTGGTAGTGTATCGTGTAATCATAATCCTTGAGTAATTCAAGCCATCTCCTTTGCCTCATGTTGAGTTCTTTTTGTGAGAAAATATACTTCAAACTCTTGTGATCAGTATAAATCTCACATTTTTCACCATAGAGGTAGTGCCTCCATATCTTCAAAGCAAAGATCACAGCTGCTAACTCGAGATCATGAGTAGGATAGTTTTGTTCATGAATTTTCAACTGTCGTGATGCATAGGCAATAACTCTATCATTCTGCATAAGGACACAACCAAGTCCTTTCTTCGATGCATCACTATAAATAACGAACCCATCATTCCCTGATGGTAGAGTCAATATAGGAGCATTGACTAATCTTTTCTTCAGTTCTTCAAAACATTATTCACACTCTTTTGTCCAAACAAATTTAACCCCTTTACGTGTGAGCTTCGTTAATGGGTTAGCCAATCGGGCAAAATTCTGGACGAAACGTCGATAATAACCTGCCAAACCAATAAAACTGCGTACCTCAGTTATACTCGTAGGTGCTGGCCATTCTTGGATTGCCTTGGTCTTAGAAGGATCAACAGAGATTCCATCTTTTGAGACAATATGGCCAAGAAAAGAAATCTCCTGAAGCCAGAATTCACACTTGCTAAACTTCCCATATAATTCATGCCTCCTCAGAGTCCTCAAGATAATGCGCAAGTGATTTTGATGATCTTCGTAGGTTTTGGAGTATACCAAGATATCATCAATAAATACCACCACAAATTCATCGAGATACTCCTTGAAAACTCTATTCATCATATCCATGAATACAGATGGTGCATTAGTCAATCCAAACGGCATTACAGTAAACTCGTAATGCCCGTACCTGGTTCGAAATGCTGTCTTTGGAATGTCTTCCTTCTTCACACACAACCGATGGTATCCAGATCGAAGGTCAATCTTTGAAAAGTATTGAGCTCCATGCAGTTGGTCAAATAAATCATCAATGCGAGGTAGGGGATACTTGTTCTTTATCGTTATAGTATTGATCTCCCTATAGTCGATACATAACCTCATAGATCCATCTTTCTTTTTAACAAAAAGAACAGGGGCTCCCCATGGAGACACACTAGGGCGAATAAATCCCTTATTACTCAATTACTCTAGTTGTTTCTTTAGTTCGACTAACTCTACAGTGGCCATTCTATAAGGGGTCTTCGATATAGGCCTTGATCCAGTAATCAAATCAATGGAAAACTCAACTTCTCGTTCTGGAGGATGTCCAGGTAAATCTTCCGGAAATACATCTACAAATTCTTTCACAACAGGTACATCCTCTATTTGAACATTCCTTTCCTCACCGACAGTTATTTCATTCTCTTCCTCCCCAATAATTGAATTAAGTTGAGCTACTGGGGGTGGATCTAAATAAGAATTAGGTGGTGACGATTCTGCTCTAAAGATAAGGTGTTCTTTGTCATTATCATCAAGAATCATAACCTCTTTCTTATTACAATAAATCTTCGCATCATAGTCCGAAAGCTAGTCCATACCGAGGATTATATCAAACTCAATCATAGGTATGATGATGAGATCAGAAGATAAAGAAAATTTATGTGCTCTAATGGGGACTAATTCACAAAACTTTGTTGCAATGATACTTCCCTTAGGAGTTTTAACTGACAACTCCCTTATTAAATCAAATTGGAAATATCTAATTTTCTTAGCAAACTGGGAATATATGAAACAATGCGACGATCCAGAGTCAAATAATGCATTTGCTAAACTTGAGGAAACCATTAAATTACCTGCCACCACGTCTTTTGGAGCTTCTACCTCTGCAGTAGTGATAGCATAAGCCTGGCCTTGATCCCTTTCCCTTTTCTGAGGTAAGTTCTCCTGATGCTTAGGACATGCATTTGCATAATTCCCCATCTCCCTGCAATTGTAGCACTGAACGTTGGCAGCTTCCTTCTTCCCCTTGCAATCACGAGCTTGGTGGCCTTTTTCACCACACTTGTAACAAACTCCCATTCCCTTCAAGAAAGTACCAGGATGTTTCTTCCCACATTTACCACAAGATGGATATTCAACCTTTCCCTTCTTCCCCTTATTTCCATTCCCAGATTGATCAGCAGGTCTCTTCTTCTCTTGCTTTGCTTTAAAGTCATAAGACTTAGAGAATTATTTTTCTGTCTTGATAGCACATGAGACAATGTCTTCGTACGATGAAAAGGATTGTGAGACTAATGCTCGACGGAGAAATGGTTTTAACCCATCAAAGAAACGATCAATCTTACTTCTTGGGTTGCGAATATAATCTCCAGCATACCTTGCTAACCTTGTAAAGTTATCCTCATACTTTGTGACATTCTCATCCTCCTTTTGTCTCAGACCCAGAAATTGCCTTTCCATATCTGCTCGATGGTCACGAGGAAAGTATTTTTCTAAAAACAGATCTTTGAACTCCCTCCATTCCATATTTGATACTTCATCATCTTCCTTCATGTTTTGAATCAATGACCACCATTGATCAGCATCTCCAGTGAGGCGGTAAACTGCCATGATAACTTTTTCCCTTTCACTGCTCCCCAAAGCCTGAAATATTTTCTCTAGGGAATTTATCCACTGCTCGGCTACTAAGGGATTTGTACTCCCATTGAACGTTGGTGGTTGTTGCCTCATGAATCGATCTAACATTGATCCTCCACGCTGCGGATCAGGGTGCTCCATACGGGTAAGGTTATTATTCATAACCTAAGTAAGTTGTCCCAGTATGGTGATTAGCTGATCGGCACCAGTTGCATCACCAGCCCCACTATAATTATCTTGAGCAGGAGGGCAATCCCTACATGGAGTGCATGTATTGATACGGTTTCCATTTATTCCACTAGGCGCCATTTCTAAACAATGGCATAAACTAGATCGGTTTATGAATCAAAATACATAATCCCATACTTATAAAACACTTAACATAAATTGAACTATTTTTGGATATAATCCATAATCATAAGAATGTTTTCTTTAAGGAAGTATATACTCATAATCCCTTCAAAATGATTTGTAAAGAAAAATGAGAGTTATCCTAAGCATATCCCCCAGGAGTGTCGTAACCAAGAGTGCAGCAAGGCCCGTTGTCGTGCACCAGTTCCCGTTCGAGTCTAGCTCAAAGCGGTGTTTTCTGGTTTTACCCCTAGGTACATCTGTGCCAGAGCCGCCTCTACCTGCTCGTATCCAGACAGGGATGTATTGCTCGGAAAACTCACAAAATCTCTACAATACCAAAATTCTAGGAAGTTCTTCTATACTAATCCTCAAAGTTCATCTTAGGTCTACGTGCTCTAATCAGAGTTTATCTAAATCTAGCTTCCAAGGTTTGTACTAAACTTCCTCTGATACCAACTGTAACACCCCGACCCTAGTTACCCAGAGTCGGTGCATTATTACATAACATTGGCATGATCACAAGAAAGATCAAATATCGAAAGACCGATTGGTTTAGTAGCCTTGGAAATACTAGATATATTCATAAGTTTTACATTACATCATAAAATGAAAAAATACTACAACAACATAATGACTCCATAATCCACACTCATATCCCCAAATAATATCCCTGCAGGTCATTCATAATCTACTTATTCACTTCTTGGGAAAAATAAAACATAGAAAAGGGGTGAGCTCAAATGCCCAGTAAGGATAACAATATAGCGGAAACTTTCATAAATAAGAATAAACATTTAAGGCAATGTATAACTAAAACAAAAGCCTTTCAAACATGAACTTTCAACATGGTATAGCATAAATAAAATGAAATAATTCCATTTACTTATTCACATGGATATTCTACTAATCGAATAGTCACATGCAAAAATCAAAAACCACTTTCATAATGTTGGAATGCATAATTCCAGACTATCATAACCACATAGCCAAGGCCTCGTGCCAAGACTACAAATAAGATTTTGCCAAGGCCTTGTGCCAAGACACTAGTTTTCTCATGAGACCTACCGATGCATCGAGGAGCTATAGCGGGCTCCACCCGTCACATATTAAGTCCAATGCATTCCCATATGAAAAGGTCTAAACATAACATAAACATTCGTATTAAAACTAGCATACGAAATGTCAATACTTTCACCATAAACTATGAATGGTATAAAAATAGCACATCCACAGTCAAACATATCACAAAACCTTCAATACAATATAGAAGTTTTGTATCATAATAAATCAACTTCAAATAATCTTAAAATCCATCAAAGGATGTTGACATAGATGAAATCAAAATTCTTTTAAAAGAAATATCTCCTTTTATTTTGAAATCATTTAAGATCCATATAAAATAAAACATTTTCTTTGAAAATATTCTTATAAGCTTGTAAGGGAAGCTTTGAAGATTTTATAACGGCTGAAAATAGCCGCACCCGCCGTATAAGTTAAAAAAAACATTCTTACCTTAATTTTGTCGAAAAGGTTAAAAAGGACCTTGTTTTGAAAATGACCGAAAGATTCCTTTATAAACCACTTATAAAAGTCAAAAAGGGTATAAATTACTTTAACTCATATTCTAGTAAATAGTAAAAATGTTTTGAAATACATTTTTAAGAAACATGGATGTGGATGATAAAGAGATCCCAGTAGATTATTACGTATAAACAACCTTGGATAATGAAGAGGTTGTAAAGTAAACCCTTACCTTGTACTTTTCCTTGGTTGGGGTAGGTTAACCTCCTGTATAATGGTGAAATAATTGTTACTAAATTATACAATAATCATATACATTAATATGATATCATATATGATCTTTTAATATCAATTTATAATAATATCTTAGTATTATCGTTGTTTCGGGTGTTAACTTACTTGTTTTCTTTTATATGTTTTGTTACGTAAGACATTTTTGTAAAGGATAGGTTGTATATTATTCATATCCAGAATGATATCAAGTCCTTAACATCATTTTTAAATCATCAAATGATAATTATACTTGAATGGATACGATGGAGAATGAATCTCATCGCGTTCGTGGAGACGGTAGTCCGTACGTACGCACGAGCGACAATATCATTCTTTTGATATTAAAATAATATATAAATGGTTGTTATATCATATATAAAGAATCATTATCATGTTTTATTTATTATTTACATGAGTTACATATCATTATTATACCCATACAAATAATAATATATTGAATAACAATTACACCACGACGTGGAGACGGTAAGCCGTACGTACGCACGTATGGTGACATGTTATTCAAAGGGTGGATAGAATAATTAATATGGTTGTACCATATTTATAATAACATCACAGTATATATATGATACTGAAGTTATTATTTTAAAATGGTAACAACAAAGGAAGAAGAAGTGGAAGAAGAAATGGACTTGGAAAAGGGTGGTGAAATCATTACCTCTTCTTCGGGTTCTTCCTTTTGATTTGATCAAAAGGGCTCATTAGGTTGGCTTTATGATCAAAATAAGGCCCCTAGGTTGTAGTGAGGGATGTTGGGAGAGTATTTGGGCAGAGTTTGGCCGAACCAAAAGGCTTTGATGGTGTGAAGAAATGAGAAGGAGGAGTTCCCTTTTATAAGAGGGGTGAGGGGCACCTTTGGAAAAGCTAGAAATATTAATTTATAATAAATTCATATTCGGTTTATAATGGCTCCAAAGTTTACTATTCAAAGGTTAAGGTGGGTATGGGTCGAAAACAACTCAACCAATAGAATTTAGACAGGTTTGGGTACTTATATTAACCTTATCTTTAAGTATTAACTTTAAGTTAATTAGTTTCACTTTTACAATGTCTCTTTGTATTTTTATATAATATGGTTAATAAACTTACTATATACATCCAAAAGACCCCCAAGTGGTCCAGTAATGATGAACCTATCATGATATAAGTCTCTTGGCCGAACCTTAGATTTTTTGGAATTTAATATCAATTAATAATATAATATTTGTTTTAAGAACTCTTTTATGTCAATTTTGACACTATTCAATAGTTGTTTTTTGTGAAACTCATAACAGATTGATTACTTCGAACAAAGTCAATTAAATCAATCCTAATATATCATATTATCCTATAAAATTAGTTTAATTCATTAAAAGTTTCATATTACATTTATTTGGGTATTTATAATATCAATTATTTTAATTTTTCACTATTATAGTAATTACTGCATCATCATTGTGTCATAAATAAAATAAATTATTTAATGTCTAAAAATTATAAAATAAAATATCATTATGTATGAAATCTTTTCATCTTTCTAATGAACATTTATAATATAAAATCCAACATATATAACCCTATGTAACAATTGTTTTGCTAAAAGATATATGCTTGTGTCATTTTTGTATTCATTTTAACTTAATTAAAATAAAGTGTCATTATCACTTACAAGTGGATCCATGGGGTCCCAAAATAGACCCAAAGATGCCCATGGTCGACCATGTATCAACCAACAGGGTTAAGACACGTTTTAGGCTAATTTAGTATTATTATAATATTATTTTTTAACCCTTATTTACCGGATTTACCCTTAATCATGGTAAATAAAATATTTACCGCAGTAATTATTCAAAATGTATAAAAAAAGTTACCTATTTACACAATTTTAACATCATGATTCCAAATATGGAATCCATTTTCCTAAATTCAAAACACATAAGTGGCAGAAATTAATTTAAAATTAATTCCCGCTGTCAAAACAAAAAGCGTGTTTTTAAGAGATAATAACTATCAAAAGATTGACACTTGTTTATGTTAGGTTTAATTGTAAAATTATGTTCAATGACCAAAATTATATTAAATGGTAAAAATATATTCTAAATATACTTTAAAACCACTCAAATTTATAATTTATCACTATTAATTATTTTGATTAAAAAAGTTGTTTTTAATTAAAATTTAGTAATTTTCACTATTCATCAAAATATGAAAGTTATCTGAAATGTACCAAAATTTCACCTTAGGCTAAATTCGATATTCCAAATCCAAAAATGATGTCCATTTTGAAATATAAAATATATATAATTTCAAAAAGTATGTATTACTATTCACAATAGCTATTTTAATTAGTTGTGGTGTGTGTTAGAACTCGAGGTTGCGTACAACACACGCTATCGCATTATTCGAAGGGAAACGTACCGTGGAAGCTTGGGGTGTTACAATGACAGCGGGTAAGGCGAGTCATGCATGTGAGGGCCTCCTAATTACATAGTATTATCACCATCATGGGTTACTGGGTATCTTTTAAAGGATCTAGTGACATTTATTTAAATCCTTGATTATATAGGTTGGTGCCCCCTGGATTTTTTATGAGTCCAGCTGGGGTTCTCCACTAGATTGGTCAGTTGTGGGAAGCCAGTTGGTTATTGACTTAGGGGATTCACCATATACTGGTTAGTAGTTCTAAACCGAGTACTCTCCTGGGTCTTTTTAGTGATTATTAGGACCACCCATGGTTATTATATGTATTTCTCATTCACCTTATTATGTACTTATTTTTATGTTACTCGATTAATTTATTTTTAGTATACCCTGGTATTTTTTTGATTTGGTTTTTTTAATAAAATGGAAACTTATTTTGAAAGTGGAAACATAGTGTACATAGTTTTAAAAAAGGGAAATAAAAGTGTTTATTATCTAAATATGTGAATTTTTTTATAAATTAATTTCAAAATAGTGTTAATGGAATGATTTTGGGAAATAAAACCTATGGATTCTATGGTGATTGTCTACTGAGATGTCTTGCTCACACATTACTTGTACCATTCGGTGTCGGTAGACCTGAGCTGTTTTGTAGGTTTAGGTTTTCTAGTTTGAGTGCTCGTCATTGGAGTAGGTTGACTATGTGGATAGTCGGTTAGTGGAAGATGGTGACCATGAGGTCATATGAAGATCGTCTCAGTGGAATTTTAGTTTTGTTTTGTATTTAGTTTCCGGTTTTTCTAGTTGTATCTTGTATCCTAATCTATTTTCATATTTTTATTGAGACTCTGTTGTTGGTTATTTCTATATTCTCATTTTATCTAGATTATTTATTTTATATTGGTTATTCTTTGGGCTGAAATAATTCCCTCTTGGATTTAATTTGATTTTCGACACTAGTTGCAAGCTTGTGGGGATCAGGAATACCCTTCAGGCCATGTCTTGTATCGGATTAGGTGCCAGGTTAGATGGAATCCCAGCATGGTTCATGAAAAAATGGTTTCAGATAATGACCTTGTTATTTGGGGTGTCACATAGTTATAGACTAGGATTTTTGGGGCTCAGTAGGTAGGTTATGGGTTGGTTCCTAATCACCACCACTCATGATGACACCTGAGTTACCATGGGTAGTCTGAGTTTTGTGTCCTTACTCTGGTTTTTGGATTGTTTCAGATTGGGGGATGAAAATGGAGGTGAGGAAGTGTTATGTCATGATCCGATATGGAGTAGTGACCCATGTGAAGTCTGAGTTCATGGTTCAAACCTCACCTAGTTGTTGATGCTTTATTGAGGCATAAACCACTACCATGTTTTTAGGTTAAGCATGAATTCTAGTTCTCCATTCTGGTGGTTTGGTTTAAGTTGTGTTTTGTTTTGGTTCCAGTTGGTGTGAGTAATATTTTTAAAATTAAACATGTTTATGAAAATGAAAAATTATTTCTTTCAAGAAGTTTTTATATTGGTAAAATGGGTTCTAAAGGAAAATGTTTTGCATTGTAAATTTGGTAAATTCTTGGATTTTGATGAGGAAAGGAAGTGTGCGACCCTTGATACTATTCATGGAAGGTCACATGTGTGTGGGAATGTAATGAATGTTCATGTGGGAACTTGTTCATGGATGATAAATGGATGTACACCCACGTTATAGTTAATAAGATTCTATGGGTGAGTATTTGAATTTTGAGGTTGACATAGTCTTTTTTAAATGGCCTTAAATGAGAAATTGATTTTGGAAATGGGATTTATTTTTAAGAGTTGGTTCTTTTAGTGGAAAAAATGTATTTATGTATTTGAAAAGTAGATTGAAATAAGTTGGTTTGGAAAATTAAAATAAGAACAGAATTTTCAGTTGTTCTTGTATGTGTTAGGATTATGATTTAGATGTTTGGGCTCAAGATTTTCGTTTTGGTTATGTTTTGGTTTGATATTGGTTTTGGTTTTGTGTTTCTCATGATATTCAAAAAATTCTATATAGAAAGTTCCCAAAAATATCTAATTAATCATACCCAGTTAATGGTTCTTTTCCAGTGTTTCCTATCCTTCACAATGATAGAGGTCAGTTATAAGAAGTTTAAAGTCTTGTGGAAGTTGAGTGTCTCTTGATAATGTTGGGAACTACCAAATCTATCAGGGTGTGTGCTTGTTGGAAATCCAGTGTCACTTGTTTCTCATAAAGTTTCCCTATCTAGAGAGTGCATATTAGAGGAAACTGTATTTAAGGAGTCTACCCCATTGGTTCTGACCTCTAGTTCTTCATACTGTTCACTATTTGTGCCACTAATGTAGCTATTTCAAGCTTTCAAAGTTGTATTGTTTCATCCCTATGAAGACCTACCATTTTTGTGGATGTTTGGGTCATTTGGAGAAGTTTTGTAGAAATAATTTCTCAAATAAAGAGTTTTTATAGGAGGATGCTAGTGTTTGACTATGAGGTAGGTGATGCTTTATTCATCAGGGCTCCTGCCACATGCCTCAAAGCGAAGCTCGCACATAGTCAGGAGTCACCAGGGGATGTGGAAGACCTTGACCCCCTTTTATCTCCCATGTTGGGATAGAGACATTTAAAGTTCCCTTGTTCTTATTTTACTACTATTTTAAGTTCATATTTAGTTATAAAAGTGTGATGAACTTGTTATTTCGTTATCTAAATGGTTGGGTTCATCTAAATGTCTCTTTTATAATTTTTCGATTTTCTTGAAGGTGCTCAACCCTTGTATGGATCGTTTTCAATTTTAGTTGTGTTCATTTGGAGATATTCGAGTCTTATAGAATTTATGGATAGTGGTTCTAGTTTTTTTCTTGGATCTAGTTCCTTTTGTGGGTTTCCACCAGATTTGGGGGTTCAAGTTGTGTGGGAAAATTTTGGTTTATGTGGCGATGTTTTTTTTTCTCATGTGAAGAATCTTGGATTGGTAATGTTCGGAATTCCCGGTCATAATATGGGTGTTTCACAATTAACATGGAAAATTTTGGGTTATCTCGTTTTCTTAAGTCCTTTTTATCTATATAAGAAGTTGGGTGGTCTAGTTTTTTTTTTGTAGTATTAGATTGAAAATTTCAATTTTGGGAGCCTTCGAGTGATTTTTTTTGAAAAATGAAAATTTTGGGGCTTAGCAGCAAGTGGCGCATGATTAGTGCATGTTTACAGGAAATCTTGCCGCTTCTCCCAGGAAACCATGCGGCTTGAGGTTGGTGATTGGTTTTTAGCACACATTTAGACAAAATGTGTAGTAATCATGTAGTATGGTTCTAGAATCAAGAAGTGTCATATCACACGGTTGGAAAATGGTTTGCCAAACTGTGCGGCCAAATTGTGCAGCTTAACCAAATCATTAAAAATGTGAAATTACAAGTTTTTACCTCAATTTGTTTTAACCCTAATTTGAGTTTCTCCATGTTTCAGGGGTTCTTGGTTTATGTCAGGAGTTTCCACATTATTCTCGTCTTAAGTAGTGCCCTGGAGTTAGTCAGATTATTATTGTGGAGAGAACATTCTCATGTTCTCCCATTATTCATCATATTGTGGATACTCTTAGAGTAGGCCATATGTGAATCATGGACTGAAGTGTCACCCTAACGTTTAGGGTTTCATTTTTATTCTTTTGAATTTGGGACCAAGTTTTTTTTTTCAATTTTTCCAGATAACTTTCTGAGGGCAGAAAGTGTTTTTGGTGGGGAGAATTGTCACACCCCAAAAACAGTTCAAATTTGTTTTTATTTGTTTCTTGATTTTAGATATTTTGGTTGAGGTTAGGGTTGAGTTTCCATCAGAATTCATTGTGTTTTGGTGGTTTTAGTTTTCTTCTAGCCCTATTCATGGTTATTATGAATGTTATTAGGAGAAAGTTATGTGGTGGAGAGTTTGTGACACCCACGGTGTTAATAAATCGTGTTTAAATCATTCAAGGATCATTGGGTAGGATTCACTAGTGTTTGTTGTGTCATTTGAGGGTTTTGGAAACTTTTATTGGTCACATGCTTTGATCATGGTTTTCCAAAACCATGCAACTAGAACTTGCAAAGCCGCATAATTTTTCTAGTAACATTCGCACGGTTTTCACATGGTTTGCAAAACCATGCAGCCCATTAATGTATAAATATCTTTTAATTTAAAAATTTTATACAATTTATTCTACATCCCATTTGAATCACTACTTATTGGGTATTTACCAAAGCCCCCCCTTCATTCTCCTTTGTTTTGGGCCACTTTTTGGGAGATTCTCACTAGATATTAGTGATTCTTAACGATTGTTTTCATCGAATCTTTGCCTTTATTATTCCCCTACCTTCTCTATCTCAATTTCTTGGTTTCTCTTGGGGGGTTTCACCTTGGATGAACCCTATAATCTTGTATTGATGTGTGTGACATTTTTCTTGTACATTAGTGTGTGCAAATCATTTTTTGGGGTGTGTTCTTCCCTCCCTTGGAGTTTCGTTGCATTCGTACAACATCAAGGTAGGTGTTTACATTATTTTCCTTTTCATAATATCCCATTAATTCTTGATCTTTCCTAGTTTCTTTAAAAGAGTTTATAAATGTGTTTTTATACTTTTGATATGTTGTTTTGATTTATTTTAGTGGTTTTATGATGATAGAATTTGATAAAAATGGATTTCTAAGGGTTTATTTTATTATACCTATAAATTTATGAACACATTGTATTCGATAAAATGCCAATTGTTTTCTAAATATGAAATTAAGATTTTTTTGAAATTTGGTCATTATTATGTTTTGGTAAATTAGATTTGATGTTCATACTTTGAATAATGTGTGATTTGAACATATTTTATGGCTTGATAATCATGGTGGTTATGTTTTTGAAAGAATAATCCTTATTTTGAAAGTGTTGTTGAGATATTTCAATTAAATGTGATTATTGGTTTGGTTTAAAAAGAATCTAGTGATTTTATAAATGGTTTCAAAAAGGTCTTAATGGAACAAGGATGGTTCCATTGGATGTTGGCACATCCATGGGTGCATGTAGTGCACATATGGATGTACATTCCAATGTATATGGCACTCTAATGCACATTTACCTTGAAAGCTTCTCTTCACTCCTTCCAACCATTTTTCATAAAATGGTTCTACGGTTTTAAAAATGGAAAGTGTTGTTTCAAGCACTCTGAAAATGAAACCATAAAATCACTCCTTTAAGTTTGGCCCATTAGGACCCGAAACATGTTTTGGTTGGAGATTGAAAAGAGTAAAGTCCCATTTGGTGATTTGAGGTGTGTTTTGTGTGTGTATATAGAACTAAATGGAACATTTGGAATTGAAAATATAAAAAAGGTGTTTGATGTTGTTTTGGAAATAGTTTGTAATTTTTTTGGTAAATTCATTTGGTTATGTAAATATAAAATCCCGTTTTACAATTTGCATGTTTTAAAGAAATGGTGGAATTATTAAGTGATGTGACGACCCGGTTGGAACCATCGATGAAGCGATATATATATATATATATATAGACACACATATATAGTGGGAACCTCTATAGGAGATATTTAACATTATGGGTTATCATATAGTAGTGTCCGTGTTTGGGTTTGGAAAGTGCGGTGACAGTAGGTAAGGTGAGTCACGCGTGTGAGGGCCTCCCACTTACACAGTATCATTACCCCCGAGGGTTCTTGGGTGTATTTTAGATGATAGTGTGATGTTTATTTCTAGCCCCTATTAGATGGGTTGGTACCCCATGGATTTACTAAGAGTCTAGGTGGGTTGTGACATTAGAATGGTTAGTTTAGGGCATCTAGTTGGTTATATACTTAGGGGATTCACCATATGATGACAGGTATTTCCGAACCTAGTATATCTAGGTGTCTTTCTAGGGATATTTAGAATCACCCATGGTTATTATATTTATTTCTAATTTATTTTATACTTCACTTATTTTTTAGTTACTCAGTTCATTTACTTCTATCGTAGCCTTGATATTATTTGATTTGGGTGTTTTTAATAAAATGTAAATTTGTTTTGAAAGTGAAAACATAGTCTATATAGTTTTGAAAAAGGGAAAGAAATGTGTTTATTTTCTACATATGTGAAAACACTAGTTTTATAAATGTATTTAAAAATTGTGTTAATGGAATTATTTTGGGAAAGGAAACATATGGATTCTCTGGTTATTGACTACTAAGCTATATAGCTCACACCCTACATGTACCATTCAGTGTTAGTAGACCTAATATATTTTACTAGTTCAGGTTTTCTAGTTCGAGTGCTCATCAAGTTTGACCATGTGGGTAGTTGGTTAGTGGACGGTAGTGACCATGAGGTCACATGGAGATCTCCTCTGTGATATTTTAGTTTGTTTTTATATTTAGTTTTAGGTTTTTCTAGTTGTATCTTATATCCTAATCTATTTGAAAATTTTCATTGAGACTCAGTTGTTGGTTATTGTTGCATGCTCTGTTTGTCTATTTTATTTATTTGATCTTGGTTATTCTTTGGGATGAAAAATTTCCCACTTGGATTTCACTTGATGTCCAACTCTAGTTTCCAGTCCATGGGGATCGGTAATGCCCTTAGGGTGATGTCTTGGATTGAGTTGGGTGTTTGGTTGGATTACATATTGACCTAGTTCATGACATTAAATCTCTATGAAAAACACTTTGAAACATGGTATGAGAACAAAAATATCAGTAAGGTACCTAAGATGATTAAATATTCTAGGACTGTGGAAAAATAAAACCCCATGAAAAATATTTCCTTACAAACATACATTTTTATCCAAAAGAGAATCAATTTTCCCTTTAAAAAGATCATTATATTAAATTTTTAAATCAAACTATTTCCATTTGAACTCATTAAAAATCATATAAAACTCGAGTAGGCACCTTGGGATAGAATCATCTTATAACCCTTACAAAACCTTTACAAATGGAATGACCATGTGGCCGATATCCAATATAATTTTCTAGAGAACATAATCATTTCCCATTGCATTGGAGTAATATTTGGGAACACCCATAATATAAGCTATATCAAGATCGCCTGTGAGCTATAATGGGGATCAAACCTTAAAAAACAATTTCTAAGTATCGTATCCTGAATAAAACCCCGGAAAAAAACTCTTTTAAACCCTTGTGGAAAAAATTTTTGATGTCAAAATACCCTTTCTTCTTAAAAACCCATTTTCAATACAAAAATATCCAAAAAATGGTAATTGGTTTTTTTTTGTTTTTGGAAAACATTAAGGATTATATAGTAATCCTAAATTTAAATAATGGTTATTATAGTGGAAAAATTAGTTATTGTCATATATATTAAAGTAGAACAATCCTTTTGTCTTTGGTAAAGAAAATATAACATTCCATAACAAGATTCATTTTTTGAATTTTTTTAATGAAATAAGTAAAACATTTTCTTTATATTTATATTAAATTGATAAAAATAAATTTATAAGATAATTTTAAAAATATGGACACGAAAGGGAAATATTTTGATATTAATTCATTATAACATTTAAAATGTGGTTTTAAGTTAAAGGGTCTCTTACCTCAAGTCTGACTCGTCACATATGTTCTTTATCTACCAGTATAATAAATACATGTTAATTATTTACTTACTTGATAACCTTTTTCCAGTTCACTGTTACATTTATTTTACTTATTACTATAGCATAACAATTAATTAATTATTTAAGTTCACATTTTATGTTTTGATGATATTCAGTTCATAATTCCAAAATGACTTTGGTAGGATGACTATGGTCAAAGAGTTCATTATACCAGAATATAGAAAATAATAATGATGGAATAGTTATATTTTTTATACATAAATCATAATTTTAAAACCAATCATGAAATATGGTTATGAAAAATGAACTATGTTACAATCATGGAAACAATAGTTAGTACATACATCCAAGTAATGTTTCCATTTTTCAAAAATTATTATGGACTGAAGGTAAGTATTATTTTATATTTTCATAATGGTAATTATATCATAAATATTATATAAATACTTTAAATATACTTATATATATCATCCATGTTATGTGGTGATGAAAAACAAATCGCATCGCTTTGTGGAGGTGGTAGTCCACACAAACGCATGAATGATGATATCATTTTTCATTGAATGGAAAGGAACAAATTTAACGATGTATTATAATTTAAGAATGATAAATATGTCATGAATATCATATATAAACATTAATTTTGTATTTATAATCCATCAATAAGGGACAATGATGGAAAATTAATTACAATGGTTCATAATGTGGTAGTCCATCATACACACAAATGATGGTTTCCTTTCCCATTTGATGAAAGATAGAGATGGATATAGGTTATTACATTAAAATAAAAACATATCATTATATTTTGGATATTTTTTTATTTTATCATGATTTAATAATATTTAAAGGAGACAAAATAAGAAATAAAACTAAAACACATGGTTAAAAATGTACCACTTCTTTGGAAAGTCTCCTTTGATTAATACCTTAATTCCTCTATGGTTGGTATTATGCCTAAATAAAGACCTATAGAATGAGAGGTGGTACTCTTGGAAGTTATTTAAATATGTATTGACCAATAAAATGGTTCTTGAAGTGTATAATAAATATAATTAGAGGATTCCTTTTTAAAATATAGGGGATGTTAACTCTTGGAATTTCTCAAAATATTAAATTGGTATAATTTATTTTTTATTTGAAAATGGATCTGAACTAATATATTTAACTTATAGGATGATTATAGTTATAAATAATTAAATCCAGTAAAAATTTGGCACGTTTTGACAATGTTTTTACCCTTGTCTTTTTGTTTCAACTCTTCATTAATCCCTTTCACACTTACCATGACAATAAGGGTTTTTACTATTTGAGGGTCAATATTATTACTATAAATGAAAAAACTAACCATATGTGGGAAATTTTTTATATTTTCAACCATATCATAATAAATTTCTGAACCTAATATGTTTCTTAAATTTAAATCATTTAATAAATTATTATTTATTATAATATATCATGAACGCTAATTTTTTTGAACTATTCATTACTTAGATTTTAATAACATCAAGACAATCAGTAAAATTTAAAGAAAAATATTTTAATAAATCTATAAAATTTCATGTTAATATATTAAATTATTTTATCACATTTATTATCTCAAAATATATTACTTTTAATATTTTTAATATGGTTTATTTCA
This sequence comes from Viscum album, assembly GCA_963277665.1. Lineage (NCBI taxonomy): Eukaryota > Viridiplantae > Streptophyta > Magnoliopsida > Santalales > Viscaceae > Viscum > Viscum album. Next base: position 1,452,296,887 of record OY728128.1, read on the forward strand.
TTTTCACATTAATGCAATAATTACTACATCAACGATCTGTAAATTTTTTAGGCAATTATTTCTTCACGAAAAATTAAAAAAAAATATAATATAATGAAGATAAATAATTAATATTTCAAAATAATATTTATATCTAAACATATCTAATAAATCACCCTATTCTAAAAATATTATATTTATTAAAAACAAGATTGTGACATTTTCATTTTTCTCTAAATAAATTTTTATAAAGGTTATGATCACAACCAAATGGAAAAAAGGTCATATAACTAAATATCATGTGAGTATGGATGAAATTAACTCATAAAATAAAACTTAAAAAAGTTTTAGGAACATTTTCTAGTCTTGATGATTTTATTTTTAAACCTTAATTACCTAATTTATCCTTTATTGTGGTAACAAAAATTTCTATGGTTACTATTCATAATGAATAAAAATAAAGGGGAAAATTTACTAGATCAGGACCCAATGATTAAAAATATGGAATCCATTTATCAAAAGTCAAAATAGATAAGTATAAGATATTTATTCAAAATAAAACCCGAAAAACATGATAAAAAAAGGTTTGTCGTAAAAATTCCCTATTTCAAGTATAAAATATTTTTATAGAAAATTTATGTATGAAGTTATTTTAAAAAACATTAATTTTATTATTTTAAATCAAAATTAACTAATAATATTATAAAAATAATCAAAAATAGAACTCAACTATGTAAATATTTAAAATGAAAATGCAATTTTCAATAAAAATAAGTATTTTCTACTATTCATTGGAAAATAAACATTTTTAGAAAATTATAAAAAAATTATCCTAAGATAATATAGAAATAATGAAATCAAAAATTTATTTTATTTATTTAAATAAAATTTCCAACACTTCAACAAATTTATCTTGACATTCACTCATAAAATGAAAGAAAACCCATTTTTGAAGAAAATGTTTTTTGAAGAATAAAGTAACATTACTAAAAATGATTTCTAAATTAAAAAGAATTAATTAATATGTTATAAATTTGTATTACCATTATATATTTCCTAATAAATTTAATACTATTCATTCCATACAATTTAACTACTATATTATAACAATAATATTTAAATAGTAACATTTCATTATTCATTTAAACTCGGTGTTGCTTATTTTACATGATATCGAACATGGTTTTAATTTTTATAAAACATGGGATATTTCACAAATAGGATTAATTTTTTTAATGATATTATATGACCATAAATTTTAAAATACGTTATTATTTATTTTCATAATAAGAAGGATCCATACTTGAGATGAACAAAACTTCTCTTTCTAACTCTACTCCTCCAGATATCTATCATGGTATGGCCATGTAACTCAATGTGTGCCTCATTCGTCTAAAAATATTGCATTTCTTTTAAATTCATGAGAATAAAGTGAAATATTCATGTATTTCATGACACATTCTTCATTTTTCATCCAACACCTTCCCATGGTGTGAAAATAAATCACACATACCATGAATGAAATTAATTTATATCCATAAAAAACCCTCACACGTTTATCTTCACCACATGACCATGACGAAAAACATATAGCACTAACCCTTCATGCAGTTCATATAACATGGTGCAAAAAAATCCAGCCATTATGGGAACATATTTCTTCAAATTATAACAATTGTTTGATCCTTATGAACTTGAGTATGACTCTTATAGACATCCCATGGGGAAAATATTTCATTGTTCAACCATGAAAAAAGTATTAGAACTCTTAGAGTTACTCTTACAAAATAACTCAGTATCCATGTCATGGAACATGGTCTTTATTATCTTTATAGGGTTGGCATTGAGATATATTTTCATGCCAAGCATATCTGATCCTCATAGAGGTGAAAATAATAATTTTCCCAAGATTCACCAGTATATCCAGGGAATTTAGGGGCATAAACCAGGTAGGAACAAGATGATATCATAAAAACATTACTGAATAAAGCTTCAATGACATCGTACAATTCACCACACATGATTTTCACATAATTTGAACAATTTAATGTTTTTTAACATCCCACATCAATCTTCAACTATCGTGTATTATCTATATTCTGCAACTCCTTATTCATTCATTACATCATGTGGTGTCACTCCACACAAATTTCATTGTCCATTTTCCCACTAAGCATTACCTCACACTTTTCCCTACCTCTCACCCTGTACCAGCCCATGCTAGGTATTCTTCTTCACCATATCCCTAGATTGGATATATTTGATCTTGGAAAATTCTTCACAAAGCAAAATACTTGATCATACAACTAGCTATTGGCCAACACATTTTTACTCATTTTGATCAATTTTATCTCTTTTTCCTCTTGAATAATATATCGATCATAATAAAAATGAAACCAAGATTTGAGAATATAATATGTTATTTTATGATTAAAACTCAATGAGAATATAAATAAAAACCAATTAATATAAATTTATATAATAGAGATATCACAAGACATACCCTACTAACTTTCTGAAAAAAAATTCTCCATGAATCTCCTATTACTTGTAGAATATAATGAATCCCTAGAATCAATGATATATGATTAAAATGTAATATTAACACTTACCATTAAACCAATCTCACATTTAGTTACTATTGTTTCAAAAATTGAACTTCCATAAACATCCATTTTGGAATTCACCCTGTGATCCCTATAATTTTTCTTCAGGTTCCCCTTCTTTCTGTAATACTAATAGATGAATATGGGACCAACTAATTTACATTAGATTGATTATATTGATCTATCTTATGATTTATTTCAAAATTTTCATTCAACACAATGTACCCTAACTTTTTTATTGATCATGATTTTGAAAGTTTATTAGACTTCTTTCTGCCTCATCTCATTATTCAAAATGTGATCAAGAATTCCCTCAAACACTAGGTTCATATATTCACAAGAATTTCATATGACACCATTGAATCCCATGATTCCAAAAATAATGATAATAAAAACAAATCCCACTCATCTTCTATGAACTTCACTTAATCTGATTTGATATGACTCTAAATAATGTTAATGTCATTGACATGATCAACCCTCAGGTTTCTTTAGAATATTCTCTTGTAGAATTACCTTCACATCATGAACACTTTGTTTATTGTTGTTGGCTTCAAATAAATATATTCAGGGCCTACATCAACTACTATATGGTATTCTTCTCTTATATGTTATAGGAAACATTTCATGTCTATGAAATCTATATAATTCCATGTTCCTTCCTATAAGTCCTTTCGTATTCCATGTTTTTTCATTACTTATTGTTTGATGTTTTTAAATATATCCTTGAGGTCATTTTAAAACAAATTATCCTCCATATACATCCTCTAGAAACAAAAATTCACCTCATATAATTTTTATACTTGTTACTTTACTTATTCTGATGGAATCTGTTACAAAATAGTTGAATCCCACTGAAATGAAAATTACAGAGGCATGAACATTACCTGAATAGTTTATTGTCAAGTCTAAATAGACTTGATGAAATACAAGAAATGATACAACTTGTTAGTATTCAAAACCACTACAACTGGAATCAAACAACTAGAATATCAACCATGACATAAATTTTTGAACTTATTGAAGTAGAAGAATCACATGAACTTGATGTAATGAAAGTAAGCTTATGGAACATAAAATGTAGAATAAAGCCCAAAACTTTTAGAAGTTGAAGAATCCTATGATATAAATGTATTTAAAATAATATGAAAAATACACCCCAATCATTTCACCATATAAACACCCTTTACTACTTAGAAAAAACAAAACTTCTATAAATAAAAACACAAGAAAAAACAAGAAACAAACAAGAAATTACAATAATTGATTTTAAATGGTTTATAAATTAATCTTATATTCATAGAAGAATACTACTACATCATTGAAATTAATTACAAAAAAAATATACAATGACAATTTGAAATTATAGATGATAATAAATCACTAAAATTCACACATATAAGTGGTCCCACCCCACCTATTTATAATGGTGCCAAAATAGTCAACCAGTTCCACCACCTTATGAAATTTATGGGAGACCCACCTTTGGTTTGGCTATCTCTGATGGCCCATATGTCAATTTTCCTCAACCAGTGATTCCTAGTGAATCGTGATTATCACTTTCTTTCAAACCTATGATTATTCATACCCAAACCTTTTAAAAAACACCAAATTTTTTTTACATAACTCTACCAATGTGATTCTTACCTGATCTAGATCTTATGCAATTTCATTATCTGGAAACAACCTCATATCCACTTAGTTTTAGAACATGATATCTAAACTATTCTGACCTCTTATACTTTTACTAACTCTACCCTCCATGATCTAAAACCCATGTTCCAAAATATACCCTTTTGAAAATAGAAAATCATAGTCATTAAAGAGACATCACAATCCCTAATAGTTTAAGTGTATGTGATGATGATTTTGTTTATTACATTTAAAATTCTGTACTCATTGATGGTTTTGATTTTATTTTCCATTTTTTAAAATGTATAAATTATTGAAGAGGATTATTATAACATGAATTATCTTAAACTAATAAATTAAATTTGGATTATATATATCCACATTTTAATGATGACACATAGAATTTAAATGTTGTAATATATAAAAGAGACTATGTTTGTTGATGATATATGAACTACATGGATGATGCTGATATTCTACTTAATTATAATAAATATTGTATAAATTATAGAAAGAATATAAATAAGAATAATAGTTTATCAGTTTTTAAATATAATATATTAATATCACATGAGTCAATTTTGATAATGTAATGTTGACTCACATGATATATGTTGGATAAATAAATATTAATAAGATAATAATGAGAAACTTTTTCAAGTTGATATTATTTGGAGAATAATTGTAAACTCACCCAAGGTAAATATTTTATTACCATTTTAGGTTTCATGATATTGTTATTAAGTCTTGTAAATGAATTTTGTAACATTTCATCTAAATTTTGCAGAAGATAGAAATGGGTAAAAATATAAATTCTTCACACAGAAAAAAATCCATAATAAATGTAAAAAAATTATTTTTCTCTATTAAAAATAATTAAAGACAAAACGCAAATCCAATAACTTGCATATTTTTTGATCATGTGATCTATTTTCTCATTTTTTATACATATTATCATTTTAATCAATGAAAATCTATTGCATTTTAATCATTTTTAATTTCAATTAAAAATATATATTATAACTTAGGTTGGTAAGGTGTTTGAAATTCCCACAAATAAACAGTATAGATGTTTTAGTTTGTTATTTGGAATAATGTTATGGTAGTCGATGGGGCCAAGATAATGAAATTTGACCACAATCACCCAATTTAGACAAGCCTGTTATTTTATTACAATTTTTAACATTTCTTAAAATTTAAATTAAAAAACATAAGTAATGATATATTAATATTTAGTTAATTTATGTATTAGATCTATAATAATTTATTATTTGAATATTATAATGGAAAGTATCCTAAATAGTTCTAAAAAATTGATTTATAAGCAATTATAAAAAATTCCCCGGGAACTATGAAAATCCAGAAATGGTGTTGTTAAACTTGTAATAGAGCGACTTTAAACCCACTAAATTTGAAGGTGTTATAGTTAGGATTATATTAAAGAATTTATTTTTATTGATTTGATAAAACTAGTTGAATCCAAGATAGAACTATTTATACTAAGTAAACGAGTTATGTGATTTTTTTTCAAAAAACTCAAAAATATTCAAAGGGTTAACTCATGCCAATAGTATTCCTAGTAACATTATCACACCTAGTAACACTATATTGTTTTATTTTTTATTATACCATAGTAATTTTCAAATTTTATATTCACTTTTTTTTCAAATTAAGGGACAATAACAATTCTCAATAAAATTATTTTTCAAAAAAGTTCTTTAGAGTTTAGTATGATGTTTTTGGTATTCCTTAGATAATCATTGATAAAACGAAATTAAAATCTTTTAATTAAAATATTATTAGTAAAATTTCATACATAGGATGGTTTATGATGAAATTTTAATATATTATGGAAATTCATTTTTAGTTAGTGTAATTAAATCATTTTATTTCATTTTTTATATCTAGATAATATTCAATTGTTTAATATTATTATAATTTTTTTCAAACAATTGATAATAATTTATTAGGACAGATCTTATAATTATGTTACTAAATCCAAGTAAATCATTATTCATAGAGCTGGGTGCTCCCCAAGAGACATCCAATCAGATGATATCTTCTCTTGGTCTGCATTCAATATATGTTCAGGGAAATTCCATCAGAGTAACTATTTTTAGGGCACAATCTTAGTTACATGGCATGATTCTAACAAGTGAACTAAATGATAATTAAATTATATTGAATCATAGAATAAAAATTCACCCTTCCTGATGATCAAATTAAAGCATTATTTTATTCATTTATTTTTATTTTAATTTAAATAAACATTGGTGATTCTTGAAATCCATTGAGAAGTGTTTTTTGGAGGGGATTTAGGATAAAAAATTAATGAAATGAGATAATATTAAAATTATTTTGAGAAATCAATCTCAAATTAATATCATACCTCAGGGATGTTGTAATCTCCATTCACGCTAATGTAGATGCTGGCTAGTATGAATAGTTTTCTTGTCCCATAATTTTATATTTTGTATATTTTTTTAATATTTTATGTTTTGTTATATATATATATATATACATATAAGACAATAAAATAACTAATTTAGCTGATAATAAGTATAATAATTAATATAATTAGTAATAGAACATATTAAATTATTTAAAATAAATAATAAAAATATTATAATTAACTAATTAATAACATGATTAAAATAATTAGTATTTAATAATAGAATTAATAAAGGATGATATGAATAAAAATATTAATAATAAAGTTATTAATATAATTATCAATTATTTATAATATTGTTAACAATAAAAATTAATAATTTAATTTAATAATAATAATTACTAATATTTGTAATCATCTAAATAGTTATAATAATTAATAATAAAAATAACACATAATAATATTGTTTGTTTATTTATTTATTTATTATAGGAAGAGAATATTATAATCCAAACAACCCGCACCCTAGGCACACTAATGGGTTAAGCCTCATCTCACCCCCTAAGGAATAGAAAGAATTTATTGAACTTATTTTATTACAATACATGAATCAAAGGCACAACGACAATAAATCATTTAGAACATGAGTAGCCCAAAAGTCTGAATACAAGGTCCCCTCGAAAGATAATAATTAAATTGTAAATTATATGATAAATTATAATTATTTACTGTTAATTATACTGTTAATATTTTTTCTCAATTATTAATTATTATAAATATTTATTAATTATATTATGTAATTTCTAATTATAAAAATTACTTTGTGAATTATTAATAAATGTAATATATTATTAGATATTAATTATTTTATTTCATTAACTACTAAAAATATAGCCTATCACAACTATTTAAAACTATTGGGATAAGCCCTAAAACCGTTGGGATAGAATATCTTAATGGTTTCATCAACCATTGGTGTATGGGCCTATGGGATAGCTCTCTTCCAACAGTTTAGTATGAACCATTAGAATAGCCTGGTAGGAATTTGGATTTCCCCATTGTTCAATGTAAACCATTGGAAATGATATATTCCAACAGTTGTAAACTATTAGAATAGATGCAAGGCAATGGTTCAAATATTTGGGATAAATTGATCCCAACAGTTTGAAACCATTAGAAGAGGCATATTCCAATGGTTCAATTGAATCATTAATATAAGGTTTGGGATAGATAATTATCTCAACGGTTCACCTTGAACCATTTGTATAGGGAGGTTCACAAATGAATACCGACCATTATGAAACTGTTGGTACAAACCTCCCCAAACACACTGTAGAATCCTACTCCACCATCCCACTCCACTGCAGTAGAAGCAGAACACCACCTGGCAACTTGCACAGAACACACAACTATGCAATAACACTCTGCAATGCCCAAATCCACTGTATAAAAAAAATTACATGAACCTGAAATCCCACTACAACTTGAAATGACCAGAAAAGACAGAACAACACAGAACAACACAGAACAACACAGAACAACACAGAACAACATAGAACAACACAAGATAGTTGAAAAAAAACTTGCAAACAAAAAATTGTACCTATAACTTGAAATTCCTAGAAAAAAAAAATTTCAAGCAAACACTTGAGCCTTCAATGACCATAAAATTTTCATATAAAAATTACAAAAAAACACTTTCACCTATAATTCCTAGACAACTTGGACAGAATAATTGAAACAACCTACATAAAACACTTGCACAGAGGAAAAATCAATTGATGAAAAAAAACTACATGGAACACTTTCACCTACAATTCCCACTCCTATGGGCATACTCAACATAACATAACACATGCATAGAAGAAATCAGTTAATTCATTTAACCAATTATAACAAACTTAAAAAATATCACATATATTCATTCACACCAAATCATCAAACAATTAATGTTATAAATCGATCAAAAATGTAATGGATTAATATGTCCCTCATCACCATAACTATCATCATAGTCATCCTCAGTGTCATAATCATCCTCGTCATCATCCTCACACTTATCCTTATCCTTGACCTCACCCTCTTCCTCACCATCACCCCCACCCTCTTCCTCATGGTCATCCTTTCCATCTCCATCACCAGGAACATCATTACGATGACCACCACTAGGACTACTACCCAGTGTTCTATAAAATGTTTTCATCCTTGAAATATATGTGTAAAATCCATGAAACTTTATAGATGAAGTGATGGACATAATACTTCATCAGTTTCAAATATTAAGTGTTCACCATTTGAGCTCATTCTTTTAGTTGTATGGACCTTTTTTCAGCTGTTTTTTCCCTTTTCCTCTACCTATTATGCCCATTTTGAATCATTGTTACTAGAACCTAAACTTGAACTAGGCCAATACCTCATCACTAAAATACTCTTCCTTGGTTGGTAGTATACTTTTACATGATTCTCATCTCCCAAAACTAGATGTATGTGATCATTTTATAAAAACAATTTAGGTTCTTGAGTATCAAGGCCCTCCAAAGAATTCAGTTACAAATATAAATAGACTATTAAGTTAAAAAATTGATATATAAAATTTAAATCAACAAATTTAAACATACAATTAGTTATTCTATCAGTTCGTTTATTGTGCTTCCATATTTTTTCTTTCTGCTCAAGAAAAACAGCTTTTCTCGAGTCACACATCCTTCAATATTTAAAACTACACTCTACAATGACATTATGATGATACTTTTAATCATAGAAAACAAATAAAAAAATATATTCAATATCCAATTCTAATAACAATAATAAAAAATGATTTAATAGTGAAAAATAATCACTAGATCATGGAATTATCAACATGGGATAATCATAAGAATAAAAATGTGATGATTTGCACATGATTCAAGTAAAACTTAATTAAATTAATGTAAAAAATGAAATTACTTAATTTATAAAATTTAATCTTTTTAAAACTATTTTATTAATATGTTTTGTGTTTTTTTTAAAAAATCAACCATGTTATAAGGATTTTAGAGGTGCACAATGGAACATGTGGTTTTCATTCTTAGGCTCTACCCTTAGAACCTATCCAACTATATGTTCTTTTTTTTTACAAAGGAATTGTAACCTAATTGAACCCCATTTTTTATGATATATAAAAAAAATAATTACATTTAAGTAAGTGTTGTACCTGTTTCCCCTTATAGTCTGGGATTGTAGTCCACCCCAAATCATAGAAATTTGTCGTACCATCCTTGTTTTGTTTTTATTTTTTTCTTGATGATTCCTAAAAAATTAAATAATACAAAAGTATTAATGAAAATCATGGTAATTTTCATTTAAAAAAATAAAATTTGATTAACACCTTGAACTCAAAAATCGTCCAATGAGTAATCATTTCATGATAAAATTCTACTGTTTAGTCATCCAAAATAGTTATGGCCTCTAAATCCATGTCAACTCTACAAAACCAGCCACTATAAAATATATGATTATAGACTCCCTACAGGTCACCTAATTTTATAAGTCATGCTGGTCTTGCGGCCTCTCCATTGGAAAAATTAAATCGATGTTGACACAAAAATATTAAATCAAATAAATACAATAATAATATAACTTTACATCCAATGAATTTATTTACCCATATTTGTTCCCAAACTATATCCTTTATTTCTTTTGGCATATGTATCTAAGAGAGTGGATGAATGGGAAGGATGTCGGAGTATTTGGAAAGAATATCCAGAAAACTCCTACATTCATATCATATTTTTCCAACCATTTAATTCTCTTTATTAAACTTCACTATCAACTATGTGTGGTAGTTCCACACTACACACATGAGTGTATTCCCATGCTGCTTTTTAGTTAATCTAGTTGTTAAAGAAGAAAAGAAAATAGTATATCAATAAATAATATAATGAAAATAAATTATGATAATTTTTGTATCCATGTTCTATAAATATACCGAAGGAATTATAATTAGTAGTCATTTATGGATCCCCAAGAACTAAAGGAACATTAAACTCTACAGATTTAGTGGCTCCAAGTGTATGTTCTGAAAGGTCATAAGGTGTCGGAGTAGAAATTGAATAAGAAGTAATATAATACCCATGGAGAAGAAAGTAGATTGAAAAGAAGATGGCATAGATGGATGTGAAAACGAATAATAAGGATGAGGAGTTGGAATCATTGGTAGATATGGGAAAGAGAGGTAATAAGGCTCATATGAAAATGGAGGTTCAAACATAGGTGGCCTAAATATCCCGGATGTTTATAATGACACTGTGGGATTCGAAAGTGTGATAAATAGTACATCAGGGGGAGGGATAGGGTATGATCGGGCATACCAATGCCTAACTATAGTACACCCCCTCAAATCTACAGCTATGAACACAATAAAAACTAGTATGGTTGGTGAACAACTAGTGCCTTGGTGGTGGATCCTGATTAAAATTCAAAATAAAATCAACCTCATTAAATTATATGTTATTGATATATATTTTTAAAATAAAATTCTCATAAAGGGAATAGGAGGAGGGATTTCCATCACACTCATTGGTCAATTTTTCCCTACCTTCATTTTTACTTCATTACTCCAGAGTGTTTTTCATTTACTTCATTTGAAAAAAAATATGGAATTAATTATAAATCCATAAATAACATGTAACTGAAATAAGAAAGAATGCGTGGCATGAATTAATTACAGAATAACACTTTTCAAACCAAATATTATATACACACTGGTATAAAATAAACATTTTATTTCTAGTGGTAATAATATCAAAACAGAAGAAATGTCATATTAAAAACAACATGTTGAAATTAACATTTTTAACATGGGAAGTGAGATATTTGTAAAACTTATTGATAGTAATTAATTGAGAAAAATTAATCCATCAATTTTTATGGAATGATAATGTCACAAATTTTTAATTGTTTTAAGGTTGTTTTCCATCTTCATTATATGTTTTTTAAGTTAAATTTAGTAATTACTCATTAGATTTTCTTATTTTGGTATTTTTGGGGAATAAGAGTAGAATATAAAAAATTTATGATGTGATTTTAATTTATTATATTTGTTTTTGAACTAAATTTTATTTGGGATAATTCAAAAAATATTTCAAGTTGATTAATGTAGGGAAGTTGAGATATATAATAAATAATGAGAAACACAATTAGTAAACTCAAGATAAATTTTTATATACTACAATTCATAGAGGTAGTGTTATAATCCAATCACTAACTATGTTAAAGCTCAAGGAAGTGCCACAATTACAATATATTATCCACAACTACTCAGTGTCATTCAAAGACGATTTCAATATATATGTGTCATCAAATATGCACATTTTTCATTTAAATCATGGTATATTTCATCAATTCTCTATGTATGTGCGATTCAAAAGAATAATAGACTAAAAATATTGTATGATCAATCTAATGAAGTTAAATAAATAATGGGTTGATCTATATCCTCAATCTTAATATCTAATTTATCGAGGTCAATAATGATCTTGTAAAAATTTTATTATGAGGCTGAACTGTAGTTATGGGTATGATTTTAAAAATGTGTTTTAAAACTCCCTTAAACAACCTACCAAGAAAAGGTTTATATAGATAATGGTTTTTAAAATTCATTTATATAATAATAGAAATATCAGTATATGAAATCTCACCGAAAAATTGTCACCTAAGTTCAACTATGTTAAGACATGGTTATCTTATAATGTATTATATGGATTATCATAATAAGATATATAAATATATCCATCAGTGTTTAGAATATTAATTATCTCCTTAAAAACACATGAAAATAATTTAGAACTTATGAAATTAATATATCATGCTTCATAATATTTATTAAATTTAATTCATTTTCACTATTGAATTTTTATATATCATTTTTCATTAGTCACATAACATTAAAAAAATCTAGCTCTAATATTTAGACAAACAAATATTCAAGTGGAATTAGGGATGATGATCTACATCTAGGTTGTGGGGTTCAAAAATACCTAATTTCCAATTTCTAAAATTGGGGGAGGGGGTTGTATCTTTATTTTTTCATCATTTCAAACCAACTGGTTAGTTAGTGGATGCCACAGTAGGGTGACATAGGTGGTGGACTATGACATAGGGATAGATGTGGGGTTCTATGATAGTGAGATCTTGAGGTATAATGCAGCATGGTTTGTGGATCAATAATTATGTATGAGAAGAATAGTGTTTGGGCTAATGTGGTGATATAAACCAGACATGGTCATTGGTGTTTGGACTAGAGATGGTGGGGCATTGGGGCCTTGGATGTGAGGGAGAACAGATAAGACATGATTGAGACAGGGTGTCATGTGTTGGATTTCCTATAGGCCAGAGCCTTAATGCATATTAATGTGTTTTGTTACTAATATTAAATTATGAATAAACACCTCATACTCATATTGAATTCTCATTACTGGGCAACGGGTGATTTTTATGAATAAAAAGATACTCTATTCCCCCCTCTATTGAATTTAAGTCCTAGATCATTTAACTAGAAACTTCACAAAAGTAATCTATCATGCTTTCTAATTCAATTAGTCGTGCACTATGATGTACAAAAGCGATATACATATGTCAAGTAGTGTATACTTTGGTGCATGTACACAAGGAAAGAAGTGTGTACTAGAAGTGTGGAATGTGATATATACAGGTCATGAAGAGTAATTTAAAGCATAATAGGAAGTCATGATAGAATCTTAGGCCAAACAGTCTTTATTGGGAAATACGCAAGCTTAGAATACTACCATGCTCTCTAATTCAAGACAAGCAGTGTGTACGGGGAAACAAATAATCCTATTAGAAATATTTTAGCACCCCAAAAACCTAAAAATAACATTTTACTAGGGGGAATAAGGGTCCCTATAGAATAAAATATAGTCTAGAAAGAAAAAACCGCATTTGGGTTATTTTTCATGGCCCCCAAAACTATTTTTTAGGAGTCCCACATGAGGAATAAGGTGAGGTGAGGAAGTTATAAGAGGAGGGTTGGAGAGAGACTGGGGGTGAAAATACTCAAAAGTAATTAGACCATTGTCTTAGGTGGGAGAGAGGGAAAGAATCTTGTGCATATATCCTATCTTTCATTCCTCTTATCCATCATTCTATAATTATGATACTCATAAATCATTAGGTGTAATCATTAAAAAATTTATTCCACGTAAGTTGTATGTGAAAATGTACAAGAGATTTTACATAGAACATTGTTTCATGTATAAATTTATTACATGTGGATTTGAATCCTATTTAATGAAATTTCAGGCTACTAGATTGTGATAGAGTATAAAATAACCTTCTAATATTCTTCTCAAAAAATATTGTTTCTAATATTGAAATAAATGAAAATTTTATCGGTATGAGATGGGTTTCACTTAAGGGGAGGCGAGGATTTTAAAATGGGAGGTTTGGAGAGAGTGGGGGTGAAAATACCCTAAAGGAATTGACTAGTTTTCTAGGGTGGGAGTGCATAAGGGCCTATTGTATAAGATAAACATAAATATTATTGAATTTTTTATTTAAAATTGTTATATCCTATAGGTTTCTTCATGTGTGATTATTTTATAATGTTTTATATATTAATGAATATAACAATGGGGGTGATCCATAATGACGATGAACGTGTTAGGTTACTAACATTTAGTAGCATCTAAACACATAATACTCATGTTGAATACTTATTATTGGCCAATGAGTTGTGGTTTTTGATGAATAACTAAGGACTTAATTCCTACCTCTATTGAATTTAAATCCTAGATCACTCAATAAAAGACTCTATAGTAGTAATTTTCCATGAATTCTAATTCAATTGGCCCAGTATCGGGTTATAATAGAGTGATATACACAAGAAAAGTAATGTTGATTATGATGCATGTACATAGGCTAAGAAATGTGTACAATAAGTATGGAATGAGATGTATACATATAAGCAAAACAACATACTTAACAACATAATAGGAGGTTGTGATAGAATCAGAGGCTAAAAACATGTACTGGGAAATACATATTCCCTACATAATACCATGCTTTCTATTTAAGAAAAAGTAGAGTGTACTAGAAAATAAGTAGGCTAATGATTGAGCATGTGGAACTCTTATAAACTAGAAAGAAAATTCTAGAATGGGGTATCATGCTTACTATAGAAGAACCTATATCCTGTAAAGAAACAACAACAATTGGGTTTATCTCGGTCCCCATAACTATTTCTTAGTGGTCCCATGTGAGGAATAATGGGAGGTGAGGTTGTTAAAAATGGAGGGTTATAGAGAGTATGGGGTGACAATACTCAAAAGGAATAAACCATTTTTCATGGAAAGGATAGAATAAAGGCCTCTTATATATTTCTCTCATTACAAATTCATATTCTCCCTTTTTAAGTGAAAAAATTAGGTGAAATATTTATGTTGAAGAGATGAAGCTGAGCTAAAATAACAACCAAGTTTCTTTCACCATTGTTGAATAATTGATGGAATTTGCTGACATTTTATAGAGAATAAGGTTATATATATTCCAAATGAAAAAGTATCATATACAGACCTTGTTATTCACTTCCAAAGAGGATATAATAAGAAACACTTTCATATACATAATGTAAATCCATAAAACCTATATGACTTTGGGTATCATATAAAATTATAGGTTACCTCAAAAAAGACCTAAGATACCTCAAGATAAAGTGTATTTTTGAGATATTTGAATAAAAATATCAAATAAAGAGTTATGTCTCTATCTATGATGAATTAGAAATGAAAGTGTCAAAAGAAAATTTAATGAATAGACAAAAGAAATTGGAAAATAAGGCAAGGAAAAATATAAAGTAAGAGTATGATCAACCACTTCATGAAATTGAACAAAGTGGTAAGTATAGATCTGTAGAATATTTTTACAGATATCCTTTTGATAATTCAAGTACAATATGTGGAGAGTATAAAGGGATAAAAATAGTTAAATATTTCTACTCTTATATTATATATTATTTTAATAAGGTTAATTTTGATTTCATAGCTTATATAATTGGTCTTTTCATGGATTTTTTTGATGAAAAATCATTACTAGGGGAAGAAGTTCCCCAAATGGATCACGAAAATAGTGGTGAATCTAACTAAAAACGTAAAGGATGTCAAGAATATTGTTCCTGATATATTGTTCTTATAATAAAAAAAAATTATGGGAAAATTCTAGTGTTATTAAATATTTTTAAACTTTTCCATATATCTTTTGTATAATAGGAAAACATATACAATTCAATAATGGCCACAATTTAGGGGGAGAAAAGTTAATTTTGTAAACAAATCATCTAAAAATAATTCAAAGAATGTAAAAAATTAGACTATGGGAAATATGTTTGAGAGATTCTTAGACTTAAGTGAGAATTACAACATGTATGGAAACAAATACGATGAATGATAGTATGAACCTAATATATACAATTGTTACACTAATGCGAAGAGAACAGAAAATCAGAAGAAACCAAGATACAAAAAGAAGAATTCTTTTAGAAGTAAATAAGAAAATAAATCATTAGAAATCACACTCTCAAGAATAAAGTGACGAAGTCTGTGTAAGATTTCACACCAAAAAAGAGAATATACTTATACTATTGTAACACCAGAGAATATATTATAAGAAAAAACAAGTAAAGCAAACACATGTAGAGGTAGTATCACATGTTATTTAATAAGACAAAACCAAAAAAAAGGATCCAATGTATTGTTAATCAAATATAAAACACCAGGCATCTAGCCTAAGATATACAAGAACATTAAATAACTACCAAAAAATAGGATTTTATCAGTGCTAAACAGGCCTTTATCATCACTGAAAAAGTGCTATTAATCTTGTTTCTATTAAAGTGGTGGGGGTACCCTTTGTCAGTGATATTTTTTTGTGCTGATAAAAGACCCCCTTTATCACCGCTCAGAAAAGTGCTGTTAAAGTCCCAATTTATCATATCTTCAACTAGTGCTAATAAAGGTGGGCCTTTATTAGTGATAATTGAAGCACTGATAAAGGATTCCCTATCTGGGCATGCTGTTTATATAATAGCACACCCAAAAACCTACAAAAAAATAGTCAGCCAACCAAAATAATCAAACCAGCAAAAATAACCTTCAAAAACCAGCAAAAACCTACTAAAAAATAACCAATCATAATATATATATATACATATATATATATATATAAGAACCATATACACGATGAAACTGATGAAAAAAGGGAGCACACACAAAAGTTTGGAAAAAATTCTATATACATTTAATTTACATCATGAATACAAAAATATTCACTCATGGCATATACCAAAAAAACAATTCTATATAAATTTTGAACAATGTTTTATAAAATTAAATTTATAAATATTCAACAAATAGTTAAAAACATTAATGTTTTCTCTTTTGACGTCTGTGGTCCCCTCTAAAAAATGTCCTCCAATAATAATAGTGGACAAAAAAATCATCCCAACTTGATAAAAATGGTATACTTATATAAGAAAAAAATATTACATTAGTAATGATATAAATAAATAAATTAAACATTAATATGAAGAATAAATTCAAAAATGTCAATTTTTAATTAACATGACACATTTGAAGTTATTATGGTCACAAGTGCATCGCATTGAGGTATAGTTGATTCTTACACGTCAAAAAATGACTGATGGACTATTTTCCTAATGTATCAAAACAATCGGAATACACTTCCTCAGTTTTCAGTATGTCAGTTGTGTTTTTTTACTAAAATGTCATTTCAAACTAAAAACATACAATTTGAGTCACACTGGTCACATCATGCATCGGTTTGATATGATACTGCTTCATACACATCACAAAGGACTTAAAAAATTGATTTATTTAATATGGAAGACAATTGGAGTGTGTTTTCTTGGTTTTTAGTGAGTGATGTGTTTTGAGTTAAAATATCAATTTTAAACTGATAGTAGACACTTTTAGTCATACCAGTCACACCATTTGTTGGATTGAGGTGGGGTTGATTCTTACACCTCAAAACAGACTCATGGATCATTTTCCAAAAATATAAAAATAATCTGAATGTGTTTTCTCAGTTTTTAGTATATCAGTTGTGTTTTTTAACTTTAATTAATGTCAATTTTAAATAACAAGATGCATTTAGAGTCATACCGATAAAACCATGCATCAAATTGAGGTGTGGTTGAATTTTACACATAAAAATTGACTGATAGATCATTTTCCTAAATTATCAAAACAATCAGAATGTATTTCCTTGATTTTCAGTATGTCAGTTGTGTTTTTTACTGAAATGTCATTTCAAACTAAAAAAATGAAATTTGATTCATACTGGTTGTATTGTGAATTGGTCTGACATGAGACTACTACATACACATCACAAAGAACATACAAATTTATGTCCTTAATTTGGAAGACAATCGGAGCTCGTTTTATTAGTTATTAGGGAGTGACAAGTTTTGAACTAAAATTTCAATTTTAAACTGATAGCAGACACTTTTAGTCATAACAGTCACACCATTAATCGAATTGAGGTGGGGTTGATTCCTACACATCACAACTGACTCATGGATCGATGTCCTAAAATATCAAAACAATTCGAATGCATTTTATTTTGTTTTCAGTATGTCATTTTTGTTTTTTTAATTGAATTAATGTCAATTTTAAATAACAAGACACATTTGGAGTCATATTGGTGGAACAGTGCATTGTATTGAAAAGAGTTTGATTACTACATGTAAAAAATGACTGATCATTTTCCTACATTGTCAAAATAATCGAAATTAGTTTCCTCGGTTTTCAGTATGTCAGTTGTGTTTTTTACTAAAATGTCATTTCAAACCAAAAACATACAATTTGATTCATACCGGCCGCATCATGCATTAGTTTGACATGAGAATACTTCATAAACATCACAAAGGACTTAAGAATCACTATCCTTAATTTTTAAGACAATGAGAGTGCTTTTGATTTGTTTTTAGTGAGTCACACGATTTGAACTAAAATGTCAATTTTAAACTGATAGCGAACACTTTTAGTTATACTAGTCACACTGTTCATTATATTGAGGTGGGGTTGATTCCTACATGTCAAAAATAATTCATGGATCATTTTCCTAAAGTATCAAAACAATATGAATGAATTTTCTTGTTTTTTAGTATGCCAATTGTTTTTTTACTTGAATTAATGTCAATTTTAAATAACAAGACACATTTGGAGTCATACCAATGACATTGTGATTCTTATTAAGGTGAAGTTTTTTATACACGTCAAAAATGACTGATAAATCATTTTCCTAAATTATTACAAAAATCATAATTCATTTTCTTAGTTTTCAGTATGTCAGTTGTGTTTTTTTACTAAAATGTCATTTCAAACAAAAAACATGCAATTTGAGTCATACCGATCGCATCATGCATCAGTTTGATGTGATACAACTTAATGCACATAAAAATGGACTTAAAATCCTTGTCCTTAATTTGGAAGAAAATCAGAGCGTATTTTCTTTTTTTTAATGAGTGACATATTTTGAACTAAAATGTCAATTTTAAACTTCTAACAAACACATTTAGTCATACTAATCACACAGTGCATCAGATTGATGTGGGGTTGATTCTTACACATCAAATCTTACTCATATATTGTTTTTCAAAAGTATCAAATCAATCTAAATGCGTTTTCTTGGTTTTTAGTATGTTAGTTGTGTTTTTTTACTTGAATTAATGCCAATTTTAAATAACAAGATGCATTTGGAGTCATACCGTTGACACCATGCATCATGTTGAGGTGTGGCTGATTTATACATGTCATAAATGACTTATATATTGTTTTCTTAAAGTTTAAAAATAATTAGAATTCATTTTCTCAGTTTTCATTATGTCAGTTTTGTTTTTTTACTGAAATGTCATTTTAAAACAAAAACATTTAATTTGAGTCATACTGGTAGCATTGTTCGTTGGTTTAATGTGACACTGGTTGATACATGTCAAAAAGTAATTATGAATTAGTTTCTTTAATTTTAAATACAATAAGATCTTTATTGCTTTTTTTTAGTGAGTGACACGTTTTGAACTAAAATTTCAATTTTAAACTTGCAACAGACACTTTTAGTCATACTGGTCACACCATTCATCGGATTTAGGTGAGTTTGATTCCTAAACATAAACACTGACTCATGGATCATTGTATTAATGTATCAATACAATCCTAATGCATTTTCTCAGTTTTAATATGTTAGTTGTGTTTTTCTACATTAATTAATGTAAATTTTAAATAACAAGACACATTTGGAGTCATACCGGTGACACTGTGCATCTGATTAAGGTGTGGTTGATTCATACATGTCACAAATGACTGGTCATTTTCCTAAAGGATCAAAATAATTGGAATTAATTTCCTCGATTATTATAATGTCACTTTTTTTTACTTTAATTAATGTCAATTTTAAATAAAGACACATTTAGAGTCATACCGATGACATTGTGCATCAGATTGAGGTGTGGTTGATTCCTAAACATCAAAAATGACTCATTGATTGTTTTCATAAAGCATAAAAATATATTTTAAGTACATTTTTCTGCTTGAAATCAATGAACCCTTGCCTATGAAACCTAAAAAAGAGACATGACCTACTCAATATGCTCAATCTACCCAGTTTTGAAGGATTACGAAAAAACTTGTGATCCCTATATGGTTGACACAGAATAAAATCCTCCTTCTATAACATAGCTCTAGTCGGCCTGGTGAAGAACCAAATTTCATATATTTAGGACCTCTGAATGAATATATGACAATTTGTTCTTCACCGGGTCGACTAAAGAGGGGAGCTACCAATGTTGCAGATTGAATCAATGTTTTATAGAGAAAAACCATTCTCCTTATTGAAAATGAGAAGGGTGGAGTAAACTCTTATGCCCGTTATGTCTCAAAATGTCACAATAAACTCAAGGGATATGGAAACCTCTTATGGATACTATTTATCTTTTGTGTTCTATCAACAACACACATACTCTGTAAATGAGGACCACCAATTTATTTTAAAAAAGAAATCAACATGCAATTCATTTAGTTCCCAAACAAGGACCACCAATGACCATGATTTTTAGTGGGGAGTCTAGCCCATAAAAATCACAATATTAACATCAAATAAAAAGAAAGATAAGGTAGACAATATTATTAAAGTCTAAATTATTTGAGAATTTTATCATATTCATTCTATATTTGTACATTCTTCCATAGGTATGTTGCCCATTCATTTCTAAGAATATCTATATCATCTTGTGAATATGACTGTTTTTAGATGTCATGGTAGTACTAAAAAATATAAATACACAAAGGATTAATAATTATTTTAAATGAAATAACAATTATCTTCAAAAATACCTCTTTATGGATGCTGGTTTGTTCATGTAATGTGATATCTTTCATAAATTTACAAACATAATAACCAAAGTCTTTATCGTTTGTTTGTTTCAAGCACTGTAGAAACATTGAAAAAAATAAGTAATCTTTTAATATGTGTTTAGATAGTGAAATATTATTATATATAGCCTTATTTTTATCTAGTTATAGTACTTGTCAGGTTTGTTGTCCATTTTCCCTAGCCTCATTCCATGATATAGACGATATTCACACACCAACCTATCATAAAAGAATCATCATTAAAAGATAATATAAATTATAAAACTGTATTTTTAGTTATAAAATGTTGGATGTAGTGTATTACATATTGAAAAATTCTATCATTTGTGGTTGGTTTGTTGGATATCCATGCATTGAATCCAAGAAATTAAATCTTTGGTGTATCCAAATTGGCCATAATTAGAATACAATGCTGCCTAAGAACACAAAAAATAATAAGTAATGGATGAAATTAAAATATATTTTATATGATTAAATTGTAGATTTTTACTCCTCCATCACTGGTATTAATAATAGTTTTTCACATGTAATTTTTCTGTTAAACAATTTGAGCTATTCTGCCACTATTTCACCATGTCTCGTGGAAGTTATGTCTTCTTGTTCTATAGAGGTGACGTGAGGACTAACGAGTCCAATTTTTTTTATGGGGAAATCCCTTAAAATTTCTTTCATATATACTCCTACGAAAAATATAAAATGTATTTAGTCATAATTATCATAATATATCATCTTTTGAAAAATCAAATCATCAAAACATACCTCATGAAAACATTTACAACTGAGCCGCCTAACCAATAATTGTTGAGTATTTCAGTTGCACTCTCAGCACCAATGAAGTTTGGATCTTTCCTACATTACATATTTGTTTCAAAATCAATTATTTGATTACAACCATCTTTAAACTTTGTATCCACATGATCCTTCAATGATAATAAATGTTGATATAGAACCGAGGGGTTAAGGTGCTTTGGGTAGATAGTTTTGATCGGTTGGTTGATCCTTGAGATGGTTTTGAACTGGTCTTTTGTTTCACCCCTTCCTTTTGTCCGTCTATAATAACATGCATCAATTAAGACCTTTTTTCACTAAATGTTTAAGTTTTAGATTGAAAATTAAATTGTAAATGAATACCTCATTGTCGACATGTTTATTTACAAGATGTGACAGCCATGTGATGAATGTTCCTAGAGCTTGTTTGACCATATGAATAACTACATCATCAATTGGAACAGGTAGCTCAGTGATCAACTCTTGGGCTATATTAATTGACACTATGACATGATGTTTTGGAAGTGGTCTATTGTACAACATGTCATTCTAGATATTGAACACTTTATCTCTTGCTACAAGGCGATCAGTGGGTGTTGATAGATATAAATCTAAGTCATTTTCACCCAATAGAATATCAATATAGGAACAGTATTAGTGTCTAGTTTCTATCTGATTCACATTTCATTGAAAAAATTATTATAAAAATGTCTACCTGAGTTAAGAATTGTTTTTTAGGGGAATGGATCACCTCAAAACTGGTGGGGGTGGGGCGAGATCTTCACGCCCAGGTTGTTCTTGAGTTGTTTCTTCTCTTTGAATCCCCCATCAAACTTGATATCTTCTATTTCTGGTATTTTAATTCTTCTTGAAACATATATAATGTTTCTCTCATTATTTTTATTTCCTCAATTTGATACTCTGTTTTTTTTTTCAAAATATGTTCAGGGTGTCACCCCAAAACCTGCACCTCTGACATGACCATACTTTTCTGGCTACTTCAAGGCCACTGAAAGTATTTCTGTATCTAGTGTGAGTGTTGTTGATTCTTATGACTATGTCAGATAGAAAATATAGGAAAATAAGTAATAATTACAATGTTATAGTTATTTAAAGGAAAATAAATTTTTATTATGCCATACTTACACATGATTCCCACACTTTTTGTGTGTTTTCATTTATTAGTTTTCCATATTTAGTTACATGAGCCTCCTTCCACAACACATGGCGTGGGATGAAAGTGGTTGTGGATTTAGACTCTTCAAGATTCATATATACAAAAAAACATAGTTATTCTATGGTTTTATTTCACATAAAAGTATTATGGTAGATTTAAAATACGTACCATATTTTTTTCAAGTGATGCATACCCCATCCTTAATTTATGGTAGGGGTATGCTAGTTTTGATTCCCGTTGTTTATTTTCATCAATCAGTTATTGTTTCATAAATAAAAAAATTTCAATCAAAGTTAATAATACACGTACCGTCAAAAAACGTATTACCAGACACAATATACTTGAAAAGACTACTTCGCAAGACAGATAGTAAACGTATCCCATAATTCTTAGGTTATCAGGTTCACATAAATAAGAGGTGGGTATAGTTTTATTTTACCTTCAATATATTTAAGATGATATTTATTTAAAAGTGTGCAATAACCCTTGTGAATCCTTACAAAAACCCTTAAGACATAGTATTTGTGCGAGTCATCTACTATAAATGTACTCTGTAAGAGATAATTAAGTGTAAGTCAATGTTTCATTATTTAATTTTTAGTAAATTAAAAAAATGATATCATAATATTAACTTAATATCTCCCCAAATCAGTGTCTTAATCTCATCCACAACATGGTTCTATGAAGATATATCAATCACCACATGTTGCTGAGCGACAGTTCCAGTGTAACTACTGAACATGGCGTTATTAGGGTTAACATGTTAGCCCCACTTCTTCCATCCAATATCATATTTTATGTCTTTCTATTTAGCCTTAATGGTTTTTTATAATACCATAAAACTACGATGATCCTATTTTTTCTATGTCACCAGTGTTTCGTTATATTTCATTTCCTTAGATCCACCATCATCAATATGTTCATTCGGCTCCGGAGGGCTAGTATTGGCATGTGAAGATGGTGGTTGTACCTGTGCACTGGGAACATCAACAGGTTTAGAAACATGTTGTTCGTCTGCACTGCGAGAATCTGTAGGTTGAGAAACCTATTGTTCTTAGGGATTAGGAGAATCATCACATGTAGAAGTCATTATATTTAAAATGTGTTTACATTTAATTTAGATAACATAAAATCAACAATGAACATATATTAACATAAGGCAACAGGTTGAGAAACTTGTTGTTCATCTGCACTGCGAGTAGTAGCATGTTGAGAAACATGTTGTGCCTTGGTATTGGGAGAATCATCATGTGTATAAGTCATTATCTAAAAATTTAGTTTAACATTAAATTTTTATAACATAAAAGTAGCAACGAACATATATTAACTTAAGGAAATAGGTTGAGAAACTTATTTTTTGTCTGTACTGTGAGCAGCAGTAGGTTGAGAAACTTATTGTGTTTGGGGATTGAGATAATCATCATGTATAGAATTCATTATCTAGAAAAGTGTTTTAACATTTAATTTAGATAACATAAAAACAATAGTGGACAAATATTAACATAAAGTAACATGATGTATATTAGAAAAAAATATAACCGGTTTATTGAACTCTTTTTTTAAAGGTTGAAGGGATTTGAACCCTCTATCGACTATCCAAATCCATTCTCTGTGGTATCCTCTGACATAAAAAACGTCATCTACATTGGGACCACTGTGAAATGATTGTAACATCCCAATGAAAGGGTCATCCTCTATTGAATTTTCATTTGACTCTTCAATGGTATTGGTTGATAACAGGACAATTGACCAATTTTGGTTTATGGGATATGGAACATAAAATAATTATACTGCCTGTGATGCCATTATAAACAGTTTGTCTTTGTAACCTTCCTTACTGAAATCAACATTAAAAAATACGAACTCATCTATTTTAACATCACTTCTATTATCTACCCACTTGCATTGAAAAACATGCACTCAGAATGTTTTATAATATAACTCCCATATTTTTTTGATAATGCCAAAATATGACATATTCGCGTAAATTGGATTTTTTTCCTTATCACCAAAAACATGCATCGCTTCAGCCACAAGATTAACTCCACTATTTAGTATGGTACTGTCTTCATCATGTTCATTAGTATAGAATGTATAACCATTAATTACATAATAATTGTAAGATAATATGTAGACACTTGGCCCTCCGGCTAGCCACCGAAGTTGTTTTGAAATTGAGTCTGGATTTTCATTTGAATCCTTAAAAATATGGTTATGAAACCATCCTATAAACTATTTATTATGTTTATTTGATATCCATTTTTCATCCCTTGATGGATTTTAATGCCAAATAATTTCTTTGTGGGTTTCAAAATATGGGTTAACATCCAAACTATTATGAAAAACATAAAGGTGGTCTTTCTTCTAATATGTAATATTGATTTTGACTACCTCCTTTCTAGAAATTCCTTCACCCAAAACTCGCCCAGTGTGATGAGATTTCATTAGACCAATTTTTTTCCCACTGAATAGGTATTCATTACAGAATTCAATGGCTTCCTCAACAGTATATCGCTCCAAAATACAACCCAATGGATGACTTTGATTTTTTACACACCCTTTCAAAATCTTCATAAACCATTCAATGAGGTATATCCATCTATAGTTCACAGAACCACATAGTCGAATATCTCTCACCAAGTTAACCATCAAATGAATCATCATATCAATTAATGTTAGTGGGTAAAACATTTCCAATTCACATAATATGACAAAAATTTCTATTTCTATAGTCAGAAATTTAGTCGGGTCTATAAATTTACTACATATAGCTTTGAATAAGAAACAAATATTTATTAGTGTATAGAAAACATTCTTGGGAAAAATGAAATGTAAACCTATAGGAATTAGATCTTACATCAAAACATGGCAGTCATGTGATTTCATACCTTTTAAATTTAAATCGTTCATTGAAACGATGTTCTTGATATTCATTGAATACCCTTATGGAACCTTTACATCATTCAAGAAGTTGAAAAACCAATATCTCTCCTTCCTATAAAGTGTGTAATAAGTAGAAGTAAGAAATGTTTGTTTTTCACCCTTTACTGGTGCCAAATCTTCTCATATTCCCGTGTCAACAATGTACAACCTAGCCTTAATTCCATCCTTTGTTTTGATGGGTGCATTTAGAAACATGCCGATGACACTATCACATATTTTTTTTCAACATGCATAACATTAAGAAAATGTCTAAAGTACAGACAATTATAGTATGGTAATTAAAAGAAACTGATTTCTTTTTCCGACCAGTTTTTGTAAGGTTTTTTGAAAATAGTTTACCGAAAGAAGTGTCCACATCATTAACTTACTCAAATATTTGATTTCATGTTAGTGGAGATGGTGTTGTATATTATTCTGAACTTCCATCGAATGATGTCATCCAAGATCAGTACTTATGTCATCGAGGTATAAATCCGCGAGGTCCTAGAAACATAGTTTTTGATGAATGTTTCAAACTAATTGATTATATACCTTGTTTAGAGATGGGACACCCAAGAGTTCCATTAATGCTATATCCTGAAAAATTTCCATAAGCTGGAAAGTCATTTATCATTCTTTACAACATGGCTCTCAACATGAAATCTTCATTTTTGCAAGAATCATACATTGTAACACCTGAATCCCACAATAATTTCAAATCCTCAATCAATAGAGCCAAATAAACATCAATATCATTACATAGTTTTTTTCTTGATATAATCATAGATAACATGATTTGTTTTCGTTTCATGCATAACCATAGTGGAAAGTTATTATTTACCAACATAACTTACCATGTACTATGAGTGATTCTTGGAAAAACAAAAGGATTCACTCCATCTCTAGATAACTCAAGACAAAGGTTTATCAGCTCATTTCCAAAGTCAGAATACTCATGATCAATTCTCTTTCACTGAGGATAGTCATCCAGATGTCATAGTTTTCCATTTTTATTTCTTATGATTTTTTGTCACGTCAATTACCTTATAGTCTCCTCACTTCCATAGAGGTGTCTAAACCTTGGAATGATTGGAAAGTATCATGCATCTTTTGTAAGACTAGTTCCATCTTTCTTGTATCGAGAAGCACCACACTTTGGTTATTGTCTAAGTGATTTTTGGTCCTAGAGAAATAGTATACAGTCATTCGGGCTAGTGTGTATTCTTTTAGAGATCATACCCATAGAGCATAGCATTTATTTTGCGTCATATGTTTGGATTGAGAGCTCATTATCTTTTGGGAGAATTTCATTCAAGAGATTAAGTAATTCTGTAAAACTGGAATCACTCCATCCTTTGACTACTTTCAAATTATACATCTTCAGTACGACTGAAAATGATGTATATTTAGTGCAACCATTATACAATGGAATATTTTCAAAACTCTTTAACTACTCAAACAATTATGGGAAATCACGAAGTTCATCTTCAACTATCCTTGTCATTTCCTTAATATGATATTCATTATCATGCACATCTGTAATCACCTTCTAAATACGTTCTTCTTTGTTGTCCACACTTGTAATCATATCAAATGATCCACAAAACACAGTGTTATCCCAATCCCTGGCTACATCCTCTTTTTCCCCATGTTTACTTCAACATTTATAACTTCGATATATTCTGTGATAGATCAAGTGCTATTCCAACTCCTCTAGACTAACTTGTATTTAATAACAACAACGTAAACACATACAAAGGATTTGAGAAGGATCATATGCATGATCTTTTTAAAACTTGATGAACTATTTCACTCCATCTTCATACTCTTTTGTTAAATGATTAGAATCCATCCATTCTTTATTCATATCCATCTTATTTGATTCAGTGATATTAATATTTAACAAAATAAATACACAAAACCTTGATATAATAATTAACCATGGCTAAAAAAGTTATAGACTTTAAATATCCTTTGAAAACTATTTATAAAATCACAGTTGAAATCCCAATAAAAAACAAAAAATTTAAACAAATTACTATTTAAAATAACAAACCCTTTTTAAAATAAACCAATTAGTTCCAAAAATCCTTTATTAAAACCCCAATTCATTTTTTAAACAATTTTAAAGTAATTTAAAACCAAAAAAGGTTATGTTGAATATATATATATATTTTAAGAAACATTTCAAAACACTTGAATCATTTTAAAAGTAAACCCCTAACAAAATCACTAAATGTCATTTTCACTTCCTTCAGTCTAGACTATGCAAATCATTGATGGTAGCACGCCTTATATGTCTCATGATACCTCCTATATAGCTCTTATAACTAGTTTTCAGTGTTCCTCCCATCAACCTTATGGACTGGCCAACCACTGATCAAGAATAAGTGGGATGTAATCAGTATAATAATTTAATTCTCTATATAGAACCACCGATCATGGAACAAAATTTTATGGGATATACCCTAGGTACTAGTGTGTGATGATCCAAAAGGGAACTATAACTACCTGGGCCAACATCTAATTTATGTTTCATCCAACAATAACATGATCCACCCAATTAAACCACACTTAACTCATCATAATGGAACCTTCCCACTAGCCTTGTCTTAAACACAACTAGGGGGACCGTATAAGTGTGTGTACCAACTAGGGTATCATGAATCAAGAACTCCCACAATGACACCCAAGTTACCATAAACAAACAACCATGGAGGTGAGAAAAAAAAAAGATAATTGTAAAAAAATGTCTCGCACCTCACCATCAACACCATCAAATATAAAGTCCCCTTTTCACATCACACATCCATCATATAAATAATCAATAACCCATAAATGGTAAAAAAAGTATAGGGGAAATCATTGAGGGTCACATGAGAAATAAACCATTTACTTTTTAAAGTGAAAAATGGGTCTTCACATGAAAACTAACTTAGTATATAGAGTCTCACTCCCCTTCTTTAAAGTCTCACCATTTCAATGATTTTGGAAGCACTTGAAAAAAAATCCCTTTTTATTTCCAAAACATTTTCCAAGTACATGGAAAATTCCTTTTAAAAACCAAAAAATGCATAAGACCTAAATTTACTATAAAAACATTTAAATGACCCTATGAACCTTTTCAAAAATGATTTTCATGAGAATTAATCTAATTTAAAAATAGTACATGAAATTCTCTTGAAAAAACTCTTATTCCAAGACTATAATTTAAGAAAGAAATTTATAATTTCACCCAAGAACCCATACATTACTATAATTTAATTTAAAATAAATTTATAAAGTATACACATTCCATGAATTATTAAATAAAGGAAGAGAAAATAAACACATACTTTAAACTGAATAGTAACCAATACACAATATGTCACCTTCCATGGAAAACAATAAAAAAACATAAATCCCTAAATCCTCATGAAAAATGAATTTCAATTCCTAGGAGAATGAGAAACCTATGGGAAATAGAGAAGAGAAGAGGTATGGGGGAGATAAAGGATAAAGAGTGGGAATAATGCATGAAATGGAAAAATAATTTTTTTCTTAAATAATTCAAAAACATCACATAACACAAACTTAATAAATCATATAATATTATAATTATCATTTTACAAAATAAATCATACCATAATAAAATATAAATTATGACTAAAATATCACTACATGTAAAAGAATCCTAATACGATAAATATAAGTGAAAATACAAACCTTTTCACAACAATTTTTTTAAAACATTGTAGTGGAAATTATATTTAAAATTTTAAGGGAAATATATTACTATTGAAAAAATTATTATAAATAGTTTATAACAAGAAGATATTAAATAGAAAAAATGGTTTTAAATATGTGAAGTAAAAGTACTTTAAAAATGTTTTCTTTTAATATAATCCTTAATAATTCAAACCTGAAAAATATATAATGTATTCATGGGGAAAGGCCTATGTAATGTGGTAAATAAGAGATCTCTAAGTCATAGTGTTGTAGGTGTGTGAGACAATCAGTTCGTTTGGGGAACAATCTATGACCTATCAAGGGATGAGTAGTGTGGTGAGGAAATCCAAGTTTGGAAATTCTTTGTAGGTGTTAGCTCATCATGATAGTTTATAATTAGAGTAATGATTATATGTGGTTCATGAAAATATTATATTTTTTTGGTCACTAACAAGACCATGTGAGGATGTATAGAGTCAAATTATATGAGTCATGTCTGGGTAAGTGGATGGGTCCTTGAGTTATTCCATTGGGTTCAGTGATGTGAGCATGTATGGGAGTTGATGTCAATGATTGCGAGTGTCAATATTTAGCTGACAATGAGATATGTTCATGCTTATGTTTTGGTAGTGATGGAATTTCTTAGTTCACATTGGGAGTGGTGTGTAGGTGATCCTAACTCGTAGGTAGAGGTTGTTGGTTTTTTGTGTGCGCATAAGTGGGTGAGTTGCACTGGTAAATGATAGATACTCATGTAAGGGTATTTATTATTGGAGATCAAGAATGAATCAATGATTTAAACCTATAGAGTGTGGATTGGGTTGTTAGGGGAACTTGGTGATGAGAGCTATTATGGTTTTTCAATTAGTTCATGCGTTGAATCATGTGACAAATCATAATGAATTTTTATTTAGACATCTACACATGGGAAAGTAAGAAAGCTTGGTATTATTTAGACATTGTTTGAGAAACATATACTATGAATTATTGATTGTATTGAAAAGGTATTGAAAAGGAAGACAGTGCCTAACATTTGAGTTTTTTTGAATCATGGTCATATTCAAGAAGAATATTGGAATCCGGGGTCTAATGTGTAGGATCAGTGGCCCAAGATGGTCGATCAGGACCTCTAGAGACACTTCTCCAGGATGATAAGTCCTTATAGGGAGAGATTGTAATGGAATCAGACATTCTAGGTGTGCTATTACTTATTTTCATCGTTTATTTTAAGTGATTTTAGTTATTATATTTTAGGGTGAAATAGTTCTGATAGAGATAATATTTTCATAAATTTTCATATGTGTTTCAATGATATAACCCCTTCCAATTAATCAATTTGAGCTGATTTGTATCATTTTAGTATTTTGGTGAATTATGGGCTTAATTGTGGAAATTGGTTAATTCTGGAAATTTAGCAGTTTTGTGGAGCTTCGGTATTTCGGGAATATCTTTTATATTTTTGATCAAAATTGTATAATTCCTTTTTTGTAGGATTTCTATGCTCCATGGATTCATTTTATCCTTCTGGACCCAAATCTCAATCCATCATTTGGAAGCTCAAATGTAGCTCAGAAACCAGGCCTCGAAAACTGTGTGCAGATTTGGTATGTTTTAATGCTGAGCTTTTATCTCGAAGCTTACAGATCCAATGGAGTAGATATTCTACAAGGAGCTGGAATAAGAATTAATGAACATCTTTAATTAAAGAGGACACGTCTGAATCAGCTGTTTTAAAGGTCTTAATGTCATGGGAAGTTGTAGTTGTGGAAGACGAAGAGTCACCTAGACAGAATTAAATATCCGGAATAATGTGTCCATATCTCCTTCATACGTGGACCAATTAGGCTCAAATGTTGTGGGTCGACCGAAGAGATGGAGAGGAACAACTTTAAAGAAGGAACAATTCTCAAAATCGGTCATTTACTATGCCAACCGGACTCAAAATTTCGGGGGAGTAATTTTGGAGGGAAATTTTCTACTCCCCAAGCCTATAAATAAGAGTATTCACTTCCATTCAAAGGGGTTGAAGAAGGTGCAAGAAGGGTTGTGCTGGAGTATTGAGTTCTTGAAGTTATTTTTATTTTCTATTTTCTTTTTACTTTGTTTGATTATGATCTCTTCTTCCCCTTTCAACTCTAATACCCTTCACATGGAGGGGTAAAACCTTTGAGTGATCGGGGAAGGGGGAGTTTATCTTTTGTAATGTCAGAGTTTTGTGCTTAAATGTAAAAACATATCTTTCTTTTGAATGACATCTATTCTCAGTGTTTCCCAATTCTCTTAATGCGATCGTGTTTTGAGTTTTGTGTATTCATTTTTAATAGCTTTGGTTAAAGACTTTTTATCTCCTTCTGCCTAGTGCAATTTGTCTCGATCGAGCAGATTGTGTTAGGTGGTGAGTGTCTAACGATTGTTGGCACGTGTGTGGAACTAGTAAACATTTTCTAGAGTTCTAGGGAGAAACACTTCCTGATTGGTACTTTCCTTAGTTGTTTAGGAATTGTTTATGAACTTTCATGCACATAGGAGTGAGTTCTATTTTCATCTTTAACCAAGGGTGATAGATGACTCGATCGAGGAGTCTTTAATTTTTCATTCAAAAGGAAGAGAGGTGAGATGATCTTTGTGACTATTATGACATTACAAAAGGTGATCCTACCCTGACCCCATCACTCTCTTCATCCATTATTTTTCAACCTTTCTTTTCAATTGCTTGCTTTGTTTTTCAACTTAAACAACAGTAAAAAAGAACCTCTTCTTCTTTCTTTAATTTAAGTGACAAACATAATTGTTGTGCACTCCTCTCTGGAGACAACTTAGGTTACCGAATTTACTGCATTTTAACTTAGGTTTAATTTGTTTTTGTCACACCCCACGACAGGCACGTGTCAAAACTTGGCGCCGTTGCCGGGGAGGTAGTGCCAACAATTTTTTCTTCTTCTTCTTTGTTTTCTCTTTTCTTAATTTCATTCCATGTTGCATGACTAGAACCTCAAACACTGAACCTTTCCCCATTGATCCTTAAATTGAAAGAACTTTGTTGAATAGGATCAGAATCCTCAATTTACAATCTGAATTTGAGGAAATTTCTCTCATAGACTCGAGTGAAACTTCAAGTGTTCACTCTGAGCCTGTCATAATGGCTGGAAATCAAAACCCAACTCTCAGAGACCTTTGTGCCCCACAATTCCTTAATCAGAATAATCAACTTGTCATGCCAGTGTTACAAAATGATTTTGAGATGAAACCTAATATGATACCATTGCTTCCAAAGTTTCATGGTTTGGCAGGTGAATATCCCAACAAGCATATTAAAGAATTCACACATGCCTGCTCAACCTTCAGACCACATTGAGTAGCTGAGGAACAAGTAAAGTGGAAGGCATTCCCATTTTCATTGGAAGGAGCTGCGAAATAATGGTTGTATGGTCTAAAAACTGGAGATGTGGATGATTGGAATGACCTGGTGAGATGCTTCATGCAAAGATTCTTCCCCGCCTCTAGAAGCACAGCCATACGAAAGGAGATCTATACCATCAAACAACCATCTGGAGAAACCCTTTATGAGTACTGGGAAATATTTAAAAAGCTATGTGCCAGCTACCCACATCAATCCATCGAGGATCATCACTTTCTTGTCTTATTCTATCAAGTCTTACTGGACAATGATAAGAGCCTTCTTGATGCATCATCTGGAGGTGCTTTGATTGAAAAGTCGCCAGAAGAAGCAAAAGGTTTGATTGAGAAGATTTCTCAGAACTCGCAGCAGTTTGGTACAAGAGGTACTGGAACAAGAGGTATTCATGAGGTACAAACTTCTCATCCATCACCCTTACTAGAAACTAAGATTGAAGAGCTAACTAGTTTGGTGAGACAGATAGCCTTGAAACAAGTGGGCGACCAACAATCACTAGCTAAGGTATGTGGTTTATGCGCATCAACTGATCATTTCAATAACCAATGTGCTGAAATACAGGGAATGGAAACTTGTGCAGCAACCTTTTAACCAAGGCAGTACCAACAAAATCAAGGATGGAGAGAGCCAAACCATGTTCAATATGGGTTTGGAAATCAGCAGAATCAAGCTAGACCCCCATTCCAGCAACAATTCCAAAACCCCCCACCATTTCAACAAAAGCAATCTTATAGCCAACCTTCTCATCACCAACCACCCACTTTCTTAAAATCCTATGAGCAGCCATCAACCAGTGCACAACCCATA
The DNA here is from genome assembly GCA_963277665.1 of Viscum album. Lineage (NCBI taxonomy): Eukaryota > Viridiplantae > Streptophyta > Magnoliopsida > Santalales > Viscaceae > Viscum > Viscum album. Next base: position 1,452,330,734 of record OY728128.1, read on the forward strand.
ATTTTGAACCAACATCATATATCTGATATTGAGGGACTGAAAGGCTCTGTAAAAGATTTGACCACCAAGTTTGAAGGTCTTATGGAATTACTAACCAAAAATCCGGGGAAACTTCCTTCCCAAACAATCCCAAACCCAAAGGAGAATGTCAGAATGATAGCAACAAGAAGTGGAAAATAGATCTCACCACCAGAATCCCAAGAAACTGAAACAAGACCACTTGAGTTGAGGGAGAATGAAGTTGAAAATTCTGAAAATTCTGTGAAAATTCATTGTGAAGAAGAGAATAAAGAGGAGGAAGAGAAGGATAGGCCAAGGAAGAAGAGACCAGAAACACCATTTCAAAGGAAACAAAGGGAGAAGAAAGAATTACCCCCTCCATTTCCATCAAGGATTATTGAATCAAAGAAATTGTAGGATGAATCACTTCAAAAAGAAATTCTAGACACCTTCCAGAAAGTAGAAATCAATATACCCTTACTTGAAGCAGTCAAAAAAATTCCAAAGTATGCTAAAATTTTGAAGGATCTGTGTACTAAGAAGAGGAGACTTCAAGGGAATGAAAGGATCAACTTGGGAAGAAGTGTCTCAGCCCTTATCACACCATAATTGCCAACCAAATGTCAAGATCCAGGGACATTTTCTATTCCATGCACCATTGGTTATTTAAATTTCTCGAATGATTTGTGTGATTTAGGTGCTTCGATTAATGTATTGCCTCACTCGGTATACACTTCTTTACAGATGGGAGACTTGAATCCCACAAGAGTAGTGGTCCAGCTTGCAAACAGATCCACAGTTTTCCTTGCAGGAGTTTTGCAGGATGTCCTTGTGAAAGTCAAAGATCTCTTATTCCCAGCTGACTTCTACGTTCTCAACATGGAAGAAGATAGGATCCCGTCACATTCACCCATCATTTTGGGGAGACCTTTCTTGAAGACGGTGAAGACCATCATCAATTTCCATGAGGGGACACTCACCATGGAGTTTGGAGAGATCACGATCCACTTCAATATTTTTGAATCCATGAGGCACCCATCGGATGATCACTCCCTATTTTTACTTTCTCATGAAGTTGGTGCAGAACCCATTGAAGAATCAGGTATTATTTATGAATTCATAGACTTAGGAGAGACTTCTTCCATCGAAAATATCATTGAACATGTGGATACCCAACATGATGAAGATTCTGACTTCATGTGGGAGGAAGAGGTAAAATCTAATTTCTTTGATGATTTATTAATTGATGAGGAAGATGATATGGTTTCTTGTGTGCAGGAGATCCAAAGTTTGGAAGAGAGAGATGTCAATTTAATTTCATCCCTTGAGCATCCCCCTGATTTGGAACTCAAACCACTCCCCACTGATTTGAAATATGTGTACCTTAGGGAGGGAGAGAAACTACCAGTGATAATCGCTAATAATCTCTCTGAAATCCAAGAAAAATCATTGATAGATCTTTTGAGAGAGAATATCCAAGAAATAGGGTGGAGTTTAGGTGATATTCTAGGAATCAGCCAAAATATATGCTCACATAGAATTTATCTTGAGGGAGATTCCAAACCTGTCAGGAAACCCCAAAGGAGGCTGAATCCCACTTTAATGAAGGTTGTGAAGAAGGAGGTTGAGAAGATATTGTAAGCTGGGATCATCTATCCTATCTCAGATTCACAATGGGTTAGCCCAATTCATGTAGTTCCAAAAAAAAAACTGGCCTAACCACTGTGAGGAATGAAAAGAATGAATTAATCCCTGTGAGAATTCAAAATAGCTGGAGAGTGTGCATTGATTTTAGGAAGTTGAATCAGGTCACTCGGAAAGATCATTTCCCCATTCCCTTCATTGATCAGATGTTAGAGAGATTGGCTGGGAAAACTCATTATTGCTTTTTGGATGGATTTTCAGGTTATTTCCAGGTACTCATTGCTCCTGAGGATCAAGAGAAGACAACCTTTACATGTCCCTTTGGCACTTTTTCATATAAAAGGATGCCATTTGGATTATGTAATTCTCCAGGTATGTTTCAGAGGTGCATGGTAAGTATATTTTCTGATCACATTGAAGATTTCTTGGAGGTTTTCCTGGATGATTTCACGGTGTTTGGAAACTTTTTTGATCATTGTTTGAAAAATATGGAAAAAGTTTTAAAAACCTGCATTGAAAAGAATCTTGTTTTAAATTTTGAAAAGTGTAATTTCATGGTTTAGATAAGTATTGTTCTTGGTCATGTCATTTCCAAAAAGGGCATTGAAGTTGATAAGTCAAAAATTGAAGTGATAAATTCTTTGCCTTACCCAACTTGTGTGAAGCATGTTAGATCTTTTTTTGGACATGCAGGATTCTACAGGAGGTTTATCAAGGATTTCAGTAAGATTTCTCTCCCTCTCTCTAGATTGCTTTTGAAAGATGATGATTTTGATTTCAATAGTGCATGTAGGGAATCCTTTGATGAGCTAAAGAGGAGATTGATTGAACCACCAGTGATGCAGCCACCAAATTGGGAAGAACCATTTGAGCTACTTTGTGATGCTTCCAACCAAGTAGTTGGAGCAGTCCTTTCTCAGCGAATTGAGGGCCGGCCACAAGTCATTGCATATGCTTCAAGAACCTTGGATGCATCTCAATTCAATTACACAACCACAGAAAAGGAGTTTTTAGCAGTTATTTTTTCTTTGGAAAGATTTAGATCATTTCTTCTTGGAACTAAAGTCACTGTATTTTCTGATCATGTAGCTCTCAGGTACTTGATGAAGAAAGCTGAAGCTAAACTGAGGCTGTTGAGATGGATGTTACTACTACAGGAGTTCAACATAGAAATCAAGGAAAAAAAGGGATCTGAGAACCAAGTGGCTGATCATTTAAGAAGACTTCCTAACACTGCTGAAGTTGAAATTCCAGAGAAAGAACCATTGAATGATCACCTTCCAGGAGAGCAGCTGTACTTGGTTAAAGGAGAAGTGCCTTGGTATGCTGACATGGTCAATTATCTGGTAACATCTCAGGTTCCATCTCATTTCAATTCTCATCAAATTCACAAACTGAAATCTGAATCTAGATATTACATTTGGGATGATCCATTTCTTTGGAAGATTTTCAATGACCAAGTGATAAAAAGATGTTTTCCAGAGAGTGAAATTGGTTCTTTCTTTGAGTTTTTTCACACATTAGCTTGCGGAGGCCACTTTGGACCTCAAAGAACAGGAAGGAAGGTTTTAGAATCTGGACTTTATTGGCCAACCATTTTTAAAGATTCTCATGAATTTTGAAAAAGGTGTCCAAAATGTCAGTTTTCTGGAAACATCTCAAAGAGACAAGAAATTCCCCAACAACCACTTAATTTTTGTGAGATTTTTGAAGTTTGGGGGATAGATTTTATGGGCCCTTTCCCAATGTCATTTGGAAATTCTTATATCTTGCTTGCAGTTGATTATGTTTCCAAATGGGTGGAAGGAAAATCCACCAGGACTGATGATGCTAAAGTTGTTTGTGATTTTGTCAGGACTAACATATTTTGTAGGTTTGGAGTGCCTAGATCCATAATCAGTGATCAAGGGACTCACTTTTGTAATAGGAGAATGGAGGCTTTGCTGAAGAAGTATGGGGTGCATCATAAAACATCAACTCCCTATCACCCACAAACAAATGGTCAAGATGAAGTGTCCAATAGGGAAATCAAAGGAATTTTGGAGAAGACTGTTAAACCAAACAGGAAGGATTGGAGCCAGAAGCTAGAAGACACATTGTGGGCTTATAGAATAGCCTACAAGACCCCGATTGGAATGTGTCCATATAGGCTAATTTATGGAAAAAGTTGTCACCTACCTGTGGAACTGGAGCATAAGGCGTATTGGGCTGTGAGGAAGATGAATTTGGATCTTGAAAGTGCTGGGGAAGAGAGAAGGTTGCAGTTACAGGATCTGGAGGAAATTATAAGAGAAGCATTTGAAAATTCCAAGATTTACCAAGAGAGAACAAGAGTGGCTCATGACAAGCTGATCCAACCGAAAGAATTCCATCCTGGAGATAAAGTGCTTCTATTCAATTCAAGACTCAAGCTGATGCCAGGTAAACTTCGTTCCAGATGGGAGGGTCCTTTTATAGTTACTCATGTATATCCTTTTGGTGCTGTGCAGATTGTGAAGGATGGAGAGCAGAAGCTGTTCATTATTAATGGGCACAGGCTGAAGAAATTCCATGGGACCATTCCATCAGACCTAGGGGAGGAGATCCCGCTCCTACAAGCTGTCTATCAATAAGATCCATCAGGTTGTACCTCTCCTTTACACTTGTTTGCTGCTGTGATTCATTCTAAAATCTTCTTAAATGTTAAATCCACTTGAATGCATTGAGGACACTGCATCATTTAAGTGTGGGGGAGGGAACCTTTTTATTTTTGGATTTTCATTTGTTGTTTGTTTTCAAAAAAAATTGTTTGTTTCCATTTTTTTGTGTGTTTATTTTTCAGTTTTTTTGGTGTGTTTTTGAAACTTTTGAGCTGAAATGATTGTCATTGCTATTTTTGAAACCCATGTCATTGAGTGAACCAATTTATTCCATGAAACTGAGCTTAAATGAATACTGAAAATGATTTTGTTTCAAGTTCAATTCTTTGGGAATTTCATTAAAAGTACTCAGGTTTTTGAATACCATGCCACATCTCACTGTCAATATATTTGAAATAATTTTCCTGTGAGGCTTCTGAACCATTATTTGTGTATTATTTTCATTCACCTCACTTCTTGAGAGAACCAGAACATGCTTGTTTTAACCAGAATTTGATTCATTCCTTTCAAAACTTGAGGGTTTGGGGTACATGTGTTTTAAATGATTGAGGAATTTATTTGGTTTTAAATCCCTTTTTTTAATATAATACATTTCATTATGGCCTACCTTGTAAATTAATCCTTGTAGACCATAGAATCCATGAACAGCCTGTTAGGTTATCCACATTACAAGCCAATTTTCCCTTTCCAACCTGCTCTTGAAGTGAAATTGCATGATCTAGTTGAAATTAAATGTTGGGGAAGCTGTCTTGTGTTGTGCTACCTCATTTGGTGAAACTTTGGGTGGAAATTCAAATGCTGAAGAGATGTGTGTGCTGATGAAAAATCATTATGTTGAAAGCTGTTCCTTTTTTGGAGCTTTCATGATTAAAGAAGCTGTGCCTTTCTGGAGATTCTAATGGAGGAAGAAAGCTGTGCCTTTTCTAGAGCTTTCAAGAAAATCATGCTTAAGAAGATTGAAATTTTTTCTGAAGAAATTCAGAGCTGTTTAAAGATTTATTGATATTTCATGATGATGGAGCTGAATTTCTACTAAGTGGAGTGAGGAGGATACCATACTTGAGTGAAAATTAGAATTGTGCAATTTTGCTTCAAAAAGAGCCAAGCCTTCCTCATTCAGCCTCAGAATTTTTCACATAAAAACCCTACCAACCAAAAGCCACAGAACAACCTTGAAAAGTCCTCATGATAAAAAAATTTCCTTGACTCACATCGGGTGGAGAATTAGGAGTTTTTCAAACCTATGGTGACCCTAACATTGGTTTTGTTGAGAAAAACTTTGTTGAAAATTGATATTTGTGAGATGAGAGAAAATTAATGTGAGGTAGGTGTCTTGTGTGAATGGGAGGAGAAATAAAGAAGAAGAATACTGAATTCTCTGATTCATGAATTTGTAATAATGGTTATGGATGATGCATGATAACTTTTATTTCTTGGTGTGGAACTGGTGGATCTAAATGGCATTTGATTAAAATTTGGTTTCATTTTATTTTGATTTTGACTTGTTCGGGAGTCCAAGTGCTAAGTGTGGGGGAATTGATAAAGATAATATTTTCATAATTTTTCATATGTGTTTCAATGATATTACCCCTTCCAATTAATCAATTTGAGCTGATTTGTATCATTTTAGTATTTTGGTGAATTATGGGCTTAATTGTGGAAATTGGTTAATTCTGGAAATTTAGCAGTTTTGTGGAGCTTCGGTATTTCGGGAATATCTTTTATATTTTTGATCCAAATTGTATGATTCATTTTTTAGGATTTCCATGCTATAGGGATTCATTTTATCCTTCTAGACCCAAAGCTCAATCATCATTTGGAAGCTCAAATATAGCTTAGAAACCAGGCCTCGAAAACTGTGTGCAGATTTGGAATGTTTTAATGCTGAACTTTTATCTCGAAGCTTACCAATCCAATGGAGCTGATATTCTACAAGGAGATGGAAGAGGAATTAATGAACATCTTTCATTATGGAGGCCACGTCTTAATCGGCTGTTTTAAAGGTCTTAATGTCATGGGAAGTTGGAGTTGTGGAAGACGAAGAGTTACCTGGACAGAATTAAATATCCGGAATAATGTGGCCATATCTCCTTCATACGTGGACCAATTAGGCTCAACGTTTGTGGGTAGACAGAAGGGATGGATATAAACAACTTTAAAGAAGGAAGAATTCTCAAAATCGGTCATTTACTATGCCAACCGGACTCAAATTTCGGGGGAGTAATTTTGGAGGTAAATTTTCTACTCCCCAAGCCTATAAATAAGAGTATTCACTTCCATTCAAAGGGGTTGAAGAAGGTGCAAAAAGGGTTGTTCTGGAGTATTGAGTTCTTGAAGTTATTTTTATTTTCTATTTTCTTTTTACTTTGTTTGATTATGCTCTCTTCTTACCCTTTCAACTCTAATACCCTTCACATGGAGGGGTAAAACCTTTGAGTGATCGGGGAAGGGGGAGTTTATCTTTTGTAATGTCAGAGTTTTGTGCTTAATGTAAAACCATATATTTCTTTTGAATGACATCTATTCTCAGTGTTTCCCAATTCTCTTAATGAGATAGTGTTTTGAGTTTGGTGTATTCATTTTTAATAGCTTTGGTTAAAGAATTTTTATCTCCTTCTGCCTAGTGCAATTTGTCTCGATCGAGCAGATTGTGTTAGGTGGTGAGTGTCTAATGATCATTGGCACGTGTGTGGAACTAGAAAACTTTTTCTAGAGTTCTAGGGAGAAAAAATTCCTGATTGGGACTTGCCTTAGTTGTTTAGGAAATGTTTATGAACTTTCATGCACATAGGAGTGAGTTCTATTTTCTTCTTTAACTAAGGGTGATAGATGACTCGATCGAGGAGTCTTTCATTTGTCATTCAAAAGGAAGAGAGGTGATATGATCTTTGTGACTATGATGAAATTACAAAATGTGATCCTACCCTGACCCCATCACTCTCTTCATCCATTAGTTTTCAACCTTTCTTTTCAATTTCTTGCTTTTCTTTTCAACTTAAACAACTGTCAAAAAGAACCTCTTCTTCTTTCTTTAATTTAAGTGACAAACATAATTGTTGTGAACTCCTCTTTGGAGACAACTTAGGTTACCCACTTTACTGCATTTTAACTTAGGTTTAATTTGTTTTTGTCACACCCCACGATAGGCACGTGTCACGTTCCCACAGTTATGCATGTCATTACCCAATTGCTTATATCCAACCCATGGTGATCTGGAATAGGCTTCAACCCTTGTACCAAGCCATCTTGGGTGACATGTCATGTTGACCCATGTTAGGTTGTTACATATATTCCCTTGAATACTTCTGGGATTGAACATTTTCATCAACATCTGAATCTCTTTGTCTTCTGAAACCAGAGTCTCAAGCTTAAGCCGCTACATGGTATGCTGCTCTTTATTATATATTGTAATTGTTAACCTCAAAATTTCATAGCTCACACAGAAGAAACATGTTATATAGAATATCTAATAATTATCCTTTTACTAAAACATGACAACACAACTTTCTACATCATAGTGTGTTCACATAGACTACATGTATACTTAATCATTCATACAGAGATGTACTATATGGAATGGAAATCACAAAGTTGGTAGAACCACCAAGGTATTCCTAAGTCACTTCATGAAATGTATAAAATCCCCATTACATGAATAACTCTTACACATTCCCATCATAGTGTTTCCATTATTACCATTTCATGAAAAACTCTTATATATAAATGTAATTATCTATATTACCATTAAAAAGTTCATGAATATTGATATTCCATCTCCAAAGTAGATAATATCACCCTATTATAATACATTTCATGGATATTGTAACTTCTAACTCATTCTCCAATAATTTAATAAAATTATAAATTTGAGTTTGAAGCTTAAGAAAATTATCCAAATATTATTGAATCCTAAAATATTTTTTTGGAGTAATCTTACCACATATAATTATACCATCAAAAAATATATTAAACTATGTCATAATTTAATATAGGAAAAAAATATTAGGCTAATAACACCACTATAATACATTTCACCCACTTAAATTCATATGTTTCATGCGATAAGAATATTTATATTCTACCATGATGAAAAAATACATTGCATTGAAGATTTTTAAATCAAGCAATTCAAAATATGGTATAGGAAAATTGAATTTTACCAAATATAACTAGTGCGCAAACAAGGATCACCCACAACCACAATTTTTTGTAGGACTTTTAGGACGTACAATTCACAAATCACCATCAATATCAAACTATAATAAGTGTACTCAATGAGAAAGAAGAAAAAACTAACCGCAGAGGTGTGGTTAAGCATACAAGGGAGGTGCTTCTACGGTGTAGAAGAGACATGGTAGAGGAGAGGCAATGTTGGAGGAGAGACATGGAGAAGGAGAGGCATGATGAAGGAGAGATACTGGTGGAGGAGAGGGGTAGTGGAGGAGAATCATGCAGCGAAGCTCGGTTAATGATGGTGGGTGAGTTAACGACTGAGGAGGAGGAGGAGGCAGGAGAGGAGGGAGGGGGAGGAGAGGAGGGAGGAGAGGAGGCAGCGACAACAATGATGACAACGACATGGATCCTCTTTCGTGATAGCTTGAGGGGTGCGAGGAAGGAGGAGAAAGTTAGGGTTTTTTTATAAAACCCAGAGACACTTTTATCAACACTAGATAAAAAGAGATGATTAACGTATGTTTTATCACTGCTAAAATTGAAAGTGTTGATAAAACATTCCTTCATCAACACTTTTTTAGCACTGATAAAGGGACATCTTTATTAACACTAAAAAAGAGCTGATAAAATCATGTTTTATCAGTGCTATAGTTGAAAGCGCTGATAAAACAATCTTTTATCAGAGCTAAAAAAGCACTGATAAATGGATGTTTTTTCAGATCTTTTTAATTAGAGATGATAAAACATACCATTTATTCATAATTATAAAACTATAACCAATATATTTATTACATTTATAATTTTATAAATATATATAATAAATATATTTTTTATAATTTAATAATTTAAATTATAATTATATAAATATATATGTATGTTTGAGTTTGTGTATATATTATAATTAAATATATATATAATTTTACAACTTAAATTATAATTAAATATATATAAATATTAATTGATATATTATTTTTAATTATAATATCATAAATATTTAAATATATATACATATAAATGTCTGTGTCTATGTATGTATTCATTAAATACACATATTTATGAATAATTATATTTAAAAGGTATTAATAAATATATATTTATCATTTTTTTTAATTTTATAATTATTCAAAAATATTTATATTTAATTAAATATATATAATTATATTTATATATAATATATTTTCAAATTAAATAATTATATACAACTAAATATTTACATTTTTAAATATAATAAATACATTTATTGTTTATTTAAATATATTTTTCATTATTTTAAGTATTTATGAGAAGATAAATCTTCATATACATAGGAAATGAAGAATACACCAAGTATATCTAGTACTATAGTATATATTGCCAAAATTAGGGTAAATAATGAACATATATTCACGAGAAGAATATATGCATCAATTGACACATTCATTTGAAAACATAATTTTATTTATATATATATATAATAAGTATTTGTGTATATATATATATATATTTAAAAGTATTTATATATAATATTATAAACATATCGTATAATAAATATATAATAAAGATATAACTAAAACTAATAAACATAATAAATATAAATAAAAAAACATAATAAACACAATAAACATGTGTTATTTATTTAATGTATACATATAAACATTATTTTTTAATATAATTAATATATTTTTATATAAATTAATAATATTTTCTATTGAAAACTTTTTTCATTTCTATTATTTGTGCTGATAAAGTCACCTTTTATGAGCATTTTTTGTTAGTGCTGATAAAGGGGGGACTTTATCAGTGTTAATATTAGCGCTGATAAAGGGTATATTTATCATCGCTTTTTTCTAGCAGTGATAAAATTCCCACTTTTATCAGCGCTTTCTGATTAGTACTGATAAAACTCAAGCACATCCTTTTCCCGCATTTGTGGTAGTGAATGAAAACCATGAAATTTTTAGAAAAATAGTCTTTCATATGAAATTTGGATTTAAGTTGTGTTTTTTTGTTATGTAATTATTTTCATTGGTTTTGATTTTCATATCAATTAGATTAATATTTATAATTCAATTCACCTTTTTTTGTTAAAATTTAATTATTTTGGTTTTTTTGCGTTGGTAGGTTTGAATAATGTTCAATTAAATATTAGAAAATGTAACTCAAAGAAAAATACAACCAGTAAATATTGAAAATGCAAATGAAGGTCTATTTGGATAAAAAAATATTTGTAATCAATAGTAAATAAATTCTTATAGAACCAACCTAAAAAACTCACGTTAAGATAAACCAAAATAAGTTAGAATACATACGGATGATTCTATATATTTCCCACCACAACTTCAGGTTGGAAATCAACTCTAACGATTGAAGTATTGGACTCATCATAAGTAATAGATGGATTGAGTCCAATGGTAGTAGGGATGGTTCCAATTACATTATCACCATCATAAAATATATGTCCTAGGATTGCTCCAATAATGACACTAAATTCTAGTTAAATATGAAATTTGACATCAAAAACTTGTTTCTCCATTGATGCCAATTCATATGATTCATCAGTAGCAAGAGTGTGATTCATGTCAGTAACCCTAAATCCATAATCATCAATAAATATACCATGTATCATCATCGAATCAAAAAACTATAATTTCATTAGAGTCACTCGACCATGAGAGTAATAATCCAATATTAGTATTTTCTAAAGCTATCCATAATAAGATACATTTTAAAATTGAGGTCTAATATCCGATGGACTAGCATAACATCTATTGCGGCAGTTGACATAACACCATCACGTTATGTTCTCATGTTCTTTGATCATTGAATGATAATAAATTTGTACCCATTGATCAAAATTGATTTTCCTTCACGAACCACAAAATTAAGACCAAAATCCAAAGATATCATTTCCTCAAAGATAGATCTAGTAGAAAAAATCAATTCCTAAAATATAAATTAATATTAAACTTAAATAAATATTGATTTTATTAATTTATTACAGTGATATTTCTATCATCAATTTCAAAAAAAAAACTCTTTTCTTTACAACGTATCTATCCTTCTCAATGGTAAAGAACAATGATTTCTATTTAACATTTTTTATGTTCCATTCCAAAAAAATAGAAATTGTTTAACATATATGTAAAATTACATGAGATGAAATATGATATAAATATTTAATTTAATTACTTTATATAGCCATCACAAAAATCATAGTTAAACAAAACTGTGCAATGTTCCATATAACGCTCTTCAAGACCTAATTTAATCGTTGTATATGATCTGGGAATTCCCCCTGTTTGGTAAAATGATGGAAAAATAGGTGTAATTTTCTCATACTATTCTTATTTATTTCTCATTGGTCTGTTTCATCTCATAGTCAAATAAGACAAATAAATTGAACATAAATCCATACATTCTTGAGCCAATTAACCTTTGATACTAGAACTTTCAGGTTGATTTATGTTTCAGACATAAGACTTCAATTTAAACATGTTTATTTTAGTTGTATATATTCAACAAAAAGAAACAAGATCTCTGAGAAGTATTTTAGTTGAAATATGGACAGTTAGATACATCTTGCATGTCATAAATGATGGAGGAAATATTTTCTCTAACTTGAGAAAAATTAATGGTACCCCAACCAACATTTTTTACAAGAAATACTTAGAAAATTTCTTAGCACAAATATATCTAAAGAAATGGAATAACCGAATAACTGAAACCCTTACATTATTGTACAGAAGATGAAGGATTTATTTTAGAATCAACTTATGCCGAAGGATGTGATAATCACGATTCTTTAAATATTTTAGCTTCAACTCTTTTCTATTGATCCATTTTAATATGTTTCTTGAATAACTATCATGAACATTAATTGTCTCTAGTAATTCAAGAAATTTATTTTCTTCTATAGGTGTCATCACATATGAAGAATATAGAACTTTCAATTTATTTTCACTGATACACATAAGATGAAATTATGTTCTGATTCCCCAATCCACCAAGTCACAATGAGATCATAAATCTTCTTCTATATTTCCCTTGAAATTTAGAAGAATCAAAAGAAAAATTTCACATTTATTCTTTTCATTCTTCATTATGTGTAATAAATTACATAACAAATTCTTTGAAAAATAAGGAAACTCAAAGAAGAAACTAATCTTCTTCCAATTGTAACCCATTTCAGTGGAAACATTCTTCCTCTTTCTAGATTTTAAATGACCCCTCCCGAATGAAAAAATAAAATATTTTAATTCATTAATAACATCAGTTCAAGACATATATTGAGATGTATTTTCAGTCTCTATGGTATTTTCAAATCTTCTAAAATTATTCTTATATGGATGGTCCATTAGAAAGAATCACTGTTGTCACATAAAGTTGAAACTATGGTGATATTTTAGTATTCTAGATTATTTATTCTTCATAAAAATAGTATATGATAGTTTTCCCTTCGTTCTCTATCCAGACATCATTTTATTAGTAGAAAAAGCATTGATCATCCTTATAAGTGAAACACAGATATGAAATATTTCTTTTTAACAAGCATCTAATGAGAACACACCCAAATTCCAAAGATGTCTCAAATAATTTATTAAAGGTTTCATGTATACTTATATATCATTTATGGGATCAAATGGTCTATATATGAGTATACTCATGAGAGTAAATGATTTTTTCATAAACATACACAAAGGAAGGTTATAAATGTGTATAAAAATTGTCCATGTTATATGAGAAGTAATAATCTTCCCTAATGGATTAAAACCATCACATAAAAGACCTATACTCACATTACACATGTCAGCTACAAAATCAGGATATCAATCATCAAATCTATTCCTTGAAAACCCATCTGTAAGGTGAACCAACTCATCATTATTCGTCTTTCTCTCAGTATCATTCCATTACATTTTTATTGATATTTCATCAGACATGGAAAGATTTTTGAGTCTGGGGATCAAAGGAAAGTTTCACATTAATTTCTTTGTAACACAAGATGGTGTTCCATATTCTTTTTTCTTCCATAAGTATGTCCCACATTTTATACAATCATTCCATTTAGCATTTTTTCCCAGAATAAGCTGCAATATTTTTAACAAGTATGTATTTCGTTTTTTGAAAATCCAAGTTTCTCAATTGACTTCCATTCCATATAGTGATTTGTGGGAATATTTTTATCATATGGAAGAAATTACTTCATAAAGATAATAATGTAATTCATGGAAGTATTAGAAATCCCATACATTGTTTTCCTAGGAAACAATCAGATTACGAATTCCAGCTTCTTCATTTTACCACATTGTCGATATACTGGAGTCATGGAAGCACCATTAATTCTTTTTCATCCTATAAACACTATAATTATCATTCAAGTCATCATTTGTGCTCATATCAAATAATTTTTAGGTCAAAATTTCTTCTTTCTCTTGATGAATAGTAAATAAAATGGTCATTTAACAAATTTTCCAATACAATCCTCTCATTTTGATCATGAGAATTTGGAGATTGAATTTTCTCCCCATTACGATACCACACATGATAGTATGTTTCAAACACATACCTGATTATATGTTAGCTAACTTCTTCATGGTTCAACAAAGGTATTCCAACATAATTATAACTTAGGAAATGTATGTGGCCATTATATGAAGCATTATCAACTAAAAAATATAAAAATATCTCCCAGTTGTTTTGAAAATAGTTTGAGGTCCAATAAATTTCATACATCTAACTTCTATCCATTATATAAAAAAATTTATATGTCAATTTTTAAAATAAATGAAATAATATTGAATTTTAATAAAAAAAAATATTTAATTAAATGAGAAATCTTCAAATTACATGAAACCAGAACTAACATGCTAGTCTATATGAGAACAATAACATAAAAGAAAATGAAATACTATATATATAACAAAATACTATAAATTGATGAGGCACAAAGGACATTCAAATAGATGACTTAGTAACTATCCCCTTCAAATTAGTTTGGTTTAATTTCATTTGATTCAGTTTAGTTTTGGTTAATTTTGATTTTTTTATTTTGGTCTGGTTCAATTTATATTTTTATTGTGGTGTTTAATTAAAGTCTTATTTGGAAATATTTTTTAAATTCAATTTGGTTCATTTCAATTAAATTTCAGTAATTTTGGTTTGGTTTAATTCAATTACATTAGGTTCAATTAAATTTAACACAATATGGTTTAGAATGTTTTTACATGTTGTTATAATTTAACTAAATCAATGTTTATTTTATTGATACTATATCATTTTAATTTTATTCCATTTTGGATGGTTTAGGTCTATTAAGGAATATTTGTTCCCTTTGGGTTCAATTTTGATTTATTATGTTTGATTTGGATTAGGTTAAGCATGTATTGTTAAGTTTATTTATATTTAGGTTCATTATATTCCTACCGGGTTAGTTAGACATTATATATTACAACATTAATTTCAATATTAAATTAATCTATTCACATTATTATTTGTTAAAATTAATTGTAACTATGTACATGTTAATATAATTTAAATATTAACATTTAAAAATATAAATTATTTATATATTAATATGTAAAATATATTTATATGTAAACTATATTAATATGTAGAATGTTAGTTTATTAATAAAATTTAAAGTTTATATATTCATTTATTTAGTTTACATATTAAAGAAAATATAAATTTTAAACCATTTAATGAACATATTAACCATTTAAAGTATACTATTTATTGTTTATATTTTATATATAAATTATAAACTTGTTATATTTTAATGAAAACTGATAATTTTTTATAATTTATATGTAGATTTTTATAGTTTTTTTATTAATACAATTTACTCTCAAAAATAAATTCGTTCTAGAATTTCACATCCCATATATCTATTCATACATATTAACAATCTTGGGCACTCATAGTTAGAATTCATATTATAGGTACACTAGGTGATTTTGGAGACTTATTTCATACAAATAGAGCCCTTGATTTGAGAAATTGGAGAGCATATATATTGAATCAAATCCAACCCACTTGATCACCAAAACAACCTATCACATGGAATAAACCCATTTTATAGTATCTAAATAGATTTTAAATGAAAAACTTTAACATAGTTTCGAAAAAATTAGAGACCTAGAAATATTCCAAGTGAGTGGAAATCAATCATGGATCAATTTTCCACCAAGGTAAATGATTTATTATATTATGAACCATTATTTAGAGTTTCTACCATAATTTAATGGTTCAATAAACACATGATAAAAAATTGGAAATAAACCATGGAATAGAAACTCATTCTAAAGACCATATGATCAAGGATAGAGTAGAAATTTAGGCATGAGTTTAAGTGATAAATATCTATTATAGGAAGATGAAATTCCAAGAAATAAATTATTAAATCATAAATTTTCAATTCATAGCGATCAAAATTAGGTAAATCACATGAAAATACTATAGAGGAGTTTAAAAAATTATGAAAAGTTGAAAATCCAAGAATTCACGAAAAAATTGAGTGTAGAAAGTAATGAAAATTTGTTATGAACTATTTATCCCAAATATAGAGTAACTAAATTGGAGAGACCAATTGGATATTACTTTGAGGGGCCTAGATATACTTATAAATGTTTGAATAATAATAATAATAATTTAAAATAATAACAAAAAAATAATTTACTAATTATTGATGGGCGGAGGAATTGCTCGGGATGGGATCATGACGGGAGGATGAGTCGTATGCAAGGGCCATATATGGGAGGAGGGGTGCGAGGATACTAGGATTCATGATCTGAGGAGGGGAGTAGGGCTACTAGGGGTCAGTATCAGAGAAGGGGAGAAGGGACAGTGCAAGGGGAGGATCTAAGCTGCATGCTATGGTTGGGAAGGGAGGAGGTGAGTAGGGATGTTGGGAGTTGGGATGTGAGATGCGGTTGTCGGGATAAGAAAAGAGGCAACACTAGGTATAAGGAAAATTAGGCATCCCTATGCCAACGGTTTTAAAAAACCATTGGAATATACTAGGCTATTCTAATGGTTTTTAACAAACTATTGGGATATCCATTGTTATAAAAACCTATCACAACAGTTAGGGAAAACCATTGGGATAGGTCCATTGGGAAAAAACCCATTTATAGTAGTGATTACCAAATCAATTATAAATTATACTAATAATTATTAATTATATTATATTACTAATTAATTAATAATAATAATATTTCTAATTATTAATTATATTAATTAATTATAAAATTTAGTTGTTTAAATAATGTAAAATTGAAAATTAAATAGACAGATAACATAGATTTTATGTCAAATTTTTGAATAGTAGAAAAATAATCCTTATTGTCTGCATCATTGTGATGAATGCTCCTTTATACCATAACCCGAAGTATAAATAATGCACCCACACTGTGTATATTGATATTTATGCACTGGTATACCGTGACATGAAGAAGTGATAGGGTACTTTATTGTGACATTTGGTAGAATCTACATTACTTATAAGAAGAGATAACTCCATTATAAGAGAGATTTTAGTTAAAAGTTGTCACTTTTCATTCCATGGGAACTAATTTTGTGAGGTGGGGAATTGTACACATAGTTGAATCAGTTTTTTAGAAAATAATGATTAATAATAGAAGAAGGATAAGCCATCATCATTAAGTGGAATCTCCTTGGGTTGAGATTAGATCTATCTTAATTTTAGTTATATCCATTGAATATTAATCATATTATTTTGATTTTTTATTTTCTCATTTCAATCATCAAACCTCGATTTACCTTGATTTCAACATCATCCACAAACCACAAAAATTCTAAATATTTTAAAACACAAAAAAAAATTATAAAGTAAGAGAACACTGTAATTGAAACAAAGGATTTTTTATAGAAGATTCTTCATGTTTTACCTCTATTTTACTTTCATGTATTTTTAAACTATAATGTGTCAAGAGACCCTTTGAAAAGTCCCCCCTTAGATGAATGATCATATTCTTGGAATATTGGTGTTGGAAAAAAATATCTAATATGGGAAGTGTATTCCTTGATAGATACCAATGGTTTATTCAAGATAAGGGATCCAAATTATTAAAGGAATACATGACTGTCTGTACTTACAAGAACCATATTTAAAGATGACAACTAGGGGTTGATCTCTTGTATGACGATATATTCCCACTACATAAAAGAATACATCATGGAAGAGGCCACATGGATGTTAAAAGTGAATTGATCATGTATGATGTGGGATTTTTGAGTGGCAGACCTTGGTGAAAGGGCATCAATGGGGGTATTTCTCCCAAGTTTATATATTGAATTTTCAAAGGAGGCTTAAACACATATTCTTATTAGGTAACCAATCTAGGTGGCCATTTTTGACTCTTTATGCATGTATGGGTCTAGTGGAGGGTGTGTATGGTGACACATGGTTGGGTGTGTACACAATGGATTATGGAAGGCCTTGCATGTGGTGGCTCATGGAATGGAAATCATATGGTTGATCATAACATGTATGCTTGCAGTAGAGAAAGCATGTGGAGGATCCATTTATGATTATTTTTCTAAAACATTCACTATCCAATTGACCACAAGAAATTAGTTTCTTCTACAAACTTGGTATGTGATAAAGTACCTTAAACTTCAGTAAGATTATATTTGTAATTTAGACATTCAATTCTTCCTTCCCCATTATATTAAGAGATTTATCATGAGCTAGATGGACACTGAAGAACCATCTGGACACACATTGATCATGTATGCCCTCTTGGTCATATAATTGAATGAATCCCCAAAATCAATGATCCATAATTCTAGTGAAATATTAACACTCATAAGTAAACTACTCTAACCTTTATCAATGGTGTTTTTGGAACCTAAACATTCAGAAGACCCCCTTCCATATTTCAACCTATGGTCTTGAAAATCTTCATTTATGTGATCCTTATTACCCCAATAAAAATATATCGATCTATGTTATTTTTATTTTCCTCAAATTATTTCCCATAATCTATCTTACAGTCTATTATACCAATTCTTTTGAATGGATTGTACTCTACCTTCCACCTGGAGCATTATTCTGATAGGTGTATAGACATCCTTCTTAAAGAGATCTTTATTCAAAATGAGATCATGAACATCCTCAAACACTAGGTATCTATTTATGTAAGAGTTTATTATGTTATTCACCATCATATCCCCTAATTTTAGAAGCATTTATAGCAGCAAAAACTCACACATCTTCCGTGAACTTCACTAAAATAGATTCAAGATGACTCTGAATCTTGTTAAAGTCATTGAAATGATTCATTATTGGTATTCCTTCTAAAATTATCATTCTAAATAGCCTTATAATTATGAACACTTTATTCATTACTATTGGATTCTCATATATATCCACTAGGGCCTTCATTGGCTCCACTTTGGAATTCACCTTCGAGATGTTATAGGAAAAAATTTATGCCAGTGACATCTATATCATTTCAAGTGTCTTTCTCTAAATAATTTCCCATTATTGTTTTTTGATTTCTTTGGGACTTAATCCTTTTAATAAAATCTCAAGGAATTTATGAAATATATGATTCCCTATACGAATCCTTAATAAATTGAAGTTTGTGTTGTCAGTTTTTTTATCTATCCTATTCCTTATTCCAATGCGATTCATTTTAAAACATTTTACTCCCACTGAAATAAAAATGTGTCAAGAAAGGAACATTACCTAAAGAGTATTCTGTTGAGGGTACAAATCCTTATTGAGACACAATATTTGAAACCACTTAAAGAGAATTGGAACCACAGTAACCAGAATCAAAACTCCAAAACATCAAATATAGAAGAAATTATGAAACTCCATGAAGTTAAAGAATATCATAAATCCGAATTAATGGAGAAAAATAGCCTCAACCTAGTTGGTTACGACCCAACAAGTTCATCTAAGAGACTCCAGTTCAAATCCGATCAGAGACATACTTTTCAAGTTACTGTAGTAAGTATTGTAGCAAAAAATGAAGTAGTGCTGTAACAAGTACTATTCGATACTGTAGAAACAAACAATATTCATTTTTTTGGACTTTCAGTCGACCGATTTGGTCCTTGGGTCCTTCAAGGGCTTTGGCCCACCGAAGGCCTTTATTTCAGTAAGTCTTTCGAGCCACCTCAAGGCCTTAAGGCCACCTCAAGGCCTTTGGGCCACCTTAAGGATTTATGGTCACCTGAATTTGTGCTTAATATTCTAGGAAGACTCTACATGGAGCCAACTCTAGATGAGGATTTAGAGTAGGTGCGTTCACTAGAACAGATGCTAATTGATTTTGAAGAAAGAGAGGGTATGAAATTTGCCATCGATACTAGCATGTGAATGCACAAGAATCTTAGACAAATAGCTATGCGAAGGTGGAGAGCTAACATCACGATGTAGAATCTTGGGAGGATCATTTCCAGGTAGTTATAGTATGGATACTTCCTCTAAGACCTACGAATCATGTAATATCTAAGCAAACAACCTTTGTAAGGGTTCTCCCTCATCCCTTGAAAGAGGGATTTTAAAAAATCAATAAAAAGAATGCCTTCGGGATATTTGAGTAATGTAATGGAACTAATAATACAAACTAAGCCCCATCTAATTAATTGGATTAACAAACTCAAACACTTAATAAATATAATAAAAACACTAATTAGTGGGGAGTGTTGGAAAACATTATGGTTTTGACAACTTTATATTAATAGATAGTAGTTATTAAAACCGTCTCGTTTTCCCCAATTGATAATTAATTAGTGGTAGTTTTTAAAAATATTCATTGATTCAGTGAAACTACATCCCATCCATATTTTATGTTGGTTTTTTAAACACCATTTAAATTAACATGGTAGTTTTTTTATATTTTCTAGTCAACATTGCAATCATTAAAACCACCAAAAATAATATACATACTGATTTTTTATGAAAAAATTATTCCTTATTTAGTGGTGGTTAAAACCACTATTAATAAATTATTGAAAATTTAGCAGTGTTTTTGGATGTTTTTATGTTTTTAGTAGAATTTTTAATCCCTGATAATAATTTATCTATTGTTTTTAAAATTAGAGGTGATTTAAATAACCACTAACTAAAAAAAGGTAATACCACCATTAAAGATGAATTGACCTCCAGTATAAAAATATATCTATATATATAATTAAATAATTATAATATTTAAATGAAACATCAAAAATAAAAAATTTAAATACATTAAGAGATCATTTAAATATACAATAGATCAGTCAAATATTTCATATGTAGCATATATAAGTTTCTATCAAAAATAAAACCAATAAAAATATGGATTCAACATTAACATTGTTATCCTATTTCAAGTTAATCTCCATCATATAATATATTATTCTAATTTACATGTTGGATATAATCTTCCACTATATCTAGTTCTTTCATTAAATAAAATTTAGAAAACATTTTTTAATTAGATTTTACATATAAACGATATTTTAAAAAAATATTATAAATATATAAATATATCACAATAAATATAACAAATTTTGTATAATTGTAGTATGTAATATCATGGATATATTATATATCGCAATTCCCATGTTCATGACCTAAAATAGAGTACCCAATGCACACCCCATCATTTCAAACTATTCCTCTCGCTCTATCGATCGTGCCTCCAAATCTGACATTTTTTTCTTTAGAATTGTGATTTTATTTTATGATTCCTTTGGATATAGACTAGTAACAGTAATAGAACCTACAAGAGAAGTTATCTTGGTGAATAATGGTGAGATCCTCCAAAATACTCCTGATTGGGATGGTTCAAAACCCAACCCTCAAACATGACTAATTTTCTCCTTCCCTAAAACATAGGAAATAACAACATTGTGGGTGACTAACAGTGACTGTAAGGGATGTTAATCCCATAAAATTTTAATATTTTTTTAAAAATTAATTTTGTTTAACAAAATATATTTTATTTATAAAAAATTTAATTTTATTTTTTACCCCCAATGTTTGCATCAGGATCATTTTCATAACTTTCATCATATTTCTTATACACAATCAACTATAACTATGTTCGACTGACCTCATGACTAACGTCTTTCACCAATATCATAAAATAAAAAAACTATAAATATTAAATTAATTAAAATGAAACCAAATTATATTTACAAATAGCTAGAAGATAACCTTATAGAAAATTGTTCTCACAAAAACATTTAGAACTAGCGACGTGTGGGATGATTTGTTTCTCTCAGTTTGATGAGATTTTTGAGAATATTATTAATAAAAAATATTAATTTTAATCAAAATTATTTATTTTTAATAAATTATTATCAATTTACTAATAAAATATACAATATCTTATGTGAATTAGAATAATTCAAATCTATGAAGGAATTCCACAGATTTTGAGTTATCCCATCAGGTAACTTTTCATACATTTGATTGAAACTTAAATAGGATTCATTGAACCCACATCACTATCTGAACCTAATGCTTTTCCACCATTTCCCAATAATTTTCAACATCCATTAACACACAACCATGTCATACACATCAAAATAGAAAATAATCTACATATTTTACATGAAAAAATAATTAGACCAACATTTGATAGGAATATTTGATAAAAAATATATAATTTTTAATTTTTAATTATTTCAATTATTTTAAAAAATAACATTCATAAAATATGTGGTTGTATGCCTATAGTCATGATGAGTGATGGGAAGGTAGATAATCTCAGATGATAATTGGCTCAAAATCTTCCCATATAATCCTCTAGAATCATTTGTAGGCACCCCAAATATTTTTTTTGACTGAAAATTATTATTATTTTGATTATAAAATCACTTTTAAAGAGCAAGTGAGAAACCACCATATCCAACAAAATAGCCAAATAAAAAGAAAATCAAAACCAAATCAACATACCGGTTCCACCTCTCCCCAGCAGCTATAACAAGTGAAGGCCCTCCACCAAATCATGAGCACTCAACATATAGTCCCATAAAAAGATGCACGGGCATGGAACCGATGGCCAAGTCATACCCTCTCAGTCTTCCACTCCAATTGACATGTTGAAGTGACGACCTCATGCTCTGAACCCTATCTGAGGTGGAACCAAAAAACAAGCTCGAAACAAAAACCCAAAAACATCTCGAAACACATAGACTAATTATGAACCCCCCCTTTCAAATGATTAAAGAAAAGGGAAACCAAGAATTAGTTAGAAATGTCTATGGAAGAATCATATAAAAAAATTAATTCTGCTGGAAACTGTATCTCTAAACAACATCCAGGATATAGCGGTTACCTAGGTGTGCTGCTCTCCACTTAACAGGTCTTCAAATGCAGAAGATAATGTATCCCAAAACTGAATATACTTCTCTATACTAATCAACCCCTTGTTAAAACCCCAAACCAGAATTGAATCTTGTTTGTAAACCCAAGAATATTATTCCTCATTCAGAGTCATTTCAATGGATCGACCCATCATCTTTGTCACATCCTCTTCAGAGGCATTGAGAAACATCACCTACTCTATCACATCATCATCCGAACTTAGGATCAGATCCCAGGTAAATCGATCTGACCATATGGTTTCAGTTGACGCATGGCCTCCATGTCCAACTTCTCCTCGATTTTCTTTTTTGCTGTCCAAGTCTTCAAAGGAGGTGGCAAGGAAGAGTAGACCTTCCTGCCCCTACACCTCCTGTTACTCATGTTAGACCTCGGGCTGGTTTCCCCAGCAGAGTAATTATTACTTGTTTCAATGATTTCCTCCCCCTAGTCCCCCAGCTTGTATATATAATTATTCGCTGACCGTGTCTCCATATGGAGTGGCAGTTATGAGTAGTCCTTTCTTGGTTTCCGTTTTTCTTTCTAGGTACTAACCCTCCTCGGTCGTGAGAGTCCTTCACCCTGAACCTGAACCTCACCCTCAAGTTCATCTGCAAGCTGACTATATTTGTCATCACTGGACTTGAGGACCTTCTGCCTATCCCTGGGCTTCTCCTGCTCATCCAGAACCAGGTTCACATTATGTAGGCCATCAAAATGGTTTCCCAACTCAATAACAACCACCTCTTTACTAGGACTGGGTCTGAAATCCGAAGACTTACCCTCTCCTTGTTCCTTCAGCGTCACTGTCAAACATATACCACTCCTTGAGCACACCTTTTTAGCATATGGGGAACCCAGGAGGTCCTTGGGACCCCCCTCTCCCACCCTTAGAGACTGAACTCTGCATTGATCCTGGGTTCCCCTAGTTCCAGCCCCCATTTCCACTACTGGTTTCTTCACCGAGACATCCACAACTGTTTGTTTAACTCCCATCTGACTGTCTTCCTGGGAATGTTCTACCTTAGTCGCGACCTCCACACCTGCTACCATACTGGTCACAAGAGGCTTGACACTATTTGTTGTACCCCCATCACCTTGACAGTCTGAAACTCTGGATCTGCACCTACAGGACGAAGAGGAGTGGCCCATGCGTTTGAAAACCGAATAGAAATAAAACCAATATTTATAAACAACCTGTTGTTTACAATGGTACTCCTCATCCACTATGATCCAAACAAAGTCAAGAGTCACCCTTTAGGAATCAACTTCCACAAAATTCACGGGTTAACAAGATGACAAATCGAATTGGTTCGACTATCAGAGCATAAATACCTACCTACTAGGTTTCCAAGCATCCTAACTATCTAGGGATTTTGAAACGGTAAAGAAAAGTTGGGAAGACTAACCCAGACCGCAACCGAAGGTGAATCACGATTCATGTAGAATTTGTAGGTCCATCTGTGGAGGAAAAAGTGAGAGCCGTTGCTGCGGCGGGGGGTGCTAGACCAGGCTTTAATCAAGTCCTATTCCGAAGAAAAACGGACCATGATATTCTTATTGTCAATTAGTCCCACAGTTTTCTTATCCTGTAAATCCCATTATCTAAAGACAAACCTGTCAAATGAATCCACCGAAGGCCTTCATTGAGAGAATCGACTGATTAAAGTCAGGTTATGGAGAGACGAAGCTTCGTTGAATTCGGCAATCGAAAGTGGAATATTCGGGCATCCTTCATGTAGCTCCGGAACTTTGGGGCACAACAAACATTGAGGGAAAGGGACAAGGAGATCTGGATTGGAAAAAGGGGAGAAGGAGGCCACCACTCCCTCGAAGGACACCAGAGGTCCCTCCGTCGGCGAGGTAGGGTGATTTTTTAGCACCATTATAATGGTAACCATGTAACCATATGCATAATTAATGACTTCTCCTATGCTTCTCCATATGATACCTCTGATATCCCTAGATAATAAGGTGATGTACTTGAAGTAGGGATCATACTTAATGAATATGTGAGCACGTAGGATGGTATAAAATGATTGAAAGTTATGAAAATTGAAAAATAGGGAGGATACTATATATGTGTGGGATCGTATCAAATGGGCTATCTAATATCGTAGAAGCTGTGGATGATCAGTTTATATATAAAAATAATTTAGTTCTTCAAATTCCAAAATCCTAAAATAATATAAAATATTTTAGAACATGATATGAAATATAAATAAAGGTAATGATTTGAAAATTTTATACATAGAATAGTTAAATACATATATTCTAAATTAAAATGTAAAAAATAAGTTAACAGAAAAAATATACAACCAATAATTTCATCATTAAACACATTATTTTCATCATAAAACATTACCATGATTTCATCATATCCACCCTACCTTATAATAATAATTGTTTCAATGTCATCATGGATGGATATATAAATTTTTTATTATTTATGAGGTTTTATGTCACAATATAATTGTTCAACTTCATCACTTACACCAAACAAGTCTCTTGGTATTACATGTACTATAACACCCCATCCTTCATTAACTCTGTCATCCACATAATATACTATTTTATCTTTTGAGTCCAAAATATATGGATCATGTTCTTCATGCTCACCAATATCAATCAACTGAGATAAATTAACATAATTTTATTTTAAATAATCTTTCATTATGCCCCTCTAAATATCTACCGACTTACATTTGAATAAAACAATTAAACATTATCCATTATAATTTGATTTGATAATGTCAATATACTTCCCATAGTATCCCAAGTTTAATTTTTTTAAAGATTCAACTATTATGTTTTTTATAACATATTCATCCAAAAGTATATGAAACATAAATCCATTAATATTATAAGCATATAATATTCAACACTTCTTTAAAGGTCCACTAGAAAAATATTTAAAATCACATAGAACTCCAACTCAATTATCAATATTCATGATATATGTAAATAAATATAGTATATTATTAGTTACAAAATATAATTATATCAATGTTTTATGAATATAAAATAGATTATGACCATACATGATGTGAAAACCGATCAATATTATCTTTTTAACATATTTTGTTATATATTTCTCAATTCAAGCTCGACTTCAATGTAATATATTTGTTTGAATCCTTAATCATTCAATTAAATGATCTTAAATATCACTATTGAGTAGTTCATATCAGTGTGAATTTATAAACTATATTTTTATTAATAAAACTAATAAAATATTTCCAACACGATGCCCCAACATTGGAAAGTTTGTTGATTTACTATAGTTTTTCATTTGATTTTTGTTATCGTCAACATGTCCAACTCGATTGAATCATCTCTAAATATTATATAAATACATTAAACAAAATGTAAGAAACTCTTATTCCATATAACCTTAATAATAAATTTTTTTATTTGATATTTATTTTTAATAGATGGACTCAAATGACATGTGTACCTAATAGAATAATGTAACATTGTATAATTAACCACATATGAAAATAGTTTCACAATTTTAATATAGTATCCATAAAAAGGTAAGATAAAAAATACATATCTATGGGATACATACATAGATAATATATGGTCCCTCCTAATTTAACATTCCCAATAAAAAGAATATTTATATGAATGATTACAGAAAAAAATGATGTGGGAAATATCATCTCCAAATGAAAACGGTTCATTAAAATTATTTTCCAATTTTTTTCAAGATCAATGGAATTTAAAGTTTTTCACTATATATTCTAAAGAATATATATAACACAATTATAAATAATGGTATTTTATGAGGTAACCATTTATAAAATGACAAGGGTATCAATTTTTACATAAAAATATATGGGTTTTGGATTTTAAATCGATGTAACATGTTATTTTTAAAGTCAAAAAATCTTGAAATGTTACTTGAATATCCATAAGGTACTTTCATATCTTTTAGTATTTGAAGGAAAATATCTTTTTATTGAGTTTTCAATTAAAAAACATCCACAAGATAATTTATATTATCATTTTCCCATATATCATCCTTTATATTCATTTCTTCTTAGTAATTATGATAATTAAGATGATCTTTATTTTTCATTTTCGTTTAATTTTTTCAATAACAAATTATAATGTAATTTTTTTTTCAATGTGCATAATATTAATATTACAAGATAATAAATGAAATTCTCAATAAATGAATTTTTTTAAAAATAATTTTTTTCTTCTATTATTGGGTTCCAATGATATCTATAGAGTTTTGTACTCATTTACCAAAAAAACTAAACCATACACTTTCCCAAATGTTTCAATAACATTGATTATTGTGACATGATTTATAAACCTAATAAAAATTTTAGTGGTAACCTAATATCATTTTTTACCACAAATTACGACTTTTTAAACCCATATTTATGAGATGCATCCAAGAATCAATAATGGAACATGAAACACCACTTTATTCTAGATTGTAATCTTCTCATCTCGTAGTCAAAGTTACAAAATGAACATACCTATCCGTTATAAGTGTCCCAACCAGGAAAGATTCCTAATATAAGAAAGTAACTTATCATCTAAATTAGAGAAGCCTAGATTTTGAATTTTTTTCCAATGCATCATATGTATCGACACCATTGTCCTATAACTATTTCAATTATTCTACAATAGGATGAGGATATACACTAATGTCATTTCCAGTCATTTTATTTAAAAGAATGATCATCAGAATAATGAATTAATTTTTTTTCATGCATATACATGGAGGTATATTACAGGGGATCAAAATAATGAGATATATCATATAAGTTTTAATTAGAGTCCCAAATGGGTTAATTCAGTAAATAACCAATCCCAAACACAAATTACTACGATCTAAAGAGAAATTTGGATATAATGAGTCGAAGGATTTATAATATTTAAAATTTTTGGGATGATGTATTAACCCATCATTGTTGTTTTCCATAATATTCCACTACATTTTTCAATCATTTTATAAGACACAAAAAATCATTAAAATATTTATTTCAATAGAAAATAACATAAAATATTTATAGTAGTTTAATTTTTCTTATTATTAATAGTTAGTTCACTCATATTTTCATCAAGATTCACCCACTTACACTAAGAAGTGTAACATCTTTTAAAATTTTCCCTATCTGAATATTCTCCACAATACAACATCAAATCATTGGGGCATGCATATATCTTTTTATAACTGAGATCATGTTTTTTAAAAACTTTATTCATCTAATAAAATGATTGAAGGGTATTATCAGGAAAAAATGAATCATGCAAAAAATTCAATGTCATTGACATTTATTTATCTATAATTCAACATAGCCACTTATTATGGAAATAATTTAGTAACAAGGATAATTTTTTCTATTAGATACATCCATCATAAAAATCATAATTGTTTTCTTCAATTTATTCACAAGTCTCATTTTATTGTTAAGTTAACTTATCTATTGTACTAATATATCAAAAATTATAAATCATCTCTGATGATAAATCAAAACCTTCACCATTTAGTGCAGTGTATAACACTTGTTAATCATTTATTGAATCTTAGACTCTACTATCAGGGTGGTAGGTTCTTTATTTTTATGATGTTCACACCTTGAACTTTCTGCAATGTATAATTCTACATAGAAAATTCATCTCACTTATGTATTGGGAAATTATTTCAATACCAAGTTCTAATAAACTTCACCTCTTTCAACCATCATCTGGAAGTATAATCGCGATATTAATATTTTATTATTTTATCTACATATCCATTTTTAATTAAAAGATCTAAAAACTTTTCCAACCCCTTAATATATTAATCTATATTTCTAGGTACATTATTATAGATTTTATCAATTTTTATGATATTGATAAATATATTTATAAAAACTATAATGAGAATTATTTACAAAATATCATGTTAAGAATAATATAATTGTTATATAAAATAACCGAAATTAATCACAAAAAAATAGAATTTGTAATATTTGACTAAGATCAAATTACTAGATAAATTTATGATATAAAAGAATTATTATTAATTAATGGAATATGAAACATTGAAATAGTTTTATATATCAAATAATTACTATAATGATTATTTTAATGACAGTAACTTCATGGCTAAATGTTATTTGAGATGTTTAAGGTCACTTGATCTAGAAAAATCTATAAATTCTAGTTCATGATCAACAAATCATGTTTTTTCATGAATTGATATATATTTATCATAATGAGGTACTTAAGAATAAATGATATTTAGGTTCTTAAACTCAAATATTTAATTTGATATTTCTATATGTATGTGTATAGGAGAGAGAATAATAGAAAGAAAGTGGAGATGGATTTGAATCCATCAATTAAAGAATCGATTATTGGATTTTTATAAAAAAAATTATTATAATAACATTTCAAGAGAAATATGTTATAATTAGGTATGATTTGAATATATTAAAACAATTTTATAGTTAGTTTCAAGATAAATCATTTGTTTTTAGTAATAAAATTATTATAAGATCATTCTCAATCTACTCTATAGCACTACAGAGCTACAAACATTAATTATATGAGTGTAGGGTAGAGTTCACCCAAGAAAACACTAATAAGCCTAAAGATGATGGTGGATGTTTCCAATTAAATGATTAGAACAAATGAAGTTATAAAAACCTATACATTAGTATAAATTCATATAAATAGATAAACTCCTATGATAAAAATGAAATTATTACCTTAGATTCACCAAACCTAGATTCCACACCAACTTGATTGAATAAACACCTAAGGGAGGATATACACTTGATACATTGTGCGGGGATGAAGACACTGAAACTCATTGTGAGGATTCCATATAGGGGAGTTGTCACTGGATCTCACCATGAGGATGTTGTTCATAGAAGGAGTCATTAGAGCTCATCGTGAGAGAGGAAGGTTAGGTATTTACACAACAAAGGTGGAGAAAGGGGATTGTGTTGTAGTATGTAATAATTATTGATGGATGTTTTTTTAAAAAACTACATCAAGTAATTAATTAGTGGTAATTAAATTTTCCCACTGCTAATATGTTGATGGAAATTTTATTTTCACTAATTAGTGGTGGTTATATGAAACTTTCACTAACAATATACCGCCAATATGTAATTTTATTATAATGAGTAAAATATATCTCCCAAAAAAAATCATACACAAAAGAAATAAAGGAATTAAAACAAGAGAGTTTGCATAGTTTAGATTTTAGTCCCATGTACATGGGGAAATACTATTATTTTCTTTCATTTCACAAAAAAATAAAATATTAAAAACAAAATTATAAATTTAGTGAATATTATATCACTTAAATTAAGAAGTACAAGTGGTCCTTCACCACCTATTTATAGTGGGCCCCATCCATTCAACGGGTTCCACCACCTTCTTAGATTCATGGGGCCACCATTTGTCTGGGCCACCTCTGATTTCCCATATATTTCCCTACCTCAGCTGATGATTCCTAATGAACTATGGTTTCCATTCTCATGAGACCCTCAAATTATTCATATGTAACCTATAGAAAAATCACTAGGCACACTTTATGTAACTCCATTATAGTGATTCTTACATGATTCAGATCATATAAAATTCTATCTTTGAGACATAAATGTTAGTCCACCTTTCCCTTGAAGATGACATCTGGACCATCCTACCTACACTAGAATTATGCAAACACAATCCTACTACATGACCTGAAAACACAGTTTCAAAATCACTTATTTTGGAAACATATAATATGAATCATGAAAGAGTATTCTAAAACCCTAACAACAACACACTTGAATATTTCATTCAAGGATTCAAGGAAACCATGAGAACTTCATAACAAATTTTAATAATGCCAACAAATGGAGTAACATTCAGGGTATTCATTCAACATTATAGTCACCCAAGTCCATTTAAGGCACAATTTCACCTTAAAATTTTACCAGACTAAGATAATGGTAAACATTTCAATTGGATTTTTACCTTCATCAAGCTTTCATTTCTCTAACACCACATATTTTTTCATCTTCGAGATGAAATTATAATTAAAATCAATGTGATTTTTCAATGAGTTAATAAAAATATCCTTATTCAAATGAATTGATCTATAATTTTTCCATAAAACCCCACTTTCATGACTCCTTTTGAGTTTATACAAAACAACTTAGACTAGATCAACTCCTTCTCAGCCTCTGTGATGACTACATACTCTAATTTTGTTAAGGAAAGTGAAACAATGGGATGAAACTTCAACATAAAACATAAAACTATACCTCTATATGTAATGAAAAAACATGCTGTATTATTCCAATCATCTATATCTCCTAAAAATTCCACACCATCATAACCTTATAATAGATCATCAACATCAAAACACAAGGCTACATCTTTCTATCCTCTACGATATTAGAAAATTCACTTCACATCAACCCAAATATCCTTTCTCCAATTCAAAATAAAATATCTAAAAATCCCTCTATATTTTTAATTTATGGGATTTTACATAACATGATGTACTTTATACTTTCAATCAATGAATAAAATAGAGTATTTTCCATGTATAAAGCCTCATATTCCATTATAAGTTCTTTCTTTTATGATAACATGATGTTTCTAGAAAATGGGGCTAATTACAGTTTACATCTGACAATTTTGAATCTTTTAGTGATCATATAGATGTATTCATTATAATTAAAAACCAATTTCCTAGCCTACCTATCTCATTCAATATACATTCCCAAAATCAAATTTTCTTCCCTAATATCCTTCATCTTTAATATTCTAAAAAATTAATTATTCAATTCTGGAATCTCTTACATGTCCAGAACCACCAGAAGCATGTCATCCATATGCATGAGAATTATGATGAACCCCCAATCCGTGAACAACTTATAGTAGGAACAATTGTTCCATTTTCTCTAGATAAACCCTGCATTAGCTAAAATACATAAAAAATTTTGGTTACATTTCATTAAATCATGCATAAAAACATGATTTATTATTTATAGGTTTCAAACCATGACATGGTTCTATTTTTTCATGGAACCCTCTACATGATTCATACATAATTCCTCCCCTAAGTCTCCATAAAGGAATTCCATTTTAACATCCATATCTTATAGTTTTAGAATTTTAGAGGAAAACATAATTAACCCCTTCCAAATCATTTTGTGTTTGATAATAGATGAGAAAAATTTATAGAAATATACTTCTTCCTTATACCAAAACATGTTAACAACCAATATGGACTTTTACATATTTCTACCATCCAATTCCTCTTTCAACTGTAAAAAACCATTTATTCTCCAATTTTTTCTTCCAATGTTGTCATTTTATTTTGTTTTAGTTTTTTCATTTAAGGAAACCATTTAATCTTTCCTATTGAACTCTCACATTACAGAATTTATGAGACTCCCGACTTATTCCAATATTTAAGGATATCCTCTATCCATAAGAAACAATTACTATAGATCAGCTCTAAAACTCTAAATCAATCATCTAATCCTGTAAGAACTCCATAACTCTAACTATGATTCAAATCTTTCTAAAATCACTATTTATGGAATTTCACAATCCAAATATTTTCCCTGAGATTCTATAGTTCCTTATTTTTAAATTACTTATTTTGTTCTTTTTGATTATTTCAAATTTTTTGTGTTATCTTAAATTTCCAGAACTTCTAAACTTATATAACTTTTGTTTAGTTTAACACAGATATGGTCAGTTGATTCATTATTCTCAACTCCATCATTGACCAAGTTTAGGTCTTTCCACATGACATTCTTATTTAATAAAAAATTATGCATTTCAATGATATTTTTAATTTCATTGTCCTGAAGGATAAATCCAATGTTTTTGTCACTATTCCCAATAAAGAAATATTCTTATGAATTTTATTCAATTTTGACTCAATCCTTTTCATCAACCTTGAATTTGGTGAGACTCATGAAAATATTCCTATGGGAAACTCTAAAATCACCTAAAATATCCTACTCTAAAAGTTCATAATAACTTATTTTAGCATGATAAGTTTCACAATTTATTGGTTATAATGAAAACTCATTATGAATTCTATAATTAATTCTCATGATCTAAACCTTCTCAATCAATGTCTGGTTTATCCAATCTACTACTCCATTCTATTCTGGTTTTCTAAGAATAGTATTCTAAAAGTTGATTACTTTTCTCCAATAATACCTTCCAAATTCCTTGATACATTATCCTCCTCTATTATTGAACCTTATGCACTTATTCATATTTTAGAACTCTTTATACACCATAAATATCCATCAAATAACCACTTCAAATATGTTTATTTTTTTTATTAATGATGTAAACCCATGATTTCCTTTTTATATAATTAATGAACGTAAGAAAGCATAGAAACCAACTTTGAGAATGTATTGGTGTAGGTACCCAAACATCCATATGTGTGCGCTCTATCTTCCGAGACATAGGTCTCATTCCATTTGTGATAAGAGATGCCATTATTAGTTTTTCAAGTATACAACTATTACAGGATTGAAAATCCATGAAACCAAACTTTAGTATACCTTTAAACACTAATATCCACAAGTTTTTATCACTTATATTCCCAAGATAACAATGCCAAAACTTTGTACTTTCAGAAGTTTTCATTCTATAAATTATCATTCCACTTAATTTTTCCACTAGATACAATGTAATATCATTAAAATATCTCACCAAAACCATGGGATAAAGAGTATTATTCCATTATCCATCAGCGAATCATGTTCTAAAACCTAGTTCATTTAGTTAACCAATGATACTAGATTGTTTTATAAACCTGGTAAGTGTTGAACTCCCTATAACTCTAGGAATATTTCGTTTTAAATTCAGACTTCCAGATCACACTACTCAATGATCTCAATAGGTTCATCAATGGATAAATGGTTTACCTAAGGGAATCGTTACATCTATTAATCTATCCAAATGTTTATAAATTAATATTCCTCAAAAAGTCACATAAACTACTATGGAGTAGGATTGTGGAAGTCCAAAGTTGATCTCATAGAGAATTGGGAAGCCTAGTGAAAACTCAAAACTAATTATCATATCTTCAAAATATTTTTACCATCACAACTAAAAAACTAAAAAAATTTAAATTAAAGACTCAAATATAAATGAAAATTAGATACAAGAATTAATATAGAAGTATCAATTCTAAGGGTGGTTTCTCTAATAAGATTACCAAACATCACTTTCCAAACACTAAAACTCAATAGATTCATGTATATAAATATTTTAAATATTAATAATCTCAATTACTCTTCATGAGATGAATAAAAATAACTAAAGTGATTTAATTCAAGGTCACAAAATGTAGAATAATAACCCAATATTTTCTTCAGGGATTAATTACCTCTACTATATTAGGTTCATTCTTATAAAATCTATTTATTAAATGATTTGATAATGAATAAAATAAAAATATTAAGCCACAACACAATACTAATGAAAAAACATTATCTTGTGAATTAATTAGAATATGAAGAGTTTAATACACATTCAATTCAACTAAAACGTCTCTCTCATATAGTTTTATCCACCCACTATTGAGTGGTCTTTGAAAGTAAATAAGATGAATTCAATAAAAGAGATAATTAAGAAGATAAAGATAAGAAGCAATTGAATATAATCAAAATATGTTCCTGTATGATTGATCATCCAAAATATAAAATTTTTAATTACAAAATAAGAAAACCAATATAAAAAGATAGAAAAACAGAACCCTAGTAAATTAAAACTATCTTGGGTTAAACCTTAGCTCCTCCCATAATGGAAAAAAACTCTATATGGGGGTAGATTTTTCTTTTTAAAAATACTCCAAGTCTGCATGATATATCTTTGTACAAAAAATATTAAATTCCTTAAAAAAGATAAAAGTATTATATCATTTAAAATCTATAAATATTTCATTCCATGGTGAAATGTCTCCATTAGATACTCAAACCAAACTTCTATTTCAAATTCCACGGCTCTAGATATCTATCATGGAGAAACTGTGAAACTATAAATGTGACTCATTATTTTATACATACTATATTTTTTATGCCTGCATGAGCATGATGGAAAATATTCATGCATGTCAGGACACCTTCATCATATTTTAGTTGACACCTTCCTACGATGAAAACAAACTTTTTTATGTCATGAATAAACTTAATTTATGTCAATTGAAAACCATAACCTCAAAATATTCACCATGTGGTCATGAAAACAACCATGCATGATGTGAACCTCACATGCATCACTAACCCTTCATGAAGTACCTATGATGTGGTGTGATAACTCCAGTGAAAAAAAACATATTTCTTCAAATTACTATAAAGGGATTATCCTTACAAAAGAGAGATCCACTATTGAAAACTTCCCACGATTCTATTAATTAATGGTGTGTACATGAACTATCCTTATGAACTCTCATATATTCTCTTATAAAATAACTCTATCTCTAAGCAACAATATGATCTTAACAGACATGGTATTACAGGGTCGGTGTTCATCTCCCTTTGTCTGCATGGTTCCTATGATCCTAACAGAGTAAGAGATGACCCCTTTCTCATGATTCCCCAAGACATACATTAAAATTAATGGTGTGATATAGGTAAATTAATAACATAAATGAACCCTAGAATGTGTAGAATGAATAAATATTTTATGACATCATACCATCCACTGATCATGCATTTCATTTAGGTTAATCAGTTTCTCATTTCTACACATCCTACATCAAAATTCCACGCAACTAGTCTCCCATTAATATTTACAACCACAACTCATCTATTTGTTACCTTCCATGGTGTGTCCCCATACTATGACCACTGTTTATTATTTCATCATGAATCTCCCCACACTTATCCATACCTCCCACTTTACACCAACCTACACTAAGTATGCTTCTCCACCACCACCCTATCTTTTTTTTTTCAGTTGATCTTGGCCACTAGATCATGGTGGTAGAGCTGTTCACCTGTGGTTGGCCAATGGATGACACATGTTTTTACACTTTCATATAATTTTCTAACTTTTTTCATCTAGAAGAATACATCTTTAATTTAACATATATAACCACACAATGAGACCAAGAAATTGTTATTTTAGATTTAAATCCCAATGAAAATATAAATAAAAAATAATTAACATATATTAATATAATAGAGTTGTAAAACTCCCATACACTCAAACCTTTTTTCCTCAAGAAAAATCTCAAAATCCTATAAAAATGTCCCGTAATTCAATAAGGGAAATACCCTATTCATCATACTCATAAGAATAAATTTTTAACTAAAAAATTTAAAAGTAAAAAACATATCCAATAAAGAAATGGTGAATCATGCATAATGTATAATATCTAATTCAATTAATTTCTCATTTTTCACCCACATAATTCAACCTTTCATTAATATTCATGAAATTTATGATTTACCTCATTGGATATAAATTTCAGTTATCACTCATTAACATGTCATTTTAGTTATGTTCAATATTATGTTTATGAAATATATCCCTAGGATTTCAATATATCTATATCTCCACATAGAGATTAAAACACAATAATCATGATCACTTTTCATTTAGGTTCAAATGTAGTTGAGGATAAATGTGGGTGGGTTATGATGTGAAGAATTTAACTCACCTGCTTTAAAAGGAGGGACAAATTATTATAGTATGAATAATTATGTTCAATATAAATCTCAATGAAATAAATACTCCTCCATAAATTTCTATAAAAATAAAACATCTCCGCAACCTTACCTATTTCGTATAGGTCCTCTAACCAACTAGGAATATAATGATAGAATTTGGTCCCTTTTTTAAAAATTTCAAAACCATTTTTTTTCTTCCAAATAATTTTTTATGTTATTCCTTTCTCTTTTTATTTTACGTAAATTGAGTAACCACACAGTATAAAAAATTAATAAATTATTTTAAACCCTTTCCCCACATGAGCAAGTGATACTTACCCTACACCTACTCATGAATCACTCACCTATTGGTTCCATGAAATACAAAACTCACTCCTTAAATCTCAAAAAGAATAATAATTCAATTATGATAAAGCATAAGGGTGGAAGAGATTATTAATCTTGTAATACGGTTTACTATCAAGGTATTGGTTTAAAAAAAGATCAAATATTGGGGGGGGGAGGGTTATAAGATAAAACTGGATAAATAAGATTTGATCAATGAAATTAATCATTTTAATGTGGTTTAAAATAATCATGATTTAATATGATAAACCAGAAAGTTCTAGTCGTTACATATATACCTAATTCTCTCAAGAAATAAGGTATAATAAAGAAAAATTAAAAAAAGGATCTGAACCCTCTCATGAACATGACAAAAAATTCAATTTAATAAACTCATGACATGGACATTAAAAAATAGTCTATTGAGTGAAATATTCTGTGAATGAAAGTTAAGAATTGAACTCATATCAACAATCACTTTTAAATAAATAAAAATTAGAATAAAAATGTGACTTGAAAAATTTTCTACCTATATCTATGACATTTATGGTCATGATAAATCATTTTTTCAATTAATTCAAAAATAATTCTATTAAGTGATTATGTATTTTAGATTAGTGAGTTTTAAAAAAGATCATGTTTCTAGGGGTTAATCAAAATCAATTTATTCCTTGAAAAAAAATATTATTATTTTTTAAACAGTTTATATTAAAAAGTGAGTATTAATGTATGAATTTATCAAAAATAATCTGCTTCCATTGAAGTTCCACTATTCATTCTTATTATTACTTTATTTAATCTTCTCTTCTCATTTTGAACCTATAATATAAAAAACAAAAAATCATAACTTTCAATCCAATTTAGTTAAACATATAAGGGAATTGTCCATTAGGAGTTTTTATAAAATAAACTATTTACTAAAATAATTCCTAGACATAATTAAAATTAGTTTTCCTTCCAAAAATTCCTTATTTAAGGTCTTATATCAAGATCATACTTCAATTTCATGTAATTGGAGAAGGATAAAAAGTTACCAGATCTATAGTTAGAAATGACACTGAATTCTACTAATCTAGTGTAAATTCACTCATTTTCACCCTTTTTGTATCCTAAAAAATAATTTTTGTGTAACATATATTTTCAATATTGTTAATGAAAGAAAAATAAAATTAAAATCTAACAAAACCTTATAGTAATATTTCACCACTTCATCCTTCTTATATTATTTAAATTTTATGATGTGTTTTTGAAATTCAACAACCTTATTCTCTTATTTAAAAAGTTGGAAGTTATTTTTATTTTAAAATTCATACTTCTTACTGAAATTTACCTCCTCCACTTATTCTTTATTTTTCCATTCAAGATCAATGATGTACCTTTGAACTAAAACTCCATTATATTCTTTTTCTTTAACAGTTGGTGGTTATTTTCATCAAAAATTCCAAAAATCATCATGTATTTCTCCTCCAATACTTCATATTTATTCTATTATTTTAATTCTCTACATGATACACAAATTTAAGAATTAGTGACCAATATTTAAGATGTTTTAGGTTTCATAAAATATTTCAACAAGCTCACCGAACTCAATTTTCTCCACCAATTCTTTGTGTTGTACCTCTTCAACTATGGTGTTTTCTTCATCACAAAACTAATCCTCTTTCTCTTACACTATATATTTAGAGAGATTCATCATATTATATTCTTCTTGTAAGATCATAATTTATGGTTTTTCTTCTTCCCCTTATTTAAGATTCAGTGTTTCTTCCTCCTCAAAATATCTAATAAGTTTAAAACAACCCTTTTACTCCTCCTTTTCTTTAACAACTTGATCTGATTTTGATATCTTTTTCTTCCTTTTCTTCATTCCTTTTTTTGATGTAAAAACACCTTATTCATAAGTTAATATAAAATATTAAAATATTTATTAATTTAATTGGTCATATATTTTTCTTCTATGATCCTTGCCTCATGTTTCCCAATCTTAATATCAAAAGTTTCAATGTATTCCATTACCTTTTATCTTAATATTTCTTTAGAGTTTTTCTATTAAGATACTTGAAATTATGTTATCCTTTGTAGAATTTATCATCTCACTACTCACCATGGTATTACTGAAGTTCAGGATCTTCTCTTCATGGTTGTAAGTATGTGTCACTCCATAGTTGATTTTTGAATTCATTATATCCATAAGAAAATAACTCATTATATTATTCACCTTTTTTGTTTCAATACATCAAAATTCAATTTTTTCTATGTAGTAGACTTCTCATGATAATATGAATTTTACAATAGTATAGAACAATATTGATTTGTATTTTAATATATCTTTCACACCACCATGAAAACCAAGTGTATAAAATATCAAATAAAAACAAGAATAAAAACAAGAACAAAACCTAGACTGAAATTTAGAAAAAAATTAGAAAATAAATTTCATTGACATATGAAATTAATTTTGTTCAGTAGTTTATACTACTACCCAAAAATTATGAAGAAAAATTTGTCAACCTCAAAACATTATTATTAATCCATGTCTAATAAAATGTTTCTAAATACATATTTCTCTCAAACAAACCCTAATTACTAGGAAATATCGTAGTGGAAGTATGGGATGATCCCAAAAATAATAGGGAGGCTCTATGACACTCTAAACTAATTGTCAAATCATCATGATCTTGTCAGGAAAATGATTCGAAAACTAAACTAAATTTAATTAAAAACAAAATATAAATTAAAATCAGACATAAGGATAAATAGGGGAAATAATCTTCTATGTGTTGTTTCTCAAATAAGATAACTTGAATCCACTATTAAAACACTCAATCTCAATAACTACAATAAGATAAATAAATTAAATGTTAATTTTTTTAATTACTATTTAGACTACCATGTAATATTGATTCCTCATCATCATGTGAATCAAAATAACTAAATCCCATTAAGTTTAGGTCTTAAATTCATGGTAATAATTCAAATTGATGTTCATGAATTAATTTTCTGAACTATGATGGGTTTGTTCATTATAAAATATATTTGTTCAATGATTTGATAATGAATCAAATAAAAAGATTAATTTATATCACAATACTAATAAAATATAATTATTCTATAAGAAAATAAAAATATAAGCAATTTGGTCCACACCCTCTTCAACTGAAAATACTCTCTCCTATGGGTTTAGAAACTCATATTTGAGTAGTATTTGAAAAAAATAAGCTACATTCCATAAAATAAATCATATCTATGATAAAGATAATAAATATTTCAATAAAATTAATACATTCATGTTATATTAATCATCCAATGATTAAATTCTACAATTACATAATTAGAAAACTATATAAAAATAAAAAAATTGAACCCTGGTGACTATGAACTAAACCGAGTACAACGCTAACCCCTCCCATAGATGAACAAACCTATCTTCAGTGATTTATTTACTATTTTAAAAATCCTCCAAGTCCTCATGTTATTTCCTCTATAAAATTGTTTGAAACTTTCTTGATGATATAGGAGGATCATGTCTTTTAAAATCAGTTATTTTTTCGTGTCATGTTTTGAAATCTCTAGGCATGACGTGAACCAAACTTCTCTTTTGAACTCAACCAATCTATATATCCATCATGAAATGGAAATGAAACTCACAATGTGACTTATTCCTTTGCATATACTATATTTATTTTTCATGCCTGGACACAATGTAAAATCTGCATGCACGATGCAACACCTTTTTCACATTTTGGTCAACACCTTCCCATGGCATGAACCAACTCACATATTCCATGAATGAACTTAATTTTCTTCATCAAAAACTATTTATTCTTACTCTTCACAACATGACCATGAAAACAACCATGAAACACTAACCCCTTATATATTACCTATAACATAGTATGACAACTCATACCATGATGGAAACATATTTCTTTAAATTCCTACAAAGGGATGATCTTTATAAAATAAATTATGAATCTTAAGAACTTCCCATGGTGAAACTATTTAATAGTGTAACAATGAACCATCATTAAAAACACTCAAAGTTACTCTTATAAAACAGCTTCTTATGCAAGTTATATCATGACATATTCTTTATTTTTTGAGGGTTGGCGTTGATCTCCCTTTTCATGCATGGAGTCATTAATCCTCATAGATGTGGAAACAAGACTTTTACCAAGATTCCCCTATATATCCATGTAATTTAGTGGTGCCAAACAAGTAGTCATATCGTGATATCAGAAACCCCATCTCACATGTGAAGATGATTTTTTTTATGATGTTGTACCACCCATCATGAAATTTTTTTGTTTAAGTTGAGTAGCATCTCATTTTTGTGCATCCCACATCAATCTTCAACTCTTGTGGATGATCGTTCATATATGTGGTCACTCCTCCATTATTTATTCCATATTGTGGTGTATCTTTACATTATGATCAATATTTTTTTCATTGAGTGAAACCCCATGCTTGGAACTTCCTCTCACAAAACAACGAACCACACTAGGTATGCTTATCACTATCTCTCTAGATTGTCTATAGTTGATCTTGGACAATTCCTTACGGTGGCATATCCTTACTCAGGTAGCTATCCAAGGGAAGAATGTTTTTACTTTTTTTGATTTATTTTTCTTTATTTTTTCTCTATAAGAACAAATATATCATTAAACATATGAAAACCACACAAATAGAATATAACATGTTATTTAAAAATTAAAAACTAATGGGAAAATAAATATAAAAAAATTAATATATATATATATAATATGTATCACTAGACAGACCCTATGATCTTTTTGAAAACATAATTCACCATAGATCCATAGTTGACAATAGAATGGAATGATTATTTGTAATTAATGATCCTTGATACCAATAGAATATTAACACTTAGAAGTAAAATACTCCCACATTTAGTTACAGTGTTTGTAGAACTTGAACTTACATAAACTCTCCGTTTTTAATTCATCATGTGATCTCTATAATTTTTCTTCAGGTTTCCCTTTTTCATATAATATCAATAGATAGCTCTATCCCCAACCAATTTCCTTGAATTATTTTACTTGATATATATTTTGATTTCATCTGACCTTTCCATTTTGTATAATGTCCCCAACATTTCATATTAATCATGGTTCTGGATGGTGCTTGGAATTCATTCAATCTGGGATCTTTATTCATGATTAGATCAAGAATATACTCAAAAACTAAGTTGGTATTTTAGAAAGAATTGGTTATGATAGTCACTATCACATCCCATGGTTTGAGAAGTGATGAAAACAAAAAAAATTACACACATATTCTATGAAGTACACTTTGTCATATTTGATCTGAATCCTTTTCATGTTAAAGCCATTAACATGATCACCCCTAGTTTTCCTTCCAATATTCTCATATCATAAAACCTTCACATCATAAACACTTTTTTTTATTATTGTTAGATTCTCATAAATATCCTCTTGGGCCTTCATTATATCCTCTATGGTATTAATCTAATATATGTTATAGAGAATATTTTGTTCTTATGACATCAATATCATTATAAGTTCCTTCTAATTAAGCCTTTGATGTTTTAATTTTTCCATTACTTCTAGTTAGACATCATTCAATAGAACCTTGATAGACTTTTTGAATAGAAAATTCTTCATCTATATCCTATAGAATATTTATTTAAACTCATCGAAATTAAGTATCTGGGACTTGATTTCTTCTTATCCCATTCATTACAAAAATATTTTACTCCCACCAAAATAAAAAATCATAAATATGAGATTTTTATCTAAAGAATATACTATCATGAGTGAATAGCCTTGTGGAAATACATTCTCTGATACCACTTATTGGGATTTTTAGTAACTATAACTTAAAAAACATCTTGAACTTTAACAATGTAATAACATTTTGAACTTATATAAGAGTAATAATATTGTGAATTAAATTTAACATAATAGAACCTATAGAACTTATAATGTGTAATAATGTCTAAAACATCTGGAAGAAGAATATTCATATGAACTTGATGTGTTGTATCTGAGATGAAAACCACACCATAATCATAAAACCAAATTTAAATCCTCACACAGTACGAAAAAACACTCATAAATGAACAAACATGAAAAAAAGTAATGAATGAAAAAAATTTATTTTACATGTCTTGGACATTAGTCATATTACCAAGGAGGAGCACTAATATTTACTTTCATTTCTTGGAAGAAGAAAAAACTAAAATGATAATAAAAAATGATGGATGATATTAGATCACTAAAAGTCACACATCCATGTGGTATCACCCCACATATTTATAGTCTAGACCAATCAATCAACCGATTTCATCGCCTTATGAAATCCATGGGGGACCAACCATTAGTCTCAGGCAACATCGATAGCCCAATGGTCAGTTTTCCTCAACCACTAATTATTGGTGAACTATGATTTTAATTCCCATGTAACCCTATGATTATTCATATGTAACCCTTGGAAAAACATCTTGACACATCTTACATAACATCGGTGGTGTGATTCCTACAAGAGCCAGAGCTTCCACACTTCTATAATCTTAACATAACTACTTGTCCCTCTAATTCTGAAACATGAAATGTAGTTTATCCTTCATCTATTGTATTTATGATTTTTCATGCCTCCATGATCTAAAATAAAATTTCTAGAATCAATCCTTCTGGACATAGAAAATCATCAACATGAATGAGTCATCAAAATCACTTAAAGTTTAATTGTATGTAATGGTGATTATGTTTATCACAATTGATATTTTTTAATCATTAATTATTTTTATTTGATTTACCATTTTTCAAAAGATATAAATTTTTTCTTTAGATAATAATAAAATTTATTGTCTTAAATTAAGACATTATCATTCTAATATATATATATATATATATATCCACTTTTTATAACGGCATGTAAAATTTTAATGTTGTAGTACATAAAGAAGACTATGTTTGTAGAATATGTATGACATCCATGAATAAGGTTGGTATTATTTTATTTATAGTGAATATTTTATATATTATAAAAATATTATAAATATAAAAAATAGTTTATCAATTTATGAAACATAATGTATTAATATCACTTGAGTCACATAAGAGAATTTTATGTTTACTAACATGATATTTTTTGGATAAATAAATATTAATAGGATAATAATGAATCACTTTTTTAAATTTATGTTCTTTGGTAGTTAATTTTAAATTCACTCATGGTAATTATTTTATTGTTATTTGATCTTTCACATAATTTTTATTCACCATAGGAAAATAATTTTGTAAAATTCTATCAAAACTCTACAGAAGAAAGAAAAGGGTATAAAATAAAAATACTCCACATATAAAAAATACATAAAAAACTTCAAAACCAAATTTTGATCTATTTAAAATAATGAAATATAAAAAGAACATAAAAAACCTAGAATATATAGTGATCCATTGATTTAATTTTCTATTTTTTAAAACATATTATTGTTTTAATAAATCAAAATCTATTGAACTTTCATTATTTTACATTTCAAATAAAAAATTGTTATAACTTAAGTTGGTAAAGTCATTGGTAAATCCTATAATAAAAATTATAGATATTTTTTTTGGAATTAGGCCATGGTAACTGAGGGGCCCAAGATCAAGAAATTTGGTTATGGTCTCCTAATTTAGACTGGTCTAGTATTTTCTTACAATTTTCAATATTTATTAAATTTTAATTTTAAAAACACAACTACTGATAAATT
This sequence comes from Viscum album, assembly GCA_963277665.1. Lineage (NCBI taxonomy): Eukaryota > Viridiplantae > Streptophyta > Magnoliopsida > Santalales > Viscaceae > Viscum > Viscum album. Next base: position 1,452,375,230 of record OY728128.1, read on the forward strand.
AATATTTTTTAATTTATGTATTATCTCTATAAATATTTTTTTTGAAATTTATTTTAAAAATAATAAAAAATAGAACTAAAAATATATTTATAAACTATTTTTAAAAAACATATCCGTGGACACTGTGACATTAAAGAAATAATGTAGTTAGAATAAGAGTGGATCTGTTGGAAAACCAAAGAACTGGTAGTTATTATGGTTAGGTTTCTAGTAAGAACAATATTTTTATTAAATTTATAAAACCAATAGAAAACTTGATAGAACTTTATATAACCATTAAACTTGTCATGTGGTTTTACTAGAAATTCTAAAAAAAATCCAAAAGGATGAGCTCATGTTAGTGCAATTCTTAGAAACATTCCCACACCTAATACCACTATATTGTTTTTTTACTTATTATAACATGGTAATTTATTATTTTTATATTCATTTCTATTTCAAATTAAAGTACAATACCCTATCATAATAAAAAATTTATTTTTTCAGAAAAAAATTGGTGTTTAGTTTGATGGTGTTGGGATTCTTAATATGATCATTGATAAAATTACATTAGAATATTGTAATTAGAATATTTTTTTCTAAAGTTTCTTGTGTTGGATTATTTTTGATGTAATTCAAATATATTATTATAATTTATTATTAGATAGTGCAATTTAATCATTGTATTCTATTTTTTTATGTTTTTATAATAACGGGTTGTGTAATATTCATATAATTTATAAAAAAATTGATAATAATTTATTAGGATATATCTTATCATAATGTTTAGGAATCCAAGAAAATAAGTATTCATAGAGTTGGTGTCACTCCAACAAACATCCAATAATACAATATATTTTTTTTGACTATATTCATTTTAATTTTAGGGTAATTCCATTGGAGTCACTATTTTTAGGTTTTGGTCATGTTTTCTTGACATGATTCTCACTGATGACCTCAACGAAAATGAAAACGAATTGAATCATTTAATCCCAATGAATCTTTCCTCTATGATAAAATTCAAACTTTATTTTATTCAATTATTTTTCTTTCCATTTAAATAAAAATTAGATATTCCAAAAAATCAATTATTAAGTGTTTTTAGGGGGTTTATGAAAAATAATTAATGAAATAGGATTTGGATTAAAATTATTTCTAAAAATTGATCTTTAATTTCTACTCAACCACAACGCATGAACCTCATTCATGCTAATGTCAAGGTCGAATAGTATGAGTGAGGTTCATATCTCACCATTTTATATTTAAAAATTATATTTTATTATTTTTATTATGTTTATATATTTTTATATTAGTTAATAAAATAATTAATATAATTAATAATAAATTCTATCAATATTATATTTAATAATAGTAAATATTAAATTAATTAAAATAAATAAAATTTGAAGATTATAATTAACTAATTAATAACATGATTGAAATAATTAGTAATTAATAATATAATTAAAAATGGAAATTTAAATAATAATAATAATAATAAATTTATTAATATAATTATCAATTAATAATAATATTGTAAATAATAAAAATTATTAATTTAATTAAAAATTATAATTAATAATATTAGTAATTTTTAAAATAAGTATAATAATTAATAATGTAAATAACATCTTCAAGGAATGTAATGATTTCTACTACCTATTTGGTGCATGAATGTGTTATAGGTTCTCAAAATACCTCATAAATTGGTTGATATGGTTGCACTAAACCAAGTGAAAATGAGTAAGAGGCACCATTAAAGTTCCGACATCAAGTATCTCAATATATTAAGGTTGGAGACTCTAAGAAATGCGTCCAAAAAATAGAACCCATCCAGCTTGAAATAAAAAAAAACTCTTAGTAAACGTAAAAAATTAATTTCGAAAAATTACAATGTAATTACATAATTAAAAATTACATACATCATCCAGTCGAAGACTGCCCAACATAAGTTTTTAAGTGTGGATGTCAGGTCTGGAAGAGTCAGAATGTCTATGTGCTTGACTCCTCCTACAAATAAAATTATTTTAATTTTAGTTTAATGATATATATATATATATGACTTTAATGTAATAAAGATAAAAGAATATATCATCATATGTGTGGGTAGTCCTGTATAATCTCCATAGGAAGTGGTATATGAGCATGAAGAGTGAACTGAGGGATAATCTCCCACACTCACATCTAAATGAAAATAAAATATATTATAATCTATATCTTCTCGATTTGACAATAACTTCGTAGTGATATTCTGTATATACAAGATACGCTGACCCCAATTTGTATATCCCTAACAATTTGAGGTCTTTAAGTAAAGGTAAACAATTCATATTGTTGAATTCTGTGGAATAATCAAAAAATATAATGACTCCAATCAGACATATAATGTGTGCACATGAAATCTCTAGACAATAATCTCATTAGTGTCATTATCTAGATGGGTAAAGTTATCATATAACCATGAAATTCATAGATGGATGTCGACAATGAACCTTCCATCATCTTTAAAGTTAATGCCTCATAGTCGACATAACAAATCAAACCAATATATAAAAACACGACCTATCATAGTGACACCTTTAATAGAGAGGCCTAACATAATGGATACATCATTGAGAGTAATGATCATCTATCTATCTCTGGAGGATGGAAAATATATTTCTCTAGCCCCCATATCTCAAAAATTACTCTAATGCTCTAGTGATTAGAAAATGTGAAGTTTCACATCACTAAACCATATAACCCTACATATCGTAGATGGTGGGGGGAGGATATTATAAGTGGGGTATGATATGAAGAAAGTGTTGTAACCTTTTATTTCTCATAGGTGGAATGGGACTACCCTCTAATATTGAATGCGAAACATGACTATTCTGGAAGACGAGTCAAGGAACATCTTTCATATTTACATATGATATAATCATTACTATTTATACTTAATGTAATACATTTTCTAAAACATTTTTTTATGAAATATATGTAAAACATAAGGTATGAAGTTATTATTCCTAATGGAAGATTAAACAAGCTAGAATATAATAAAATGTTTGTATAATAATGATAAAATGCATAAAAAATTTCAATGTGTCATGACCTGACCGCCCCAAACTATGGAATTGGTCATCATACCTTATGGATCTCCTGTAATACTTTCATTCAATTCATATCACACCACAAGTAATTTCCCACTGAGTTAAATTATCATACTAATGATTATACCCTGGAATATAATAAAATATTTACACAATAGTGATAAAATACATAAAAATTGTCAATTTTATCATGACCTGACCTCCCTAATCCATGAATTTGGTCATCTAATCCAATGGATATCTTGTAATACCTTAGTTTCCTTCCTAATATAGCACATAATATTAACCACCATGGTGACTTATTAGACTAGTCACTATCCCTATGGACCAACACATGTTCTTTCAGTGTGATTTGTTCACACTCACACATCCTAGGAAACTTTCTAAAAGGTCACCCATTCTGACATTACTCTAAGCCAGGAATTCTTAACTGTGAAGTTCATATCAGACCAAACACTAAAAAGAAAGTTGTACCTTTTTGACATGAGTAGTACCAATTAATCTTTAAATTCATTATTTTTCTAGGTGTGTTACAATATCCACCCCTTTAAAGAATAAAATTCTCATTGTAGTCCCCACAACTCAAACCCAAGTAGAGCCACTCTACTTTTTTGAAGAGTATTGGATTTCATACCATTTTTCATGACCCAAAATCCTCAATCCATGAACTGGGTTATCTAACCCCTTAGGTCTCCTATAATACCTTGTTTTTATTCCCAACATACTATAGACTATTACCCACCAGGGCCACTTATTATACTAATGGATTTCGTTCTATGCCAATATGTATTATTTTAGTGTGATTTTCCTCACTCCCACACACGCTAGGAAAAGTACCATGAGGTCACCCATCTTAACATTACTCTAATCCAATCACACTTATCTGGGAATTTCTTATCAGACATGATCCTAGAATGAAATATTCCACTTGTTAACAATAATATCACTAATTAGTCTTTTAAACATTATTTTTTCTAGTGGTGTTACAAATTCTTAAGTGAACCGGATATCCTTCCCTTCACATAAGGACATTTTTTATGATTGTGATCTTCAGAATGATATATGGTGAATCATAGTACCACCCTTATTCTCAAGGCCAGTTCAAATTGTTTTTAATATGAAAGTATTTTTCTTTCCTAGGGGGAAAACCTAGTAATATAAATAACCACAATTGGATGATAAATATTCAAGGTAAATGTTGTTTATCACGAACATGTATCCAATTCATACAATATTAGTCCAACAGAGTACTCAATCGATATACTAGATATATATTTAATTATGGGGATAAATGAATCAATTCATAAACTACAATGACATGCATACAAGGATATCTCAGTGAAAGGAAATAAACACAATCATAGTACTTGTGTTCTAATAAAACTACTAGAAATCGACCATTTTTTCATATGAGTGGGTAATGACACTATGTTAACTCAAATAGGATCCCATCCTGGTCAAAGTTTCAAACATGAAATGTTAATGAATCCTGTAAAATATTATAAATATCCTTTGTAAGTTTTTTAACAAAGTGTATACCCTATTTAATTCCATGATAACCCTATTGGGAGTGTTCAATTAAGTACTACACACATTGATAAAATGTTCTATATACTAAGCCTATGATCTATAGTTTATGAATTATCTTGAATAATCTTTTTATTCACTCCATAATATTAGTGGTTGTATAGAGATATCTTTTTGGCCCATCAAATGCCAAAGAATATCTCTCTTTTGAATCCCACATCATGTAATCATACATGTACAAATTGGCCCTTCAAATTCCTTATACCCAGTCATTGAATTTTTTAGGTTTTTGCTTGTTTACTGAAACAATTTTATAGGTATATAATTAAAAGATATTAAAAATTAATTGATTAGATATAATTTTAAGGAAAGATACCTAGCTTAATTATCACCTTCTCCATTGAATAATCTTTAAAATGTTTGTGGAAATCACTGTCAATATATTAGATGTGATATCGGTGATAAGTACTAGGTTTTCCCACAAATTAATATTATTGTTAACATCATCTATAATAACTCAAGTAAAATAAAATATAAAGAAAAATTTTTGGATTTTATTTTCATTTGAGTGTATACATGCCAAGAACCAACTTCATGATTCAAATTTTTCCATTTCAACCATAGTGAATGTAAGAGGGATGAGAGAAATATTACTGTATTGTAAGGAATTAATGTATAAGAAACACATATACTTTCCATAGAGAAAAGTTTCATCCAAATTAATGAACTATTTTTAATAAATAAACATTTTAGTACATGGTATGAATGCCCAGAATATCCTATAAAACATTACCTCAATCTGACCAACCGGATTGCCCTAAAAAGAACACTTAAAAGTGTCAAGATGATAAATTATCCGATTATTGAGTGAAAAAATACCATTAGTTATTGAAACCCCTTATATGATTCAATCCAATCACCGCACACTTTTACAATTGCCTTTTAATTTTCCATCAAAGCCTTTCCATAGAATATAATATATTTGAATAACTGTTGTATTCATTCCAGAATGAGGGATATGGGAATTTATTAATATGCTTATATAAAAAAATAACAATAATAATAATAACAATAACAATAATAATAATAATAATAATAATAATAATAATAGAAATAATATCTTAGTTGTGTATAATGATCCTATGATAGTCTTAGGTTCACACAAGTATGTGGTCCACTCAAATTATATATCAACCAACATGAAAAGGTTTTATTTTATATCTTTCACATCAAAATTTTCAATTCTGGCCCATATTTTTCACATTGAATGATGTATTCACTCTTTTTTAATTATCAATAAAAAATGAAAATTTTCACTCTATATGGTATTTCTTAGCCACATTTTTTAACGTGAATAACCCAACAGAATTGATAAATATCCTTGTACATGTTTTCAACCATTTTTAAGAAGATTTGGAAGGATATTTAGTATGATTTTAAGTTTTCCTGAATATTATTAAGAATATTTAGATGTTTTTAATGAAATTTTGAATTTATTCTATGACGTGGGATTATGAAGAAAAGTTTACAAGTACTTTTCTATAAGTATAATTTATTATTTTTGTATGAATCATTTCAATAAGGATAATTTTCCATTACTATAAGATTTATTTTTTATCTAGAGTGATGTTTTGAAAAGGCATTGAAATTAATTTAAAGTCATTCAGATATGTTAAGAATATTTTCAACATTGTAAGAGTAATTTGAATTATGTAAATATGATCTTGAGTTTCCAAAATAGTCATCCAGATGATATAAGAATCATTTAGATACCATAAGGTTGATCCAGAACTCTGTAAGAGTTATTGAAAACATATTAAGAGTTATTTCGACTAAATAATGTAAAATTATCAAACAAATTTAAATTTAATAAGATTCATGATGGACTTAATAAGGATCATGTTTAATTCATAAGACTAATTTCTATACTTTTTAAGGATGTATTTAAAACTTTGTAAGTATTGATTACATAGAATAATTTGAGGACACTTCCATAACAAATTATTATAAGAAAAATAAATGTGACACACTTAGGGTTATATGTGTATCTAACTTTGATCTTAGATTATCTATTATAAGGTACTATAGTAATTTTGGAGTCAAAGTTCATAATTTTGGAAATTTTGGAGAAAGAAGACAAGCACAATATATGTGCACAAATAGTAGTAACTGTGTGGTAACTAAAAGAAATGGTTCTATTAGTTCCAGTGGAATTTTAAACTATTTGAGAATGGTTTTTCTAACCATTCATGTAACTAGAGAAACTGTGTGGTTGAATATGATTTTGTTAGACTATTTCATGTGGCTTGAGAACTATTTTATAAATCATGTGGCTATTTATAGGTAACTATTCACATCTGTTTTCATGGTTCAATATCTACCACATGTTTAGTGAATAGTTTTTTTAACCATACAACCTAACCATGTGACCTAACCGTGTGGACTAACATTTACACTCATGCATTCAAATTGTAAAATTACCCTGATTCTCTTGGTTTTTTTAAATTGTAATCTCCTCCTAATTTCTATAATATCCACCATTTTTTACTGGTTGAAAATTCTATAGGAATTGAGTTTTTTTTATGAGACAAATATTTAACGGAGATTAAAAATGTAATTACAATAGATGGAACCATTGATAGAGTTTTTTTAGAAGGGTTTTAACTCCAGAAATGTTTCTTAGGAACATAGATGAGTTTTAACAGTTTCAATCATTGAAGATGCATTTTTAGGAGAGACATCCTTAGGTTCACGGTTAGTACTAATCAAGTTGTGTAACAATGAATCCTATTTCGTTTAGGCACATAGTTTGATAAACCACAAGGGTGGTCCAAAAAACTGTGTGAAATGGTTTATAGGTTATGAGAGACTCACAATATTAGTGCATGATTTTTCTAACTAATCACTATAACCGTGTGAGGTGGGAATGCTTGGGGCAGTAACACCACATGGTTAGAGAATGGGTTTTAAACCATTCAAGTAAACCATACAACTTGGTGGGTGATTTGGCCAGTGGTTCCATACGATTAACACATCGTTTTTCAAACCATGTGTGAAAACTGAATACCTCTTTGATGAGGGTAATTTTACCATTTTTTCCTCTACCCATTTAAGGTTTATTTATTCTTCTTCACCCCTATTATACCATGCACATTAGCATCTCCTTTTGAGATCCCCATTGGATCCCCCCTTAGTAATTTATAGATCATCATCATCAAGAAAATAATTGAACCTTGTCACTCATGTTTAATCCCTCTTAGTAATCCTGTAAGTCCTATTGATTCTTTAGTTAGTTTCTCTTATCGTATTGGATGTCATTTTAATGTGAGCTCATGTTCCCTATTTTCAGATTACTTTTCTATAATTCCAATTTCTCAAATTCTACCTCAAATATAGGCATAAAAATATATTAGTGAATCTTTCTAAGTATAAGGTAGGTATTTTATATGAATTTCCCTTAAAGTTGAGTCATTTATAAAATGTGTCATTTTGCTACGAGCTAAACATTCTATGAGTCACATACAAAATGTGAAATTGATTAAATAAATAGATTATATCATGAGTTAGTTGGTCCTTGTAACCTAATTCAACTCTTGGGGGTTTTCGACATCTACATAAACCACCCCTCAGGGTTTTTTATTTAAAATTATTAGGTTCATAGTTATCTTCTTACACTATAAAATACCATTAGATGCATGTTCAAAAATCCATCATGAAGGAGATTTTTAAATTTAATTAAATAAAACAGTATAAAAACCATGAATGTGTTTAATAATAAAACCAACTTTGAGGTGAGATATATTATCAATTAAAAATGTATAATTAAATTGAGATATTTGAAATGTGATATGTCTTAAAAACATCATTTAGTCATTATGGCCTATTTACCAAAACACCTTCTGAGGTGGGTTCACTCATAAATCGGTGATGGACTTTTTAAAATGAATTAAGTGGAAAATGAATGGTGAGACCATATCCTTCATCCAATGCTGAATTTCTTTAATGGCATGTATACTTAAATGGCCTTTCTTACCTATTTAACCAGGGGTTGATTAATGAAATGAATTATTCTCAATTGACATGGCATGGATACCTCCCGTGGATTATAATTTTTTATTAAATTAAATGTGCATATTCCATATGTGTGCCTTGAGAGATTCATAGATTTCTGATATGGAATTGCTTGGACAGTCTCATAGGCTGGTTGAGATAACATATACCATGAGAAACACATACATTCAAAATATGGAATTACTTGTATGAGATCACAGGTTAAATGAATTAAATAAATCTTTGGGTGAAACTTGCATTTCTGATACCAAATCCCTTGGATGGGATCAATGGTTAAATGAATTATATTAAGCCTTGAGTGATAATTGGATTCCAAATAAGGAATTCCTTGTATAGTCTCATAGGTAAAATGAATTATATTAATCCTTGGAGAAACTCGAATTACTGATATGGAATTCCTTATACAAGATCATAGGTTAAATGAATTATATTAAGCTTTGGGTGATACATGGATTCTTGGTATGAAATTACTTAGATGGGATCATAGGTAAAAAGAATTATATTAATCCTTAAGAGACACTTGGATTTCTATTACGAAATGCCTTGGATGGGATCATAGGTTAAATGAATTATATTAAGCCTTGGATGATACTTGGATTCCTGATATGGAATTACTTTTATGGGATCATAGGTTATATGAATTATATTAAGCCTTGGATGATACTTAGATTCTTCATATAGAATTACTTGGACATGGTCATAGGGTAAGTGAATTTTATTATTCCTGGCTAATAATTTCATTACCATAATTTCTAAAAAATAATTTCAAGAATCTTGTAAGACTCTATAAGATCATTATTATATTATCCTTATGTGGTTTCCTTGGATTTATGCCTCGGGTCCTCACTGTTTAGTATACAAAATTGAATATATATGATTAAATAAATTTATATATACATATAATAGATTTTTTTTTGAGAAATTATGGATTATATTAAAGTAGTTATGGTTGGTTAGGTGTCTTTGAAAGACCTAATACAACATTATTACAAATATTTTTCACTTTTTTACTAATTATACCTACACACTTCATTATTTTATACTCATGGACTGTACTTCATTAGGTATCATTGGTGGTGGCTTGCTGAATTCATCTCACACCTAGTTTGGTCATCCATTTGGTACATGAACTAACATCCTGATCATAGGTTAGAAATGGGACTATGCTTTGTGTTGTTTTTCATTATATACTATGATGGGACATTAGAACTTGAGAGTAGAGGTTGATAATGTAACCGAGTTTCCTTTTAGAGTTGGATTATTCTATTAACTCATTCATTTTTCAGTTTGACCTTTCTAATTGTATTATCTATTTTGTTTTGACTACCTGTATTTATGACTCATCATGTTCATGCATGGATGTTTATTATGGATTCAGCTGGGTTATCTGCTTATTATTACTGATCATTAATTAATTATTATCATCTACTACCTTTTATTATTTATAATTCCACTATATTTATTACTAATCTAGAGGGTATAGTTTTTTCACTATACTATCATTGACTCTTGCAACTATTTGGCCACCTCTAGCATATGGGGAGGTACGATTGAGGCCGTTTCACCCACCAGAATGGGGAACCATTTTACTGGCTCTCATACTAAGACTTGAAAAAGTGGTTTTGAAGTCTTATATTTTTTTTATTGTAGTTTTAGATAGTATAAAAGAGTCTATAAATGTGTTGGAACCAAGCATATAGCTCGTGCCTAGGTGTGGCCAACCCACTCATGGGGGAAGATCAAGTTTATAGGTATGGGACTATTGTTCAAGATTATTCATTATTATAGTTAATTATTATTTCAACATGGGTATATGATGTAATTATGTTGTTACTGATTTATGGGATTTAACTCTTGGATCACTATGGAAAGAGACGGGGTTCCTTTATGACTTATTTTAGTCACATAAGATAGATAAGACATTTATCATGTTTATCTGTATATCATTCTTCTATGATTTCATGTTTATATTACTATAATTTCTTAATGATATGATAGCTTTCCTTATTTTAGTTATGATTTATGATTGGTTATTAATGTTTCTAAATCCACCTAAATGGGTTTTCCCATATATATTGATGGTGGAAACTTAATTAACGAAATATGACATGTTTGGGCCTTGGTTTTGTTGGTTTCAGGGGATGAAACATTGTAGTTGAAATTAAACAGGAGCCGAAAACAATTTATAAAGTGTATATGGATTTATATATTAGTAAGGGTGACCCATATAATCAAACCATCATATATGGATTATTATATTCTAAGAATAAATGTTAAAACCTGGTTGCATTTACATGAATTGAAAGTTTTATTTATAAAAATAAGTACCTTTATTACTTGGAATGGTAATTCATCTAACTAGACCATTGTATAAGTAAAAAAGTTTTTAAATTTTTATTCATGAAAGAAAATTTTACATTAAAAATAATTTTGTTTGTTTTAAATAAATGTAAGTTAATAATTATGGATGGTGTGTCAATGTTAACTTATAAAGACTACTACCTTTATAACTTTTTAATGACAACCCATATAATTGAAATCTCTTATGCTTGACTCAAAACATGTAAGTGACTTTTATCATTTTATCAATATGTGATAAACTTTTTTAGGGTGTTATAAATCTATAATGAATTAACTATAATTGGATTACACTTGAATGGTATTCCATTTGTAATTTATATATATTTGACTCCATAAATTGGAAATTGGGTCCTATATAACTGGTCCGAGGTTAAAATTATGGGACCCTTCTTAGTCACCTTTATTCATAATATTTATTGGTATTTAACCTCGTAGGGGTACATTCATGTTATATGTGATGGTTATTTAAAGTTTCAGTAGCCACTTGTATGGTGTAATTTATAAATGTATGTTGGAATCTTACTAAACTTATTCCATTTAAAATGAAAAAATCCCTTTGTCTACATTTCAAATTTATAAAATATGAGGTGTCAGTTAATTAAATTGTCAATTAAACCCTAAAGGGTGTTTTTCATTATAGATTGTAATTTAAACATTATTTAATCGAGCCTAATTATGATAACTTATGGATAAATAAATGGTTTCAAAATAAATTACGCTATGATTTACCTTTAATGTTGTTTGGCATTAGCTAAACACGTGACCAGTATAGTTTGACTTTTTAATAGTTACTCGATAATTTTTTGTATGTAAGCCTATTTAATGTTATAATAAATGAAAATTAATTAAATGTATTAATTAAAACCTTTTTCTCATGTCCATAATGTATAAACCTCATATAAGGCCTATTTTTAAACTACCCTTAAGAAATACTCTAAATGAGAATGTGATCATTGCCCATAGATCTCAGTTGTATTATTTTTTATTGTTGTTTGAACTTAGAGATTATTTGAGAGAGATTAGTGACCTTTTAGGCCTGAATATAGTTTAAATTCTAATGCATAATGTTAAATTGTTTGACTAAACTATTGTGGTAGCACCCTTTTAGATGAGAAGCTGGTATCCTTTTGATATAGGTTTCTAACGATGTTAGGTGTTGTCTATTTGACCATTGTGTTTAGTAGGACTCTTAGATGATGAAATGAAACTGAAGGGTAGGTGAGTGTTTGTATAAAAAGTTAAACCTCAAGGGGGTATTACCATATACAGATACTCATTGAGTTCTAGATCTTTATACTTGTCGGTAATGTTGCGATCCTCTAGGGAGAACTCCTCTATTCATATTCTTGGAGTGGATCAGGGCCTCATAGGCCAATTCTTGGTGGGTGATGTCATTGCACCTATGTTGATAGTTTTTGAACATTTTAGGTCGATAATTACTTTACATGTTCTAGTTTTAACTATTCTAGATAGAGTTTATAGGTGATTTAGATTCCATGCAATATAAACCCTGTAAACGGATTATGGTTCTCATGTGGTATGCCTTAGGGAAATGTGGGAGACCTAGATGCCCTTAATTTTTTACTTAGAACCTAACAAGTCAAATATGTTTGTTTTTATTGATTAAAAAATACAAGAATGTTTCGACTAAGTCTATGGATTCCCTTTTTAAGAAATGAACTTGGTTTTATGTTCATTTCAAGACTGATACAAGGAAGGTGCTCAAGTTTTGCGATATAAGCAAGATGATTGATTTGGTTTTTTTGAAAATCAAATAGACTGATTATAAACAAACAATAGATTCTATGGGAATTTTTTTTAGGTTCCTTATTGTATTGACCAGTGGTTGTATGGTTGATGCATTAATTTTGGAAATGATACCAGGAGGTAAGAGATCATCTGATGAAACAAGGAATTGGTGAGGTGCCTGATTTTTAAAGAGAAGTTCCTTGGGATATCTTGAAATTTTGATATTTACGTGCCATGTAGCATGGTTATATTTACTTTATTAATGGATTAATCATAGGATCATTACTTAAGTATTGAATATAGGGGTATAGGATATACACTTACTGCATATGGAAAGTTTAGTCTTTATCAGTTTTGCGTGGAAGTAGTTTAGAATTAAAAGTCAGTGACCATCTGGGTATGGGCCATGGATAGATGGTTTCCAATACTGATAATTTTAGGAAAGGTGACCAAAATATTTGGATAAATTTAAATAAAGTGTTGGTGATGAGGGTTGTATTGAATATAGACCGGGTACTGTTAGGCGTTTGATCATGGTTCGACCAAGACACTCATTGTTTGGATACATGTTGTAAGGTATTGTTAAGGGAAGGTATAACCTTGTTTGATGTGAGTGTGGATTAAAAATTGTGGTAAAATCCTATCAATGTAATCTTAGTGTAATACTATTTAGAGGTGATCATGCCCATTATCTTGACATCATCCTAAGTATGTTGGGAGAGCGTCATCTATATATCTAGGTACATAGATATCTCTTTTGGTTTAACAAAAATAATCCTTGGGAGTTGGGCTTGAGGATCAGATTTGAAATAATTATTATGGTTTATAGTACACCATTTACTTTTTAAGGGTGGTGACCCTCATTGGGTTTTTTAAATTTGATGAGCACTAAGGGAATCATTCTTCTAATTGGGAATGGGTGATGGGTAATGTTAACTTAGCACTAATGGATGATCGGGTACTTACCCATTGCAATCATTGAGTTTGGAATGGACTAGTCATGTGTTATGGTAATTATGAATTCATTTCATTTGTGGGATGGAAATATGGATACTTATAATGTGGGGAGTGGGACATCGGTCCCCAATGGGAGACCCTCATGGAAAAGGTTATGGGACCTTGAGACCATCTTTGTGACGGTTATTTTTTCACTTGTTTATCACTGAATAAATGAATCAAGGTATGATTTGTTTTCTTGATAAATTGTAGTTACATATTCGAATATGTACTATGTGGAGTCTCATAGTGGGTGGTGGATCCAGGATGTCTTGAAATGATCTAAGGGTTCTAGACCGGGTGTGTGTAATTTCTTGTGCTATAGAACAATGAATGTTTTAAACAGGGGATGGTCCATCTAGGGGAATTAATTGAGATTTAGGTATAGGATTCAAAGAAATTACATGGAATTGTCTCAATAAGCCTTGGGACAAAAGGCTTTAGATTGTAGTTTTGGTGATGCATCAGTTGTTGAGGTTGAACATTTTTGGACATAGTCATCTAGAGGTAGATGAACTAAAGTATTCTTAAATAGTTGTATACACCTGGTGAGGAACCACATCAATTATTCCATTACGTTATAATGGGTGTAGTTTAGGAGTCGGTCATGTATTTAAAGGAAAATCCATTTCAATCAGTATGAGATTGGAAAAGTGGAGTTTGACTATTTCAATCAAAATTGAGGACCAAGAGTAGTTTCCTCATGTGTATACTATTAAAAATTCCTATAGAATCATTAGTATGTTAAGGTATTGATTAAATAGTAAATTCCAATTGTGGGCGCACTATGACTCGGAATCATCCATTAAATATTTAAAATATATATTGGGAGTTTTCATAGGCTCATTTATCAAAGAGATGATGAAGTGATCATGTATTGGGTTAGATAGGATTAGATATGATTTTCCTTAGAATTTTGTTTTTGGTTATTAATTTTTGATCTAGTGTTGGTGGTTTATATGCCATATGTTTAAGGTGATGCTTGCAGGTATGTTGGGTGTTCATAAATGAAACATGGATATTCCAATGAAAATATAGAAACTAGGCAGGTCATGTATATTATTTTGATGTTTCATTATTCCCAAAATCTTTTAGGGGTAAGAAATTATAAGGTGGGGAGGTTTTAGGATCTCACATTTTGAACCAATAGAAAATTCCAAATGAATATGAATTTTTCATTTGGGGGATGAGAAAAATATTAAACTGATATTCATAATGTAATCCAAAGAGTTGAAACCCATAAAAAGTTTCTTTATATAGAGTTTCAGGCATGGAAGGTGTCTCAGTACCCTAAATGACTTTTTCTAGCATCAAGTTTCAAACACACATTTTCATAATATACAACATTGGACACATGATTAGTACTAACCATGTAGCACAACCATGAAGCCTAATTTTTATGGCACATGGTTTTATTAACCATGAAAGGTGGCCCAAAAAAACTATTGAAAATAGTGAAGAGGTGTTGAGAGACTCGCATGATTGATGCACGGTTTTTTTGATCATACACTACAACCATGTGAGGTATGAGTTCTTGGGGGTAAATAGCTTTGCATGATTAGAGCATGATTTTAAACCATATAGAAAACCATCCAACTTAGTGGGTGATTTAGACAATGGTTATACATGTTTGGTACATGGTTTTCCTAACTATATAGCCAAATTATTAATCTCTTTAAAGAAAGTAATTTAATTTTTTTTTCTAACCAACCATTTAAGGGTTATTCCTCGTCCTCTTCCCTATTTTCCCATTCACAACATCCCCTACATCTTTACTTACCTTGGATTCATCCCTAATGATTGATGGATATTCATTATTTAGACTTAGAATCAAATGATTTCAGTAATGTTGGATCACTCTAAGTGAAAATATGAGTCCAATAGATTATTTCCTTAGTTTATCTCACCATATTGAATGTTATTTTCATCTTCACTCATATGACCTATTTTTAGGGTGTTTGTCTATTCTTTTAATGTCATTTTTTTAAATTTAATCAAGGCCTAATAAGGGATGAGTGAATCTTCTTAAGAATACAGTAGGGGGTCTATATTTATTTCCCTTAAGTTGTTCCATTTATTAAATGTTTCATTATGTCATGCATCATACTTTCCAAGAATCCCATCCAAAATATGAAATTGATTAAATAAATTGCCAATACCATGAGTTAGTTGGTCCTTGTGACCTAATTCCATTATTATAGGTTGTCTACCTTGACCTAAACCACCCCTTAGGGTATATTATTTGAAATTATTTTGTTTTTGGTTCTCTTATTATGCATTAAAATACATTCATAGTCATTTGAAAAATATCACTAATGAAAAAAATGTTTAAATTGAATTAAATAAAATGGTATGGAAACCATGCCTCTGTTTTATAATAAAACAACCTTTGAGGTGAACTGTCTTATCTATTGAAAAAGGGATGATAAAATAGAGATATTTGAAATGTGATATGACTTGAAAACGTCATTTATTCATCATTCCTTAAATACAAAACCACCTTATAAGGTGGGTTTACTCATTAAATGGTGATGAACTTGTTTAAATGAATTATGTGGAAAATGAATGGTGAGACCATTTATTTTGGCCTTGGTTGAATTTTTTAATGGAATGTATACACACATGGCCTTTCATAACTATTTAATGTGAGATTGACTAATGATATAAATTATGATGAGTTGATATGGCATGGATACTTCCCATGGACTATAATTAATTGCTGAATGCAATGAACCTATTTTCTATGTACACCTTGATTCATACTTAGATTCCAAATATTTAAGGCATTGAATTGGCTCATATATTGATAGATATAACATACACCCTGAGAGACACTTGGATTCCTAATATTAAATTCCTTTGATGGACTCATAAGTTAAATGAATTATATTAATCCTTAGGTGAAACTTGGATTTCTGATATGGAATGCCTTAGATGGGATCCTAGGTCAAATGAATTATGTTAATCCTTGGGTGACACTTGTATTCCTGATAAAAAGATTCGTTGGATGGTATCATAGGGTAAATGAATTATATTTATCCTTGGGAGACACTTGGATTCCTAATACAGAATTCCTTGAATGGGCTCATAGGTTAAATAAATTATATTAATCCTTGGGTGATACTATAATTCCTAATAAGAAATTCCTTGGATGGGATAATAGGTTAAATAAATTATATTAATCCTTGAGTGTCACTTGGATTCCTGATATTTAATGCCTTGAATGGTCTCATAGGTTAAATGAATTATATTAATCCTTATATGATACTTGGATTCCTGATAAAAAATTCCATGTAAATTTTCATGGGTTAAATGAATTATTTTAAGCATTGGACAATACTTGGATTACTGATATGGAATTCCTTGGATAGGATGATAGGGAAGGTGAATTTTATTATACAAGATTACTATTTACATTACCATAATTACTAAACTATAATTCCATGAAACTTGTAGATATCTATACGATTGTCATTATATTATGCTGGTATTACACCTCAGGTCCTCGATGGTTCATGTATATATTTTTATATATATGTTTACAAACACAGACACACAAATATATATATATATATTATGGAACATGTTTCAAGATATTCCAGCTTTGGTCAAAGCTAGTATGGTCATCTATGTGTCTTTGAAGAACCTGAGCCAAATTGATTATATTTATTATTCACTATTCAACTTATTATACCCACACACTTTTTTATTTTATACTCACATATTATATTTCATTACATTCCATTGGTGGTGTCCAATGGATATTATATAACATCCTATTTTGGCATCCGTTTGGTACCCCAAATAGACAGCATGATCACGGGTTAGGAACTAGACTGTGCTCTCTGTTGTTTTTCATTATGGACTAAGACTGAACTTTGTAGCTTGGGAGTAGTAGATGAGCATGTTATTGGGATTCCTTTCAGAGTAAGAGTATTTTATTTTCTAAATCCTTCTTTTATTCTATCCTTACTTATTATATTACTTGTTGTGGGTTGACTTCTTATTTACAAATTAACTTGTTCATGGATGTATTTTTATTTTAGAGTTATCTGAGTTAACTTTTTATTATTATAAATCATAATTT
Organism: Viscum album; assembly: GCA_963277665.1. Classification (NCBI taxonomy): domain Eukaryota; kingdom Viridiplantae; phylum Streptophyta; class Magnoliopsida; order Santalales; family Viscaceae; genus Viscum; species Viscum album. The sequence goes on from OY728128.1 coordinate 1,452,393,092, forward strand.
TTTATTATATTATAATAATTTTAATTATTTATGCTTCTACTATATTTATTACTGACCCATAGGGTATTTTCTCCAACCGTACCATCATTTTATTTCACTGCTAGTCAGTAGCCTTTGGCGTATGGGGAGGCATGCTTGAGCCCACATCACCCACCAACATAGGGTGCCATTTTAGTGGATCCTATCACAGAATGTAAAAATTTATCATTAACTCTACATAAACCCCTCCTTGAATCTATATAGGTTTTTATCCTTGGATATTTGGTGATTTTCCTTCATTCATGGTAGATCTCTTGAAGGTATGTATAAATTTCCTCCATGTTTCTCCTATTTTATCTAAATCGTAGCTTGATATCTCTTCCCCTAGATTCATTGGAAATATTTTGGAATATGATTGATATATATAGTATATAATGTTTAATTGATTGTATATCTTATGGATCTATGTTTTTGAGGTCCCAGTCTATTCAATTTCAATCTTTATTATCAAAGTCAGTTAGGTTTTCTTTATTAGAGATGTTGGTTTCTCTATACAGTAGTTTCATCTCATGATTTAGGTGATGTTATTAATAATTCCTTTGGGATTGTTTATGAAATTGATTTATTTGATATCAATGAAATCCAGTTTATGAAATTTCTTATTGGGTGGAAAATAAAGGGATTTTAAAGGGGTTTCTATTTAAAAATAGTATTTTTTCACTTTATATGTTTGATAAAATTCCTCAAAGATGGTTTTTCCTCTAAAATTTGATTTATATCAAGGGATAGGTAATTATTATCATGTGAAAATGTTTTATAAAATTATGAGAATGGTTTACTTATATTTTTTAGAAAAACATGGAACTTTTAGAACCTTGGGTTTGTTGGGTTATGGACTTGTGCGGTCCTTAGTGTGTTTCTCACCGCTAGGGGTTTGGTATCTATTAGTCTATGGCATATTTTCAGTAGGATTGATATTGAAATACTATGTTAGTGCTATGTATTGTAAGGATTTACATTACACCATCCTAGTGTTCCTTTGTGTTTCATAGTATGTATTCTCATAGGTTAGAGCCCAATTTGTTTTTGGTTTTATACATGATTGTAATATTTTCATGTTTGATTGATAACATGTTTATCTAATGGTATTTCCATGGATTATTTTGATTATTTACCTCTATATTATCTTTCATGTACAATTTATAATCCTTGTTTATATGAATATGTAATTATTAAAAGGAATCCATAGGTTTTTAATAAAAATACGTTTTCATATGAAATTTATTTATAATATTTTTTTGTTTTAAAGTTATAACTAATAGTTTCATGGGGATATAATTTTTATATATTAATGGTGGTATCATACTGGGAATTTTTATATATTCATGGTGGTGATAGAATCTTTATATGCCTTTAGGCATATGAAGATCTAGTTTTATAGGAAATAAGTAAAGGGAGGGGCACCATGTAGCTCACTGACTTCTCTTGTTTGATGTCATCACCATTGTGAGTTGGGTTGGTGGTGACGTATGTCACATAGAGACTTGTTTTGGTATTGTTTAGTTTTTCTTCATGTTTTATATTTTAGGATTGTATTTTTATGTTTCATGGATATTTATTTTTATTTTATATTATAATTTTCTTTTTTATCTTCATTATATTAAAATTGATACTTGTTTTGGTTATTATGTTGATATTCTTCTTATATAAATTCATCTTGGGTAATTTATCATACCGACCTAAGTTGGTTTTTAAAAAAATGTTATCAAATTCAGTGCCCATATAGAATTGTGATAAAACTACCTTGTTTTGGTTTTGGGTTGATGGTACACTATAGTTAGGACCATTGCAATTCATGTAGTCTATATGGAAGGGTTCCTAGCCAGCTCAATTTTTAATCTAACCTTGAGTTACCATGGGTGTTTTGGAATTTTTCATCATGATTTTGGATTGATTTTTTTGGTTATTTATATGAACCATGTTTTGGGGTTTACTTAGATGTACCTTGAATATTCTTATTTTGGTTTCTAACGCGTTCTTATTTTGTTCATTGAATAATTACTTTCCTTAAATTATTGTTTTTAAGGGATTTAATGTGGATTAATAAAATTCATTATTTGATACAAAAATATATCCCTAAGATAATGAGTTGTTATCTTTTTTTTTGAAAAGAAAATTTATACTAAAAGAGATCTTCTGAATCTAGGAGAGGAAGCTATGAGGAAAGTTCCATATATGAATCATACATTAGACCCTTTTGTTTGTGGAATAAATCATTTGGAAAATCCAAAATCTTGATTAGGTGGGTGTTTAAAATGTTTAATATATGGTGGAACATGCTTTAATATTTACAAATAATCATCAACATATCTTCCATGATGAAAAGGGAACCCAAGAACCCAGAGTGTGGTTCAAATAGATTGAAATAATTCTCCACATATTGAAATATCCAAAGAAATAAAATGTGGGTTTTTTCACATATATTCTTGAATTATTGGGAAGGAAATAGTGAGACTCCATTGTGCAAGATAGGTTTCATGAGGATCTTACATGGACTAATTTCAATAAGGTCTTTAATCAATAGTTTTAACAAAAAATGTTAAGTGTAGTGAAGACATGTGAATTTGTAACCATAGATCAAGGGGAACATTCCATTTTTTAGTATGATACCCACTATTTTGGTTAACATATAAATTGATATTGTTTTTAATTAATACCTTAAATTCCATCGGTTTGATATGTGTTTTAGGTATGATATTCGATCGATTTTGATTCTCTTGTTCCAATCAACCTTTTTTGAGGTGATTGATAAAGAATTTATGGATAAGGTAGACTTATCTAGGAATTTGGTTTTAAGTGTCTCTTATATTGCAATAAGATGAATTTAGGGTCTTCCATTTATCCAAAAAAGGAAGCATAGTGTGGGTGACCATTTTACATCGGGACCGATTTCAAGGGATTCTTTGGGACAACATAAAGTGGTTTTCTATCAATGTGGGGGTCGTAGTCATACTAAGGATAACTATAAGAAATCAACAAGGAAATTCCATCATTGTGGGAAATCAATTAATCTTAAGGGTTTTTTTGGAAAAATGTCTCAAGGTAATAGATTTGGATCCCCTCTTAACAAAGGCTATCATACTCATTCTAACACATAAAAGGGTATTAGATGTCATTCTCATGCAAAGGGGGATACTCACATAGTGAAGAAAGATTGAGGTGGATCTGAGGTTGAATGTCTATATGTATTTAAGTATACACTAAAGGAATCTTAAGCGGGGCTAGAAAATATGATAGGTATGATTTTTATTTTATCTTTCATAGTCATGGCCTTATTTGATATATGTTCATCTCATTATTTTATATCGTCTAAGTTAATTGACATATTTTGATTCAGTTTTGAACTTTTGACATTCCTGGTGGATCTTTCCACTCCCTTTAGAATGAGAAAGAAGTAGAGTTTTAAATGTTCTGAGTTCCCAATTATGATCGTTGACTTTAAGGTCATGTGGTATTTCCTAGTTCTTGATCTTGATATCTTGGAACTCATAATTAGAAAGGATTGGATAGTTATTTTCGATCTGATGGTATTCTCTCGGCTCGCTTGTTGGACGTCTCCCCCACCCTGGCGTCCCTCGGTCCAGCAGTCTATGAAGGAGTTCTCCATGCTCTTTCTCCCCCTTGGCGTGGTTCATTCGAGGAGGTCCTTTGTGGGACACCTAGTGCTGCGATTTTCTCTTGATTCCCAGATGTTCGCATCCCGGATATGAAGGTTTCATGTGTCGATGGTGGTCTCTCCCCAGAGTTTCCTACCTCAGCATTGGTGGAGGCGAAATAGTGCTTAATGTGGACTCTTGTGGCTCGTTTCGGCTCAATGAAGCCCTCCTTATAAGTCTCAAAAAGTTTTGTTCTCTTTTGGGGCCTCCTCTCTGGTTTTCAGATCTCAGATATTCACAGGAAGTACTTATGCCTTGTTTTTTCTTTAAAAGATGATTTCTTACATGCGTGGTCTAAGGCCCCACGTGTATTTGGTTGTTGGAGTTTTAGTCTTTCACGGTGGTATTGGGATGTTCGTAGGAGTAAGGAGAATATGTTGGCTGTGGTCTGGATCCATCTCCCAGGCCTTCCTCTCCCATTTCAGAATGGAGGGTTTCTCAGGGCTGTTGGGGATGCCCTCAATGGCTTCTTGTGTTTTGATGCCAGAACTTTCAGTGGTGATGACATTCTGGGGGCTCGTATTTGTGTGGAATTGTATACCTCTCTCCCTACGCCAAGAAATATTTCTCTATGTGTTCAATATGGTCTCAAATGGAATCAAGAGATATTTTACCCAGTGTTCCCCAATTTTTTCCCTCATTTCCTTCTGCAAGGTCATTCCCTTCAGGTTTGTCGCAGACGTCAGCAAGCAGTTTGGAGTCAACTTCCTAAGTCTTCGTCCTTCAAGGCCAATTTGTTGGATCAGTCTTCTATTTCTTCTACATAGATCCTACAGAGGGATTCCTTGGATATAGGGGGTGTTCCAAATCAGTTTCCTTCCTCCCTTGTTCAGGGGTGGGAGCTGTCTTCAGGCCCTTCCCTTAAGGGTGATGTTGCTCTGTACTTGGCTTTAGTTCCTAGTTCTTTGAAAGGTGGTATTTTCTTTCTAGTGGATAAGTGTTTTGTTTCCCCCGGTCTCATTTCTTTTTCCCTAAAGAGTTTGTTCTTGGAGGTGTGTCTGTATAGGTCAATACCTTCTCCTTTAGGTCTTCTGGTTTTGGATCCCTTGTTCTCTAGGTCGCCTATGGTCTCCCTGGATGTTCCAATGGAGGTCTCTAATGCTGCTCATCCTATATGCAGTGTGCACCCCGAGTCCCTTCCCTAAGGGATTGGTTAGGATCTCCAATTGGTTATCAATCCAAGTTCCCCCTCAGCTTTGAAGGAACCTCCTTTATTTGGTTCCAAGCCCAACTATGTGTCAAAATATTCCCCTACAGGATATACATACCCGATTGGTGTGAGGATGTTTACCAGTGAGGGAGTTTGTACTCGTTTTCAAGAAAGGTAACTCAAGGAGAGATCCTTCTCCAATTTCCAACGGTTTGTTAGTTATGGGGACAAATCCAAAGCAATATCCTTCCAATTATTCATATACTTATATGGAATGCTCATGGACTCGATGCATGGGTGAAGACAGATTTCATTGCCTCTATAATAAGGGAACATAAGGTTGATATTGTGGCCATTATTGAACACAAGAAAAATCCTGTCAGGATCTAGGATTTTATGTGGAAGATCAAGATGCATGGATCCCTACATGATGCTCCAAATAATATTCATATTTGGATCTTTTGTAACAAGAATACTTCTATGGAAATGGTGCAAGCTGGGGACCAATTTATTACTACCAAGGTGACTTCAGGAGTCAGCTGCTTCTTCATGACTTGAGTTTATGGGATCTGTGACACTCTTCAAAGGACCAGACTTTGGAGTGATTTAAACGGATTTATCATAGGAAACTTCCCATGGTTTTTCAGAGGGGACTTCAATATTATTGCTTCCACAGAGGAAAGGAAAGGTCAGGGTCCTTTTCAGAGAAACTCCAGTAGAGAGTTTAATCATTTAATGGATGGGAAAGGCTTGTCTGATCTGGGACACTTAGGGGATGATTTTACCTAGTTTAAAATCCGAAGGGGGTCTCACCACTCGTGGAGCTGTCTGGATAGGTGTTTGGCCAACATGAAAGCCATTTTTATGTTCTCTACCTCAAAAGTGTGACACTTGGTCCGAGGTATCTCTGACCATTCCCCCCTTCTGCTTTTGATTTATTCTGGGAAGGACCATCAAGAGAGGTTCTTTTTTATCCAACAGTGGGTGACCAATCTAGGTTATCGGGAGCTGGTTCATGATATTTGGAATTCTCCGGGACAGGTTAACTTTTGGATTTCCCTCCATGATAAACTAAGACACCATAAGCTTCATCTCTTTTCGTGGGAAAAATATATCCCTTGGGTTGATAGTGAGATGGATGGAGCCCTTCGAACAGTTGAATGTCTTGAAGTGAGGTTAGAAGAAAATTGGGATGATCAATATTTTGAGAATATTTCTAACAGAAATGATTCTCTTGATGAATTTCTTCTGGATTAGGAGCAGCAGGCCAGGGAAGCCTCACGAATCAAATGGATCAGAGATAGGGATAAAAATGCTGCATTCTTTCATGCATGAATTAAAGAAATAAAGAGACCTACCAAGCCAAATATTTTTTTTGGAAGATGGTTCTTAAACTAATAATTGGGGTGTTGTGGGAGGTATGGCCCACTCTTATTTCAAGGATCTGCTGGATGGACCTAATGTTCGCATGCCCAATGGGTACCCCAGAAGAGACAATGGGTTCTTTGATGGTCTTCCAAAATGTGTCTCCACTCAGGAAAATTAGAGGCTGAGTTATTTACCGGATGGAAAAGAAATCTTCATAGCCATGATGAACCTCCATCCAGACAATGCTCTAGGACCTGATGGCTTCCCGTGATCCTTCTATAGAGGCTCATGGGAGGTGGTGAAGGCGAATATCATTGCAGGTATTCAATAATTTTTCAAGGGAGGTAACCTGCCGAGGGTTGCATGTGCTACCACCAAGGTCGTTATTTTTAAAAATTTAAGTCCCTCCTCAATCATGTAGTACAGACCGGTGATCATGTTCAATTTCCTGTATAAAGTCCTTGTGGGTGTGATTAATGATAGACTGCCCCCTTATCTCCCTCGGTGTATCTTCATGTAGCAGCATGGTTTTGTGAGGGGTCTTTCTATCCAAGGGGTCATTGACCTTGCTCATGAACTAATAAGGGATATTAACTTTAAAACCTGAGGATCAAATGTCTCTCTCAAGCGGGATATGAACAAAGAGTATGATCGTGTGGAGTGGGGATTCATCAATAACGTGTTGGATAGTATGGGATTTTCTCCCTAGAATATTTACCTTATTTTTAGATGTTTTATCTCTATGTGGATGGAGGTCTAATTTCTAGGAAAGTTCTGTGGTTTCTTTAAGGCCATTCGAGGCCTCCGTCAAGGTGATCCTTTGTATCCACGAATCTGTATCCTCACTTAGGAGGTCCTGAGTAGGCTCATTCTAAGAATCATCAATAATGGTGAAATTCTTGCATACTGAAGGAGCATGAGGGATACAACCATTTCCCATCATATGTTTGCAAACAATACACTTGTGTTTATTAATGCTAGAAAAAAAAATCTATTTTGTGGTTTGAACAAGCTTCTGGAAGAGTACTACTACTGGAGTGGTCAACTTATGAACACAGAGAAAAGTTTCTTTTTTATATCAAACAAATTCTCCCGAAGTCAGATTTATGATATTCAAATTAACCTTTCCATGCAAAGAGTATGTTTTCCCATGCACTACCTTACGGCTCCAATTTCCCCTATTACACTTCAGATTTCGGACTTTTAATTCCTTACCAACAATATTGTAGATCACATTCACAACTGAAAAATAGTTATTTATACTTTGGTAGTCGTATAGCTCTCATTAACAGTGTGCTTTTTTTCCACTCCAGTTCATGCTATTTCGGCAGTTATGGCTCCAAAGGTTGTTATCTCCAGCATTGAAAAACTTCTGGCCGATTTCATCTGGGATCCTCTTGTGAAAATGAAAAAACATTGGGCCTCTTGGAGTAAAGTGGCTTGGAATGCTAGGGAAGGTGGCATTAATATGTGTAGTTTGACTGACACTCTCAGTAGTATGCAGGCCAAACTATCTTGGGAAATTGTTGATTAGAGTACCCTATGGGAGAAAACTATGCATCATCTGTTTCACTGCTAGTCCTCGATGGAGGGAAGGGGTTCTTTTTTATGTCCTAATCTTTCAAAAATCATCTCTGAGCTTCACTGCCACTCGCAATGGATCATAGGGAGGGGTGAAATTTCCTTCTGGTATCATAACTAGGCGGGGATAGTGTTGGGTTTCCCTGGTTTCCCTACTCCTTCAATCTTCTTCTGGGAAGCCAGCTTGTACCTGTGCCTTATAAACATGGTTATGGATGAGGGGAAGAATGCCATTTTCAATCTCATCTCCCTTTCTCAGGACCATGACCGGTGTGTCTTTACTTGTTCCTCCTTAGGGGTTTTTTCTGCTAGGGACTTTTGACGTATTAGAAGCACCGCAAAAGGTCAGGATGACTGGAACGACCTTTTATGGAACAAAGCTATTCCCTTGAAATACAACTTTCTCTTATAGAGTATAAGGCATCAATCCATCCCTACTGATGATAATATTAAGCGCTGCGGAATATCATTTCCTTCTCGGTGCTCATGTTGCACAACCTCTAAGGAGGAAACAACTGATCACCTCTTCTTATTGGGAGATTGGGTAGTTTCCATCTGGTGTTTCTTTAGTGACTTTATAGGGTATCACGTTTCTTCTCTGGATTCCCTCCCATTCTTGGACAAATGGTTTCATGGAGTTGGATTTAGAGGACCCAAGAGGACGGCTCGTTCTCTGATTCTGTATGCTGGGTATTGCACGATTTGGAAATCTAGAAATAAGTCTACATTTGAGGGGACTCGCACTTCGGGTAAGTCTATAATCATCAGGATGAAATTTGTAACGCCCCGACTCCAGCTACCCAGAGTCGGTGCATTACTTCGTAACATTGGCATGATCACAAAAGATCAAGTCTCAAAAGAATGATTAGTTTAGTAGCCTTGGAAACACTAGATACATTCATAAGTCTTTCATTACATCAAAAAGTAAACAAACTACAATAACATGGTCTTCATAGCCCACACTCATATCCCTTTCTGACTACCCCTGCAGGTCATTCATAAAATACTTCTTTACATCCTGGAAAATATTAAAACATTGAAAGGGGTGAGCTCAGATGCTCAGTAAGGATAACAATATTGCGGAAGCTTTCATAAATAAACATAAACTTTTAAGGCAATGTATAACTAAAACAAAATCCTTTTAAACTTGAACATCAACATAATATGGCAAAAGTAAAATGAGATAATGCCATTTACTTCTTCACATGGATATTCTACTGGTCGAATAATCAGATACAATATCAATAACCACTTTCATAATGATGAAATGCATAATGCTAGACATTCTGAAACATTTTGTCAAGGCCTCGGCCAAGATGTCTAAAATGATTAAGGCCTCGGCCAAAATCACAAATCAAATGGGGAAAGGGCCTCGAAAAATTCCACGTCTATTTGTCTCATGAGACCTACCGACGCATCGAGGAGCTATAGCGGGCTCCACCCGTCACTTATTAATTCCAATGCATTCCTCATATGAATAGGTTTAAACATATCATAAACCATAACATAATCGTATCACATAAAACATGCATAAAGGAAACATAACATTTCCACATTTCAATCACAAGATATCAATACAGCACATTGATATAATAAAAACGCTTTCAAAACCATTTTCAATACCAAAATAAAAGAAAGTTAAAACTTTGTATTTATTTTTCATTAAAAAAAATGATGGCTTGTAGAGGAAGCAGAAACTCAAATAATGGTCACGGCGGCGGAGAAGTTGTTGTCGCCTCATAAGTACGAAAAGAAAAAACATTCCCTTTTTGTCGTTTAGTAAAACTCTTCATATAAAAAAGATTCCTTTTGAATAAACGTAAAAGTCAAAGGGGTTTATACACCGTATAAAAGAAAGTTGTGTATAAAACCAAATATGCCTCAATGAAAGGAGATTGAGACGAAGTCCTTAAAAAGATCATTTTTAAAATAAAATAGATCTATTATGTGTATTCACTATAGGTACACATAAAGAAAGTAAAAATACAAAATAGGACATAATAACATCATGACAAAATTTGAAAGTAGGAGATTAACCCAAAGAATGGAAGTTGGGTTAAGAAGTTCCCTTACCTTGCATCTTGTCCTGACTCGACCGTTCTTTAACCTACTGAATAATAAACTAGAGTTAATTTCTATTTACTTAAGAACATTTTTTATGTTAATTATTCCTTTTATATCCCTTATTACCATGTTATGAACATTATGTAATTATTTAAGTTTATAACGGTCATTTTGTCGATCTTAGGTACTTGAGTCAAAAATAAAATTCTTATAATTACAATTTGTTCATTTGGTGATATATCCATTATATCCAGAATTATGTTTATTATGTAGATATCATATATATCATATATATCCAGTATATACATGCATTTATAATATTACATAACATTTAGAGGTAAGAAATGAAATTCACCATTCATGGAGACGGTAAGCCGTACGTACGCATGAACGCTACTTTCATTTCTATTTCATATTTAATGGAATGAAATAATAATTATATAAAGGTATAATATAGTTCCAGTATAATATCATATATAATATCACTTACTCCTTCCTTTATACATCCCACATATGGCATCAACGATTCACATCACTTTGAGGGGGAGGTAGTCCGCACTACCTAAAATGAAATTATCGCGTTTACCCATAATGGAAATCATAAAGTATGCCATAAATGAGAAATACATAAGCATAAGGAAAACATAAATATAATATATATATCATATATGAAAATAGTTTCATAAAAATGGCCACCATTATAGGTGTTAAAAGAATTTGAACAATCATCACTTCGTGAGGCAGTATTTCGCCACCCACAGAAACAGTATGTTCTTTAACCATTAGAAGAAGGTGTGTGTAAGTGTAAACCAAATCCTTATCATAAAAACATCCTAGTATATTTTAGATACTGGTGTTGTTACAAAATAAAGGAATGAAAAGAGTTTAAGGGGTTGGAGAAGCAAAATAAAACAAAACAACATTAGAGAAGACATTACCTAAAAAATCGGGTAACTCTTTTTGATTTGAGACAAAGGCTTCCTTGGGAAGAATTATGCCCAAAGTGAGGATTCTAGGAGTAAGTTAGGGATTTTGGGAGAGTATTTGGGCAGAGGTTGGCCGATCCAAATGTCTTGAAGGTGTGAATAAGGTGGGAGTGGTGGGGGCCTTTTATAAGTGGAGAGGAGGGGCACATTTGGAAAGTAATGAAATGTTATTCTATTATACAATGCTTTTCGGATTCTAAAGGTCCCACACTTGTATCATTCGAGGCTAAGGTGATAAGGGTTCGAAATATCCTCATCCAATAGGCTTTGGACAAGTGTAAGCCTTGGATTTTACATTATCTTCTCATTTTATTTAAATTGTTAAATAATGAGGTCATCGCTGCATCATCATGATGTCATAAATAATTTAATTTATTTAATGTCTAAAAATTATAAAAAAATACTATGATGTAGGAAATCATTTTAGCTTTCCAATGACTATTTATAATCAAAAATATGACTTGTATAACCCCATGTAAATTTTTTTTTAGTAAAACATTTCATGTTTGTGTCATTTTTTACTTTAACATTAAATAAAAGGTATTTATGTCATTTTCCAACTAAAGTGGCTCCATGGGGTCCCCAAGTTGACCCATGGATTGTCTTGGTCGCCCATGGCACATACAATGAGGGTAGGACATGTGTCAAGCTCATCTCATATTATTAAAACATTATTTTTACCTTAAACTACACTAATTACCTCTAATTGCGATTAAGAACTTAAAAGTTACTATTCACCAAAAAATTATTTTAATCACATTGAACCACATTTTACTTCTTAATGACAACCATGTATGTCGGATTTTTGAAAATCAAATCACAGAAGTGGTAATATTTCATTTAAACTAAAAATCAGTTATTTAACTACCACTTAGTGGTTTCACTATTCATCAAAATTTGAAGTTTTTCAGAACAATGCCAAAATTTCACCCTAAGCTATAATTGATATTCCGAATTCAAAAATGATGTCTATTTTAAAAAATTCCAAACATATAAGTTGAATTAATTAATTTTATAATTAATTCCCGCTGTCACAACAAATAGCATGTTTTTAAGAAACAATTTATATCAAAAGATTGGCAATTGTTTATGTCCAATTTCAAAGTGAAATTAATTCTAATGACCACCATTGGATGAAATGGTAAAAATATATTCTAATTATAATTTAAAACCACTCAATAGTATAAATTATCACTATAAATTATTTTGATTAAAAAAGTTTTTTTAAGTATTTTTCACTATTCATAAAAATTTTGAAGTTCTCAGAAAATTACAAAAAATTCAACATAGGGTAATTTCAATATTAGGAATACAAAAACGAAGTCCATTTTGAAATATAAAATTTCTATAAATTTAAAAAGTGGTTATTACTATTCATAACGGCTACTTTGATTAGTTGCAGTGTGTTAGAACTCGATGTTACGTACAATGCAAGCTATTACATTATTGAATGAGAAGCGTATAATGAAAGCTCGGGGTGTTACATTCTCCCCTCCTTCAATAAATTGCGTCCTCGCAATTTGAAATTTTTCTTTGTAAATAAAAGGTTGAAAAGAGAAAATACCTTTGTGGAAAACCCACATCGGAAATAAGATTAATAAAATTTAGCCTTAATAAGAGGGAAAGGGAAATGAAAAAGTCACCACCCAATTATGATCTCGATTAGGAGAACATTGGTGGCAATTAAAGACATATAATTGGAGGAAAACGTAAATATTTGTAGGGAGTGATTGAGGTCATCAATCACAATCAACTGTCAAATTGAGGACCTCAAAGTCTTCAATCTATGTTGATTTAAAATATCATCAGTTCAACAAGACATAAGGTATTAGGATAACACATTTTTTGTTGTAATATCCCTTTACTAAAGTTTAAGAATTAATTTATTCATTGAATAAGAGATAGGTATATATATATATTTATGCTTGACAATTAGAGTTTCAACCTTCAACTCATCTTTCACTCAAAAAGATAATAGAACTCAAAAATATTATACTTATCCTAATTGTATAAGGTTCCAAATGTTAAAACATACTATTTACATTAGTAAAATTATTTTGTAATAACCAGGGACTTCCTGTAGGCTAGTGGTAGGAAATAATGGCATGTCGCACTATGATTGTGGGTTCGATTCCTACAACTTTGTCCGACGCAACGGGTTTTGCCCCACCCTGCAGGTTGTCCTTTTCCTAAAACTATAGTATTATAATATTCCAAAAATAATCTTCATAAATGTTTTAACCTTAAACAATACTATCCAAAGACCAACTTAATCCATTCCAACCTTTATAGTTATCCAAAATACCTTTGTCCAGACTTTCTCTAAAAGGTCTCTTAATTCTAAAACCAATTTATCAGATTTCCCAAACAAATTAAAGTTTCTCTTTTTGTCACATACTAAAAATATGATTACCTTCATCATATTAAAACCTTACTGAAATCAACAAGTACTGCAGTACAATCATTATATATATATATCACATTATTATAATAACCAGAATATAATCCATGAGTCCAAAAGCACCAATACAATAATTATTCTGCTTCAACTGTAGTAACAGCATAAGATTTTCCTTGATCCCTTGGCCTTTTCTGAGGTAAGTTTCCCTGACACTTAGGGAATTCATTTTCATAATGCCCCATTTCCCTACAATTGTAGCATTCAACATTGATAGCCTATTTCTTTCCCTTGCAATCACGAGCCTGGTGACCCTTTTCTCCACATTTATAACAAACTCTCATTCCTTTTAGACAAGTACCAGGGTGATTCTTCCCACAATTATCACATACTGGAAAATCCTTCTTTCCCTTTTTCCCTTTATCTGTCTCTTGTTCCACCGTTCTCTTCTTCTCTTTCTTTACTTTGTTGTCATAATACTTAGAGAATTCCTTTTCTGTCTTGATAGCACATGAGACAATATCTTCGTATGTTGAGAACGATTGTGATACTAAAGCTCGACGGAGAAATGGTTTTAACCCATCAAAGAAACGATCAATCTTACCTCTTGGGTTACGTATATAATCTGCAGCATACCTCGCTAACCTTGTGAAGTTGGCCTCATACTTTGCGACATTCTCATCCTCCTTTTGTTTCAGACTCAGAAATTTCCTTTCCATATCTGCTCTATGGTCATGAGGAAAGTATTTTTCTAAGAAAATCTCTTTGAACTCCCTCCATTCCATATTCGATACATCATCATCTTCCTTTGTATTTTGAATCAATGACCACCATTGATCGACATCTCCAGTGAGGCGGTAGACTGCCATGACAACCTTCTCCCTTTCACTACTCCCCAAGGCATGGAATATCTTCTCTAAGGATTTTATCCATTGCTCATCTACTAATGGATTTGTACCCCCATTAAATGTTGGCGGTTGTTGCCTCATGAAGCGGTCTAACATTGACCCTCCACGTTGCGGATCAGGGTGCTCCATACGAGTAAGGTTATTATTCATAACCTGAGTGAGTTGTCCCAGAATGGTAGTAAGTTGATCAGCACCAGTTGTTTCTCCAGATCCACAATAATTATCTTGAGCAGGAGGGCAATCCCTACACGGAGTGCGTGCATTAATACGGTTTCCATTCCTTCCACTAGGTTCCATTTCTAAACAATGTCATAAAATAGATTAGTTTATGAATTAAAATACATAATTCCATATTTGTAAAAAACTTTACATAAATTGAACTATTTATGGATATAATCCATAATCATAAAAAGGTTTTCTTTGAGGAAGTATATACTCATAACCGTTCATAGTGGTTTGTAAAGAAAACGAGAATTATCCTAAGCATATCCCCCGGGAGTGTCGTAACCAAGAGTGCAGCAAGGCCCGTTGTCGTGCACCAGTTCCCGTTTGAGTCTAGCTCAAATTGGTGTTTTCGGGTTTTACCCCTAGGTACATCTGTGCCAGAGCCTCCTCTACCTGCTCGTCTCCAGACAGGGATGTATTGCTCGGAAAACTCACAACATCTCTACAATACCAAAATTCTAGGAAGTTCTTCTATACTAATCCTCAAAGTCTATCTTTGGGCTATGTGCTCTAATCAGAGTTTATCTAAATCTAGCTTCCAAGGTTAGTACTAAACTGCCTCTGATAACAACTGTAACGCCCCGACCCTAGCTACCCAGAGTCGGTGCACTACTTTGTAACATTGGCATGATCACAAAAGATCAAGTCTCGAAAGACCGATTAGTTTAGTAGCCTTGGAAACACTAGATACATTCATAAGTCTTTAATTACATCAAAAAGTAAACAAACTACAATAACATGGTCTTCATAGTCCACACTCATATCCCTTTCTGACTACCCCTGCAGGTCATTCATAAAATACTTCTTCACATCCTGGAAAATATTAAAACAATGAAAGGGGTGAGCTCAGATGCTCAATAAGGATAACAATATTGCGAAAGCTTTCATAAATAAACATAAACATTTAAGGCAATGTATAACTAAAACAAAATCCTTTTAAACTTGAACATCAACATAATATGGCAAAAGTAAAATGAGATAATGCCATTTACTTCTTCACATGGATATTCTACTGGTCGAATAATCACATGCAATATCAATAACCACTTTCATAATGATGGAATGCATAATTCCAGACATTCTGAAACATTTTGTCAAGGCCTCGGCCAAGATGTCTAAAATGATTAAGGCCTCGGCCAAAATCACAAATCAAATGGGGAAAGGGCCTCGGAAAATTCCATGTCTAGTTGTCTCATGAGACCTACCGACGAATCGAGGAGCTATAGCGGGCTCCACCCGTCACTTATTAATTCCAATGCATTCCTCATATGAATAGGTTTAAACATATCATAAACCATAACATAATCGTATCACATAAAACATGCATAAAGGAAACATAATATTTCCACATTTCAATCACAAGATATCAATAAAACACATTGATATAATAAAAACACTTTCAAAACCATTTTCAATACCAAAATAAAATAAAGTTAAAACTTTGTATTTATTTTTCATTAAAAAAAATGATGGCTTGTAGAGGAAGCCGAAACTCAAATAATGGTCACGGCGGTGGAGAAGTCGTTGTCGCTGCATAAGTACAGAAAAAAAACATTCCCTTTTTGTCGTTTAGTAAAAAGCTTCGTATAAAAAAGATTCCTTTTGAATAAACGTAAAATTCAAAAGGGTTTATACACCGTATAAAAGAAAATTGTGTATAAAACCAAATATGCCTCAATGAAAGGAGATTGAGACGAAGTCCTTAAAAAGATCATTTTTAAAATAAAATAGATCTATTATGTGTATTCACTATAGGTACACATAAAGAAAGTAAAAATACAAAATAGGACATAATAACATCATGACATAATTTGAAAGTAGGAGATTAACCCAAAGAATGGAAGTTGGGTTAAGAAGTTCCCTTACCTTGCGTCTTGTCCTGACTCGACCGTTCTTTAACCTCCTGAATAATAAACTAGAGTTAATTTCTATTTACTTAAGAACCTTTTTTATGTTCATTATTCCTTTTATATCCCTTATTACCATGTTATGAACATTATTTAATTATTTAAGTTTATAACGGTCATTTTGTCGATCTTAGGTACTTGAGTCAAAAATAAAATTCTTATAATTACAAGTTGTTCATTTGGTAATATATCCATTATGTCAAGAATTAGGTTCATGATGTACATATCATATATATCATATATATCCAGTATATACATGCATTTATAATATTACATAACATTTAGAGGTAAGAAATGAAATTCACCGTTCATGGAGACAGTAAGCCGTACGTACGCATGAACGCTACTTTCATTTCTATTTCGTATTTAATGGAATGAAATAATAATTATATAAAGGTATAATATAGTTCCAGTATAATATCATATATAATATCATTTACTCCATCCTTTATACATCTCACATATGGCATTAACGATTCACATCACTTTGAGGGGGCGGTAGTCCGCACTTCCTAAAATGAAATTATCGCATTTACCCATAATGGAAATCATAAAGTATTCCATAAATGAGAAATACAGAAGCATAAGGAAAACATAAACATAATATATATATCATATATGAAAATAGTGTCATCAAAATGGCCACCATTATAGGTGTTAAAAGAATTTGAACAATCATCGTTTCGTGAGGCAGTATTTCGCCACCCACAGAAACAGTATGTTCTTTAACCATTAGACGAAGGTGTGTGTAAGTGTAAACCAAATAGTTATCATAACAATTTCCTAGTATATTTTAGATACTGGTGTTGTTACAAAAGAAAGGAATGAAAAGAGTTTAATGGGTTGGAAAAGCAAAATAAAACAAAACAACATTAGAGAAGACATTACCTAAAAAATTGGGAAACTCTTTTTGATTTGAGACAAAGGCTTCCTTGGGAAGCATTATGCCCAAAGTGAGGCTTCTAAGAGTAAGTTAGGGATGTTGGGAGAGTATTTGGGCAGAGGTTTTCTGAGACAAATGGCTTGAAGGTGTGAATAAGGTGGGAGTGGTGGGGGCATTTTATAAGTGGAGAGGAGGGGCACTTTTGGAAAGTAATGAAATTTTATTCTATTATACAATGCTTTTCGGATTCTAAAGGTCCCACACTTGTATAATACGAGGATAAGGTGATACGGGTTCGAAATATCCTCATCCAATAGGCTTTGGACAAGTGTAATCCTTGGATTTTACATTATCTTCTCATTTTATTTAAATCGTTAAATAATGAGGTCATTGCTGCATCATCATGATGTCATAAATAATTTAATTTATTTAATGTCTAAAAATTATAAAAAAATACTATGATGTAGGAAATATTTTTAGATTTCCAATGAATATTTATAATCAAAAATATGACTTGTATAACCCCATGTAAAAATTGTTTTAGTAAAACATTTCACGTTTGTGTCATTTTTTACTTCAACATTAAATAAAAGGTATTTATGTCATTTTCCAACTAAAGTGGCTCCATGGGTTCCCCAAGTTGACCCATGGAGTTTCTTGGTCGTCCATGACACATCCAATGAGGGTAGGACATTTTTCAAGCTCATCTCATATTATTAAAACATTAGTTTTACCTTAAACTACACTAATTACCTTTAATCGCGATTAAGAACTTAAAAGTTACTATTCACCAAAAAATTATTTTAATCTCATCGAACCACATTTTACTTATTAATGACAACCATGTATGTCGGATTTTTGAAAATAAAATCACAGAAGTGGTAATATTTCATTTAAACGAAAAATCAGTTATTTAACTACCACTTAGTGGTTTCACTATTCATCAAAAATTGAAGTTTTTCAGAACAATGCCAAAATTTCACCCTAAGCTATAATTGATATTCCTAATTCAAAAATGATGTCTATTTTAAAAAATTCCAAACATATAAGTTTCATTAATTAATTTTATAATTAATTCCCGCTGTCACAACAAATAGCGTGTTTTTAAGAAACAATTTATATCAAAAGATTGGCAATTGTTTATGTCCAATTTCAAAGTGAAATTAATTCTAATGACCACCATTGGATAAAATGGTAAAAATATATTCTAATTATACTTTAAAACCACTCAATAGTATAACTTATCACTATAAATTATTTTGATTAAAAAAGTTGTTTTAAGTATTTTTCACTATTCATAAAAATTTTGAAGTTCTCAGAAAATTACAAAAAATTCAACATAGGCTAATTTCAATATTAGGAATACAAAAATGAAGTCCATTTTGAAATATAAAATTTCTATAAATTTAAAAAGTGGTTATTACTATTCATAACGGCTACTTTGATTAGTTGCAGTGTGTTAGAACTCGATGTTGCGTACAATGCAAGCTATTACATTATTGAATGAGAAGCGTATCATGGAAGCTCGGGGTGTTAAAAAATTCATCCTTACTGATATGGTCTATCTTCACAGTAATTGGCAGGGCACACCCTCCTTCATCTGGTTGGTTTCCAGTCCTCATGGAGCCCAGCTGAGTGTGAATACCAACAGAGGTATTTGGGTTTGCTGGACTCCCCCCTCTGAGTCCTTAAACTCAACATTGATGGGTCATGTTCCATGGGTGTCCTGCGTGGGGGTGGGGTGGTTCGAGACTCATGGGGTTCAGTACTTCTGGTCTTATCCTCCCGATTAGGCAATGGCTCCTCTCTCTAGGCTGAAGCTAAGGCCATGGTCACAAGGATTACCTTTTGTCATCAGAAGGGTCTTGATATTTTTTAGGTTGAAACATATTCTAAAATTATCCATGATGTCCTGAATGATATATTATCTTCTCCTTGGTCCATTATATACATTATCATTAAATGAAAAGATATGCTTGATAATGGAACCGAAATCAGTCACTCCTAGTATGAGGGTAACCAAGTGGCAGATCACCATGCTTCTATGGATGTCCTTGGTCCTGACCCGATTTTTTTGCATGATCTTTCTACCTTGATGCCAGAAGGGGTCAATTTGATCAGAGGGGATGCCCTTGGTTTTCACTATTTCAAACCTCCTTAGGCTACTTGTTTCACATGTTTGTATGTTTTTTTGTTTGTTTGGTCTGTTTTTCTTCATAATAAAAAAGTAACTTTGATGACTTTGATCATCATAGGGTTTAGTTTTTATCTCCCTATGGGGTTACTCACATTTTTTAGGGTGAGTGGGATCCTATATCTTATAGACTAGGACCTGTCAATATAGAGGCTGGAATGATCTCATACCAGTTGTCAAAGATGTTTCATAACATCATTGAATTTCATTCAGGTGGCACACTTTCTTATAAGGTGGATGATTACCTTGGCATTTTTTCATGATGATTTTTCTAGGTTACCACACTAGAGAGAGTTCTATTTTTCTATAGACTTATTTATAGGGACAGGTCTCGTCTCTTTGACATCTTATTATATGAAACCAATTGAGTTAAAGAAGGTTAATACTTAGCTAAAGGTTCTTAGGGACAAAGTATTTTTTTGTTCAATAATGTGACCATGGACCTCACCGGTTCTCTTCACAAATAATGAAGACATAATCCTCCAGATTTTCATTTTTTACCAAAATCTAAATCAAGTGACTATTAAAAAGAAGTATTTTATACCTATGATTCATTATTTATTTGAGAAAGTCAAATAAGACTTATGGTTTTTTAATATTGAGAAACATTAGAGGTACCATCAGTTAAGGGTCTTAAAGAAGGATATTCCATAAACAACATTCAGAAGCTGGTATAGTTATTGTGAGTATTTGGTTATTCCATTTGGACTTAAAAACACTTCTATAGTGTTAATGGGATTAATGAATCATATATTTCATCATTTATTAGAATATTTCATTGTATTTTTTTATGGATGATATTTTTTTTATTTCAATTCAAAGGAAGAACATAGGTATCATCTGGATATTGTTCTTAGAAAATTGAAAGAACATAATCTATATATAAAGCTGTCTAAATGTGGTTTCTAGATTCAAGAATTGAAATTCCCAGGCCATATTGTATCTGAGAGGGGAATCTTAGTGAATCCTAAAAATATCCAAGTAATGGTGTATTAGGAGCCACCTAAAAATATTCTTGATATTCATAGCTTATTGGGATTGGATAGTTATTACATGTGGTTTATTCCAAAATTTTCCAAACTTTTATATCCTATAATATATTTGACCCATAATTGTGATATGTTTGAATGGAATGGTAAATCTCAAATATAGTTTGAGGAACTAAAGGTTAAGTTGACATCAAATAATGTTCTAATTCTTCTAGAGATGGTTTTAAGTTATGATGTTTATTATGTTGCCTTAGTTATGGTATTTGGGTGTTTCTTGATGTAGATAAAGAATGTGGTGTCCTATTACTCTCTAAAATTATTCCTTGAAGAAATGAACTATCTTTACCATGACCATGAATTGAAAGTTTTGATATATTCTCTTAAAATTTGGAACCACTATCTCTTTAGGGAATTTTTTATGGTATACCTAGATCATAAAATTATTAAGTGTATTTATACTTATAGGCATCTAAACATTTGACCAATATATTGTGTTGAGTGTCTTTATAAATTTGATTTTGGATATTTCATACCCACATAGAAAAAGGAATGTGGTTTCCAACACATTGAGTAGGATGTTACTGAGTTAAGACTTGAAAGAATCAGTGTAGGAGTGTTCTCTAATTCGTCTATTTTCTAAGATGATATTAGAAGCAGTATAGGATAATGGGAATGAGGTCATAGCTCATGTGAAAGTTGTTTCATATTTTGATGATCAGATTCATCTTGGGGGAGAAAAATACATCGACTATCAGTTTTTAAGAAAAATCCAAAATGGTGGGGAGATGTTAGGTGTTTGGTATTGGTCTCTCAATGGTATTTTGTACAACTGAGAAAGATTTTTATTTATTGTATCTCTAATTTAAATGTTAATAAATAGTGTACATCAATCTAGTTTTCCTTTACACCCTGTGGCTACTATGATGTATCATGATTTTAGTTTTCAGAACTAGTGTTCAGGGATGTGGCTGTTGATTACAAACTTCATGTTATGAATCCTTACTTTCCAAAAGATTAAGGTGGGTCACAAGATACTTACCAGTTTTTTGAATCCTTTTCCCATTCTAGTGTGGAAGTGGAATGAGATATCCATGAACTTCATTGATGGTTTACCATGGAATCCTTATGGGAAGTATGTGATTCGGGTGATCATTGATCAACCTATAAAATCAGATCATCTCTTTATATTATATAGATGACTAATGTTGAAGAGCTTAGGGATATGTATTTATAAAATATTGTGTATCTCCATATAGTTCCTTCTGGAATTTTTTATAAAAGGGATCCACAGTTTGGGTCCTAGTTTTGGAAGGATATGTAAGAGGATACAGGTACCCAATTGATGTTATTAATGAAGTATGACCATTATATGGATGGGAATAATGAGTGATAAAATTAAATACTTAAGGAAATGATTCAAACATGCATTATTGATTTAGATAGTTCTTAGTAAACGAATCATTATTTTTTTAATTAACCTATAATAATTGTTATCAGGATTCAATTAAAATGTATCCTTTCAAAGCCTTTTATGGGAGGCCATGTATAACTCCTTTATAATGGGTAAAATTGGGAGAATATTATTTAATTTGACTTAGACTTGTCTAAGAGATTATATAGAAGGTTCGATTTATCCAAAATAGGTTAGAAATATCTTAAAGTCATCAAAAATCTAATGAGGGCCATCGTCGTCACCCATTGGATTTTGAAGTAGGTGATCATGTTTTTCTTAGGGTTTCACCTTATTTGGGTCATCAAATTATTGGTAGGTAGTGTAAATAGGAACCATTGTTTATTGTACCCTTCAATATAATAAAAAAACTTGGAAAGGTGGCTTATCAGTTGAGCTATATATCTCACTTGATGTTGATTCATGATGTGTTTTGTAATGACCCGTACTATTATAAATAATATTTCCCCTTTTGGGATTAATTAAATGTATAATTAAGTAATATAGAAATCGAAAACATGTTCATATCTTATGTTTTGTTTTATACAATTGGATTTAAAATACCATTAAGTATATTTACCATTGATAATATAGTCATTGAACAATGATCCCATGATTAGTATAAATATGGGGTTTTAACAAATCAAATTGACAGAGACTAAGGAAGCGATGACCTCAACCAGTAGGATCGTACCCTATGAAGATCATTTATCAGAGATCTTGAGGGATATATAATCCTTGGGATTTAACCTTGACCAATCCCAAGCTGAGATCCAGTAACATAAGCATGATCAAAACTATTTTTGGGAGAATTTCAAGATCATAGATATCATGGCCCAAACCAAGTTTATCGAACTATCCCATGAAAGTCCAACCATCATGCACCTTACCCTTAGGGTTTTTTCTAGTGTATTAAATGTATATGTATCAATACCCTAGTAATATGAGTATATACATTATTTTTTATAGAATAATGAATATATTTTCATCCTATAATTGTTACTTTATAAATGTTTTTTATTTTGATACTATAGAACATGAATAGTATTTTTTTTATAATGTTAAAATTCAATTAAGAACTTTATTTTGATGAATTAATATATTTTTTAAATAATTAATATTCCAATAAAATATTATTATTAAATTTTTTTATTAAATATAAATGATCATATAATTTTTATGAAGTCAAATGTAATTTTTATATGGGTTTGAAAACTATTATTATCAAAATACCCATCATTTCATAATAAATGTAGATTTTATATATAAAGTGAAAAATTAAATATTTAGAAAATTACTTAGATAATATGAATATAATTTTTTGAATCAGAACATTGAAATTATCCAATAGTAATGGTTTTATAATTTTATAAGATAGATGAAATTTTGGGTAAAAAATAAATATCAGATAAATATAATTTATTTATTATAACATTATAATGAACCAAAAGTGAAGTAATAAATACTGTAAAAGTCATAAAAGACAAAATATTTGTTATAACTTTAAAATAATGTTATTTTAAGTTTATTTTATTTATTTTATAAATCAATTATGAATCATTCAAAATAATTAATATATTTTAAGGTTTTAAAATATTTTCTTCAAGAGTTTGGCTCACCTACAAATAAAAAAGGTCATTATTTTGTTATGTTATACCCTTTTACATATAAAATAATGAGAACCTATCCCATTTTTTAGAAACCATGGGAAAAAACCATGGTATGTTTTTTGGTTTTGGTTATTTTATTATATTGAGTCAAAAACCTAAATAATAAAAAAATCCATCTCTTTTCCTATATAAACCCACCAAAGATCCCATTTATCTTCCTTAAAACTCCTTTTAGAACTTCCATACTCTACGCCCACCCACTATCTATATTCCTCCCAAGCTTTCCCAAACTCTCAAAAATCCCCTCTGATGAATTTAGAGTCACACACTCGAGTAAGGGATTTCTCTCTTCACATTTACATTCAAGTACACATTTTATGTTATATCTCTTAAATTCCTATTTATTGTGTTGGAATACAATATTAAATATTACCCTTACTTTAAATTGAATTTTTAAATTATGATATCCCTCTTTCACTCTCATTAAGACTCCCATTACACTTTATGTTCACCTATTACCATGCGAAAATATAGTTAGGATTCATTTCTTTATTCACATTTCTTAATTACCTTATGCCTTCTATTACCAAATATATAATGTTTGGATATATTCTTCCATGTACCTATTACTTCCCATTTTATTTATATGTGATTATAGACTATTTTTTCTCCCATCAACAATTTTTTATAAAGCTTTATGTGATGTTGTTATGCTACTGAAATTTCACCGCAATTTTCCAAGCCAAAAAATTGAGTAGTCAATACCATACCCATTTCCTATCAAGGGTGTTCAACATTATGAACATATAATTTTTTATTTGGGAATTACATGTATTTATTCTATACTGTTTTATCATGGAATAAATTATGATGATGAATAAATCTATGTTGTATAATCTATGTGGAACACTTTGGCATGATAATGAAAGAAATGTGACGAGTGCGCCCATAATTATATAGTGCTCCAATGCATTGGGTAATGTTTAGTATCATGATACGTCATTTTGGGATAGAGAGTGAACCTTATTTATTTATGGGACTTTTTCCACCATGATGTCTTGGTGGTTCAGCCTTGACCTATTTTTATGATGTAGTGTTTTAAGTTGCCGCATTTCCCATTTTTCCTTTACGATTATCATGCTATATCATTCCTTATTATTCATGTTCCTTTTATTCCCCCATTGATATTAATATTTTATAACATGTGTTATCTTCTTCATGTTCTTCCTTTTTTATTCACTTACTAGGATTTATAGCTCACCCCTTTCGTATGTATATCCCGAGGTTATCCCATGTAGTTTTCTATGCGAACATGTATAGGTGGTTTTCAATAAAGACGATGAATTCTTTATATTAAGTTGTTATGTAGTGTACCAAATTCGCCAAGACCCAAGAATTATAGATCTTATATGTTTTATTAAGTGTAATCTTATGTATTAAATCATGTATTAATGTGTAATAAATAACATGGTTTTTATAGTTTATATCAAAGGTAATGTTTAGTTATTTTTATGGATTAGGATGACAAAACTCTAGAGAAAGACTTAGGGATGAAAATAAGTATAAGAAAACATTCCTAAATTTTTCTAAGTATAGAGTAAGTGGTTTATTAAGAAAATGCATCCCTGTCTGTATACTACAAGTGGATGTGGTTCTGGTATAGATGTACCTAGGGGTAACAATGCTAATAAGGTGTCCTGAGCCCGACTTAAGGTTACCTGGTACACCAAAAAGAATCTTATTATGCACATGGTTTAACAGTCCCAGGGGATATGATTTAGTAAATTCATAATCTCATTATGAATCATTTTTATGGGAATAAAAAAAATCCCATAAAAATATATGTTGGGAAAAAGATCATGGATAACCTAGATTAAAGCCTAGAAATTCATAAGTGAAGAATTAAATTTAATTTAAGAATTATCCCTTTAATTTAAATAGATTACCCTTTATGTTTTTATAGTATAAAAATAATAATCTCTAATTTTCCTTTTATTCTATCCAATAGCTGGAAATATGAGGAATTAGGTAAAATATCAATGTAATAAGCAATGTGATGACTTCCCTAATGAGATGCCCAAACCGATGGGAGAAATAATCATGAACTTTATGATGATAGTCTCTTATTTTAATTAGGTTGTGAATAAAAACCTAGATCATAAGGAGCTTCCAAATCACCCTAATAGAGAACAACCGACAATCGATACCTTTATGTGAAAAAGTACCCCGACTTTCAATGGATCTTCTCATCACTTAATTGTGGAAAAATAGATCAAATCCATTAAGAAGATCTTATACATCATTTAATGTTCCAAAAAAGATAAGGTCCTACTGGAAGTTTATCGTATAGAGGGAGAACATAATCATTTGTGGATAATGATCAAGAATATGAATTCATAGGAAGAGATCGAAGTGATGGAGTGAAATGAATTCCAAAAAAAATGATACATGTTTTCCTCACACTCTTTGACTAAAAATGGAAATGGATTTCCTCTCACTCAAGAAAAAAGATGATGAATCTATCATGGAATATAAGGAAAACATCACAATAATTAAATGATATGCCTTTGGATTTTTTGTTAATACTAAATGTAATATTGAACTCTTCTTTGGTGGTCTAAATACTAGTATATGACAATCCCTTGTGATCCATGACGTTGATAGTTATAAAGAAATTGTCTGAAGCTTCCTCAAAGTTGATATGAAGATCAAAAAACATCAAGGGTATCATGAGGATAATAAGTGAAAAGTGGTGTTTAATTCTAGTGGTCTAATGGATAAATCTTATGGTGCCAAGAAATTTCAAAATCCCACTTGTCAATGGTGTTGAAATAATCACCCTATAAATTTCCTAAATGGAACATGGAAATTCTTTAGGTGTGGAAGATAAGGGAACCTAGCTAATAATTGTCGACATGAGAAACCCACTAATGTGATGGAGTAAAGGAATTCTCTAGCAAACTCTCAACGCATTGTTTAATTCTTCCACTAGAAGGAACTAGGGAACTTCAAAAACCAGTCTTATAAGCCAAGGGTTTTTTGAGACAACCAATAGCCTCTAAGGTAGTAAGGGTGAGCTTTCTCCATCACAACTGCTAAAAAGGATACTGAAAATGAAGTGGTGATAGGTACTCTTGTTATTCATTCAATAATAGAGAATTTACCTTTTGATTCTAGTTCTATGCATTCCTTAATATCATGAATGTTTAGTAGAACTATTCAAACACTACCAAAAATCATGGAAGCATAGTTGTTAGTTTAAATGGAAAATGGGGAAATTATTTCATCCCAAGCATATAACTCATACCAAATCATATTTTTTGGACTAAAATTCCCAAAAAACCTTTTCATACTCCATTTTTTGGAATTTTATACAATTCTTGGTGTGAATTCGATTTCTGTATATAGAACCAAGATAAATTTTCATGATAAGAAAATCACTCTCCATATTGTTAATTAACCCCCGATTCTGTACAAGTGTCAGGAGGAGGATGAATCTTATTTCACACCAAAATATCAATCATAGATATTATTTCCCAATGAGAAAGAATATCTAGAACAAACTATTGATTAAAAGGAAAGAAACATCCTTAAATACATTCCTATTATGAGGTAATAAATTGATGTGCTTCCGGAGGAAATGTTTGGTCTTCCTCCAAGCTGAGAGGTTTATTTTTCGATCGAGATTATACCTAGGGTGTTTCCATTATCCATGACTCTATATAAAATGGATGTTATGGAACTTGAGGAGATGAAAAAACAACTATAGGAAAATATAGATAAAGGGTTTATACACCTAAGTACTTCACCTTAGGGTGGACCAGTCCTCTTCTTCAAGAAGAAGGATGGGTTAGTGCACCTTTTCATCAACTATCATGATCTCAAAAAGATCATCATAAAGAACAAGTATCCTCCACCATGGATTTATGACTTGTTCAATCAGCTATGTAGAGAAAAATACATATCCAATGTGGATATATGGTCAGGATATTACCAAGTTAGGGTGAAAAAAGAGGATATCCCTAAGACTTCTTTTCATACAAGGTACAAGCAGTATGGGTTCATAGTGATTCCATTTGGACTCATTAATACTCCAGAAAAAATCATGGACTTGATGAATATAGTATTTAGAGATTACCTAGAAAAATTTGTGGTAGTCTCTATGGATGATATTCTAATATAATTTAAAACCAAGGAGGGTTATGAAGATTATCTCAGCACTATGATAAAGAACTTGCTAAAGGATAAGCCTTATGCTAAGTATAAAAAATGTGAGCTCTGGTAAAAGGAAGTATCATTCTTTGGGAATATAGTCATAGATAATGGGATTTTTGTGGACCCTTCAAAGATATAATAATTTAAGGGATGATCGAGGTCAATATCTATGATAGATATCTATAGTTTCCTTAGGTTAGTTGGGTATTATTGTTTATTTGTGAGAAAAATCTCATTATTATCAAACCCCCAAACTAAGTTAACTTGGAAGGGATTCAAGTTTTCTTGGATTGATGAATGTGATGAGAGCTTCAAGGAGTTGAAGACAAGGCTTTTCATTACCCCTGTACTCACACTTCCCACAAGTAGAGAAATTTTTGTGGTATTCATAAATGATTCTAAGAAGGAATTGGTTTGTGTGTTGATGAAAAATGACAAAGTTGTATCCTAAACTTCAAGAAAGATTAAAGTTCATGAATAGAACTACCCAATGCATGATTTGGAGTTGTAACCAGTGATATTTTCTTTGAAAAAATGGAATCATTATCTCTTCGTGGAGAAGTGTAAAATATATACAAAACGCAAAATCCTCAATTATATATTCACATAGAAAGATCAGAATTTTCACCAATGAAAATGGTATGAACTGATCAAAGACTATGACTTATCAATCCACTACCATCTTGGGAAATCGAATAAAGTAGAAGATTCTCCAAGTAGAAAGGATCCAGCAATTCTATAATGTATGATAATTGATAGGGATATGATCTTATTATATTTAAAAATTATGGACATGGGAATCATAAAGTAAGGAAGATCATCAATCCTTCGACAAAGTACTTATCAACCATACCTTCTAGGGAGGGTAAAAGATTCTCAACTAGATGATGTTGGAATTCAGAAGAAAGTGAAAAGTATAAGGAAAATTAAAATCCTCAGAGTTCAATGCTAATGAATGAGGGGTTGTGATATTTGAGTCATGTCAATAAGTACCATCAAATCCTAAGTTAAATAAGGAACTATTGGATGAGGCACATATTTCAACTTTATCAATTCACCCAGGAAGCACAAAGTTGTACTAAGATCTCCGAAAGAACTATTGGTGGGAAAATATAAAGAAGGACCTCACTTAGTATACATCAAAGTTCCTGGTATGTCAGAAATTGAAGGCAGAAAGGATGAAGTATAAGGGGATGATGCAATAATTACCCATAATGATACAGAAATGGGAAAACATCATCATGGACGTTGTCACAAGGATTCTGAATAAATTCAAAGGAATCAATTCTATATGAGTTGTTGTGGATCATCTTACAAATACTGCACAATTAATTATGATTTAAGAGGATTTATAACTAGATCAACATGCATGGATATACATCAATGAAGTGGTAAGGTTGCATGGAGTACCACTATCTATTATATTTAATCAAGATCTGAGATTTACCTCCATGTTCTGGAAAAGTCTCCAACATGCTCTAAACAATAAGCTTAACTTTAGTAAATCTTATCTTCCTCAAACTGATGGATAATATGAGTGGACTATTAAAACACTAGAAGACATGTTGTAAACATGTTCTATGAACTTTAAATGAGGATATGACCAATATTTACCTCTGATTGAGTTCTCTTACAAAAATAGTTTCCACTAGAGCATCCAAAAGGCTCCCTATAAATCCCTCTATGGGAAGAGGTGAAAAACACCTATAAGTTAGGATGAAGTTGAGGAACACACACTACTAGGTCCTAAAATGGTTGGGGAAATAGTATATAAGGTTAAGAATATTCAGTAGCACGTAAAATCTGCTCAGATTTAACAGAAGAATTATGTGGACAGTTGCTGATGAGAGATAGAGTTTGATATTAGAGACATGGTATTCCTCATCATATCTCTATGGAATAAAGTTATGATATTTGGGAATAAGGGAAATCTTAGTATATGATATATAATCCGCTTTGAGATCTTTGATCTCATCGAAGTGGTGGCCTACCGACTTTCACTCCAACCTAACATATCTCAAGTACATGATGTATTCCACATATCCCTCTTGAGAAAGTACATACCAAACGCCTCACATGAACTCAATCTAGAGGTGGTACTATTAGAGAATGATATTTTTTATGAGGAGAAATCGATGATGATATTATATTTTTGAGGCAAATTTCTATGGAATAAGACAATGCACCGTGTAAAAGTTATATGGAGAATCCAGAAGTTCGATGAAGATATGTAGGAACTAGAGTATGTGAAGAAACAAAGTTACCCTCGTCTGTTTTAGAGTGGGAAATGAGAAATTTGAGGGCGATGTTTCTTAAGGGGGGAAGATTGTAACGACCCATGTTTTTATATATAAAATTACCCTTTTTTATTTTAATTAAATTTCTTATTAATTAATATGGATATAGAAAACATATGAAATTATTTTGTTTTATTATATCCAATTGTATTTCAAATATCATTAAGCTTCATTACTAATGATAATATAGTCACTGATCAGTGATCACAAAATTAGTATAAATATAGGGTTTTAATAAATAAAATTGACACTGCCAATGGAATTGATGGCCTCAAACAGTAGGATGGTACCCTATGAATCCCATTTATCAAAGATTATAAGGGTGATAGCATCACTGAGATTTTCCTTGGATCAAGACCAAGTAAATAAATACAATAAAATGAATCCAAGAGAAAATATGTGTTTTACATTTAAAATAATGTGATTTTAAATTTATTTGATTTATTTTATAAATCCATTATGAATCCTCCAAAACCATTAATATATTTTATGGTTTTAAAATCATTTCTTCTAGAGTATGACTCACCTCCACATAATTAAGGGACTTATTTTAATAATTTCTAAAACTTTCCATATAAAATAATTAGAACCAATCCCATTTGGTAGAAACCATGGGAAAAACAATGAGATGGTTTTTATTTTTGGTTATTTTATTATGTTGAGTCCAAAACCCAAATAATAAAGAAATACCTTATTCCTATATAAACCTACCAAAAATCCCATCCATCTTCACTAAAACTCCTCATATCATGTCCATAATCTTTCCCAACTCTCTATAGTCCTTCAAAGGTGCCCCGAATCTCTCAATAGTTCCCTACCAAGAATTTGAATTCACACACTCAAGTAAGGGATTTCTATATCCTCATTTACAATTGAACACTTATTTTATGTTATGTCACTTAAATTAAATTTTATTATGTTGTGATATGTTATTCCATATTACCCTTACTATTCTCTTAATTTATAAATGATGATACCCCCCTTTTACTCTAATTAATCCCCCATGATCCTTTATGTTCACTCATTACCATGCTGAAATATAGTTAGTATTCATTTCTTTATTCAAGTTTCTTAATTACCTTATGTATTATACTACCAAATTTATAATAATGGTATATTTTTTATCATGTACCTATTGTTAAGTCATGATAATACAAATATAACACAAGAGGGGGTGGATTTTGTATTTTCGATAAACTTCACTGATTATTTCTTTTGAATTCTTTTGCAATTCATGCATATATGAAATGTTTTCATCTGTATAAAATATGAATTGTAGATAAATAGAAAGAAATAACACATCAATTTTTATAGTGTTTTGTGGAAAAAATATCCCCTAGTCCCCTCCACCAATACTATCTCTACTAGATTGGTGAATTCCGCCAGAACGGTCTTCTTACCACAAGAACTCAAATCCACAACTGAGTGTAGGCAGTTGACACCTTTAAAAAAAACTATAAAGATAGATAATTATGGTTCTTTTACATTGAATCAGTTATCCACAACTTCGATCTATAAATTAATACTCCACCACAACTGTTTACAAGTAGTTGATACTCCAATAAATCAAAAGAGTTTTATTTGAAGATGATTGAAGTTGAGCTTCACAATTGCAGCAAAGAAAATTGATAATAGATAGATCTTATTCTTTAGAAATTAATATCTTCAAGAATTAATAGTTATAAAGAGATACTAGTTTCAAAATGATTTTTAATAAAAACAGAAAAAAATAGCTGCAGTAATATTACAAAAGTACAAGGTTGAAAAATGCACATCTCCAAAGTGTAGCATATTTTGAAAATAATAGAGTTGATCATTTGTTGTAGCATATCTATAAATGATATTCACAAGTAGATAGTCATATGAATTAATGTTGTATATATATGTATGATAAAAAGATACACAAGTAGAATGTATATCGTAGACTTCTTGATATGGTATTTCAGATCCAATAAAATTTCCTAATAGTTTGCAGATATTCAAAATAAAAATAGTCCAAGGGAGTCATAACTTTTTTGATAATAGGAGTGGTTTTCTCCATTGAATAAATTCTTTGAATCAATCAAAATGAGCATTGAATTTATTTTAAACGAGCTTTGAATCAGCCTATTCTTCTATCAAGACTATTGTAGAAACCTCAGATAAAATCAATAATTTAAATCTCTGATGTTGAATAGTAAAACGTAGGATTCCTTAATAGAATGAAAAAATATCAAATTTAGGGTTCAAATACATAGAATTAAATCTCATAACATAAGGTTAAAAACATGAGGTTGATCATAAATGTTAGGTAGATGATCCATACATTTGTCTCTCTAACATACGGTTCCTTATATACATAGGGTTATTTAACCATACTTTCTTCTCTTGAAAAACATAAGGTTAAATACAAACCTAAAATTCTTTAACCATAATTTTTTTTAACATAGTGTTGATTAACCATATATACTTTTCTAAATTCAGGTTTTATTCCTTACGCGATGTTCTGAATGTAGGGTTTATTTCATACATTACGTTCTAAACGTAGGGTATGCACGGTGTTTCCAGAAAACAAAGAAACCCGTTCTGAACACTTTAAAAAATAATCCTTGTGAATAAAAATCATGAATAAAATTATAGAATAAATATTATAATGAGTATTAAATTCATGAATTACACCTAAATTTATATAATTAGTAAAACAGAAAAGGGTATTTGTGAGCATCAAAATCATTAATATTTATAGAGTATTGTTGAGACCAAACATTCCCAAAACCTATCATTTTGTATTTTATGTTTATGTAATGAGAGAACCCATTCTCTCTCATCAACCCATTTTTATGAATGTTTAAGTGACATCGTTATGCTAACGAAATTTCACCATTATTTCAATGATAAAAAATTGGTATTGAATACTATACCCATTTATTATCAATGGTGTTCAACTTTATGCACATATACCCTTTGGTTGGGGAATTAAATTTATTTTTTACACAATCCTATATTTATGAATAAATAATGATTATGGATTAATCCATGTTTTATGATCTATGTGGTACACTTAAGCATGAGAATGTAATAAATGTGGTAAGTGTGTCCAGAATTATATAGCACTCCAATGCATTGGGTAATTTTTAGTATCATGATACATCATGTTGATATAGGGAGTGAAATTGATTCCTTTATGGAAATTATTCCACCATGATTTCTTGGTAGTTTATCCTTAACCTATGTTTAGGATGTAGTGTTTTAAGATGTTTTCACATTTCCCATGTTGCCTTTATGATTATAATGTTATATCATGTCTTGTTATTAATGTTCCTTTTATTCCCCATTAATATCACTATTACCTAAAATGTGTTATCTTATTTATGTTATACCTTGTTTATTCCCTTACTGAACTTTATAGATCACCCATTTCTTATGTATTTCCCCAAGTCATCCCATGTAGTTTTAAGTGTGAACATGTTAAGGAGGTTTTAAATAAAGATGATGCATTTCTTGTGTAAAGTTGTTATATAATGTACCTAATTTCAATAGACACTAGACTTATCAATATTTTGGGTTTTATTATGTGTAATCTTATGTATTAAATCATGTACTAAGAATAGGGTTGTTATATATTTCATGTTTCCTAGTTGAGGAGGTATGTTGATCTTGATACTGAAACCCCAGTGGTTGAGCAACCATTCCAATTTATAGATTTATTAGATAATGTGTTGTGTGGTAATAAAATTCCCCTGATTTGTGTAATGTGGATGTTCATACAGGATAGCCATGATAAATGGTATTAGGAATCATTTATGACACAATAGTGCCATTTTCTTTGCGAGAGTCCAAAATCATAAGCACTTTTTGTGGAAAAAACTATTTATGATGGAGAGAATTGTGACACCCTTCGGGTCACAAGTATGACTAAAATTATGTTTAGTTTATATATTTTGAGATTCTAAATGCATTTGTAGTTGGGATTTTAGATTTTGGATTTTTTTTGAGAAACAATCTAGGTGCACATTGTGTGCATGGTTAGTAGTAACCGTGTAGTAACTGTGTGGAATGGTTCTATTAATTTCTTGTGGACTTTTTCGTGGTTTAAGGATGATTTTTATAATTGTGAAAGTCTCAAAAAAAAACTATGCAGGTGAATGGGTTTTTTCTAGAGGCTTTCCTATTTTAATTAATCTGATATATTTTCCATGTACTTCTTTTGGATATTATATGGATTATTTTTAGAGCTAGGTGCTGAGACGACATGAGATTCTGAGGCCTGGTGTGCTTGGAATTATTTTTTGAAATATATTAAATATATTAATATCATTAACATGAAATTTTCCTAGAAAAGTGTAATAAAACCCAAATAGGGGGTTTGGATCAGATATATGAGGGTACTATTGTATTCAGAACTTGGATTTTACCCTAGGCATGAAATAACCCTTTTTGACGTTGGGTGTCTGTTATATAGTTTTTGTGGGAGATAATTAATAAAATAAATAAATAAATATATTTATTTTATTAATTTTGATGCATCAATTAATATAATCTATTTAAACATGGTTATACACATACCTAGGGTTATCCACATAACCTGTGGATTGAGAAGAACCAATGGAGCAGAGCCTCTAGAGTATCGTTGGCAGACCAAATCAGATATGATCGAATCAAGGATCATGTGTCAATGGATTTCATGGGTCTCACCAATTAAATTTACCTATAATTATTATACGTCAAGAATGACTCCAAAATCCAGGTATGAAATTTGATTTTGGATTTCCATCCCATTTGATTATCCCGGTCAAATGTGAATAAATTCCTTGAACAAGAATTGATTCTCACTTTGACATATGTTTTATTTACAATGTATTTATTTT
Source organism: Viscum album (assembly GCA_963277665.1). Classification (NCBI taxonomy): domain Eukaryota; kingdom Viridiplantae; phylum Streptophyta; class Magnoliopsida; order Santalales; family Viscaceae; genus Viscum; species Viscum album. The sequence continues at coordinate 1,452,427,859 of OY728128.1, forward strand.
TTTAGTATAATATTTTACACTTAATTTATCTATTTATTCAGAAATATATCAAGGTTTAATGAGAAATGATGAGTTTTAATCCTCAAGTCTTGTGGCTTATAGATTTCTCCCCTATATTTTTTCATGTTCACTATAGGAATTTTCTTTGGCCTTTGGTTTGAAGATTTATTATAATATGATCATTGGTAAATTGTTCATCGACACAAAAAATCATTATTGTGGTTACAACTCATGATTGAGGTTGTAATTTGAGGATCAGAAGAGACATTCGATGATTTTAGGAAGAACGAGACTAGATCAGGCTGATGATTCTGTTCCTATGATGGATATGTGAGGGAGGTTCGATGTGGTGACATATTAGTTCAATGGATAAATTTTCAAGTATATTGGGTACTATAATTTGTTGAGTGGGTGAAAAAAGTTTTTGTGGCATCCAATCCATAGTTTTAGGTGAGTATGGTGACTCTAGTGACATTGAGGAAAACGTGGAAAATAACCCAAAAGTTCTTTAATCTTTTGGGTTACACGACATGTCAATAGGGATCACATGTTGTGTTGGACCCCCTGGTTGCAGCTCTAGGCTTTACATAAAGAATGAAATATCAAACACCGAGTGAACCTATCATATTATGTGTGACACAAGCTAGGTGGCTTGTCATGTAACTCGGGGATTACATGAGAATAGGCAGGTCGATGTACATGGACATGGCTAGAGTACACAAACACAGTCTGGTGTACATGGGCACGACCAAAAAACATGAGTAGAGTTTCAAGAAATCTCTACACACTGTTTACTATTCCTACATGATGTGTATATGGATATTTACATGTCATGTGAGGAATCGCCACATGGGTAGACCAGGGGATGGATGGACACATTGTGTACCACTAGTACATGTCGTGTACCCCCTTTGAGGGTGTTTTGATCCCCTTGTTTCTTCAATAGAGATCAATATTTGTTGAGTTTGTTCTCTTGGTCCATCCCCTATAGGGTATAGTGTGAAATTATGTCCACATCCTTGGATTGTGATCCTCTATAGAGGATGAGTATCAGATAGATTTTATAGTGTCTCACCATGATACTAAAGAATGATCCTCTATCATTTTATTCCCTATGTGGGGTTTATGCAATTGACGTGACCTCCTTGAGTATGTTGTTGATATTCCATCAACTATTCCATTTTAATTGGGTTTGTGGTATCGTAGGATTATGTTTCCCTATATAATGGATTGATCCAGATGAGGTTTTTGGTGTCCCCTAGTGGTTCTTGGTGTGACTCCATGTCTGCGTATTGGTTCTTTATAGAATAGTGAGATTTCTTGTGTGGGGCCTAATGATCATTACCTATTGGATGAGTGTCTCCGATGATGCCATGGATCATGAATTGGATTCTCCCAGAATGATCATTTCTTTTAATAAAATCTTGTGGCTGACAGTTTGGTTTTAACCTCCTAGAGCCATGATTTCATTCCTGATTATATATGGGTTTTATTGTTTATGAATTTATTTATATATCTTTTTTATGAGATTATTATTCTTGAAGTTTCATGTTTATTGTTTTTAGGGTGTACTGTTGGGTATTTTTATACTCACCCTTACATCGGTTCTACACGCACGTGTTGTGTCTTATAAAGACGATAACCCATTTGATGGTTTCTTATGAGGACAAAGAGATAATGCATTATATATTTATCTTGATAGACTGATGTATTTTCTGGGTGGTTTCATTTTATATTATTCATCAACCTTGGAGAAAGTTTTATTCTCTTCATGCTTTGGTTGGGGTTGTATTTGGCCCTTTTTTTCCTTCAGTACTTTACTACTGTACTCTAGTAATGGGATCATAGATGTATGCATGAATTAGTTTCAACTATTTACATTTAATCATTTTATGGTCATGGATATTTGTGCATTTTTATTGGTACATTAGTTTAATGTCTCCCATTTGTGATACATGCCTACTCAGTGCTGGTTACTAACCCCAGGCCTGTTGGAGGAATGCTTGGGGTATTAATACTTATGGACCCATTGGGTTTAGTCTTAAAAGAGTGGTATCAGAGTGTGTTGGTTCTACCTTAGGACTAAATCTAGTGATTTTGGTTTTTTGGATCATTATTAAGTGTTTAGAGTTTGTATTTCAGGCCAGGGACTCTAGTGTTGGTGTGGCGGAAGATGTATCCATACACCAAGAATTTGATCACCTTCATTCTGACTTAGTACTTGTAGACATTTGTTGCAGAGAAAATATTGGTAGATACATTAGATAAGAATGGGGTGTGGTTTCTATTTCTATCTTGATTTAGCTTCCTAAATATACTCGTTGATTGTGGTACATCTGTTTATTTTGTGATGCCTCTGTGATAATATCCGACCATGATTTCTCTATGAGATAAGGAGGATGATCCACTAAGTGATGAGGCTTTAGTATTATACTAGATATATCACCTCCAAGTGGTTTACATATTATACCCCCACCCGTTGAGTAGTATTTAGTAATGGATGTGTCAGTAGAGGATGCACATAGGATGAGTTCCTTGCATGAGTTCCAAAGGAAGCTACCTCCCAGGTTTTGAGCCAAGCTAGACCCCCAGGTGGATAAGGACTGTCTAGAGGCAGTCGCCCAAGTTTTACACCTTTGAGGACACCATCAGATAAGACAAAAGTCCTCACAACAAGTCTTTTTCAAAACTTTGTTAGGTTATGGCGTAGTTTAGTTACTCGGCAACATGATGAGACATATTTCTCCTTATCAGAATTTGAGAGACTCTTTAGAGAGGAGTTTTATTAATCAATGTTGCAAGGAGTTCACTTCTAGGATCTTTTACATATGCAGTAGAGTTTTATGACTATGGAAGAGTATTCAAATAGGTTTACTGATCTCTTATGATACTACATGGATATGGTGTAGGATCTACTCTTCGGATCATGGATCTTTGAGAAAGGATTACACTGAGATATCAAGTCTTCAATGATATTTATCTATATTCCCAGCTATGCTGGGGTTCCTGATCAGTCCTTCGTGGTGGAGGGCTTCCTGTTTGAGAGGGTGCTAATATTGGGCGTTGTTAGTGGAAATAGTGGAGCTAAAACCTTGACGGGATGTTTAAAATGGTAGTCACAGGGATTTGGTATAGCCAGACACTTCAGGAGATGATCCCAAGATAGAGTTTTAGTGGTTAAGGTCTCTCAAGATGGCTTGATTCAGCTGATGGAGAGGCAGTGTTTCTTATATGACAATCGAGTAAATATGTCATGTAATTTTCTAACCCATGATAAAGATGATCAGAAGACAGATGAGGGACCACTGAGTTAGAGACATAGGTAAGATCATGGTGTTCTGTAGGGTATAATACATGGAAGAGGGGTCGACAGAGTAGCAGTAGGTGGTCATAGGTTTTAATTATTACCACAGTAGTCCCCTGGTGGTCTATTTTAGGCACCAGGAGATGTTGTTTAGGGACAAAGACATCTGTAGGATATGGAGGCCTATAACCCTAAGGCTCTAAAGATGATACAATTCATGATCTATGTATTTTCTACCTTAGCTACAATATTTATAGACACAGGTGTGAGTCATTATTTTCTTACCCCTTCTCTAGTTTGAGACTTAGAGATTCTGGTTGACCCTTTGGATTGACCCTTCCACATTGATACTCTGACATGAAGTGAATTCATAATTAAAAACATATATTTATATTATGATTAGAGTTGATAGTTTTTACGGGATCTCTCTTTAGAGGTGATGAGGATTTATGATTTTATCTTAGGTATGGACTGGTTATCCGTTGTTCATACCTAGATTACAAAATTTACATTGAGGATGTGGTTTATATGCATTGATGGGATGAGTTTTTCCTTTTTGGGTGAAATGGAAACCTCGGTGGAGTAGGACGAGCTCAATTATGGGATATTTCAATTGATTACCACCCATTTGGATAACATGAATCTTAGAGTAGTTGATTGTATGAGATATTAGTTCCCTACATTAGCAGATGAGTGTGAGTATTTATTTCCTAAGGACGTGCCAGGTTTACCTCCCCATCGTGAGATAGACTTTTGCATTTACTTACACCTCTATATGACCATGATATTTTCACTAGCATATCAGATGGTTCCTATAGAGATTTGTTAGATGAGGGTACAATTAGAGTACTGGTAAGAGATGGTATTTGTGAGACCCATTATTTACCCATGGGAAACCCCAGTGTCATTCTCCAAGGAAGAGGATGCGACTTTGAAGTAATGTGTAGACTATTGGTGCTTTAACCAGTTGATTGTGAAGAAAAATTGCCCACTACTGAAGATCTGAAACCTCTTTGATCATTTGAGAGAGGATTAATGTTTCATGAAGATATTCTTTAGATCAGGCTGTCGATAATAATGAGTACAATATAAGGATTTACTTAAGATGGAATTTATATGTATCTAGGGTTACTATGAGTACTTGGTGAATCCCTTTAGTGTGAAAAACTTCCCATCAGTGTTCATGGGACTCATGAACTAGATCTCTTAACCTTTCTTAGACCATTACATGGTGGTATTCATCGATGATATCCTATTGTACTCTGAGTTAGAGGAAGAGCACATGAGACACATGAGGATAGTTCTAGACACACTCAGAGAGCACAAGATTAATGGGAATCTGTCAAAGTGTCTGTTTTGAATATGAGAGGTCCACTTAATAAGACACACCATCTTAGAGGTAGGAGTGGAATTGGACTCCGTGAAGGTTGAGGAAGTTCTATATTGGGAGCTACCCAAAATTGTTTCCATGGTGTAGAATTTCCTTGGGTTGTATAGGTACTATTGGAGGTTTGTACCCAATTTCATCAGAGTGTAAGAACCCTTGACATCTTTGACCCAAACGGGGAAGCCTTTCATGTGGATGGAAACGTTTCAACAGTGCTTTTATGAGTTTAACAAGAGATTAATGAGCACTCCCATCCTAATATTTTCATAGGAGGGTGTTTAGTAAATAGTGTTTTGTGATGCATCAAGGATCAGTCTCGATTGTGTTATGATTTAGATTAAGGTGGTGATTGTCTATTTTTCAAATCAGTTGAGACCAAATGAGCTGAACTATGTGACCTATGATCTTGAGTTAACATTGTTAGTCTTCAAGTTGATGTTTTGGTGAAACTACCTAATGGGAGAAGCGGTTTATCATATACTCTAACCACAAGATTATCAAGTATATATTCTCTCTTAAGGATCATAACTTTAGATAGAGGTTATGACTCTAGTTACACTGGGAAAATTAATTAAAGATTTTATATACTCCTGGGAAGGTGAATGTGGTGGTAGATGCTCTCATCAAGAGATCTTGTTATTAGTTGTTTACTGAGGTGTCAGAGTAGTCAAACTCATTGTCATTTTCATTAGTTGACAAGTATGGTTCTTCATATCTTCATTTGATGGTTGTTTCCCCACTAATTTTAAAATGTGTCAAGGATTTTCAACATAGAGATACAAACTATGAGACCTTATGTACTTAGATATCTACTAGACATGTTTGTGATGGATATTATAAAGGTGGAGAGCAAGCATTAATTTTCAGAGGATGGATGATGCTATCATTGACGTTGTAGGAGGAGGTGATGCATGAGTTTTATATAACCCATTTGGTAGTACATCCAAGCGTGGAAAGGATGTACCAAGACTTTAAATTTCATTTTTTGTATCCAGACATGAATATTTGTATTGATTTTTTTTTTATCTCCATGCCTCACTTATTAGCAAGTAAAGGCTGAGCACTAGGTTACAGTGGGTTTAGCTCAACCCCTTGAGGTTCTAGAGTGGATGTGGGATGAGATATCTATGGAATTAATGATGGGTTACCATGTAATTATATAGGGAATTATTCTATCTAGGTGATTGTATTCCCACTCACCAAGTCATCCCACTTCCTAGCGATTCGAGAGATGAAGTTAGTAGAGATCTCGGGACACTTGTATGTACAAGAGATATTCTAGACCTATGGATTTCCATCAACAATAATTTCAAACCATGATAATCATTTCATGTCCTGATTATGTAGAGGATTACAGGAGGACTATGATACATAGTTTCACTTGAGCACTATGTTTCACCCCTAGACTTAGGACCAAACTGACAGACCATTTATGTCTTAGAGGATATGTTGAAGTCTTGCATGTAGGATTTTGGACATAGTTAGGAGGATCACCTAAAATTGGTGGATTTTTTTACAAAAATATCTAACATTACAAAATTGGTATGAAACCATTTGAGGCCTTGTATGGGAAAACCTATAGGTCACCACTTTGTTGGATTGATCCCTATGAGTCATCACTCATGGGCCCATAGTTGGTGAGAGCTACATTAGATAATGTGAAGATCATTCTGAAGTAGATGAGGACTATACAGTGCCATTATAATTTCTATGAGGACCAACAATGGAGACCAACAGAGTTAGAGGAGGGTGACCATGTGTTCCTGAGGGTCTCATCATAAAATAGATTAAGGATATTTGGACGAGGTTCCAAGATATCTCCAAGATTCATTTCCCCTTTACAAAAACTTTTTAGAGATGGAGTGGTGGTGTACCACTTAGCCCCGCTTTCATAGTTGGATTGGGTACATGGTGTATTCCATGTGTCGCAACTAATGAGGCACATGCACAACCCATCGCATGTTATCAACTAGAGAAAACTAGACATTGAGGATGGAGTTACATTTAGGGAGTACTTGTATTTAATTAAAGATCGATAGGAGAGGATCATTCGTGGGTGATCAATTCTCCTAGTGCATTTCCGGTGGAAGTATGACAATATTCACAAGATCACTTAGGAGTGAGACAACCATATTATATCCCAATACCCTCATCTTTTTTAGTAGGTTTTTCTTTTTTCAAGAAGAAAATACCTACGGTGGGGAAAATATAATGACTCTGATTTTTTTCATGTATTTATTTTGAATATTATATGGAATATTTTTGGAACTATGCATTGAGACGGTGTGATATTTCGAGGCCCGATGTGCCTAAAATTAATTTTTGAAATATATGAAATATATTAATATCACACACATGTAATTTTCTTGGAAAAATATAATAAATCATGAATGGGGGGCCCAAATCAAAAATATGAAAGCACTATTGAGTTTAATATGTGGGTTTTACCCTTGGAATGATATAACCTTTTTCAACCTCTGGTGTTTGTGAATTTTGTTTCATAGGTGTGAATTAATAAAATAAATAAATTTATTTATTTATTTTATTAATTTTGATGTAGTGATCGAACTCTTCTATATAAGCCATGTTATAACTCAACCCTAGGGTTATCTACATAACCTAGGGATTGAGAGGAACTGCTAGAGAGGAGCCTATAGAGGATCATTGGAAAATTACATCGAATCATATCGGATCAAGGATCATACACCAATTGATTTTTTGTATCTTTCAAAAGGACAAATAGAACCATTATTCATCAATAATCAATCCAAAATCATAAGAGGAAGTTTTATTTTTGATTTATATCCCATTCCTTTATCTCGTTCGAATGCGAATTAATTATAAAAACAAGAATTTATTCCCACATCGATGGTAGATTTATTTATGATTTATTTATTTTATTAATTGGTTATATTCCTCTTCATTATTCTATTTATATGATAATAGATCAATTCCAACTGAATAAAGGCCAAGTTGTATTCCTCATATCTTGTGTCTTATAGATTTTTTCCTCATTTCTTTACACGTTAATCACATGTATTTTCTTTGGACTGTGGTTCGATGATGACCCAGTAAATAATAATTGTGTGACTATTCAAAGGCAAAAAAAATCACTACCATAGGTACAACTCATGATGGAGTTTTCAATTTGAGGATAGTTGATAATGATGGATGATTCGAGGAGGAACAAGACCAAATGAGACTGAGGGTTCTGCTCCCATGATGGATATGTGATGGTAGGCTGATGTGGTGACAGATCATCTTGATGGATAAATTTTCAAGTGTATCGAGGATAGGAATTTGATGAAAAGGAAACATAAAGGTCATGTGACCTATGATCAATAGTTTTTAGCAAGGATAGAGGCTCTAATGATGTAGAAGATTTTATGGAGGATAACTCAAGGATTCTATAATTTTTTGGGATACAGATATAGTAATCTCAAATCACACACTATGTGGGACCCCCTGTATACAACAATTTGGTTTACATGGAGAGTTAAATAGGATACTCCATGTGACCATGTAATGTGATATTCAACTCATGCTAGGTATCTTAGTTTGTAACTCAGATATTACCAAAGTATGGGAAGGCTGAAGTACAAGTACACGACCAGAGTACAAGGACACAGTATAGTGTACACATGCATGGCTATATGGCACATGTAGAGTGTAGAGTTATTTATATATTCCATTTTCTATTCCTATACACTATGTATAGAGATATTTACAAACCATGTGAGTCAGCGCCACATGGGCATACCAGTATTGGATGGACACACCATGTACCCTTAGTATAGACCACATTCCCCCATTAATGGTGTTTGGAGCACTTTATTTCATCAATATGAACCAGTATTGGTTGAGTGTATTACCTTGGTTTATCCCCTCTAGGGTATAATTTGTAATTATTCCCACATCCCTAGATTTTGATCCCCTCTGGATGTTGAGTCTTAGAGAGAGTTTGTGGTGTCCCTCTGTGATACTAGAGTTTGATCATATATCATTATATACCGTAGGTGGGGTTTTTAAAATTGGAATGACCTCTTTGAGTAAGGTTTTTATCCCCCATCTAGTAGGTTGTTTGATTAGGGTTTCCATTATCATTGTACTATGATCCCCTATATAGTGGGTTGGTCGAGATTAGGTTTATGGTGTCCCCCAATGGTTCTGGGTGTGATCCCCTATCTATGTATTGGGTCTCAGATAATTATGAGATTTCCTAGGTGGTTCACAATGATCATGACCTCTTGGATGAGTGCCTTTGATGATGTCATGGTGAGTGGAGTGTATTCTCTAATAAGAATCATTATTTCAAGCAAAATCCTATAGCTAGAATTTTTTTTGTGACCTCCTAGATGTGAATTGCCCTTTATATGTATAGTTGGGGTTTCTTTGTTATGAATTGATTTATATATCTTTGTTATGATCTGATTATTCTTCACATTTCATGATTAGGGTTTTTGGGGTGTCCTACTTGGTATTATTATACTCACACCTGCATGGGCTCTACCCACATGTGTCATGTCTTATGCAGATGATGGACCATTTAATGGTGTCTTAGGAGGACTGGGATCCAGTGGAGCATAAATTAAGATTGATAGACTAAGGTTTTTTTGTCATTTCATTTGATATTATTCCTTTCACTTGGATAAGGTTGGACTCTCTATAATTCTTATTTGGGATTGTATTTGGCCCCTTTTCCGTTCATTACTTTACTTTCTCACTCGAATTGTGGGATCACAAATCTATGCATGCATTAGTTTCAGTTGTTTATATTTTAGAATTGTATAGTATTAGAGATGTGTGTGTAGGTACATTAGGATAATGCCTCCCATTTTTTTTATATGTCTACTCGGTGTTGGTCACCATCCCTTGACCTATTAAAGGCGTGCTTGGGGTAGTTATAGTTCATGCCCCATTGGGATGGTTCGTGAAACCTATGGATTTATCATGGTTTGTATGACCTTGTTTATATTCCCAATATACTGTGAACATCATTTTTCAGTGGTTGTTAGTTACTACATGCTAAGTACACTATTAGTCTAACCATGCGACCTAATCATGCAACTCATGCTGGATTCATAAAATTAAAATGTTACCTTAATACCCTTGGTAATTTTTAAGTTTAATCTCATTATAATATGTCATTAACTCATCTTAACCACTCCTTGATTCTTTATAATGTCTTCTCCACAAATATTTAGTGATTCAAATTCAGTCTTTGTGGATCCCTTCGATGTATCTACGAATCTTCTACTGATTTCTCCTCATTTATCTAGATCATATCTTTATCTCTCATCCCATAGATTTTTTGGAACCCATTTGGGCTGTGATTTTTTGATCTATAGGGTTTTATGGATATTTTATAGTGTTTATTATAGATATTTTATTGTGAGGACCTAATCTATTTGATTCGAATATCCATTTTTGAAGGAACCTTTATTCTCTCTATTTGAGAGGTAGGTGTCTATATATAATGATTATATCTCATGATTTACTTGATCTTATTATGATTTCATTAGGTTTGGTTTATTAAATTGATTTATTTGATATAAAATAAGGGTTTTTTATGAAATTTAATCCTGGGTTTCATGTAAATTGGGGTTTCTTCATAAATAGATTTATGAAATTTATATGTTTGATGAAATTCTTCAAAGATGGTTTTGACTAAAAAATGATTTTAAAGAATTGGAGTGATAATAATTTTCTTTTGAAAATGTTTAATAAAATATGGGGCATGGTTTACTTAAATTGTTTTTGTGAAAAAAATAGCACTTCATGAATCTTGGGTGAGTCTGATTATAGACATGTGCAAACTATAGTGTGTATGGAACCACTAGGAACCTGAGCCTCAGCCCAGTTGGAGAGGACTCCTTAAGTGCATTCAGGAGACCCGAGATCAAATCCAGGCAGGGCTAATTTCTAGACTGTAGCAGTACTATAGCAGGAACTGTGCAGACTATAGCAGGAACTCTAGCGGGACTATAGTAGGCACTGTTTTTCACTATAGCTGGAAATATTCCCCTATTTGGGCCTTCAGGCCACCGATTTGGTCCTCGAGTCCTTTAAGGCCTTCGAGCCACTCATGCCTTTGGGTCAATAAGTCCTTCAGGCCACCTCAAGACCTTCGATCCACCTTAAGTGCAGATGCAAACCAAACAACCTATAAGGAACAAGCTTCAGAAGGAGGAGTAAGGACCTTTCACCATAGCAGAAGTTAAATGGATTGTAAGAATGAGAGGGTATGGAACCTTCCATAGGGGAAAGCTTGGTCATGCATGGGAAAGCCTAGCCGAACAACCATACGAAGGTGGAGAGATGATTTCACGATGAAGACGCTAGGGAGGAGCAGTTCTAAGTAGTTAGTCTGGGTTGTATGGTATGTTTGAAGCCTACAGGAAATGAATTCTTATAAGGCCTATGGTCCATGTAATAATTACACCTACGGGCCTTGTATGGGTTCCACCTCACCCCTTGAAAGGTGTATTATCAAAATCAATAAAAAATAAAGGCCTTCAGGCCATTGGAGGAGTGTATGGAACCACTAGGGGTTTGGTATCCATTAGGTTGTTGTAGATTTTTTATAAGCTTGATACTAATATATTTTGGTAGGACTTGTTATTAATATGGATCACATTACACTAGATTGGTGTTACTTTATTTTTCCTGGTATTTATTCTCATAGGCTAGAGCCCAATATTTTTATGGTTTTATACATGATGGAATTGTTTCATGTTTTATTACTCATGTGTTTATCTTATGGTATTTACATAGGTGTTTTTTGTTATTTCAATTTATATTATCTTTCATTTACTTATCATGTTCTTTGTTTATTTGAATATGAAATTCTTTAAATAAAACCAAATTATGTTTTACAAAAATAGTTTTTCATATGAAATTTATTTATAAATTTCTTTTGATTTAAATATGTAACTAATGGTTACATGGTGATATACTTTTTATAGATTCATGGTGGTGTCCTATTGTTAATTTTACTGACACCCTATAAATTCAGTTTGGTGTAATAAAATTTAGTTTTTAAGGGCCTAGGTAAAGGGAATGTCATCGTGTATCTCTCTAGATTCTCTTGGTGGATGTCATCTTCATCATGAGTTGGGTTAGTAGCAACAAATGTCACATGGATACTTTTTCTGGTCATTCTTTTTTTTCTTCAATGTTTAACCTTTGGGATTTGATTTTGATGTCTCATGTCTAAAAATTAATTTTTTATTAAAAAAACTTTTGTAGAAAAAGTTAAAAACCATAAAGTTTAACCAAGGCCACAAACATTAAAGCATATAAAAAAATTATTAATGGTAAAATTTATAATATTAGACGTGACCTCTCTATAAAATTTACAAGATTGGTCAGTTACCTTTTTATCCAGTTCAACTTTGATAATTTCATCAAATTGGTAGGCCAATTTTTCTAATGATTTCAAAAACTCCTCCATTATTATCTTCTTCTCATTGAAACCTATGGTCAAAATTAAATGTTATTTGTTTATCCAATCACCTTGCTCTGTGTTTTTTGACCACTTAAATTGGTATCCCATTAATTCTTTCCGAATCCTTATTAAAAGCATGAATGGTTGGGACTTTCTCCTATAATTCTTCCTCAGAGTGCATAAAAAGGTCCTATAAATTTTCCAATAAGGCTTTTCCAATTTAATCTTCCTTTATAGATAACAACACCATTTACTCCTTGGAATAAAGAACCAGTTTCAAGTGATACTTATCCTTCCCCACACCTAATTTCTCACCCTCCATATCATAAATTAAACCCAACTTTGCACATTATTGCACCTATGCTCCACCTGAAGCACCATTTCACTTGCTGGAAACTGATTCCACACATTGAGTCAATGAGAATTCCCCTGATTTAACCTATGATCCATTACAATTTTCCTTTCTTGAATATTTTTTTTGCAATTACCTTTGGGGTGTTAAAATAATATTTTTGGGGTTTTGGTTTTCCCCCTAAATAACCATAATGTTCTTAGTTAAGAGGTTCCCCTACTTCCCCTTCCTTGATCCCGATCCAACCAAGACTCCCTTCTCATGGCCCAAACTTGGCTGCAAGTCCCCAACTCTATCTCTTGGCTCCATATATTCTAAGAGTATAAAACCAACCTGTTTTCATTTCCATCTTGGATTTACTATTTTCTATCCCACCAGATACTCATTTTTCTTTCCATCCTCATTCAACATCGAGAATCGATTATGAGTCGATATTGACTTTGAAACCTTGAAAAGATCAGTCATCCACTAGCTCAGGGACACTGCCAACATCACATTAGTTTGTGACTCATTGAGAACCCGAGCTCTAGCTTGAGTAATGTTTTGGTTTGTATGTTGATATTCTTTTTGTGTTGAGTCATCTTGAGTGATTTTTCATGTCAACCCAAGTTAGTTCATTACAATTAAACTAGATGATGATTGGTCTATTAATTCATATTTTTAACATCATTACCATTATAAAGATTTTTTTATTCAAGATGATATGGATGGATCAAACTGAATCTGATTCTCAGTAATGAGAGGAAGTTGCACATTATGAAGTTTTACACATCAGGACGGTCTCTGCATGCAATCATACATGCCATTGTGGAATTTTTTTCTAATAATCAGGGATTTCATGGTTCTTTTAAAGAATAAAATATCTTTTGTATCTTGGTGAAATAAATGGAGATATTGAGCGAGATTCAGATGAGGATAAGGTGGATTGTTTTTTGGGATATTTTAAACAAGAAGATTAGGATTCTAAAAATTATAGAAAGTTTACATTTTTAAAAATATAAATATTATTCAGTATATTTTCAATTAATATAAAAATAAGAACATAATGTAAACATGGGTATCATTAAAAATTGAGAATTAATTTGTTGTTACATTACTGATTTGTAGAACTGCTATATCAAAGAGACACAAAGAAGAGAATATCAAAAAGTACCTAATTCTATATTCATCATATGTTTCAAGACAAGTGAGTCTATTGATGATCATCTAGAGTCATGTTATTCATGAAGAATAAGACTAAGGTGCTGATCAACAAAGAAGTGATCAAAATATTTTTTAATAATTATAATGGATTTTAGAGGAAGATCACTATTAGTTTCTAAATAATATAGTATCTTCTTGTGATATTTATTACCATGTTTTAAAATACAGGAAATGGTAAAGGAAAAGATTCTATTATAATGAGATGATGTGTAGAATAATGGGAGGTTGTGATTGTGTGAGTTGAACTACGGGTATGAGAGGATATCCAATGTAACCTATTGTGTTTATAGTGTAAAATTCATGAAATGTGGTTAATAACTGATCACAATAATGAATATATACACATATTATGGATGATCATTGTAAATTTTTTTCTTCCCTGTGTTAATTCATTTCATTCCATATTCATGTTAGGAAGAGAAATTTAATTTGAGTTTATCAAAACCTAATAGGACATAAAGGTAAATTTCAAAGATAATAAATTATAAAATGAATCACCAACAATACAACCCTACCTCTCAGTACAGAAACCCCTTTATATAGAACTTTAAGTGGAATTAGAACCTCAAGGTTCCCTCTATTAATTCCAAAAGTTACTTAAAATGCATAGTATAAATTATTTCAATAGATGGGGTGTCCCCAATTTAGGTGGAAAGAATCTATCATAGTTGGAAAAGTATTATGTTTCGTTATATTTTTTCACCCATCCTAGAAGTTAAAGATGTCGCAGTAGTGGGGTTTTTACCCATTGAGGTAAATACTCCAATTCAATTTTCTGGTAAGAAAAATTTAACAGTTAATGGAGAATACTAAAATTATATTATCATGTCTCTATAAAAAATATTTATACAAAATTTATGGGACTTCAAATAGCTAAATAAATACTGGATAAATTGGGAAACACCTACAAAGGAAATGTGAAGTTTAATGGTGAAAAGTTTCAAAATTAGAGATGTATATTTGAATATGTAAATATGGATGATTAATAAAACATTGATGAATAAATTACACAAGACAATTATATTTTTAGAAATGTATGAGGTTGTGGAGAAAATATGGATGATTATATAATTTTTAAATAGTTAATAAGAAAATTTCTAGATAGGTTTAATAAAAAATATAATCATTAGAATATAGAGAGGATATTAACCTGAATGAATTTAAAAACATTCTCATTTATTATCAAATGATAAATATTACAAAATTGCAAAATAAGGTTAGGGAGGAAATGGATTTTAAGTCCATGAAGAAACTCAAAATCAAATATAAAGATGAAGACTCTAGTGAATCTTAAAATAAGGGAGATAATAAATACTATAAAGGAATTACAAATATTATATAAAATAATTTCAGAAAGTAAAAGAGTAAATTTTAAAGTAACACTCACATGGGTATTATAAATGTGAAAAATTGGACATTTTTGTATAAATTTTCCAAATAAGAAGAATTTTTAATAGGAGGTAAAAGAATAATATGAGAAATCAAATAAACAATTGGGATACAAACTCACAATAAGTAAACAAATATATTTAGAAAAAAATAAGTTTTCAAAAAGAAAAAAAGAAGTTTTATTAGTAAGGAAGATGAAGATGACTCTTTCCTAAAAAGATAATAAGAATATGAACCTGTTGGTAGATTTACTAACTTCATATCTCATGTTTCTAAATTTGAAGAGATCTCAAGTTGTGAATAAGAAGAAGGTGAGCCAAAATATATGGAGTACAAGTTGAAGTATTAAATTTTGTCTTTTCTTCATAATAATTTAAAATTAAAGAATTAAAATGGGTTTTTAAAGAATTATATTGAAAATAATACTGAAGTAAAGGAGGAATACATCATTAAATATGCTGTGTTTATTGATTAAATCAAGAAATTTATGTTGATAGTTTCCAAGAAAAATAATATGGTAAGTGATCTTAAAGAAAAACTTTCTTTTAGATAAGAATAGTTATTCAATACACAATCAAAATGTCTTGAATCTGATAATATTATAAATAATATTAAATAGTACTTTGATGAGGTAATAGAAGTAAAATTTGAATCATTACAAAGTGGGGAAAAGATAAGTGAAAAAAGTGAGTTAATTTTACCCTTACTAAATATCAAGATAAACCCATTTCATGTAACTATTCTTGTTTCAAAACCAAATATAGATTTTTTTTTAGAAATTAATACTAATGATAAATATACTTTAGTATCAAAGGAAGAGAATAATATCTCAAGAATATATTTTCTCTTAAGGAAAAAAACAAACATAATGTGTGACATGATAATACTAACAATATTCTGGACAGAACATATATCAATTTGGAAAACTAATGTTTAAATGTTACTTCTAGTATTGTGGAGTGTTTCGACAAAAATCATATATGTGTTGGTTCAATATATAACTACTAAGGAAAAAGGCATGAATCAAGGGGTAATTTTGATACGATAGAAAGTGAATATCAAATGAAGAAATTTTTGACCAAAAATTCATCATCTCTACTAACACAAAATATGTTTGGTTTATTAGAATAAATCTATGGTAGATGTGGTTATCAGGGTCATTTTTTGAAAATTTTAGGACTATCCTTCTTGGATAATATTTTAATAGTGCTAAATGAAATGGAATTCATAAATGGTAGGAATAAAAATCATTTTTTTCTAAAGTTTAATTGATGGATTATAAGAGAACCAAGTCATGGTGTTTTTATAGTGAATGTCTCATACATATGGGTAGTGATTCAAAAATTCTGAAGAATATGGAAAATAATGAAGGAGTAGTAGTGGATTTTGGTAATAATTGTTCTTTTTGAATTTTAGGAGTTGTCACTGTTGAAATAAAATCTCAAAATCTGAAGTCAAAATATGTATTATTGTTTAAAAGATTGAGGCACAATCTATTGACTATTAGTCAACTTCATGATAATGGAGATTTTTTGATTTATGAGAAATACTCATGAATTATTAAAATCAAAATTGATTTAAGGATTATCACTTAAAGAATGTGAACAAGTTGTAATTTTTTCTAAATTATTTATGGAACTAATTCTTATTATTCAAGTAAAAAAGATGAAACCAATTTGTGTAATATGAGACCGGGATATATCGATCAAAGAAGCATGAATAAAATATTAAATCATGATCTGGTGAAAGACCTTCTATGATTGAAAAAAGTGAAAGATGTTTCATGTGAAACACGACATAAGAGGAAATTGTCTTATAGAACTCATAAAAAAGTGGAAATAAAATCCACTAGGAAACTGGTACAAATTCACAATGACTTATACAAACCTATGAGGTTTTTTTAACAATTGTGATTTATATTTTACCACATTCATTGATGAATTCAAACAAATGGCCATTTTATGAGGTGTAAGTCTAATGAAATTAACATGTTTAAAATATTTAGAAGGTAATTTTAGAGGGAGATGGGAGTATATGTTTGAAAAATGATATTTGATAATGGAAATAAATATACTTTTAATACTTTTTTGTGATATATTTCAAATCATGGAATCAATCATCTATATTTTTTACATTTTACTCCCCAAGAGAACAATATAATATGAAGTATGAATATTATTATAGTTGATATGGTATGGTCAATTATATAAGATCCCTTCTCTTCATTACACATTGATTCGAGGTTTATTACATAAAATTAAACTTAATAGAACACAAAATATAGATATGTACAGTTTCATTTGGAATTATATACATGGAATAAAATCTTGAACATGGGATACAACAAAATTATTAAAACTTCCTTAACATGCTTCTAAAATTTCATGGATTTTAAAACATCATGGGATATATTAGGGAAAAAATAAAAAAAGGTGAGATATAAATCCTAGTAAGGGAATAAGAAAGTTATAACATTTAGAATATTATAAATGTTATGAAATAGGAATATAAATAGGGAATAAAAAGAGTAGTAATGATAAATAGGAACAATGAGACATGATATAGCATGGTAATCATAGAGGCAATATGGGAAATATGGAAAACACTTAGAACATTTCATCATAAACATAGTTCAAGGATAAATCCCCAAGAACTCATCATAGAAAAATTCCCATAAAGTAATTTTGTTCACTAATCATCCCAACATTATGTGTTATGATACTAAACATTACCCAATGCATTAGAGAACTATCTGAGTGAGCCCATCATTTTCATTTCAATCACATGCTTAAGTGGGCCACATAGATCATAAAACATGGGTTCATTCATCATCATGATTTATTAAATCATTAAAGAGTGTGTAATAAATATAAGTATGTACCCCAACAACTAATTATATGGGCATAAAGTTTAATACACTTGATATAATATGGGTATGGTATTCACTACACAATTGTTTTGGCATGGAAAATCACAGTGAAATTTTGGCAGAATAACGACATTACATAAAAATTCATAAAAATGGTTTATGAGAGAGAAAGGGGTCTCTAATCATTTAAACATAAAATGGTCAGAAATAGGAACATGGAAGTACATTTACCAATATTATGAAATATAAATAAAATGCATATGTTCACAAAAAAACATGAATAAAGAAGAGAATGTGAGGACCCCTTATGAAATTTTAAAATAGTAACAACTTAGGTAAGGGTCCAAATGGGAAATTACAAATGATCCATGATTAAAATAACATAAAATGGATAGTAAGGGGGTTGTTATAAATTAATTACAATATAACCATTTTAAATTACAAGAACAAATTTAAAAAAAGTTTCTTGAAGTTGAAAGGAGGGGGGAGAGGTGAGGATCCCTTATTGAAATTTAGCAAAGTAACAACATAGGTAAGGGTCCAAATGAGGGAGGATAAATGATACCACATTCAAATAAATTCAATTTTATAGTAAGTTAATGATTATAAATGAATTAAAATATAACCAACTGAAATTAAAAGAACTAATTTTAAATAAGGTTCTTGAATTTGAATGGAGGAGTGTAAGGTCCCTTACTTGACTATGTGACTTCAAAAGATTTGAACGGGATTATTGAGAGATTTAGGGACCTTGGGAGGACTATAGAGAGTGTATAAAAGAGTATGTCCATGCTAAAAGGATTTTTAGTGAAGATAAATGGGAGATTGAGTGTTTTTATATAGGAATGGTAGGGGATTTCTTTATTATTTAGGTTTTAGACTCTACATAATGAAATATCCAAAACCACAAACAATACCTTGGTATATTCTATGGTTTCTGAAAAACAGGATTGGTTTAATTTTTTTATATGTACATGGGTCTAACTTATTAAAATATTACCATTTTTAACATGGAGGTTAGTCACACTCTTAAAGAAATGATTTTAAAACCTTAAAATATATCAAAAGTTTTGGAGGATTCACAAAGGATTTATAAAATAAATAAAATAAACTAAAAATCAAATTATTTTAAATTAAAAACATATATTTGGTCATGCATCCCATTTATATTACTTATTACATTACATTTGGTTTTTTATGATGTCATAAAACACAATGTATATTTATACGGTATTTAATTTTTATCCGAAAATTCAACTATCTTAGAAAATTATGAAAAATTCACCGTTGGATAATTTTTATATCACGATTAAAAAAATAATATTAATTTTCCCTAAATAGTTTTATAAACATGTTTATTTTCACTTTCAAAATAATGACCGACAGTTATTAAAAATGACAGTTTTTTGACAATAATAGTTTTTGAACCCTAATAAAAAATTACATTTAACTTCACAAAAATTTATATGATCATTCATATTTGTTATAAATTATTTAATAATAATATTTTATTAAAATATTATTTATTTTCAAAATAACTGAATTCATATATTCGTTAATTGAATTTGAATATTAACCCAAAATACAATTTGTGCTTTATTGTATCAAAATAAAAATAATTTATAGAGTAACAATAACATGATGAAAATATATTCATTATTATATAAAAAATAATTTACATACTCATATTTATAGGGTATTGATACATATCTCTTTAATAGACCCGAAAACTCCTAAGAGTAAGGTGCACGATGGATGGACTTTTATGGAGTGGTTTAGTGAACATGATTTGGGTTGTGATTTTGATGAGCTTGAACTTATCCCACTAATAGTTCCACTCAAACATAATTTGTTGGATCTCAGTTTGGGCTTGGTCAATAGAAAATCCTAGAAATAATATCTCCCTAGAAATATATGACAAATGGGTTTCAGAGGGAACAGTCCTACTTGTTGAGTCTATCACTTCCTTTGTCTATGACAATTGGATTTTTTATGACCTGATATTCACAAAAATCATGTGATCACTATTAAAAAGCTATTTTATAAATGGTAGTGATATATAATGTTAATTTAAATACAATTAGTTATAATAAAATAAGTGTGTGTGTTTTTGTTTCATCTCCCCTATAAAGTGTGTTCTGGTTAGGAATCATTATTTCCAGGCAGCTTCCATTATATTTATTTATGGAACCGGAAGCATTCAAATATTATTTATCCAAAGGGACTTGATTTCCAAAGGTAGGCATTCATTAGGAGTGAACCTAAGATACTTAAGAACATTCATTGGTCAAGAGGGTGGGATTTCAAACTCATCACACCCTTTTTAGGGAGAATTATTTCCAACTTTGGGACTCTCTTATAGATTTGAGATATTTTCATGAATAATTATTAATTTACCAAGTATAACATATGTTTCTCTTGGAATTTTCAATCAATTATTATCATGTTTGAAATTTAGAATCATTTTTATATATTTGAGGCTCTTACTTAATGGAAATATTTATATGTATTTGAGGTTCTCTATCAATGGTATCCTCTTATATTATATTTAGAGATTCTTTTAACTGTTTTTATGATAATACTAGTTTTTAAGACACTTAGTAGGGAACTCTGGAATTTATTTTTGTCCAAGGAGATGAATGTTTGTTTTGATATTGGGATCATAACAATAAATGGTCTACCTACGTGTCCTTATGAAATTAATAAGAACCCTCATAGCTCGTAGATTATTAATGAAACACATCATACGTTTTAAGGTCATGTGATAAGAACATAACCATACTATTTGTTTTCATAAGGTAAGGACATCTAAGCAGAAGGTGCTTAGTCAAATCTTGGTGTGGGACTTATGTCTAAGAAGCCCAAGGAACCTATAAAGCATATGACTTTCCAAGTTGGATTAGACCATGTTGGGAATATGGCCTAGGGAGAACATGGCTAATTTGGAGTATTGGGTTTGAACCTCAAGGATCCATCCTACGTATCTCACTTGGATGGGAGTCAAAGACCACATAGTTCGATGTGTCTCGTAGGGGTTTATGAACCTTTTGAGAGATATTGGTCAGGTCTTACTCCTAGGGAGGATTCCCATATTAAGGGAATTATGGTTGGATTACTGAAGAGGATATCAAGTGAGCTCTGGCTCTGATAAAGGCTTCCTATGTATCCCAATTATGGTGGTAATTGGAGTTTTCATAGTTCAAGACTAGTGGATTATGTGGATGTTGTGATCATCAAAATCTCTAAGCCCACGTGATTTATTATAGGAGTTAGAAACAAGAGGATGTGTAAGATTCAACAAACCACACTCTCTCTCTTCTATTGATATAATAGGGTGGGCCTATGACAAAAGAATCCAAGGAGACTGTGGGTGAGGGAATGGAGAAATTAACCCTTCAATGTGAAAAGAAATTAAAGGTCATTAGATCTAGCCCAAAAGTATTAGGGATTACTCCATGAGTAATTCCCTAAGTAGATCCCAGGAGAGGAGGGAGACTTTTCCTTTGTTAAATGTAAAAGAAAGTGTGACCCTCACAATCCCCATTGGGAATCAGAGGCTCAATGTCTTAAATAAGAAAATGGGAGGATAGAGTCCCATCCCTAGTATCCAAGACCGGGAAATTCCCAACACTATCTCTAGGGTAAGGATCCATGCAACTGTAGATTTATAAACCTACAAACAACCCAAATATCTTGAATCCCTTAGAAGAAAAATGCAGGAAACCTCTGACTATAGATTTACAAACCCAAATATGAGACACTTTGATGTTCCTTTCCAAAAGGTTTGATAAGTTAGGAGGTTTTTGTGGAGGTTTCAACATAATCTCTTTTAGACAAGGGATCCAATGAAGGGGAATACTTTCCATGAATGACTTTGAATAAGGCTTTATAAAAGGTTTTTATAGGTTGAAGGGATAATGTGAATCAAATAAAGGCACCCAAGTAAGTATCTGATGCATAGGTATGGGTGCATAGGTAGGATCAGGAGACCTGATGTTTACTTAAGATACGAATAACCCAGATGTTAAAACTTGGATGAGACTTGGCTCAATCCTTCAAGAGTATTCCTAGGTATTCCCAGAAGTGGAACGCTCAAGTTCCTTTGAGATGAATGAGTTACATTTAAGTGTTTCTGATTTAGTAAGGTTGGGTGATTTAGGAACACAAGTGTTGTGGATTTCAAAAACTAAAGAGACTTAAGTCCTATGATACTCCTCTAATTACTCTACCCTAGGTTTTAATGAACTACCTTAAAGGTTTCAGAAGATATGGGTGAAGTACTAGGTTGACCAGAGTAGTAATTGGGCTTCAGTAAAATTAGTTCATAAAAATGAAGACCCCATGGGTCTATTTATAGGAAAATGGGTGACCCTGGGTGAAAGAGTTTGGTGACGCAAGTGGGTTACGCACCAACGGTGACTTGGCTGAACTGGGGTGATTTAAAACTTGACCCTTTCCAAATCTTGAAATTCTCCATGTATTTTCTCCTCTGTTTTCTAAGGCATTTTCCCTCTGTCACATTTTCATCAATGTGATGGAATAAAGTGTTAACAAAACCCCCCATCAGAATTGGATTGGAAAGGAAGATAGGGTCTTATACTGAAGCAAATTTATGAAAAAGGACAAAGTTTAATGTGGTGCACAAACTGATAGCGTGTGAGTTATGGGAATGAAAGTTCATGGTGCACATGGTAGTCTTTATTTATTTTATAGATTTGATTCACTTCAATGAAAATTACAAAGGATTCAGAAAATACATCTCTCGGTACACAAGTGTTTTCATTCAGACACTCCTATCGGTCATGCTTCTTCTGTACACTTTTTATTTGGGCACCAAAAATTGGGTACTTTACTTTCACACCAGATTTATACTTGCATGCCGAATCTATAATTACGTACCTTAATTCCTCTATTAAAATTTCTTAATGTCTTTGTCAAAAAAAATAAAAAATGAGCTCAATTTATGATGAATTTTGATCTCTTTTGCAGGTTCGATGGATCCCAAGAGAATTGGAAGTGCTAAAAAATTGTCTAGCAGGAGAACTGATGATATGATGAAGATTGTAGGGCATGATTACTTTGACAACTGTGAAACTACTCTCCCAGAATTTGAAAAGAATCTAAGGAAATATCACACCAATTTTCCAAGGATTATTTATTTTCCTCTATATGGTTATGGACATTTTTAGGATGCCAACACATTTTATCCAAAGAATTATGTTCCGCTTTATTGGTTTCAATACAAACCCAATTTCTCATCTTCCACTATTTTTTTGCGGGAACATATATCAATGCTAGGATGGATGCTAAGGCCCATTTCATACATCACATCCCATGTGCACCAGATTTAAAAGCACATACAATTGAGCTACATCTGCACTGCTATTCATCTATTTTTTGAGATTCTCAGATAGATCAATCAAAGGGATGGAATAAAAGTTGAGATTTTTTCCCAGTAGGGGGTGTTAAACCCATATGGATTTGGGCATATGAGGTGCACAAGAAATTTTCAGAGTTTATGGATGAATTCAAAGGCATCGAAATTTATGAGGTAGTATGGGTCAGGAAAACCTATGTATATAGGAATGAATATTTTGTGCTAGAGTTGTTGAGCCGATGGAGTTCATAGACTAATTCCTCTTGTTTGAGACATGGAGAAGTAGTCATCAGTTTGTGGGATGCCTACAAGATCTATGGATCTCCAGTCATTGGAGACATGTATGATGGATTTATTCTTCCTAAGGTGACATGGAATGTCTTAGAAAAGAAACCACCCTTGGTTCATGAGTTAATGAAGATATTTTATCAACTCAAGAATACAAACACAACAAAGTCCCACAAAAGAAGGGATATTCACCCAAAGGAGTGGATGCGAATATTCCCAATGAAGAAGAAGGAGAAAGTTCCCACTTTCAATCATCAAACAAGTTGTACAAAGGCATAAAAGAGAGGTACACCCAAAATTTTTTGGCCAACATTAGAAAAGGGAGAGTTTTAAAAGTGGGGGTATGAAGTCAACTCCAAAATTTTTGTGAAGACACATCTTGTGAGTTTCTTATCCACATGGATTTGTGTATATCTAATTCCTATTTGAGATTCCAAGGGCAGTGTAAGGCCGGGAAATTTTGTTATAGAATCCACGATGGAAAAGAATAGGATGGTAGGTTTGGCTACCCCTATTTTGCAAAAGATCCATATGATCTTGTTGAATATATATAGAGGGAAGTCTCTTTTTAGAATACTAGGACTATTCCAGGTTTTATGGGGGTGAATGGCCACTCATATCAGAACTTATGCTATAAAGAGTGGGGTTCAGGTGCTTAGAAGTTTTTTCTGACCATCTATTCAATCATTTTATTGTATTTTACCTCAGTATTTGAATGCTTATGAAAATAAGGTCGGGTTAAGTATATACAAATAATTTCATATTTTCCATTATAGGAATCTACCTACGGGGTTATTTGTTGATGACGGGACAACCAACATTGATCTAAGGGTGTATATGTTAGCTTATAGGGATGAAATATTGGCTTACAGGATTGATGAAGAAATTATAAGAGATTCATATGCTTCTTACAAATTTTTTAAGTCAATTAAAATTTGAAACAAATTACTGTATCACCTCTAGTGTATGTTAGATTATAGAAACATCTGATGGTGTCCTGAGAACTATGGTTGAAGAAGACTGTAGAGAAAATTGGAGAAATATTCAACTTACAAACTACTGATGCAACAAGTAGATTGACTATATGTTATGATTAGAGCTGGGTTGCATAATACCCTGAAGGGGTGATAAACGATTTTATCCCTCAGTTCGGGGTAAATAGAGAAAATAAAAAGGAACCCTCTCATTTGTAAGTTAATTCCTCATCATCAGAGGCTGATTCATTAGAGTCAGAGAGTGGGGATGATGAGGATCCAATCTCACTGAAGAAACCTCATACAAGATAAAATCCACATGTCAGATTCAATAGAGCTACACCATCAGTACCAACTAAAGATATACTGAGGTGGTCTAGTCGTCATTGTTTAGAAGAGCAGTGCGTTCCATTTTTTCATCCACCATCTATGACAACATGAATTGGGAAGAAACACAAATTGAAAACTGTGGGATCATCTTCACAACCCGCTAGAATGTACTCTGAATATGTACGGCCAGCGGTGGTTCCAACATGGAAAATATTTCATTATAATTCTAAAACCACATGGATAAATTTATTTAAAGGGTTTCACATTTTAGGAATATGGGATCCTTGGTCCTCTTCTGGTGTTATTTTTAATAACAACCCTAATGAAGTAATAACTTATATCCAGTAATGGTATATGCTCATATGTTCAACTAATGAATAAATTCCCACCACAAAATGAGTGAAATATATGATATATCGTGGTGAAACTGAAGGGATTTACCTTTCATTTGATGAAGAATGGAAATATTTTTTTGATTTTGAAGATGTAATTTTTATTTTTATCACATTATTTTTTGCTTTTATATTTCAATTTAGTAAAATCATTATTGATTAGGGGAAATACCAATTTAACTTTTAGTTGACTAAGGGAAAATTGATTGAAGTTCCATCACCACAGTATCGACTTTGTGGTACTGCACTTGGAGTTGTTGGATAACCCTATGAGTCAGGAGAGATATCTCCAGGACAACAGGCCATGGAGGATGAGATGAAAGGGGGCTTGTGATCTCCAATACATGTTTTTGGATATGATGATGCAAGTCCTCCCAAGAAAGCAAAGAAACAGAAACATCTAAGAAACAAAAATATGGTTAAACATTTTCTCAATAGTGGTAATCATTTATGATAACATGAATATTAGTTTTATTCATAGAATGTTTTTAAACATCATGGAACTATAGTAACCTCTTATGTTTCCTCTCTTAGGTAAATTACTGATGAGCTTTGAGGAACTATGGAGGGTGATTCCGAACAATCACAAATTCCTACCAACCAAGTGACTCCTTTGAATAAAGGGGAATTTAGGCTAAAGGAGTCAACATATGTTCCAGGAACTACTCTTATTCCTATAACTAGGTTATATGAGTCCTTTGGTAAATTATAATAACTTCATGATAAACTATGTGTAACAACAACTGACTTCAATTTTGTGATATTTCAGGTTTATTGCACACACCAGAAAATCCTGAGAGAACTAATGCTAACCCCACAATTGTTACTGAGGAAGATGTTCGAGATCAAAAGTTGTCAGAGGAGGGTTGCGAAACAACTTCTCTATATGCTCCCATGAGTGAGACTAACATGAGATTTGGGATATCATTGGATGATATGATGAATCTTTGCATGTCTTTTGAAGCTGTATTAGAACACATTAATATTCAAAATATATTAGATGATTTTGAAGTTCCTTGTATAGAACGAAATGGACATGAGTTTTTATTATTCATTCTATCAATCTTATTATGGTTTTTTTTCTAACTGCGATCAGTTGAAATATGCGGTTTCGTCTATAGAAACTGTTACAGTGATGATTCTTGAAGGAAGCATTGATATCACTATCAATACCATTATTGTAGAGACGTTATCTCATGTGAACTTTGAAATGGAAAATCTTCCTGAGATTCATTTGGAGAATCTTGATCATGTTAAGGAAATAAATCCCCACCAAAATATGTCAACCAAAACTGCTGAAGTTATGAATATTAGGTAGGAGTCTTATAAATATTCCAACCTATTTTTAGGTAAGGGTTACCAATATTGTGATTATGGTCACTCATGTTATTATTTTTAAACTAACCATAATTTTAATTCACTATATTGGATTATCAACTTCAATTGATAGGTATGTAGGTGAATCTTCTACATCATCTCAAACAACATTAGGAAGTAAAGCGGCTACTATCAGGGAAGGAGCAGAACATATAACTTCTTTAAGTGTTTTATTCCTGGAATACATTCCCCCTTACGACAGTGATTCTGAATCAGATCTAGAGATTCAGAAGGATCTTTTCCTTGCACGTCACAAGGAATGGCAGAACATGTGTAAAATAATATCTGAAATTCCCCTTGATGAACCATACTAAAAAATTCCACAACTTTCATCTCTATTAAATATTTTGGTATTTGGCGGTTTTGAATATCGTGAAATCCATAATGTAGTGAAATAAATTATTTGAAAAAGGGAGAAATAGAAGAAACTTTGACAAGATCTGGTAAAATCCAGACTATTGGACAACATTGATGATTTCCAAGTTGAATTATTCTATGTTGAGGCCAATCATACTATAAAGTTGACAGGAATCAAGTGTAAAGTTAAAGAAAAGACAGTTCAACATTTTCATCTTCAACAAGAGTTAGATATTATTAAGGGGGATCTTGACCAACTTCATGATTTTAAAAAATAATTCAAGAAATATGGTGCAAAAACAATTTTAGATTCCAAGTAAGAACTTCATCAAGCTGAATAGAATGAGACCGAGTGGCTAACTGGACTTCAACAAGTAGCTGATGGAGCTCAAGTGGACATTAAACAAATGAGAATTTATGTAGAAAACCTCTTGTGATTTATGACATAGATACTTTAGTTTGTGTATGTTCATCTGAGGATTTTTTACTCACAAATGAAAAGAATTTTGTATCTAATCATCTATGTCTTTATCCTTGATTCCTTTTAATTATAATGTTAATGTTGACTTATATAATATTATATTTTCATACTGGATAACCATAATTACAATGAAAGGGATGGAATTCACTCTTTTTTTACCTAATCCAATGGGCCTAGTGAGGTTAGTTTAATTTTTACTTGGGTTAAGCAAACAACCCCCACAAACTTTGTATATTTTGACTTTTTATTACTCAATATTGCATAAAACACACAAAATATAGGTCTAGTGAGTAGATAATTTAAATTTTTTCCAGATTACCTTTTTCAGGTTTTCAATATGGTGAGTACCATGTCTTTTTTAAGGGCAGTTTAGAGTCATTCATATTAGACTAATAAGGATAGTGTTTAAGGTCAAATATCTTTGACCATAAATTTTGAAATTAGATCCCAAACAAGGATTAGTGGCTAGGAATTTCTCCAATATTCTTTAGATACTTCCAAGTATAATCTTAAGTCATGATTTTTATGATCACCAAATCTAAAACTTGAAGTATAAACATAGTGGAGGTCTTTTCCAAGAACAAAATTACCATTTTTTAACAAACCCATTATGGGGGTTGTATTATATGGGGCCAATAGGGGCATTTGATAAATAGCCAAACAGTGGTATCCTATGACTAATAGGACCATTATGTTGGTGAATTTTATGCAAGGCCACCTAAAGGCACATACAACACAGTCAGATAAAAGAGATCTAAATTTTTTGACATTTTATTGTTGATAGACAAGAGAAATTAAGATTTGTGTGACTCAAGACCACAATGGGTGTTTTTTCCAGTGGAAGAGATCTACGAATAAAGGTTCATATGTGTCGACATTGGTAATGAATGGGGAAACCACTCTTATAAAAATTTTGTGTGTGAATAATGGTTAAAATTGTTTAGAAAGGGGCTTTATGACATTATATTGTGTTGTTTAGAGTCATGCAACAAGGACATTATGTTGTGCAGTTTCAAATCATGATTTAAGGACATCAGAGAGATTTAATTTAAAGTATTTATCTTTGAACAAAGTTATATGAGTCTCCAATTTATTGATAATTTTTTTGTAAACATGCTACCATATTCAAGTATGGGGTGGGAGAAATGTAAACTGTGATTTGAAGATTTCTAGATCTGAAGAATGAAATGGGAAAAAATGGGCTAATAGAATTTAAAGAGGTCGCTTCCAAAAAAACAAGTTATGTCTATTTGAAAAATCCCTTATGGGGGAAGTATTATGTAGGTTCAACTGGGAGCATATTTTTCATAGCCAAATTGTGCTATGCTTTGACTAATAGGCATGTTATGTAGGTGAATTTTATAAAAGGCCACTGGGGGCATGTACTTCATAGTCAGGAAAAATAGCTCTCTAGAATTTGATATTTTATTTCTAAAATTCTATGAATGTTTATAAAGATTTGGATTTTACCAAGCACAAAGTTTATTTTATGGATAAAAATACCTAAATATAGAAAGAGTATTTTCAATAATTATTTCCATATAATCAGAAGAATAAGATTTCTACGAAGGTCAGACCCAAATGTAGGATGTATGGTGTTAGTAGTTTTAGGTCATGTGACTAGGACCCATATATTATATAAATAATGGATGATATGTGGTCAAATGATCTAAGGTTATTTCAAGATTCTTTGAACACATGTAGATGGGAAATGTATAAAGCATAGTCTTGAAAATTTTCATATCGAGAGAAAGGAAATGGGAAAAATATACTTGGATGACCATTTTAAGATTCATATTATTATATATTTTCATCAATGTTTGAAGGGGATAAAAGATGCTTTTACCAAGAATGAAGTTACCATTATTTGAAAAACCCTATTACGTGGGCTATATTATGCAGGGCCAACTGGGGAATATTCTGCATATCCAAATAGTGGAATCTTTTGAATGACATGCCTGTTATGTAAGTGACTTATGAAAGGCCACCTAGGGGAACGTAATTCATAGTCAGACAAAATAGTTATCATGTATCAAAAAATCTTCCACCATAAACCCAATAAATATTTTGATGATCTGAAAGTATTCAAGACTAAGAGTGGGAAATATGAAAAGGGTGATGCTCAATGCATATGCGAAATATTTAAATCAATATTGGACATGAGTTTATAGTCTCTTATATAGATCTGACTCATATGAAAAATTGGTATATTTCTTGTTTCCTTGGTGGGATCTTTAAAGAGAGGACCCAAAATGAAGAATCCCGCATAGATTGTTAATTATATGTGGAAGATAGGTAAAAATTTATCTTGTGGTTGGGACTAGGAGCTAAGGCCATGTTTTTACTACGTATCTCAATGGGATTAGAATAATTAAATATATAGTTCTTTGGGTAATTTGCAGTTTAATGTCATGCAGTAAGGAAAATATGTCGTGTAGTTTAGAGTCATGCGGTGAGAACATGAAGTG
Source organism: Viscum album (assembly GCA_963277665.1). Taxonomy (NCBI): domain Eukaryota; kingdom Viridiplantae; phylum Streptophyta; class Magnoliopsida; order Santalales; family Viscaceae; genus Viscum; species Viscum album. The sequence goes on from OY728128.1 coordinate 1,452,457,854, forward strand.
ATTCTGATGTGAAAAGGAATATTGTGGCTGGACCAGAGAATTGAACTCAGGTGTAACTATGTATCATCCTGATGCAGGAATAAAACCACACATAGTTCTTGAGGTTATTCCTCATATCAATAACATTTTGACAAGGGGAATAAGTATTTATTGTTGTGTTTGGGACCATGATTGGAGATTTAGGCATCTCTACACATCCCATTGAAATGAGAATGAATCCAAATATAGTTCTTGAGAAAATCGTTCCCCACACCCAATTGAGTTTGATGTGAGATACAGGGGCTTCTATCACATTCTAGAATAATGGTTAAACATAAAGCACAAGATGGTAGGAAGATCAAACCATATATCTTGGAAGATTACTCTGTATATATTTGGATAATATACATGAAGAAAAAGGGAAATAACATTCTTTATGGTTGTGGTTGGGCCCAAGATTGGAGATCCAAGCATCTCTAAGTATCCCATTAGAATGAGAATCAAGTCATACATAGTTCTTGAAATGATTTCTCTATGCAGATTTGATTCAAACATAGGGATAAATGAAACTCATATTCCACTAAGCATTAGCAATGATTTTAGTAATGCTTGTGCATGGAAGCCACTAATATTTTTTTAAAAGAACCACACAGAATAAAGTTTTTTGGTATCTTATGATATTTATTAACATAAAATTACGAAGACATTAACCGTATAGGTTAATGTTGTTTACTGAGGAAAAATGATTCCATACAGTTTAACATCGTGCGATAAGGAAAAAGATGATATGCATTTTAATGTCATGCAACATGAATTCATATGGTTGTTGTTCCATTTAACTTTCTATAACTAGGACATTATGTTATAAAATTTCAAGTCATCCAGCGAGGACATTTCTATGTGTGATAACAAAAATTACTTCTTCAAGAATCATGCATTTGTTAGAGTTTTAATAAGGTATCCATCCATTGAAATTAGAGAATAAGCTCCATTAGAGTATACTTTATGTATATATTAATTCCCTTCCCACTTTGGCTCAATATTTGGAGGTTTTTTCCTGGTACCATCAATGTCCTGAGAACTAATACCAATTCACCTTTAAGAAATGAGCAGAGGAAAACTTTCTTGTTAAAATCCTGTGCCATTTTGTTCTGATAGAATTCCAAATAATGAAAAGTATGAAATATATTTTTGTATAATCATTATAGATCATCAAATTTCTTCTGATACTATTCCTCTATAGATAACTGATCACATATTTCACCCTGGAGTGAGGACAATTGAATTTGAATAGGAAAAACTACTTTTGTTCTATACACCAATGAATATGGTGTTACCCGAGTAGCAGTATGGGTAGTAGTCTAATAAGCCAATAAAACATGGAAAGGTTTATTGGTCCAAGATTAGTTATATTTATCCACCATTTTCTAAAGTATATTTGATTTGGTCTTGTTGAAATCCACTATCTTTCCATTGGTCACCGCATGATAGTGATATGAATGGTTGGATTTGATATTGTGCTCCTGATATAACTTCTTTACCTTAACAGAATAGAAATTGGTGTCATTGTTCATCAGTATGGTATGAGGGACACAAAATCTAGTAATTATATTAGATTTTACAAAGTTAACAATGATTTTAGCTCCAACTTCTTTGAGAGGTATGACCTCAACCCATTTGGAGAAGAAATCACAGTAGTAAGAATATACTTAAATAGCTTATCCATAGTTGTAGGATAAAGTCTTGCTACATCCATTCCACAGGTAGTAAATGGATAAGAGTATTTAGTTGTGTGTAGAAAATTCTCGGGTTGATGAATGAATTTATAATGCACTTGGAAGGGGTGACACTTCATGGTGAAATCTATGCTATCCTATATCATTAAAGTCCAGAAGTATCCAAGCCTTCAAATTTAATCAGAAAGCCTATTCCCTGACTATTGAGGACCACACGCCCCTAAATGTACTTCTTTTATGATAGTTACAATTTCTTCTCCATCAGTACACCTATAGGGGACTCCATTAAAGCTTCGTTTTTAGAGGATCTTCTTGTGATCTAGGCTATCATAAAGAGTTAAATTGACCACTCATCACCAAATTTTCTCTATCCCAACTCTATCTGGTGGAAGTTTTCCATTTTGAAGGTATTACATGATAGATATCATCTATCATATAGTATGACCATATGGATCATAAATAGGGATGATTTCATTAATTTCCTCTATTCTAGTCTAAACAAAAGGTGAAACCACATGGCAATGGGAAATAATGATGATTGTATCATCCCGATTTGGATTTGTCAGGGCTATGGTTTCATTATCCAATGCATCATCCTGGGAACTTTGTGATCGCGGGACATATGATAATATTGGATCTAATAGAAATCCAACCATTAATCCTCTAATGTAATCAGAAAAATGGATTAAATATTCTTTTATAATTTCATAATAAACAATGATCTATTTGATTACCAATTATAAATCACCTTTCACTTTCAGGTGGTTCACATGTACCTAGAGTGCTAAATCTAGGAATGCAATGAGATCTTGATATTCCACCTCATTGTTGGTACCACCTTCTGATAACAAGAAGTAATATGGTAACACTACTTCTTTATGTAAAGATAAGAACAATTCCTAACCCAAATTTGTTGAGTTTAGGGTTTTCCATTGTCTTACCCATTGGACTTCTCGAAGCACCGTCAAATTAAATTTCCCATCTTTGTTCATTATCTTGAATAGAGAAGTTTTCTTCATCAGGAAGTTCAGTATTCAAAGATGTATCTTATGTAGATGGATGTTCAGCATAGAAGTCTGCCAAGTCTTGGACTTTTATTTCTTTTTGAGGCACAAGCTGAATATCAAACTGTTTAAAAATAACTTCCCACCATGCCTAACATCCTACAAGCATAGGATGACTGAGGGTACAATTGAGTGGGTTATTTTTAGATACCAAGTGGACCTCGTGATGTTTTAGGTAGTGTCTCAGCTTCTAAATTATTAATATTAATTCCAATCAGCACTTCTCGATACATGAATAGCGAATCTTCATGTCAAGAATGGTTTAAGTAAAATAGTAAAGGCTATTTTCATTCCCAGCATCATTCTTTTGTGTAAGGAAGGAACCCAGTGATCACTCTAAAGGTTTCCCATAGAGAATAAGTTCATTTCATTAAATATGTGGAATTAATACAAGTGGAATAAAGAGATATTTCTTAAGGGTATCAAATAACTTTTGGTGGTCTTCTATACATTGATAAGTAACTCCCTTCTTCATTAATTTGGAGAAGGGTAAACACTTTCCTGGAAAATTAGTGGTAAAGAGCCAAATATAATCTAAGATTCCTTGAAGTCCTATTAATCCCTTCAAATTTCAAGGAGGTCAAATTAAAGGGATTTCTTTTTTCTTCTCAGTATCAACTTTGATTCCACGATGGAGTATAATAAAACATAGAAATTTTCCTTAGGTTACCCCGAAAGAACATTTCAAGGGATTCATCTTCAAATTATGTTGCCAAAGTTTATTGAATATGGTCTCTAGATTAGTCATATGATCATAACATTTTCTAGATTTAACCACTAGATCATCCATATAACATTCAATAAATTTTCCTAGGAAGGGTTTGAAGATATGGTGTATGGAACGTCGAGACGTTGCACCGGTATTTTTTAAGCCAAAGGGAATTACCCGATAGAAAAATATGCCTTAAGGGGATATAAAAGATATATATTCCTCATAATATAGGGCCATTAGAATTTGGATATACCTATAATATTCATCCATGAAGGAGAGAGCTTTATAGCCATCTGTTTCATCAATAAAAAGTTCTATGATCAAAACCAGAAATTCATCCTTGGGACACTACTGGTTAAGATCTCTAAAATAAATTAAAAATATGATTTTCCCATTCTTCTTTTTCACTGGGAAAATGTTTTCTATCCATTTTGGATATTATACCTCCCTGATAAAGTTATATTTGATAATCTTGTAGACTTAAACTTAAATTTTAGAGGTGTGAGTTGGGTGTATTCTTCTTTCCGCCCGCTTAAATCCTCAATGCTCTTCTGAAAAATACAAATGATGGGTAGTTATGTTGCTGTCAAGGAATAGAATTTATGTATAGTTATAAGAAAATACATATAGATTTTTCTTTATAAATGAAGTATACATATCTTTATATTCAAAAGTCATGGATGCACTAATTAGATTAGGGTTTGGATCTTCTTCTATACCCATATTTATTTCTCTGAGCTCATCCAAAGTGGTAGAGACACCTTCTTCAAATGATAGAGGGTAATACTTAAGATCTTATTATTCTTCTTCCTCACGTGTCACTTATTTTGATTCTTCTTCAAGGGTAGGTGATGAAGAAAAACTTTCAGAGCTATAGGAGGGGTCAGTATTTGGAAATCCTAAAGAAGAGGCAACCATTTCTGACCCTACTGATAATGAAGGGTCTTCCTAGATTATTGAAGTTAGAATGATGGGTTGTGAATCAACATCCTTGTCTTCCTTTATTAATGCAAAAACTTCTTATAGTCTAACTGATGAAGCAAATACTTTTTGAAGATTGATGTATGAGATGAAGACATCTCCATTCAAGTTTTCACCACCAACAATTTCTCCCATGATGCCAGGCTCGATTACCACAACTGAAATTATGGAAGTCACTAATGCCTAGAAGTGGGTATATTCTTTAAATTTTATTGATAGGAAACACGTAATCTTTACTCAGATGTTTGAATAGGTTATTCAGGATATTTTCCAGACCATTCAGAGCATTGATTCTTGTTACATATTTTTCCACAGACCGTATTCGCTTTGTGTAATAGAATTATGCCTCAATATATTGAGATTAACACATTTTGAATTGATCATTATCACCATTAAATGTACTAATTTGACCTTTGATGCAAGAATTGAGACATTGGTAATATGAAAAAGGAAAGGTAGCATATTAATGTAACCAAGGATGTCCAAGTAGAATATTAAAGGTTGTGTCCTATCAGACAACCATGAAATATGAATCAGAAACAAGATCCCCAAACTAAGTTCTGAGTGTAATCTATCCTATAGGTTCTTGTTCATTATTTTCATAATATTGAAACATCAAAGTGAAAAGAGATAAGTTATATTCAGTCAGACACAATCAATGGATTGTATGTAGAGACCCCAAACTTGACGTACATAGACATTAAATTACTTTTGCGGAATACTTAATACATGACAAAAACAGACACCAAAGAACCATAATAGTTTAGTGTCTTTGGAAACTTGGAACATAATATTCTAATCATGGTGAAAGATCTTCAACACATCCCATAAAGATATTCCCCTTTTTTTCTTACCTAAAACATTTGTTTATATCCTGTAGAAATGGAAATATAAAAAGGGTGATCTCAAATGCTCAGAAAGGGTAAACATAGAGAACCTAAAACAATCCACAAACATTTGAATGCAAAAATATGAACATAAAATATAAACATAAAAATCTTGAGCAAAAAAATAAATCTTGGAATTAAGTAAGGAATATATCCTAAAGGAACACCAATCATGATAAAATAGCCTGGGAATAAAACATTTAACTATGGAAAACCATTAATCACATGATATGATTTCCATAGTAGCCAAGTCATTTCTTCCAAGACCATCTGAGTGGACAATGTCCCTTTCTGAATCGAGTTTACTCCTCGTTCTAGTCCTATTTCACTGAAATGGATTGACTTACCATTCCAACCATGTCTATCTCATGAGATATAAATCTTTAACCAATTCATTGGAGGGAGATATAGGTCCCACTCATCCCATAATGAAATCATTCTTACATGTGCCACAACATAAACATAAATCATTCATCATAACCCAAATAATAAAATGGGTTTCATAAACATCATCCCATCATAACATAATCCATATAAAACAAATGGATATAATTTCATCATAAGAAAAGGGAAACCATATAAATCATAGATACATTATACTTGAAACATACACATATGAAATAATGTCACCTTAGATGGAAAATTGTTTTGATAAAACACTTTAAATGAATTCTTGAGTAAAATATCTTTTCTTCTTCAAAATCATTTTCTTTTCACAAAATTCCATGCAATTTTAAAATAAAATGATTTTTTTGAAAATAATCATGAAATATTGTATAGTAATATTCATGAAAATAAGGCATTATGAAATCGTAAAAATCTGTTCATGCCATATAAGTTAAAAAAACATTCTTCTTCTACTTTTTCTGAAAAAGTCAAAAAGTACCTTGTATGGTAAAAAGAAGAAAGATTCCTTATATACCATGTAGTAAAAGTCAAAAATGGGTAAAAAGGACTTTAAACATACATGAAACCATTTTTATAAAACATGGAAATGGATGATAAATATAACCCCAGTAAATACTTACGAATAAACAATCTCAGATAAAAATGAGATTGGAAAAGTTATCCCTTACCTTAGGTCTGATATGATTTGTACGTATCTGAACCTCCTGTATAATGATATAAATAATGTAATTGACTTATTATAGAATCATAGTACTTCTTATGATATCATTTATGATTCAATTAGGTCTTTATATTACCCATTCATTTGTCAATTCCATGTTAAACCAATGTTTTGGGTAATATTCGTTTCATTTATCCTACATGTTTGGACTTGTTGTTCTTGATATTATTATTAATTATATCATTATTTACTTACTTACAGAATGTAAAAAATCATTTATATATCATTTATATTCAGTATATATATATATAATAGATAGATAAATGAAATGAAACACAGCGTTCATGTAGACGGTAGGTCGTACGTACGCATGAACGCTGTTTTCCATTCCTTATTGACTTGAATAGAAGTAAGTAGATTAAATATATATATATATATATAAATAAATCCAGTAGCATTATTATGTCATATATATCATTATTATTCATTATATATACTTTATAATCATTCTTAAATGGTTAACATGGAGAATGAATCTCATCGCGTTATGGAGACGGTAATCTGTACGTACGCACGAGCGATGATATTGTTCCCATTATTATTGAATGGAATTTTATTGGATGATAAAATATCTCAGAATCAGTATTATGTTATAATAATAATATATAGTTATTCTTTACACCATTATACCCATCCAAGTAAGGTGGTGGTGGAAAAACAGATTACACCACGGCGTGGAGACGGTATTTCGTACGTAAGCACGTGCGATGATTTCATTTTCCGTAGGATGGATAGAAGGTGAAATGGGGTTGTTTCATATTTATAATAACATATCATTATATTAGTGATACTTATGTTATTAATTTATAATGAAACAACTAAAGAATAAGAAGATGAAGAAGAAAGAAACTTGAAGGAATCGGTAGGAGAGATTACCTCTTCTTCGACACACCTCTTTTAAGATTCCTCTTAAGGAACAAGAGTTGCACTTAGGAGGATACAAGAACCTCTATAAAGTTTCTAGGGAAGTTGAGAATGGAAATGGTTAGGGGTTTTCTGAGCTTGAATGATAAAAATTTTGTAAAGGGAAGAGGGAGGAGGTGCCCTTTTATAAGGGAGGAGAGGGGCACTTTTGGAAACCTCTAAAGTATTAATTTATAATAAACCCTAACCCCACTTAAAAACTTCCAAAGTGGATCAAATTATTATATTAGATAATATAGAGTTGTAATCTCATCAACCAATAAAATTTAGACATTTTTGGAATTTATTTTAAACATTATCAACTTGATTTATCCTTATTTAATCTATTTAATTTTATTTGTGGTAATAAGATTCTAAATTTTAAATTGTTATAAATAATTAATTATGTGTTTTTAATCATCCATAATTAGATAAGTTATGACATTTTAGACCATATATATTTTAATTTATAATTTTTAAATATTTTTGTGATTTTTAAACTATTTTATATTATGTTATTTTTATAAAATAACAATAGTGTCAATTTTGACACTATTCATTTATTTGAATTTAAATAAAATATACACAGAGGATATATTCGAACCAAAATGTTTCATAGATTCATAAAATTTCATATTCATATATAAATTTTTTGGATAACATTAATTAGTTTATATAATGTTTATTTTAATATTTATAAAACCATTTATTTCATATTTCTCTTAATAAAACAATTACTACATAATTTTTTTATAATAATTTAATATACTTATTAGTTGCATAAAAATTAAAAAATAAAATCCTATGATGAAGATAAATCTAATACCTTTCATAATAATATTTTTATTTGAATTTATCATTTTAAAATCACAACATGTAAATTGTTATATTTATTAAATTATGAAGGTGACATCTTTGACATCATTTAAAATAATATAATATAAATGTCTTAATCTGTTTTATAAGGCTCCAAATGGTCCAAAAATATACCCTTGGATGATTAGGGTATATATATAATCGACCAATATGGTTTGGTCAAGTTTTTGGTCCTTTGGATAGGTATTATTACTTTAATAAAAACTATATTATTGATTTTTTACTAAATAAACAATTTCTACATCACTATTGTGTCACCATTAATGAAAATTATTTAATCCCAAAAAATTATAAATAAATTCACATGATACATATAATTTTATTATATTTTTTTATACTATTCATGTCCGAAGTTTCATGAAGTTTATCACTAAATTAATATTATTATACTTATAAGATTTAAGAGAGTGACATGTTGCCACTTTCTTTGGTTTTAATAATAATTAAATTATTTTCCTAATAAAAAGTCTATAAAATGAATCTAATATGACCCTTAGATGATATGGGTCGAAGTTTAGTCATCCAATATAATTTTGGAAGGTGTTAGGGTAATTTTATAATCTTATTTTTACCCTTAATTATGCAATTTACCTTTAACTACAGTAAATAAAAATTACCGTAGTTACTATTCATAATATCAAAAAAATAAAAGTAACCTATTAACATAATTTTGACCAACTTAATTCAACTATGGAATCCATTTTTCAAAATTCAAAACACAGAATTTGCAGTAATTAATTTAAAATTAATCCCGTTGTTAAGAAAACGAGTTTTAAAAGTTAAAACATTGCCAAAGATTGAAATGTTTTTACTTATGAATTCAATGTAAAATTAAAAGTAATGACATAAATTATATTAAATGTTAAAAATATATTATATTTATACTTTAAAACCATTAAATGTTATAATTTGACCATATAAATTATTGCGATGAAAAAAGTTGTTTTTAATTAAAATATAGCGTGTTTTTACTATTCATTAAAATATGAAAGTTATCAGAATAATATGAAAAATTTATCCAAAGTAAATTTTTATATCCTGATCTAAAAGAAGAATTTTATATTGTAAAATTTAACTTATAAATGTGTTAAAAACTAGATTTAAGGTGGGTGCGCCATCACAAGGCGGCAAAACTGCATTTTTTGAAAAATACTTATTTTACCCAAAAATTTATTTTGTTCTCATACCATGTTATATAAAATATGTAAGATGAATCATAATTTCATAAAAGTCAAAATGTAGATACTACTATTTATAACGGCTAGTTAATAATAATATTATAACAATATATCATTGTTTAGTGAAACCCGGTATTGCGTACTGCACACGCTATTGAGGAAGGTCGTGATTGCGTGTAATGCAAGCCAAGTCAAGGTTGTGTGTAGTGCAAGATCCCTTTTTTGTTGCGTATAACATAATAAATACTTATTTCATTTATACATTAAACAAAATCTATACATAATGTTGCATAGAATAATTTCTACAAAACAAACCTGAAATTGTGTGTAACACGAGCCAACAATAGTGTTGCGTATACTGCAAGCTAATACGATGTTACGTATAGCACAAGATAATTTTGGTGTAGCGTAAAAAACAAGACATCAATGAAATTAAAAAGAATAATTATCATAAAATCTCAGGTTGTTACATTCTACCCCCCTTAAAATGAATTTCGCCCTCGAAATTCGTCGGGGTTATAAATGGTTTACTACTTGAAGGTTTATTTCATAGAAACCCAAATCGTAAAAAGGAATACTAAAACTTAATTTTAAAAAATGAACATTAGAAACAAAACGGATACCTAAAGTAACTCATAACTTGGGTTCCCACAAAGGAGAACAAAGGTTAAAATATGGATATGGAAGAGAAATCTAACCGTCAAGTTCTGGTGGAGAGTGGTAGAGAACATGGCTATGAAAAAACCTACAATCACAAAGCCATAAATTTTTTATGATCTACGGTACCATCTGATTCATCGGATATGAGGACATTAGGACAAAAGTTTTGGTTTTCAAGATCATTTCCCTAAAGTTTAAGAATAGTTAAATGAAATACTTACTTGATTTTGGTACAATCTCACTGTTGTTTGTGCGTCGAACAATTTCCACTTCATCACTTAAAGAAATGAAGTTGAATTTGTCTTTCACAAAGTTTTAGCAGATTATGCGATATAATGATAGGCCATTCCATCTGTCTAAAACATAAGTTAGAAAAAGTTATATACATAAGTCCATCTATGGTGAGATTAATCGGATATGGTTCCAAAATGGACTTATATTTTATCTATCATCTTGCTTAATAAAATAAAACTAGTTTCTACTAACCAGGGACTTCCTATAGGCCAGTGGTAGGCGATAAAGTCATGTCGCACTTCGGTTTTGGGTTCAATTACCACAACCTTGTCCGACACGATGGGTTTTCACCCATCCTATGAGTTGCCCTTTTTTGAAAACTATACTATTATAACATAACAAAATGTTCTAGCCTTAAACAATACTATCTGATGTCAAACGTAATCTATTCCAATCTTTAGGTTTATCCAAAGTACTTTTGTCCAATCTCATAGTATAAAGAAAACGATTACTTGAAAGGTCACATAACAAGCATGCGAATACCATCATTTATCCCCCATATATCATAAGATATATCTTGTTGGTCACATTCCAAACATGTGAATATCTTAATAATGTATTCTTTTGAAAAAAATGAATACCCATTGAACCTTAGTGAAAACATGAATGCTATCAAAAGCTAAATCTTTCCACATACCAAAATCCAAAAATTTCTATATACTCAAACCATGATATTACTTTATCATTATATTTGTCATGAGCTCATTAATACTATAAAACATTTAATTATCTTTTTGTCCCTTTATTATGCGCATATCATCTTCTTTCTAAAAATATCTGAATAAACTTTCATGGTAACTGGTACCATTCAACATATACTTTTAAATAATTTAGGAAACACAATAGTGTAACAATCCTTAGATTTTTCTTTATTCCATAGTACCATTAAATTACCTACACAATATAACTCTTGATAAACATACAATCATTCCACTACCTTCTTTAACCATTGATCGAGCCTCAACAGTTCTTTCATCTCACATATCATTTTTAGTCTCTTCATCATCATCAATATAAATACTACCCATATGACCATGATGATTCTCTTCATGAGAATTTCCCTTAGGGCATTGGTTTTCATAATGCATGTACATTCCACATTTAAAACATTTAACCGTTGTTGATGTCTTAGCAATACCATTATCCTTGTCCATGGTGTTAACTAAACCTTTTCCTTTGCAATTACTGGATTTGTGTCCTTCTTTTCCACACCCAAAGAATCTTCTGGTTCCTTTGAAACATTCTCCCTGATGCCTCTTCCCACATGATTTATATGAGGGGAATTGAACTTTCTTTCCTCTATGATCATCATGAAACTCCATCTTTATCTTATTAGCTGAGTCGGGATACTTACCAAAGTTGAGATTATTGATCATATTATGAGATTAATTATTAGTCATAATAATGATTTTTGGACTTCCAAATACCATTTCATTTGATTGCTCATGAAGAATATCATTCCATTGTCCATCATATCCTCCATTATCGTGAATCTTCATGTTTCCAGTCTTTTTCTAAAACCCAAAAAGAATAGGGTGAGAGGAAAAAATCATGCTAGGAAAACAAAATAATAAAGGGGGCATACCTCAAATATCTAACATCTTAGGTTTAATTCTAATATCATTTCAGTAATTATAGGACTATAACCTATACTTATACATAACCTTAGGGACATCCCTAGACATACCTTAGAAATATCTCTAGGGATCTCACTAAAGTTCTTGCATCCTAGTATCCAAAGGTTGACTAAACCTTTCCTCTGAAACCAACTGTAGAGACCCCAAACTTGACCTAAATAGAAATTACATTACTTTTGCGTAATACTTAATAAATAACAAAAACGGACACCAAATTACCGTAATAGTTTAGTGTCTTTGGAAACTTGGAACATAATCTTCTAATCATGGTGAAAGATCTTAAACATCTCCCATAAAGATCTTCCCCTTTTGTTTTCTTACCTAAAACCTTACTTTATATTCTGGGGAAAATAAAACATAAAAAGGGTGAGCTCAAATGCTCAGTAAGGGTAAACATAGAGAATATAAAATGATCAATAAATATTTGAATGCAAAAACTTGAACATAAAATCTAAACATCAAAATCTTGAGAACAGACATAAATCTTGGAATTACGTAAGGAATATATCATAAAGAACATCAATCATGATAAAATAGCATGGTAATAAAACATTTAATTAGGGTAAACCATTAATCACATGATATGATTTCCATAGTAGCCAAGAAATTGCTGCCCAGACCATCTTAGTGGACAAAGTCCCTTTCTGAATCGAGTTCACTCCTCGTTCTAGTCCTGTATCAATGAACCAGATTAACTTACTATTCCAGCCATGTCTATATCATGAGATATAAATATTTACACAATGCATTGGAGGTTGATATTGGTCCCACCCATCTCATAATAAAATTATTATTATGTGTGCCACAATACAAACATAAATCATTCATCATAACCCAAATAATAAAATGGGTTTCATAAACATAATCCTATCATAACATAATCCATATAAAACAAATTGATATCATTTCATCATAAGAAAAGTGAAACCACGTAAATAATAGAAACATTATACTTAAAACATACACATATGAAATAATTTCATCTTAGATGGAAAATTGTTTTAATAAAACACTTGAAATGAATTCTTGAGGAAAATTTCTTTTCTTCTTCAAAATCATTTTCTTTTCACAAAATGCCATGAAATTTTAAAAGAAAAGGATTTTTTTTGAAAATAATCATGAAATATTGTAGAGGAAGCTTCATGAAAATAAGGCATTATGAAATCGTAAAAATCCATTCATGCTGTATAAGTTAAAAAAACATTCTTCTCCTACTTTTGCCAGAAAAGTCAAAAAGTACCTTGTATGGTAAACAGAAGAAATATTCCTTACATACAATGTAGTAATAGTCAAAAATGGGTAAAAAGGACTTTAAAAATACATGCAACCATTTTTAGAAAATAGGGACATGGATGATAAATATAACCCCAGTAAATACATACGAAAAACCAATCTTGGATAAAATCAAGATTGGAAAAATTATCCCTTACCTTAGGTCTGATATGTTTTGTACGTATCCGAACCTCCTGTATAATGATTTAAATAATGTAATTTAATAATTCTAGAATCATAGTAATTATTATTATATCATTTATGATTCACTTAGGTCTTTATATTACCCATTCATTTGTCAATTCCATGTTAAAGCAATGTTTTGGGTAATATTCGTTTCATTTATCCTACATGTTTGGACTTGTTGTTCTTGATATTATTATTACTTATATCATTATTCACTTATTTCTAGAATGTAAAAAATGATTTATATATCATTTATATTTAGTATATATATATATATAATATATTGATAAATGAAATTTAAACACACCGTTCATGGAGCCGGTAGGTCATACGTATGCATGAATGCTGTTTTCCTTTCCTTATTGACTTGAATGGAAGTAAGTTGATTACATATATATATATACACATAAATACAGTATAATTATTATGTCTTAGATATCATTATTATTCATTATATATACTTTATAATAATTCTTGAATGGTTAATATGGATAATGAATCTCATCGCGTTGTGGAGACGGTAATCCATACGTAAGCACGTGCGATGATATCGTTCCCATTATCGTTGAATGGAATTATATTGGATGATACAATATCTCAGAATCATTATTATGTTATAATAACCATATATAGTTATTATTTACACCATTATACCCATCCAAGTAAGGTGGTGGTGGAAAAACATATTACACCACGGCGTGGAGATGGAATTCTGTACGTACGCATGCGTGGTGATTTCGTTTTCCGTAGGATGTATAGAAGGTGAAATGGTGTTGTTTCATATTTATAATAACATATCAGTATATTATTGATACTGATGTTATTACTTTATAATTAAAAAACAAAATAATAAGAAGTTGAACAAGAAAGAAACTTGAAAGAATCGGTAGGAGAGATTGCCTATTCTTCGACGCACCTCTTTTAAGCTTCCTCTTAAGGCACTAGAGTTGGACTTTTGAGGATAACAGAACCTCTATAATGTTTCTAGGGAATTTGAGAATGGAAATGGTCAGGGGTTGGCCGAGCTTGAAAGCACAAAATTGTGTAAAGAGAAGAGGGAGGAGGTGCCCTTTTATAAGGGAGGAGAGGGGCACTTTTGGAAACCTCTAAAATATTAATTTATAATAAACCCAAACCCCACTTAAAAACTTCAAAAGTGGCTAAAATTAAGATATTAGATAATATAGGGTTTTAATCCCATCAAACAATAAAATTAAGACATTTTTGGAATTTATTTTAAACATTATCAAATTGATTTATCCTTATTTAATCTATTTAATTTAATTTTTGGTAATAAGATTCTAAATTTTAAATTGTTATAAATAATTACTTATGTGTTGCGAATTATCCATAATTGGATAAGTTATGACATATTAGACTATATAAAGTTTAATTTATAATTTTTAAATATTTTTGTGATTTTTAAACTATTTTATATTATTTTATATTTATAAAATAACAATAGTGTCAATTTTGAAACTATTCATTTATTTGAATTTAAATAAAATCTACATAGAGGATATATTCTAAAAAAAATTTAATATATTCCTAACATGTCATATTACTCTATAAAGTTTTTTTAGAACATTAATTAGTTTATATAATGTTTATTTTAATATTTATAAAAACATTTATTTCATATTTCTCTTAATAAAATAATTACTACATCATTTTTTATAATAATTTAATATACTTATTAGTTTCATAAAAATTAAAATTAAAATCCTATGATGAATATAAATATAATACCTTTCATAATAATATTTTTACTCGAATTTATCATCTTAAAATCAAAACATGTAAATTGTTATATTTATTAAATTATGAAGGTGGCATCCTTGACATCATTTAAAATAATATAGTATAAATGTACTAATCTGTTTTATAAAGCTCCAAATGGTCCACAAATCGACCCATGGATGATTAGGGTATATATATACTCGACCAATAAGGTTTGGTCAAGTTTCTGGTCCTTTTTATAGGTATTTTTACTTTAATATAAACTATATTATTGATTTTTCACTAAATAAACAATTTCTACATCACTATTGTGTCACCATTAATAATAATTATTTAATCACAAAAAATTATAAATAAATTCACATGATTTAGATAATTTTATTAGATTTTTGGAGACTATTCATTTCCAAAGTTTCATGGAGTTTATCACTAAATTAAAATTATTATTCTTATAATATTTAAGAGATTGACATGTTGTCACTTTCTTTGGTTTTACTAATAATTAATTTTTTTCATGGTCAAAAGTCCATAAAATGAATCTAATCCGACCATTAGGTGATATGGGTCAACTTATAGTCATCCAATAGAATTTTTATAGGTGTTAGGGTAATTTTATAATCTTATTTTTCCCCTTAATTACCCGATTTACCTTTAACTATAGTAAATAAAAATTACCGTAGTTACTATTCATAATATCAAAAAAATATAAATAACCTTTTAACATAATTTTTACCCACTGAATTCAAATATGAAATATATTTTTCAAAATTCAAAACACAGAAGTTGTAGTAATTAATTTAAAATTGATCTTATTGTTAAGAAAACGGGTTTTAAAAGTTAAAACATTGCTAAAGATTGAAATGTTTTTACCTATGAATTCAATCTAAAATTAATGGTAATGACATAAATTATATTAAATGGTAAAAATATATTCTATTTATACTTTAAGACCGTTCAATATTATAATTTAACCATATAAATTATTGCGATGAAAAATTTTGTTTTTAATTAAAATATAGCATGTTTTTACTATTCATTAAAATATGAAAGTTATCAGAATAATATGAAAAATTTATCCAAAGTAAATTTTTATATCCTGATCCCAAAGAAGAATTTTATTTTGTCAAATTGAACTTATAAACATGTCAAAAACTAGATTTAAAGTGGGTTCTCCATCAAAAGGCGGCAAAACTGCATTTTTAGAAAAATACTTATTTTACCCAAAAATTTATTTTGTTCTCATACCATGTTATATAAAATGTGTAAGATGAATTATAATGTCATAAAATTAAAAATGTAGATACTAATATTCATAACGGCTAGTTAATAATAATATTATAACAATATATCGTTGTTTAGTGAAACCCGGTATTGCGTACTGCACACGCTATCGAGGAAGGTCGTGATTGCGTGCAATGCAAGCCAAGTCAAGGTTGCGTGTAGTGAAATCTCCCTTTGTTGTTGTGTATAACATAATAAAAACTTTTTTCATTTATACATTAAAAAAATCTATACATAATGTTTTGTAGAAGAATTTCTACAAAATGAACTTGAAATTGTGTGTAACGCGAGCCACGAATAGTGTTGCGTATTCTGCAAGCTAATATAGTGTTTCATATAGTACAAGATAATTTTGGTGTAGCGTACAACACAAGACATAAATGAAATTAAAAAGAATAATTCTCATAAAATATCAGGTTGTTACTTTGTATAGATGGGAATGAGGTTGGCTCCTCATCCATTATCAATAAAGGCTCGTTGGATGTCTGTATCATTAACCCTGTTAGATAGATACAAGTTCATGATGTTTCTATATAGAAAATCATCCTTATCTTCATCCATGAAATATTTAACTTCATGAAATTCTCCATGACCATTCTCTATACAGTAAACCTCAGCAGTAGCAACCTCAGTTTCAAACTCTTGAGAACTTGACAAAGCCTCAATAAGTGCTTCTCAAAGATCTTGTGACAGATTCAAAGCATCCAAGATTGATAACTTTGATGGTACTTGGGCTAGTTGTTTCAAAACATCATAATTTTAGTCCTAAGATCTATATTTTCCTGCATGGAGATGTGGGTTTGCAGGTGCCTTGTAAGTTGATGATTCTGATGTAGATATACCATGTGTCAGGGTAGAAGTTGGTAATACTTATGGTTTTGGTAGATTAGACTGACTGGGTATATTTATTTGCTGAGATAGTGGTGGTATATCCCCTAATCGATCTTCTAAGATGATCATTTTAGGTCTGATCCTGTCATGTGTAGGTGAATTTTCTTATTCTTGTTGATCCTATTGAAATAATCCCCCATGAGTTTCTACTGTATTAACGGTTTGAGTAGGGGTATAGTTAAAATAGTGGCTTCTAGCATATCCATGTCTTCCCCTATATCCTCAACATTGATTTCTTCCCCTTATTCCCTAATCAAGTTCTAGGAATTCGGGTTCATAATCAGAATTATCATTCATATATGGATCTGTTAAGTGGATAACATTAACGGAACTGAAGATCCATTCCTCATCCAATGAATATTTTTCTTGACAAGTCAGTTATTTTTGTTCCATTTGTTGGGATGATGAGCATGATTTTGAAACATATGGAATGAAATATGCCAAATTAAAGTAAAACTTTGGCTTTGACACGAGATCATTTTCTTCTGGCTGATCCTTATCTTTTTGATCATATTTCTTATTTGGGGATTGAACTTTGGAGGACTGATATTTTGGTGAATATGGATTTATTGTAGTAGAAGTGGCAGGAGGCACAGTCGATTGTTTAAATGTGTTCATAGAATGTAATGAGTTTCGTTGATCATTTTCCTGACCATCCAATCATTATACTTCTTTACATTTTTGCTTTTTTACTTCCTTCCATTCATCATCTTCCTCTGGATCAGAGTAGTAACACATGCTACATGGGCTGATGAACTTTTTAGTTTCACTTATCTAGAGTATACCATTTTTTGCAGGAGGTCTTTGAAAACAAAAAACTTCTAAATGGGATGTCCCAATATTTTATGAAAGGGGAAATAATTTGGGATATATTCATCTCCTTCAATATTTGATTTCTTCAGTCTTGGAAACTGAACTAAATTGTTTTCCAAAGCTGAGATGAAGTAATCGAGAACCTATTCATTACAAAATTAATAAACTTTGTTATTTAACTTCCCAAACTATGTTCGCCTTTGATCCTTTTGATCATCTTGATGAGGTTTTTGTTGTTTATTCTCAGGAGGCGGAGCCCTTCGGTATGATGAAGGTTTTAAAGTATAAGCAGGTACAAGTGCTTGTTTGAGTGTGATTGTAGCAGCCTCTACTTTCCCTATTCTTATTCCCGAAGCTGATGCGATTACACAAGATTTAGCTTTGGTTTCCTAAATGGAATCTTCCACTTATTGGGCGATTGGAGAAATGTCTTGAAACCCTACTATGTATTTCACAGGGATTATTGGTGTGCGTAACTCATCACGTAGATTTGAAACATAGATTGGAATCAATTCTTCTTAGGAGAGTGGTAGATTAAAGGAATATGTTAATCCTTTTCATCAAGCAATGAAATCTAAATCTCTTTCATTATCCCTTTGTTTGCAATTTGTAAGATCAAAAACTATTTTCTTCGACAGCGTTGAGCTAAATTGGAGAAGGAATTTCTAACGAAGGTCTTCCCATCCAGTGTAACATCCTAGGTAAATAAAAAATATAAATTTTTTATATTTATTAATATTTTGGAATTAAATATTAATTTTACTTTAATGGGGAAGATATGTTTGATAGTGTACCTGACACGCAACAATGGGTTTCTCCAAAATCTCATGTTGCACACAAGGCTGAGTCATACTGAAAAATAATAATATAATATTATTTTAAATGGTTGTTAATGCCTAGCCATTGTATTGGCAGAAATTAACAAAACTAACTACAATATTATTATACATGTTTGTTAAATGTTTTTACATTTATCAAATAAAATTTAGAGGCTTAAAATATAAATGAATCCAATTTTAAGCATAAATACTCTAATATTCTTTAAAAGGTCGATTTACCGCCTTTTCATGGAGAACCATTTTTAAATATAGTTTTTGTAACTTTTATATGTTCTATTTCACAAAATAAAATTCTTCTTTAGAATCAGGACATAAAAATCTACTTTGGGTAAAATTTTGGTATTTTTCTGATAAAGTCCATTTTTTAATGAATAGTGAAAAATACTACATTTTAATTCAAAACTGCCTTTTAATATAATTTATTTATGTCATTATATTATCTTTTTAATTGGTTCTAAAGTGTAATTAGATTAAATATTTACCATTTAATCCAATTTTGGTCATTGGAAGTATGTTCACTTTGAAATTTAACATAAACCAGTTTCAATCGTTTGATAGTTATTACTTCTTAAAAACACACTTTTAGGTTTTGACAATGGGAATTAATTTTAAATTAATTTCTAAAAATTATGTATTTTTAATTTGGAAAAATAGATTCCATATTTTTAATTAGGAGGTCCAAATTGTGTAAATAGGTAACTTTTGTTTTTAGACATTATGAATAGTAACTTTAGTAAATATTTTATTTACCATGGTTAAAAGGTAAATCCTGTAAGTAAGGGTAAAAATAATATTATAATAAAATTAAATAACCCTAACACATATCCTAATTCCATTTTCTGATACCTTCCCGACCATGGTCATCATTGTTTTGATTTTGGGACCCCATGTATCCACTTATAAGTAAAAATGACACTTTATAAAAATTAATTAAGTTAAGAAAAATATAACATAATCATATATCTCTTAGTCAATTTTTTTTATAATGGGTTATATAAGTGATATTTTCAAAAATAAATACTCATTAGAAATATAAAAATATTTCCTATATCATGGTATTTTATTTATAATTTTTAGACATCATATAAATAAATTTATTTATGACACAATCATGATGTAATGATTACCCCATTAATGAATGTTTTAAATAAATGAGATTATAAATATTAAAATATATTTATTTTCAAACTTTTTATGCCATACAAAAATTTTATGGATGTGTATAACTCATTATATTTTAATTAATGTAGTTTTTTAGAAAGAATCAAGTTGTTTTAGATTTTTTAAAAAGTCTTGATATGAATAGTTTATAAATTGACATAAATGAGTTTTTAAAATGAATAATATTTTATTAAATGATAAAATATTATTTAAAATATAATATTCATCCAACTGACATATATGATGTTACTAATGTTATAATTATCCATTTTAGGGTTACTTGTCATTTTATAGTTAATATATTAACCATATAGTATGAATATACAAGAGGACATGGTAAAAGTTAAATTAGTTAACTAAAGGTTAAAGCTAAAATATAAGGTTAATTTTATGCCCTAAACTTGTCTAAAACCAATTTTAAAAGATAATTTATAACAATAATCACCTTATATTCTAATTAAATGATTTTTGGACCTTTTTAAATCGAAATTCAGTTTATAATAAAATAATATTTTCAAACTTTCCAAAAGAGCCCCTCCTCGCCCTTATAAAAAAGCCATCACCTCAAACCCTTACTCACACCTCTAAATACCCCTTGGCTCGTCCAACCTACACCCAAATAATCTCCCAACATCCCTATATTCCACCTAGAATCCTTAACTTAGTAATAAGGCACTTCAAGAAAGCATTTTGGTTCAAACCAAAGAGAGTTACCTAATTTAAAGGTACCGTCTTCTCTCAAGTTATTTTATTTTATTTTCCTTATCCAACCCCTAAACTCTATCTATTTCATTATTCTATAAAAAAACTAGTAACTTAGAAATACTAGGATATATTTATGAGGATTATTTGAGCTACACTTTCACACACCTCCATCTAATGGATACGAACATATTATTTCTGTGGACTACGAACTATTGGCTCATGAAATGATGATTGTTCAATTATCTCATACCGCCTATTATGGTAGAAATTAAGATGGAAAAATATTTATATGTGATATATATTATATTTATATTGTCTCTGTACTTCTGTATTTTTCATTTTTAGAATAACTTTATGGTTTCCATAATGGGTAAATAAGATAATTTCATTTGAGGAAGTGCGGACTACCGCCCCCTCAAAGTGATATGACTTATTCATGTCATACGTGAAACATATAAAGGATGGAGTTACAAAAATTATATATGATATTATAATGTAATTATAATATAAATATGTATAATTAAGTTTTTATTACATTAAATATGAAATAGAAATGAAAGTAGTGTTCATGCGTACGTATGACTTATCGTCTCTATGAACGGTGCATTTCATTTCTTATCTTCAAATGTTCTGTACTATTATAAATACATATATATACTAAAAATATTTGATATATATGATATCTAAATCATTAATATCATTTTTGATATAATTTACTTTTTAACACATGAACAACTTGTAATTATAAGAAGTTCATTTTTGAATCAAGTACCAAATATCGACAAAATGACCATTATTAACTTAAATGGTTATGTAATGTTTATAATGTGGTAATAAGTAATATAAAATAAACAATAAACTTGAAAAATGTTCTTAATCAAGTATAAATTATCTTTAGTTTATTATTTAATAGATTAAAGAACGAACAAGTCAAGTCAGACATGAGGTAAGGGACTTCGTCTCAATCTCCTTTCATTGTGGCATATTTTGATTTATACATGACTTTCTTTTATACGGTATATAAACTCCTTTGACTTTTCGTTTCATTCAATGGGAATATTTTTCTATGAAGTGTTTTACTAAACAACAAAAGGGATGTTTTTTAACGTACGTGGTGACAACAACCTTTCTACCACCATGAGTATTATTTGATATTTGGCTTCCTTAACAATCTGAAATGTTTTTAAAAGAAAAATAAATACCATATACTCTTTTTTATGTATTTTTGTATTGAAAATGTTTTTGATAATGTATTTATTATGTCAATATATTGAAATTATTTAAATGTGGAAATGTTTTCTTTACTTTATGCTTATTCATGTGTTATTATTATGTTATGGTTCTTGGGAATTGTTTACATATATGGGTGGTTCTGTGATAAACCTAGGGTGGGTGAGCCCGAGATAGCTCTCCAATGCATTGGGTAATGTGATGGAGGTAAACATTAATGATTATCCTAAGAGATTTAAGGAATATAATGTGATGGGTATTCCAACGTAACTCCCTACATAGTTTTGAAAGCTACAACATAAGTATGTTATGGATGCTACAAGTTACCTTTATGATTTATGATTTCCATTTATTATTCATAAATCTTATGATCTTGTGTGGTATGTTAAAGATTGAAAAGTATGAATTCACTGACTTGTATATATTTATGGACTAATGTTTTCCTTCCTTGTTTTATAACCCTTACTAAGCTTTTTATGCTCATCCCAAGTTTTTGAAATGTTTTTCATAGGGTATAAGGAAGGGTAAGAGAAAGGAATAATTCAATAAGATTTATATCAAGAAAAGAATTCTTGTTTTCTTTTAAGAGTTTTTATTTTATGAAAAAAAATTGATACAGAGTAGAAGTGTCTAATTTGAAATATTTGAGATATAATGTAATAGTTATGGCCTAATCTCTAAAACAATAAACCTGAAAAGATCCTCAAGGTGAATTATTAACTTAATTTAAGATTATATAATGTTTAAGGCTGAGGCCTTATATCCAGTAATTGATCGAGATAGTAAACTTGTATTTCAAAAAAGGCCAGCCCCTATAATGATTGCACAGAGCATATGATCTTTACTGCTACTTGTTTTTTAGGGGTCCCCATCATCGGATCATAGTGAGAAAGAAAATGTGTTAATTTCTACCCTGGATCTCCTGAACCTTTGATGATTGGAGATGTGGTATTCACAATGTTTGGTGGGGAGGGATCAGATCTTCCCATTCGGGGTAAGCTTTATTTTCAGGTTGTACCGATGCAAACACTTCTTCCATGGATTCCAATTGAGTTATTAATGCATAAATTGTATTCATAAGCATTTTGGGAATATCTAGATGAGCTGGGACCTATATAGGTACAATAGCTAGAGCTTGAACTGGCATGACTACTGCAAAAACCACTAGCGGTGGTGCTGCTGGTATTTTTATTGGATAACCAATGGGGAAAGGTCTGTAAGGATGTGTTTGACCCTGTTCTAGCTGTGTTCCCAGTGGAGGTAATTCATTATCCACATCTATAGTTTCAATAAACCCTATTTTCTGAGGAGATCCTAGAGGATGTGCAATATTAATATCTATTTGAGGAGTACGTTTGGTAGAAATGATGCTTCTAAGTAACTCAACACTGAGTCTTTTCAACACCTTCATATCCTCCTCTTGTAGGAAAAACATTTCTTCAAGAAAAACATATTGAACTACTCTAGTGAAAAAATGAGACATGATCTAACCTTTACCTTTTCCCCTGTTATATTCTTTTTTAAGAGGTAGGAGTTGGTTACTTGATGGAATACATGGATTCGGGGTAAGCCTCTGATTTCAGATATGCATACCTTCTTCATTTATTTCAATGTGTACTATATTATGAATAATAACTTCATCCTTTAACTCCCCTGAAATAGACTCATTTTATGAAGGATCTTCTACAATGGTATTAATGAAATTAACCAACGCATAATGCATTGATAAAATTCTGTCAGTTTCTTTGTAAGATCATTTCCTTCTGTATCATCCATGAGACTTTGTTCTCTAACATACTGAATTCCACGGAACTGTTTGACGGATAGTAACCTGAAGGGAATCCTTGTATAGTTCAGTTGTGCATTCACTTTTTGGTTTCTTCCCTAATCAGGAGAAAACTGACTTCTATTGAGGAGGATATTGTAGATGTGAAAAATCTCCCATATCTACAGGTTTGGGAATTTCTTGTTCTTATTTGTCAAACCTTCGAACTTTGTTTGTTGAATTCAAATTTTGAGTTAAACAAGCCCCCAATCTTATAGGCTGGGGTGGCTCCTAAACTGATATGACTAATATTAGTGTAGATGATCTTCTAATTTTCCAAAT
Organism: Viscum album; assembly: GCA_963277665.1. Lineage (NCBI taxonomy): Eukaryota > Viridiplantae > Streptophyta > Magnoliopsida > Santalales > Viscaceae > Viscum > Viscum album. The sequence goes on from OY728128.1 coordinate 1,452,482,115, forward strand.
TTTTCTCCGAAAGTTGGCTGATTGCATTATCCAACAACAACTTAAATCACCTGTTTTAGAAGACCACCATGTTATTTCATACATGTGTGCAATCTGATGGCTGACATCCTCTAAGAGAGAGGTCTGCTTAATGTTATCAAATGATTGATTAAAAATTACTTCAAAAAATTTCTCTCTTTGGGCCTTACTTTGGTGAAAACCAATCGATGCATGTTCTTTCTAAGAATTTCTTCATTTATGAACATAATTTCTTTGTTCTAGCTAGTCTGGGGAACTAATATTGCATGAAACCACTTTCAGCAGGCTTTGCTGATTTTGGAGTGCAGTGAAATTTAGTGCTCCATGAGCACCTCATCCTCTGATATGAACACTAGATGTGGTTTCCACAATCAATTGTCAAAACTTATTTAGTGCATGAAGGCATGCACATTGAAGAGATACTTGTTGCTTCTTATCCTTTGGATATCGGGAAACCTAGAGAGATTCCAAGTCTATCGGGTATTTTAACCCTTCTATTACCTTACATGGATTTGATATTAATCATATGGTAATACTATGGATTTTAGATGATGAAGAGTCTTACATATATTGAGGTGGATATTATGAATGTAATATTCCACCCTTAATTCTAGATTGTTGTATTGAAAGGTCGCCAAAGGACAAAACATGATGGTTATTTCACCCTTAGCCAGTTTTTTTCTCATATTCAACATATCCTCCTCCTCATTTTCTAGAGGTTTCTCAACTTGGTCGCACCATAGGGATCACTTATCAATTATTATATCCTAAACAATAGGATTGGGTTTTTTATCTTCTATATTAAAAGGAAAATAACCCAAGGGAGGTTTGGAGAATGACCGCTGCCTTAGGCTATCTTCTGGTTGAGAAATTATTTCACCTATTAATAACAGCAAATTAGACATGACTGGACTTATGTTATAAAGTGCCTCGAGATAAGAGGGATTTTTCATCACTACATTGTCAATTGGAGAATTATTTTGACAATGAAAAACACTAATATAAAGGGAAATTTAGTAGTGAATGCCATCATGTGGAGGACCATAATGGTGGATTATAGTAAGGGATAAATCCTCTTTCTCCTTGGTCTTCTGGACACATGGAGGGTTTTCATGGTTCTTATCCAGAGATCAGTTCTCTAGATTGACTGATTTTTCATGAAAAAATCTTTCATGAAAAAATCTTTCATGATGAAGAATTCGATGGGGAACTTCATAATTAATACTAAAAATCCCATAATTTGGTACTAGGATGGTAGGATCTTGAGTTGCAATAGATAATTGTCTGCGGGATTCCAGAACTCTATCATTAAGAGAAGCTATATCATAGATTGACTCTTTATTTTCCGACTATTCTTGGAAAGACTTATTTATAGTTACTCTTTTACACATAGTTGGGGTCCACATGATGGGAGAAGTTTCAATCATGGTTAGGTGTATCTGCCTACCTTGGAGTAGTCATTATAATGGGCTGATTATCTCTAATTAGAAAGGGTGTATGTTTTTGATCTGGTTGTCTGTATAATATAGTGGAGTATTCCTCATAACCCTCCTGGACTAGAAAAGAGGTGTGTGTCTACTCCAGGATGACATGCCGACGAGTCATCACAGGTGTGGGAACATAATTATGTGTTCGTCCTTCTATTTCTACTAAAGTTGTCGTTATGATATAATTAAAAGCTTCCATAATATGGGTAGGAATTTTTGTCTTTCCTTTCACTATTTCTAAAATGTGTTTAGTGACTTTAGTGTCCGAAATAAGAATATATGTCATTTCCATATTTGGAGTAGGTGTATGTACTTACTCTTGTCCTCCCTTTCTTATCAGTGGATACTAATAATACTCATGTTTGGGGCCAAAGAGTTTAGTATACCCCAGGTTTTTCATCAGAGCTTTCTGGATGACTTCTATAGGTGATTCCAAATGAGACTGTTGGAAGGCTTGATGGATGTTGGCAGGTGTATGTGGCTGCTTTCTATTTTCTACCAAGCATGGTCGATGAACTTCTTTCAATGCTGATAGACAAGACTATTGGTAGGATTGGTGAGTGTAGGCAAGTGTATGTTCATACTTACAAGTTGCCACCATATTTGATTAGCGGGATTCTTTGAATGTAGTTAGATGAGTCTACTAACTGGTTGATAGTTTCGCAGCAGGTTTATGTTCCTTCTCATGGTACTCCACCAAATTTAAATGGTGGGATTGGTTGGGCACCACTAGACGAGTCTGTTGAATGGAAAAATTATATCGGACGAGTGTATGTGCTCATTCATTATTTTAAACCATGTTAGGTTGATAGACTTATATGGAGGGGGAAGTGGTAATAAATTGCTCCCTGTTGGCTGGATATTTTCCACGGTGTTTCATCTTGCACGCCTAGGTCTAAGGGACCTGGGATGAAAAATCAAAGGCAACACCCCCATCATGTTGGGTGTTCACTGCTGCACAATTCTTTTGGTGGTGATTGTTATTGGGAGACCTCGAGAAGGACCCTATGCCTTCGAGTTGAGGCCATGAGTGACCTCATGATCCACCTCCCTATAATATGGGAGGGACTGGTTATTTAATTTTGGGGATAAGGACCTAAAAAGGTTGAATATGGTGGTTGGCACCGACTGCTTCTTGACTATCAGTCATCCCTGGTCGGATGATTGAGGGTTGTTGTTAACTTGGAGAGTATGTCGATCAACCTATAGGGTTGGTATAGTTCCATGATTATGGTATTCCTGAACCAATAAATTTGATATCTAGTGTAGAATATTATGAGTTTGTGATGACCTCCTTCCAGTGGATGAGTATCCAGCTTTAGCAGCAACTAGGGCATTCACGGCTGAAAACATGAAAAAAGCCATTTGGAGGGAAGGGAGTTATGGAAAAAAATTAGCAAATATAAACTAATGAATTTCATTAATGTAGTGCCTTTTAGATGGAAACATTCATGATTGATTCCTTTTTCTGGCCTTTCATTATCAATTGATATGGGCCTGACGGATGGGTAATATTATCAACTTGGTTAAATATTCAAGTCAGATTCACCATTTTTTGTTTTGTTTCTCCCAGAACATGTATTCCGGTTAAGAATCACTACTTCTTGGCAGTTTTCATTGGATTTATTTATGGAACCTGAAACATATGACAGTTCTTTATCCAAAGGGACCTAATTTCCAAAGGCAGGCATTCGTTAGGTTTGAACCTATGATACTTAAGAACATACATTGGTCGAGAGGGGGGGAGGTCAGACTCATAAAACCCTTTTGGGGGGAATTATTGCCTACTTTGGGACTCTCTTATATATTTGAGATATTTTCATGAATATTTAATAACTTACCAAGTATAATGTATGTTTCCCTTGTAATTTTCAATCAATTATTAACATGTGTGAAATTTAGGATCATATTTATGTATCTTAGGTTCTTTTTTATTGAAGATATCTGTATATATTTGAGGTTCTCTATCAATGGTACCCTCTTATATAATATTTAGAGAATCGTTTTACTATGGTTACGATTATACTGGTTTTTAATTCACTTAGTGGGGGAACTTTAGAATTTATTTTCGTCTAGGGAGACAAAAGTTTGTTTTAATTTTGTGATCATACCCATAAATGGGATACCTACATATCCTTCTAAAAGGAATTAGAAACCTTAGAGTTTGGTTTCTCTTAATGGGACACATAATACCTTTTAAGGTCATGTGACAAGGACCTAACAATACAGTTTATTTTCATATGGTAATGACATCTAAGCGGAAGGAACTTAGTCAATGATTGGTGTGGGACTTATGTCTAAGAAGCCCAAGGAACCTGGAAAGGATATGAGTTTCCAATTTGGATTAGACCCTATTGGGAATATGGACCAAGGAGAAATGGTTGATTTGGAGTATTGGGTTTGAACCTCAAGGAGGCTTCTTACATATCCCACTTGGATTGGAATCAAATCCCACATAGTTTGACGAGTCTCACAGGGGTGTATGGCCCTTTTGAGATAAATAGGTCAGAGCTTACTTCTAAATAGGATTCCCAGATTAAGAGAATTATGGTTTAATTCCCGAAGAGGTTATCCAGTGAGCTCGGGCCCTGATGAAGGCTTCCTATGTATCCCAATTATGGTGGCAATCAGAGTTCGCGTAGTTCAATATTTATAGACTGTGTGGATGTTGTGATCATCACAATTCTCTAAGACCCCGTAAGTCCTTCTCAGTGTAAGAAACAAGAGGATTTGAAAGATTCAACAAACCACACAGTCTCTCTTTCCCGAATGGAAGAGGGTAGGTCTATAACGAAAGAAGTCGAGGTGATGGTGGGTGAGGGCACGGAGCAATGAGCCCTTAAATGTGAAATGAAATTAGAGTTCATTGGATCTAGGCTGAAAGGATAGGGGATTACTATAGGAGGAATTATATATGTGGATCCTAGGAGAGGAGGGATACTTTTCCATTACTAAATGGAAAAGAAAGTGTGACCATCACTCTCTCTATTGGGAAGCAGAGGCTCCCGTTCTTAGAGACAAAAAGGGGAGGATAGAGTCCCATCCCCCGAATCCAAGACCAGGAACTTACCAATACTATCTCTAGAGTAAGGATCCATGTTAATGTATATATAAAAACCTAAAAACATCCCAATTATCTGGAAACTCTTAAAAGATAAATGCAGGAAACCTCTAACTATAGATATACAAACCCAAATAGGAGACACACTGGTGTGCCTTTCCCAAAGATTTGATAAGTCATGAGGTTTTGGTAGAGGTTTTAACATAATCCCTTTCAAATAAGGGAGCCAATGAAGAACAATAATTTACATTAATGACTTTGAATAAGGCTTTATGAAATGATTGTATAGTCTAAAGTGATAAGGTGAGTTAAAGAGGTGTGCCCAAGTAGGTATCTGGCATGCAAGTAGTCTTGGGAGACCTGATGTTTACTTAAGTGACGAAAAACATGGATTTTAAAACTTGGGAGAGACTTGACTCAAACCTTCAAGAGTATTCATAGTTATACCCAGAAGTGGGACACTCAAGTTTCTTTGATAGGAATGGGTGGCGCACACATGTTTTTGATTTTGGGTGGTTGGGAACTTTAGGTGTGCAAGTGTTATGGATTTCAAGAACTGAAGGGACTTAATTCCTATGATACTACTTTAATTTCTCTACCCTAGGTGTTAAAGAACTACCTTGAATGTTTGGAAGACTTGGAAAAAGAATTAGGAAAACCAGCGAAACAATTGAGTTTCTGAGAAATTTCTTCGTACAAATAAAGACCCCAAGGGTCTATTTATAGGAAAATAGGTGACCGTGGGTGAAGGAGTATGGTATCGCAAGGGGGTTTCATGCTAAAATTGTGGCACACAAGTGGCTGTACACCGAAGGTGACTTGGCTCAACTTGAGTGATTTCAAACTTGAACCTTTACAAATCCTAGAATTCTCAATGTATTTTCACTTCTTTTTCCAAGGAATTTCCATTTTTCACTTTTTCATCAATGTGATAGAATAGAGTGTAAATAGTTTTCTATAACTGTCTTACATAATGAGACATTTAAATAAATCAAAAGGGGGGATTTTATTTATAACAGTTTGAGTCATTACAATCTTCTCCCCTTATGAAATTTCTCCCTCAAATTTTTCATTTATCACACTAAAACAGATGAGGGTAACTCTGCTTCATCACTTCCTCTGGTTCCCATATCTCTTCTTTAAACTTTTGGTTTCTCCACAGCAGTTTCACAAGGTGCATTAACTTATTTTTTAGATATTTTTCTCTATGATCTAAGATCTTCACTAGTTTCTCCTTATAGGAAAGGTAATTCCCCAATTGTACCACCTCTAGATTGAGTACATGTGAGGGGTATGGCATGTAATTTACCAAGAGAGATAAATGAAATACATCATATACTTGAGATAGGTTCGGTGGGAGTGATAGTTGAAAGGCCACCGATTCGATGAAACCAAGGATCTAAAAAGGGTCGATGTACCTTGTACTAAGATTTCCCTTCTTCCAAAATCTCATCACTTTCTTTAATGGAGATATATAGAGGAATAAAATTTCTCCAACATTAAACTCTTGGTCTCATCAACGATTAACAGTATATCTCTTTTTTGACTCTGAGAAGCCTTGATGTTCTTCTAAATGGTCTTAACCTTATCAAAAATTTCCTCAACCATTTTAGGAGGTAGAATTTTTTGTTCCTCAACTTCATCCCAACATGCAGGAGTTCTTCACCTCTTCCCATAAAAGGCTTTATAGGGAGCCTTTTGGATGCTCGAGTGGAAAATATTTATATATGAATACTGAAATAGATGAAGATGTTGGTTCCATCCTCTTTTGAAGTCCATAAAACATGCTCGCAACATGTATTCTAATGTATGAATCATCTGCTCATATTGGATGTCACTTCAAGGATGATAGGTCATACTGAAGTTTATCTCGGTGTCTAGAGCATGTTGTAGACTTTTCTAGAACTTGAAGGTGAATCTTGGATCTCAATTGAGTACAATAGATATAGTTACTCCATGAAGACTTACCACTTATCTGATGTATGTACATGGAAGCTTATCTAATGAGTAGTCCTCTTGAATTGATATAAAGTGAGATGTCTTTGTAAGATGATCCATAAAAATCCATATAGAATTGTTTCCCCTAGATTTATTATGAAGTCTGGTGATAATGTCCATGGTGATGTTCTCCCATTTACATGTTGGTATGGATAATGGTTGCATCACCCCTTTATACTTCTTCCTCTCATCCTTCACTTACTAGCATACTAGGCACTTTCATGTATATTCAGTGATATCCTTCTTCATATTTCCCACCCAATAGTGTTCACAAATACCTTGATAAATTTTTATACATCTTGGGTGAATGGAGAAAGTTTAACTATGTGCATCATCCAACAGTTTCTTCCTTAACTATTGATTTTATGGAGCACATAGTCTTGACTTAAATCTCACAATTCCTTCTTAATTGACTTTAAACTATGAGGATTTTCTGTTCCTTATAGTTTCAACTTTATATTTAATTTCCACATCATTTAATTGAAAATCCTTTAACCTCTCTATAAGAGATAGTTAAGTAATATTTTGTGAAAGGATTGATGATGTTCCTTTCTTTTTTATTCCTATGTCCATCCTTTTTAAATATAAGAAGATTGATCCCCTCTTAATTATTATTGATGATAGAATTTATGGTTCCTTTTTACTTATATATTATTCAACTTTTTTAACTTTACCATGATGGTAATGGATTTATTGGTCATAGTATTTATTAGCTCTAACTATCTTCATTGTCACATATTCAATTCTTTCTATGTTAATATATACTTGAAGATATTGTGATCTGAATATATTTCACACTTCTCCTCAAAGACACAATATCAGGATATTTTTAAAGAGAATATCAATTCATCTAACTCTATATCATGAGTTGGGTAGTTATGTTCATGAACTTTCAACAGTCTTGAAGCATAGGCTATGACTTTTTCATTTTTTATTAATACTCAACCCAATCCCTTATTTGAAGCATAGATGAACACTATAAAAAGTTCTCCACTTATAGGTAGTGTGAGTATAGGCTCAGTGACAAGACTCCTTTTTAACTCTATGAAGCTCTCTTCACATTCATCATTCAAAGAAATCTTTACTCCCTTAAGAGTTAGCATTGTAAGAGGGTTTTAAAATCATGAGAAATTTCTCAAAAATCGACAATAATACCCATCTAATCCAAGGAAACTATATATATATTCCTTGAATGTTGTCCTCAAACATCCTTAAATTTTTTCTATCATTGAAGGATCCATATATATCCCATTTCTTGTGATGATATGCCCCAATAATGAGTCATCCTTCAACCAGGACTCCCATTTTCTATACTTGGCATAAAGCTTCTCCTTTCGAATGGTCTTTATCATAGTTCTTAGATGTTCTTCATGCTTTTATTGGTTTTAGAGTACATTATAATAAAATTTATAAATACTATAAAAAAAAATCTGTTGAGGTAATCTCAAAATACTCTATTAATCAAGTCCATGAATGTTTCTAGAGTATTAGTGAGACCAAAAGGAATCACTATAAACTCATAGTTCTCATACCATGTACAAAAATAATTCTTGGGGATATCCTCCTTCTTCACCCTAACTTAGTAATATCTCAACTGCAGATCCACCTTGGAGCATTATTATGCTCCACCTAGATGATCAAACAATTCATTAGTCTAAGGAAGATGATACTTGTTCTTTATCATTATCTTATTCAGATCATGATAATCTATGAAATGACGCATTGAACCATCCTTCTTCTTGATAAAGAGGACTTGTTCACCCTATAATAAAGCAATTGGGAATATTAAACCTTTATCAAGATTCTCCCGTAGTTGTTTCTTCAACTTCTCAAGTTCTATAATAGCCATATATATGGAGTCTTGGATATTGGTAATGCCTCTGGTATAGTCTCGATTGAAAATTAAACCTCTCATTTAGGAGTAAGACCAAGAAATTTCTCAGAAAACATGTCTGCATATTCCTTCCAAATGGGAATGTCTTTGAGGATTATTCTTTCCATAGACTCAATAATTTTAGATAGATTTGATTTCTACTAGGGAAATAATATCCATGCTTGAGATGATTGTGCTAAAGAACATTCATCTTCCTCCTTTCACTTATACAAAATCGGAGGTCAATTCATAATTTTGAGATTGATTTCATTATCATAGAAATTTATGTTGGATTTATATAGGAAAAGCCAATCCATGCCTAGAAATGTGTAAAATTACAGCAAAGTAATTATGACGAGGTTCACTGGGAAGCTAATCCCACAAATTTTTATAGGTGATGATTTATATACTTTGGATTCAAAAATTACAACATTTTCCATTTTCACGGACATCTCTACCTCTATGTTTTGAGGTGATGTTTGAATAGTTATACTAAACTTTCATTATATGAAAGAATGAAATGAATTATGAATGTTAATCCTACCATTAAATTTTTGATTTTTGGTTCTACTCATTAAATTTATCCAAAATATACTTAGGGATGATAACTATTAAACACATAAATGGGGAATCCAAATACATTAAAGGGATAATTTATAAATTAAATTTATTTCCCTAACTTATGAATTTATAGGCTTCAATTATGTTATCCATGACATATTTCCTAAAATTTATTCTTGTGGGATTTTTTGTTCCCTTAATAATGGTTTGTAATAATATTATGAATTTACCAAATCATATCACTAGGGAATGTCAAACTAGGTGCTCATTAAGGATCATTTTCATGTACCATGTTATCTCGAGTCAGGACTAGGACACAATGTCAAAGTTTTTACCCCTAGGTACATATGTGCTAGAATTTAGGGATGTTGTTTTATACTCAGTATTATACCTAAGGCTTTCTATGGAGGTTCATGATCCTAATATAAAAAATAACTAAACTTTTACTCTGATACCAACTATAACAACCCTACTCTATATTAACCATTAAATCGTTATTTATTACATAAAATTATACTTAATACTACCCAAAATATTGATAATTCTAGTGTATTTTGTAATTACATACAAGTAATAACATCTTGAACATCATATATAACACAATTATTAAAATTTATTTATCATTCATCTAAAATTTCCTAGCTTTAAAAACATCACAGGATATCTTATGAAAAAACATAAGAAAGTGGTGAGATATAAAGCCCAGTAAGGGAATAAATAAATTATAACATGAATAACATGATACATGATAGAAAATAGGCTTATAACTCATGAATAAAAAATATGTAATCAAAAACATAAACAATGAGGCATTATATAACATGGTAATCATAAAGGCAGCATGGTAAATGCGACAAAAACTTAAAAAATTACTTCATAAGATTAGGTCAAGGATAAATCCTCCAAGACCTCATGGTTGAAAAATTAACATAAAGAATTTAGGTTCAATCCCTGTACCAGCATGATGTATCATTATATTGAACATTACCCAGTGCATTGGAGCACTATCTGGGAACACCCATCATATTCATTTCATTCTCATGCTTGAATGTGCCACATAGATCATACAAAATTGGTTCATTCATCATCATGATTTCTTACACAATTATGGAGTGTGAAATACATATAATTAAGTTCCCAATAAATAAGTATATTTATGTAAAGGTTAATACCCTTGATAGAAAAATGGGTATGGTATTCACTACCCAATTGTTTTAGCATTGAAATTTACGGTTAAATTTTGACAGCATGAACACAATAAATATAAATTCATAAAAATGGTTTATGATAGATAAATGTGTATATAATCATTTAATAGTAAAATTAAAAGTAATAGGTACATGAAAGGACATGTCCCAACATTATTAAATGGTAATAGAATGTATAAGTTCATAAAGAATCTTGAATAAATAAGAGAAGGTGAGGATCTCTTATGGAATTTCAGCATAGTAACGACTTATGTAAGGCTAAAAATAGGGAAGGATAAATGATACCTCATTAAAATAAAATAAAATGGATATTAAGGGAATTATTATAAATTAATGACAATATAACCATTTGAAATTACAAGAACTGATTTCAAAAAAAATTCTTGAATTTGAAAGGAGGAGAGGAAGGTGAGGATCCCTTACGGAATTTCATCGTAGTAACAGATTAGGTAAGGGGCCAAATGATGGATGATAAATGATACATCCTAAAAATAAAATCATTTTTACAGTAATTTAATGATTATAAATTGATTAAAATATAAAAAATTTAAATTAAAAGAACTAATTTCATAGAAGCAACTTGAATTTGAAAGGAGGAGAGGAAGGTTCCTTACTTGAGTGTGTGACTTAAAAATCTTGGGAGAAGATTATTGGGAGCTTGGGATCACCTTTGGAGGACTATAGTGAGTGGATATAATAGTATGGTTGTGATACGATGTGTTTTAGTGAAGAGAAACGAGATCTTATGTGGGTTTATATAGGAAAGGAGGGGGGTTTCTTTATTATTTAGGTTTTGGACTCTATATAATAAAATATCCAAAATCACAAACAAACCCATGGTTTTTTTTACCATTTTTTCTATGAAATGGGATTGGTTTAAATTTTTTTATACGTAAAAGGGCTGAATTTGTTAAAATATTACCAATGGTGATGTGGAGGTGGGTCATACTCTTAAAGAAATGATTTTTAAACCTTAAAATGTATCATAAGTTTTGGAGGATTCACAAAGGCTTTATAAAATAAATAAAATAAACTTAAAATAACATTATTTTAAAGTAAAAAACAGATATTTTTTCATTTTTCCAATTATTTTTACTTATTACATCAAATATTTGCCATTATTATGTCATAAAACAAAAATTATATTTATACGGTATTTAATTTTTACCTGAAAATTCGACTGTCTCAGACAATTATGAAAAATTAACCATTGGATAATTTTGACCTTATTATTCCAAAACTATTATTCATTTTATGTAAATAATTTTATAAATATGTTAATTGTAACTTCTAAAATAATGATGGATATTTATTGAAAATGACAGGTTTTTGATAATAACAGTTTTCGAGCCCTAATAAAAAATTACATTTGACTTCAAAAAAATTTAAATGATAATTTATATTTGATATAAATTGTTTAATAATAATATTTTATTAAAATAATATTTATTTCAAAAATTCAAAAATTAATTAATAGAATTTGAATATTAACCAAAAATACAGTTTTTGCTTTATTGTATCAAAATAAAAATCATTGAAAAGCAACAATAATAAGATGAAGATATTTTAATTATTCTATATAAAATAATGTACATACTAATATTTCTAGGGTATTTATATATATCCCTTTAATACATTAGCAAATTCCCTAAGAGTAAGGTGTGTGATGTTTGGGATTTCATGGGGTTGTTCAGTGAATATGGTTTGGGTTGTGATCTCAATGATCTTGAACTCCTCCTGTAAATGGTTTCGCTCATTCTTAAGATATTGGATATCATCTTAGGAATCATCAAAAGAAAAATCCTAGAAATGATATATCCCTCATAAGAATTTATAAATTGTCTTTATATGGAATGATCCTTCTTGTCGAGCTCATCACTTCCTTTTGTCTATGAAAATTAGATTTGGTAGGACCCTATATTTATACTAATCATGTGATCACTATTAAATGGATATATTATCAATGGTAGTGATACTTAATGGTCATTTAAATATAATTGGATATAAAAAAAAATAATTTAGTGTGTTTTCTATAACCATCTTGCATAATAATACATTTAATTAAATCAAAAAAGGGAATTTTATTTATAACAGTTCAGTTCATTATAAATTATGCCTAAAAATATCAAAGTTTTTTGGAGAGAAACATTTTATACAGTTATTAATATAAATAATTGGTTTTTTCAATGACCTTACACACACATAAAGTCATATGAGATATGGTTTAAAGTAAATTCAATAAGAAATTAGTTTTAATATTTTTTTAGTCCTTGTTACATGAAGATCAAAAATACCAATATGTAAAAGGATAAAGAAAAATAAGAAGTATTAATTTTCATCGGATACTTATCAAATGGTAGAGGATATAAATTACATAATAAGATTCAACACAAACTAGTTAACTTATTTTATGTTAAGATTATAAATAATCAGTGCATATAAACTTTACAAAATGATGTAATTTTTAAAAATTTGAAGTAGACAACATGAAAATATAAAAAACAAAAACAAAATGTAGAAGATTCATAAAATGAGACAATTGAAAATGAAGTTACTGTAAATGAAAAGTAAAAAAATTCAAAGAGTAAATAAATATTTTGGATAAAAAAATATAATTGGTACTCAATAGGCTCTAGTGTATAGAAGATGAATCTTGAGGATTGAAGATTAAAATGATCTCATATCATATATTGTACCCTAAACTGTAGTAGTGGGAGGTGAACATGTGGAATGGATTAATTCAATGAATTAATAATTAGACCATACTAAGATAAATTACATTAGAAATATTCTCCCTAGAGTAAAAGATAAAATTTTATATTATATCAAGTGGGTATTCGAGAATAAATTGAATTATAAAGGATATGTTTCAAGGATCAAGAACAAACATTTTTACAAAGGCTATTCATAGGTGGAATGAGTTGAATTTGAATCAACCTTTGTTCTATTTGTAATATTAAAATCCATAATAATGATGTCACGACCCATCCTTTGGGGCCCGTGCTGTGACTACCCCAAGCCCGCCTTCCATAGGCCAGGGGCTGGCGATTAGCATTGAAAGGCGTATTCCCTAAAACTAGAAAGGCATTGTCTTTATAACCTATAAACTCACATAACCAAGCATATAGAAAGATATGAACACAAGAAAACTTTATAACCAAAATAGTGTTGAAAGTAAATGGGGCCGGAATACAAGCCCAACAGTAAAGGTACAAGTACAACTGAAATACAATATAACTGAAGAAAAATAGAGACAGATATTGGATCGTCCTTCGAGGTTCCTACCTAAAGGGTAGGTACATATCGCATCCTCAGCACTCCACGTCCGTCCGTCTCCTATGCGTACCAACACTTCATATAGTCCACCTCCGGGTACCGTCCAGTCCTAGTACTCTCATCCTCAGTCAGTGTTGTCTGTCATCTCCACCAAACACAATGAAGTGCGGGCATAGCCTGTGTAGGGGTGAGTATAACGATACTCAATAGGGACCCTGAGACCCTAAAGGTCTCAAAAAATACACAAAGGATAAATATCAAAGAATGAAGTCAATTGTCAACCCTACTTAGGTATATGCCCATACATATACCTAAGTTATCAAGTATACCCATCTCAATCATGTGGAAACACAGGGTCCAAACCAAAATCCCAAAGCTCAATTGTTCCACAAAGGAAGGAAAACCAAAAAGGAAATTACCACACAGGTACACAGGTACACTACACAGAAGGATACCACCAAGGTATTACCGCAAAAGAAAGTACCACACAGGCACAAACTCAGCTCACACCAGGTATAACTTAGGTATAGTAGTTGAGATGATTAGTTATAGCTACTAAATCATCTTACTCCGTTAAGAGGATCTGCTGCTGACCCACACAAAATCTCTAGGAGGTGACCCACACAGAATTGTGAGGAGATGACCCACACAATATCACTAGGAGCTGACCAACATAGGATCTCCAGGAGCTAACCCACACAAATTCTCCAGGAGCTGACCCACATAGGATTGCCAGGAGGTGACCCACACAGGATCGCTAGGAGAGGACCCACACAAGATCGCTAGAAGCTGACCCACACAGGATCTCTAGGAGCTGACCCACACAGGATCACTAGGATCTTACCCACACAGGATCAATAGGAGTGGACCCACACAGAATCTCTAGGAGTTGACCCACATAGGGTCACTAGTCAGTCTTCTCGTCACATCTAGCTACTGGGTTCCCGCACTAGGCTTGATCGTCTCAGGGAGAGTCTTATCCCCAAGCCACCAGTCGATACTCAAACTGCCAAAAATTCCCACTAAGAATTATCTCAAAGGACCTCCATGTCATATGGGTTTCAACACAATAGACGGTGCGTCAATCGGACGCCCAGTTTGTGAGTTATTAACCTCTTAGTCTTGAGGGCCCTATTGGATTCATGCTCGATCCAACCTGATTGTACCACATCCTTATCCAAATTTCTAGTGGGGTATACTCAAAGGGACTGTCTCGCTCCATGATTTCCATCACCGCTTATAGTTCTTCAATTGGAAGTCCGGTGCCAAAGTTATGGCCCAAGTAATGTATAGGGTCGTATCTGGTTTGGGTCCCGGTCCGACTCGGTCGGACCAACCCGGCCCGACCCCTGGGTCCTGCCTGGCCAGCTGGGTCTAGCCCGGCCTGCTGGGCGGCCCAGACTGTTGGGTCTGGCCTGACATGCTATGAGGGTGGCGAGGCCACAGGGGTGCCGCGAGGGCGCGGGGCGGCGAGGCCGCGAGGGTGCTCTGAGGTCACAGGGCAATGCGGCCGCGTGGGTGCCACGAGGGCACGGGGCCATGGGGCGACTCAGCCGAATCTGCTCGGCCATGGGGGAGCCGCGAGGGCGCGGCATGGGGCGGCTCGGCCGCGGGGTGCCACGAGGGCGTGGTGCGGGGCGTCTCGGCCGGAGCCCCTCAGCCGGAGAGTGTCACGATGGTGCAGGGTGGCTCGGCCTGGCCCTAGGGAAGTTTGGTTGGGAGGGCAGCTCGGCCGAGAGGGTGGCTCGGCTCAGCCGCGTGTGGTGGCTCGACCACGAAGGGTGGCGGCTTGACCACGGGGTGGTGGTGTCCATGGGGTGGCACCGTTGCGTCGTCGCCTTCATCCCAGCCGACAGTGGTTCCGACCGCCTTTCTTGTACCCCATCGTGGTTTATAGCCTTTCCTCCATCGCGATCAACAATTAATCACAAGGTTTGCAGAGAGGACATGCCATGTTCTTTTGACCCGCACTCTCCGCATTAGAGCAGTAGAAAGCATCTATAATTCCTTATTTAATTATAAATAATTATCAAGAATGGAAAGAGAGAAAAATTTAAAACAACCGCCCTATAACTTTCCACAAATAGTTATACACAAATAAACCCCTATTGTAACGTCCCAGTTCCAGAATCCACCTAGAGGCACCCCGTACCCGATTGGTCACATGGCCTCAGGAGCATTTCCCCAAATGCCAGAGGCTACCAACTAGCAGTGAGGGCCTTGGGTGAGATAGTGGGGAAATTATGTCCTCATTGACAGAGTACCCAGTGGAAGATAAACAAAAGCAATAGCGGAAGCAGTAAACATCTATACAAGAGTAAATAGAGGAAGACTAAAAGTGTAAACAAATGAAGAACATATATAAATGATGCATGATACATATGTTTATGAAAATAGAAAAAAAGTCACAATGCCGAATACAAATAGTACTAAACCAAAGTACAAAATAAACAGATAAACAGCTCCTCATCATCGCACACCTAGGTTTGGTCCCATGCTCTCCAGCTCCATAGTAAGTCAAGTACCTGAAGTGGAATGACGCTTTCCCTTATCTATACCTGCAACAATATAATATGTTTGGTCCCAAAAGCATGACCCAAACAGGGTGTGAGACTAACTCCCAGTAGGAAACCAACCGAAGATCTCTGCCTAACAGTCAGTGAATATATGGCAGGTAAAAGTACAGGAAGCAGTAAACATGAAAATACTCAGCAGTAAACAATCCACAGTTCCAATATCAAGAAACAACTAACAAGCAGCTAAAAACAAACAGGTAGCCCTATGGGAAGTACTCACAGCCATCCCCTATAGTCCTACCTAACAAGTACCAACAACCCTCTTGGAAGTACACTCAGCCTAACCCCTCTGGTTTGGTCATATAAAAATTATAAGACTCTCTAAGGAAGATCACTCGGTCAATTATCGTTATAGTCTAAGGTAGTCAGGGACTCTCTGAGGAAGCACACAAGCTCAATTCCCATTATATCCATAAGTTCAAGAGAACCTCTGAGTAAGATCACTCATTTAATTCCTCTTATAAGCCCCAGTTCGTTCACAGACTCTTTGTGGAAGCTCCCTCGGTCAATTCCCCTTATATCCTGGAGTGGTTCAAGGTAATTCAAGTATAACAAATACTCTCTGAGGAAGTTCACTCGTTCTATCCCCTTTTAGTCTATAAATCCCAAATAATCTATGAGGAATCTCACTCGGTCTATCCCCCTATAGTCTATAATGTCCAAAGACTCTCTGAGGAAGCTCACTTGGTCTATCCTCTTATAGTCTGTAAAGTACAAAGGATCTATGAGGAATATCATTCGGTCTATCCTCTTTTAGTCTATAACACCAGGTTCTCACAGCCCCTTTTAATTCAACGCAATGTAATTCTACAAGGCCAAAGTAAACCTACATAACTACTTGGCTAACCAGTCTACATCATCTCACGCATGATAGAAAAACAACACTTCATCCTACGACCACAAGGCATTGAAAACATGTAAACAACCAATAAGATAAACAAGACCAATCAATCATAAATAGAACAAAGCATTATTAGAACATCCAAGTAATATAAATAAACCTAAATCATATCCAATTTACATATACATAGGCATACAGTCATGGTAGGAAACAACAGGGGTAAAACGGTAACACACAATACCCTGTTCAAGGGTATTGGTGGAATTTGCATATAATACTCAAAGACTTTGAAAGGAAAGGAAAAAACCACCTACCTTGGGGTTGGGAGATCAATATAATTGAACTAAGAAGCTTGAATCTCCTTGGAATGTCATAGATCTAAGAAAATGTTTAAAATGTTCAGCCTATGATAACTTAGAAAAGAATAGGAATTGGAAAACAAGGCTCAAGAATAAGAGAGAAATCACTGATGCGATTCCAACTCAATCAACGGTGCTCAAATCGGAGGATGAACGAAGGATCTAGGGCTTGTCAAAGATCCATGGATGCTCGGTGCTCTCGAACGAACGAAACCTAGGAGTGGTTTCTGTCCTTCAGACGCGACCCCGGTGCGTTTAATAAAAAAAAAGTACACGGTGTATACTTTTGGAGTACATGGCGTGTACTCTCCATTTTTTCGTACTCCTCTTTAATTGGCCTCCACGTCGCCCCACACGACTATGTGTTTGGCCAGAACATGGCCAGCACATGGCCTCCTGCGGCAACAAAGTACAGGGTGTGTACTCAAAAAGTACATAGCGTGTACTTCAAAAATTTCTAGGAAGCTCCTCTTTTGTCAAAAACACTAGAAAAAGGAAAACATACCTGAAAAGAAGATATGGGTTCTTACAAACTTCCCCCCTTAAAGAAATGTGTCGTCGAATTTCCCTAACGCGGTGTAGAAGAAGAAACCTCAAAGAACTCCGGCCATTGTGATCGTACATCGGCCTCCCTCTCTTGAGTCTCATCCTGTACCCTCCCGTGATGCCATAGCACCCATACCAGAGGAATATACCGGCCACAGAGAACCTTTGTACAGTGATAAACAATCTGGATAGGATGCTCATCCAAATATGAATCCACCTCCAACTCGACTTCCTCAGGTTGGAAAGTATAAGACGAGTTTAAAAAGTAACGTCGGAGCTAAGAAACGTGGAAAACATCATCCATAGCATGATACCTATGAGGTAACTACAACTGATATGAAATCCTTCCAACTCTCCCTAACACCTCAAATGGCCTGGCGTACCTCGGGGAAAGCTAACCCTATCTCCTAATCCTCTTGTGTCCCAACCTCGGTGTGACATGAAGAAAAACCTAATTCCCGACCTCGAACTCCAGATGTCGTCTCCATTGATCAGCATAAGAATTATTTCGGGACTGTGCAGTATCCATCCTCTTTCGAATCAACTTTATCTACTCTGTGGTCTCCTGAACAAGATGAGGTCCCAGCAAAGCTGCCTCTCCTACTTCCAGCCAACATAAGGGTGATCAGCATGGAATACTGTACAAAGCCTCAAAAGGTGTCATCTGAATAATCGCTTGGAAACTGTTGTTATAGGAAAACTCCACAAGAGTATTATACTTTTCCCAAGAACCACCAAATTCCAAGATGCATTCTTGGAGCATGTCCTCAAGCACCTGAATCGTATGCTTGGACTGGCCATCTGTCTGAGGATGGTATGTTGTACTCAAAAGTACATGTGTACCAAAATCCTTCTGAAGCCCCTGCAAGACCCGAGAAGTAAAATGTGCATCCCAGTCTAATATAATGGAGTCTGGAACTCCATGTAGACGTATAATCTCATGGATTTACAACCTTCCCAACTCATCAACACTGAAGGTCCCCTTGATCGGAAAGAAATGAGCATCCTTCGTGAGCCTGTCAATGACAACCCATACTGCGTCGTTCCCTTGAGGAGACCTTGACAACCCTATCACCAAATCCATCGCGACGTCATTCCACTTCCACTTGAGAATGGGTAACTCCTGTAAAATCCATGTTGGTCGCTGATGCCCTGCCTTCACCTACTGAAAAGTGGAACACCTCATGAATAAACCAGCAACGTCCTTCTTCATATCTGGCCACCAATATTGACGATGTAGAGCACGATACATCTTGGTGATGCCATGGTGGAATGCCCAAACTGAGGAATGAAATTACCACATTAGCTCCTTGCGTATATCTGTTGTCACCCATACGCGCCCTTAGAAATGAAAGATCTCATCCTTTACTATGGTCCATACAAGTATAGGTGTCACGACCCGTCCTCGGGGCCCGTGCCGTGACTACCCCAAGCCCGCCTTCCATAGGCCAGGGGCTGGCGACTAGCACCAAGGCGTAAAATCCCAGTAAACAGGGAAGGCATTGCCTTTATAAGTAACAACCACACAGAGTCAGCAAGCGGAAAGTAAAGTGCAGAAAGGTAAAGGGGCCGGAAATACAAGCCCAACTGTAAAGTACAACTGAAAAGTAAAGTACAGCAACTGAAGAAAAGACGGCGGCCTCGTGTCGTCCACTGGCAATCCCACCTGAAGGGTGGGTACAGATAGCCTCCAAGCTCCTCGGGCCCCACGTCCGCTCTGAGCACGTCCCGTCCAGTGGTCCACCTCCAGGTACCGTCCTGCTCCACGCCCCAACCGCGATCAGCGCTGTCCGTCGTCTGCAACCAACACCACGAAGTGCGGGCATAGCCCGTGCAGGGGTGAGTACAACTACTCAGTAAGGACCCCGAGACCCCCGAAGGTCTCCCGAAATCCACAAAGGATATAGCACAAAAGAAAGATGCAATCACGAAGTAACATCTGACTCGACTTAGGTATATGCCCATACATATACCTAAGTCCCCAATTCTAGCTCTGCTCACGAGCTCAAGAACAACTCAATCCACAAAGGAAAGCAAGACCCAAATCCACAAAGGAGAGTAAACAGTAAATCCACAAAGGATGGTTCAACACAATCCACAAAGGAGAGTAACATAAGATTCAGCTCAACCAGGTATACTTTTTCAGATGACGTCAAGACGATCACTGATCCGTCTAAGTCGTCGGACCCACGAAGGATCGATAGGTACTAACCCCCGCAAAAAGACCCACGTAGGATCGGGCTCACACAGAACCTGTAGGCAGTGGCTCACACAGAACCGGTGGTAAGGACCCACGGAGGATCGGGCTCACACAGAACCTGAAGCACTGATCCACGTGGGATCGCTGAGTGCAGTAGTCGACGCAGTCCACTGAGGATCTCTGCACAGTCGTCGCCGCAGTCCACGAAGGATCTCTGCTCTGCCGTCGTCGCAGTCCACGGAGGATCTCTGCTCTGCCGTCGTCGCAGTCCACGGAGGATCTCTGCTCTGCCGTCGAGGTCACAGCCAGCGCTAGGGTTCCCGCACGTAGCGAGCTCGTTTAGGAGGGTCCGCTCCACGAGCCGAGGGGCTGATACATCAACTGACACGTAGTCCGAAGTTGATGTATCCAAAAGTTCCGTATCGACAACAGGATCTCAACGCGACAGACGGCGCGTCAATCGGACGCCCGGTCTGAGAGTTATTGGCATTTTCGTCCCAGGGGCCCGGTTGGTTTTTAGGGAAAAACCAACCCGACCGCACTCCGCCTGTATCCGATCCTCGGGCGGAGTATGCCAAAAGTTCCGTCTCACTTAGAGGAAACTACCACAGCTGACGGTACGTCGTTCGGACGTCCGTAGCTCAAGTTATGAGCGTTTCCGCTCCGAGGGCCCGGTTGGCTTCGTGTACGAACCAACCCGGCCGAACCCAAAGTCTTCCGAAACCTTGAGTATAATATACCGAAACGACCGTCTCGATCCAAGGATCGCGTAGCCGCTGACGGTTCGTCAATCGGAGGTCCCAGGCCCAAGATATGAGCGAAAGACCGAAGAGGGCCCGAAACGGGGGTACTGGGCCCGGGGCGACCCGGCCCGAACCCCCCCTGGGGTCGGCCGAACCGGGTCGGCCCGAACCGGGTCGGCCCGACCCGGCCCGAACCGGCTCGGCCGGGTCCGGTCCGGCCTGGGCGCGGCCCGGCCGACCGGACCGGCTCGGCTTCGGCCGAGCGGCCGAAGCGCTGCCGCCGCGGGTCAAACCCGCGGCTTTGGAGAAAACGCGGCCCGCGCGGGCCGCGTGCTGGAAGGCCGGACCGCGGACGCGGTCCGGCGGCTCGCCGCCGCCGCGGCTCGGCCGCGGCGGACTCCTCCGGCGGCGCGCCGGGCGCCGCCGCCCCCGGTCGCCGGCGCCGCCGCGCCGGCGACCCGCGCCGCCGCCTCCTTCCGCGGGCCGCCGGAGATGCTCCGGTGGCCCGATTTGCCTCCCGTCTGCGCCGTTGTTCCTCCCGGGATGCGTCCTCCACTGCGGAATCAACATATGGCCCTTGCGTCGCGCTTTTGCCGTCGCTCGCCAAATCCGCACACAAAGGAAGATCGACGGAGGGTTGCCGGGTCTTGTTCGTTAGACCCGCACCCTCCGCGTTAGTCATAATCAACGGGAGAAACAGGAAAGAAACCAATCAACAATTTTAAATAAATTAAAATTGTTTCGTGATCGGGTTCTATATTTCAAAAGAATAAACACGGGATTTTAAAAAGAATTCCAACATCCCTTACCTTGTCGTTGCCGAACGGGGGATCGTCGCGGGATTTGCTCGTCGCGGAAGATGGAGATCGCCGCGTCGTCGCGGAATCGCTCGTCGCGTCGCCAATCTCCGGATCAAGATCAACGGATTTAATTAGTTTAAATCCGTTGATATTGAAATTAAAAAGGGAGAAGAAAAGATCCGATTCTCACCTTTGTTGCCGAACGAGGATCGGCCGCGGAAGAAGAGGCGTCGCCGAAGAACGTCGCGGGTAGATCTCGTCGACGTCGCAGATCTTGGTGTGCGTCGTCGAATTCCGGTCGCCGGCGTTCTTCGCGTTCTTCGCGTTCTTCGCGTTCTTCGCGTTCTTCGCGTTCTTCGCGTTCTTCGCGGAGAGGGTGGAGGAACGAAGATTCTCTCAAATCCTTTCCAAGGATTTTTATGTTGGTCTTATTTTATAAACATGCCAACACGAAACCGGTTAAGAAACGATCCATCAATTCGTTGAATTAATTCAACGAAAGAAACGACCCATTTAATTCACGAAAGAAACAGCCCATTTAATTCACGAAATAAACCGCCCAATTAAATGGTCTGTTAAGAATTAAAGAAAACGCGTCGGCTGACTTTTCAGTTACTTTGACGGGTTTTCGCGGGTGCGTTACTTAGCGAAAGAAACGGCGGGGCTCGTGCGGGTCCCACCGCACAAATATCCTACCAAGGGGTAGGATATTTCTGGATAGCATCCTATCCAGTTCAACTCAGTTCAAGCCGTCTTTAAGTGACTTCAAGTGGCTTCCAAGCAGCTTAAGTGAAATAAAATAAAGTTGTCGCACAAACTTTATTTTATTTCTGACTTAAAGCCGTAAAATTTAAAAACCACGTCTGAGCAAACGCAACTCCGGAAGAGGCGTTTCTAAGCAAATACCGGCGCTGCGATTTCATCGGTGCCCTCAGAATTCGATTCCGGGCACCGGTTCAAAAGATAGAAAAACCCGCTCGTCCGTTCACTGAACGTACCCGAGCCAAACTTCGGAAATTGATTCCGGGCACACCGGGCCTCGGAATCAGGTGCCGTCTGAAGCTGCGCTCTTGTAAAATTCCAAAGAAAATTAAGAAAAAAATTTCCTTGAAATTTGCGGGTCTTTACATTACTCCCACCTCAGGGCTTTACGTCCCCGTAAAGATACATCAAAAACTAGGGGAACAAATGGGGGTACTGAGCACGCATCTGAGCCTCCCGCTCCCAAGTGCTCTCCTGGAGGTTCCCGTGCTGCCATCTGACGCGCACAAGAGGAATCGACCGCCCACGTAGGACCCGCTCCTGTCGATCCTCGATCTCCACTGGAACCTCCGCAAAAGTCGCCCCATCGTCCACGTCCAGCTCCCCAAAGTCGATGATGTGCGTCGGGTCGTGCACGTATCCCCTCAGCTGAGACACGTGGAAGACGTCGTGCACCCGGTGCAACTGAGGTGGTAGAGCCAGGCGATAAGCCACCTCTCCTATCCTGCTGAGGACCTGGAAAGGCCCGATGAAGCGGGGAGACAGCTTGCCGCCTCGGCCAAATCTCCGTAAACCACGTCGAGGTGAGACACGCAAAAAGACGTGGTCGCCATCCTCGAACTCTAGTGGCCTCCGCCTCCTGTCAGCATATGACTTCTGCCGGCTCTGAGCTGTCCTCATCCTCTCCTGGATGATTTGGACCTTCTCTGTCGTGGCTCGGACCATCTCTGGTCCCACGAGTGCTGACTCCCCAGGGTCTGTCCAGCACAACGGTGATCTGCAGGGTCTGCCGTACAACGCCTCGTATGGTGCCATCCCGATGGTGGAGTGGTAGCCGTTGTTGTACGCAAACTCCACCAAGGGTAGGTGGTCCTCCCAGCTGCGACCAAAGTCGAGAACACATGCATGGAGCATGTCCTCGAGTGTCTGTATGGTCCTCTCCGTCTGTCCATCCGTCTGAGGGTGGAAGGCTGTGCTCAGATGGAGCCGCGTCCCGAACGCCTCCTGCAACCCCTTCCAAAGCCTGGAAGTGAAACGAGCATCTCGATCGGAGACGATAGACGATGGCACACCGTGAAGCCGTACGATCTCCTGGACGTAAAGACGTCCCAAGCTCTCTACTGAGCCCTGCTCTCTGATGGGTAAGAAGTGTGCCGACTTGGTGAGTCGGTCGACAATCACCCAAATGGAGTCGTGACCTCTGGAAGTGCGTGGAAGTCCAGTCACGAAGTCCATAGATATGCCGTCCCACTTCCACTCCGGGACCTCCAAGGGCTGTACCAAACCTGCTGGTACTTGGTGCTCTGCCTTCACCTGCTGGCAGGTGAGGCATCGTGAAACGAACTCTGCCACAGCTTTCTTCATACCCGGCCACCAGTGCTGTCGCCTGAGATCCTGGTACATCTTCGCCACTCCGGGATGTACCGCCAAGGGAGAAGTGTGAAACTCTCTCAGCACCTCCTCTCGTAAAGCGACTGGTACGAAGGTACGTCCTCTGAAAAGGATGTCGTGCTCTGCTCCAAGGGAGAAACCATCAGGCGCCTGACCTGAGGATATCAGTGCACGCCGGGTCTCACAGTCAGCGTCCCCACGCTGAGCCTCTCTGACCCGCTGTAGAAGTGGAGGAGAGACTGTGAGAGACTGAAGAAAGGCTGTTCCGTCTCTATCCACGAAGGATATCTGCAAGGAGGCTAGCTGCTCCGTCGCCTCCTCAAGCAGCTGAATGCCCGTCCTCCTGCTGAGGGCATCGGCTACCACGTTCCCCTTCCCAGGAGTATAGACTATCTCAAAGTCATAGTCCTGGAGGAACTCAAGCCATCTCCGCTGTCTCAGGTTCAGGTCCTTCTGAGAGAAGATATACCTAAGACTCTGGTGGTCAGAAAAGACTGTGAAGCGCTCGCCCATCAGATAGTGCCGCCAAGTCTTCAGAGCGAAGACCACTGCTGCTAACTCCAGGTCATGAGTGGCGTAGTTCTGCTCATGCGGCCTCAACTGACGTGATCCGTAGGCGATCACGGCCCGCTCCTGCATCAGGACGCACCCGAGTCCAGTCCCTGATGCGTCGCAGTAAACTACGTACCCAACTCCCTCCTCAGGCAACCTCAAGATAGGTGCGCTGGTCAATCTCTGTCTCAGCTCCTGGAAGCTCTGCTGACATCTGTCTGACCACACGAAGGGTTTCCCCTTCTTCGTCAAGGCTGAGAGTGGTGCCGCAACTCTGGAGAAGTTCGGCACAAATCTCCGATAGTATCCCGCTAGGCCCAAGAAGCTCCGCACCTCAGTCACGCTCCTGGGTGGCTCCCAAGCTAGCACTGCCTCGATCTTCGCGGGATCCACTGCAACTCCCGCCTCAGAAATGACGTGCCCCAAGAAATGGACCTCACGTAACCAGAACTGGCATTTTGAGAGCTTGCCATAAAGCTGGTGCTCTCGGAGTGTGTCTAGCACAACTCGCAGGTGGTAGGCATGCTCCTCCTCAGTCGTCGAGTATACCAAAATGTCGTCAATGAAGACAACGACAAATCGGTCGAGGTATGGCTGGAAGATCCTGTTCATGAGGCTCATGAACACCGCTGGAGCATTGGTTACGCCGAACGGCATAACCAAGAACTCATAATGGCCATACCGGCACCTGAAGGCCGTCTTCTGTACGTCCTCGTCTCGAACTCTGAGCTGATGATAGCCTGACCGGAGGTCTATCTTCGAGAACCACCGCGCTCCCTTGAGCTGATCGAAGAGGTCATCAATCCGTGGCAGCGGATACTTGTTCCTCACTGTCACCTGGTTCAGGCGACGATAGTCGACACATAGTCGCAAGCTCCCGTCCGCCTTCTTGGCGAACAAAATCGGGGAAGCCCAGGGTGAAACACTGGGTCGGATAAACCCCTTGCTCTGCAAGTCCTCCAACTGTACCCGCAGCTCTCGAAGCTCGGCGGGGGCCATCCGATATGCTGGAGTAGATATCGGGGCTGTCCCGGGGTACAAGTCGATGTAAAAGTCTACCTCTCTACGAGGAGGTAGCCCTGGAACGTCGTCGGGAAAGACGTCCACGTACTGGTCCACCACTGCAGGAAAAGCCGGACTCCGCACGTCCACTGCTCCTAGGATGAGGCTAGCCAACTGATGTGAGATGGGCTGCACTCTCCTCCGCGGAAGTCCATCCTGTGCTGCAAAGGTTCCCTTCTCGCCGGTGAAGGTAAACCTGCTCCCGTCGGTACGAACACATCGTACCTTGCGCCTAAAACAGTCGATCTGGGCATGAACCGTGGATAGCCAATCCATGCCCAAGATGACGTCGTAAGGCCTCGACGCCGCTACAAGGAGATCCCAGCCGAAGCTCTCGCCTCCTAGAGTAAGCTCACACTGCCGGCACCAGTGCGTAATCGTCGAGTCTGCTCCCGTAGGAGTCTCTAGCCGTAAGGATCGAGCCAACGGCTCAGTCGGAATCTCCGAGCTCCGAACAAGGGCAGAGGCTATGAAAGAGTGACTCGCTCCTGTGTCTATAAGTACTGCAGCAAGGGTGGAATAGACACAGATCGTACCTCGAATCATCTCTGGCATGTCGGGGTCGTAGGCCTCCACTGCCTGGAGCTGGGCCTGTCCCTGCCCGCCGGCTCCCTGTGGTCGAAGTGGCCCTCCTGGTGGTGGTGGGGGTAGAGCCTGAAAGCGTCGCCCACCACCCGCTGCTCGGCCAGCTCCTCGGCCTCGTCCGCCTCCTCCCTGCGGACCGCCACGGTCGACCCTCTGCCTCTGCCTGGGTGGCCCCTCCACCGTCTGCTGCTCCTCTGATCGGCGAGTCGGGCAGTCACGAGCCATGTGACCCTGCCCGCCGCAAGAGTAGCACAGCCTGCCTCTCGAAAGGCTGGCACTCCGCTGTGTGCCTCGTACTGCTGAGCCGGTGTCCTGAGGCCGTCTGCGTGGGGGTCTGGTCTGCCTGGACCCGTGAGTCATCCGTCGGCTACCTGCTGCCGAAGACTCAGCTACCTGCCGCCCTGCGCTAGGTCTCGCCGCTGAAGAAGGCTCTGCCAGGAAGCTCTCGATCAGGAGGGCTCGCTCCAGCACTCCTGCCTGGGTCGGAATGCTGAGGGAGATCAGCGACGCACGAATCTCCTGTCGCAAGCCCTGCTCGAAGGTCCGGGCCCGGAAGAAGGGGTCCCGTACCATGTCGGTCGAGTAGCGAGATAGGTCCGTGAACCTCGCCGCGTACTGAGCGACCGTCATGCTGCCCTGGCGCAGCTGGAGAAGCTCCTGGATGCGCACCGCTCGGAGGGTGGCCGGGACGAACTCAGAGCGGAAGAGGCTCTCGAAGTCCGCCCAGAGCAAGGATGCCTCATCGTGAACCTGGAGCATCAGGCTCCACCATCGTCCTGCCGCCGCCTGCAGGAGGCTCGCTGCGAGGATCACCATGAGATCCGCTGGTGTCCTCACTAGCCTGAAGATCCGTACCACCGCCTCTAGCCAGTCCTCGGCGGCCTGGGGGTCCGCCTCACCGCGAAACCTGGGCGGTCGCTGGCTCTGAAACTCATGCAGTGCCCTGAGGCGACGTGCATCGTCAGCGTCTGGTACTGGTAGCATCGGTGGCTCGGCGGGTAAAGCTACCGCCGGTGCCACAGCTGGCAAAGGGCCCTGCACCGAGGCCTCGTCGCTCGGTGGGCTGCCGTCGCGCCCTACACTCGGAACCCTAGCTGGCAGTCGTCGCGGGGCCATCCTGAAAAGGAGAACAAGAGCACCACAGTCAGAACAGTATACCTGGTGAGCTGGCACAAGTAATCACAAGGAAAACTTGAAACACACACGCAATCAATGTTTTCATGCATTAAGTCGGAAATCAGGAGTCAGGGTCCTGGTGTACGGATACGTCGGCCGCCGCACCAACACTGGGCTCCCTGAACTGATAACCACACTCAATACACTAAACACTATTGCTTCACATAGAAAGAAAGGACGATCAGAGTCTGCGGTAGAACCGACCGCCTCTGATACCAATTTGTCACGACCCGTCCTCGGGGCCCGTGCCGTGACTACCCCAAGCCCGCCTTCCATAGGCCAGGGGCTGGCGACTAGCACCAAGGCGTAAAATCCCAGTAAACAGGGAAGGCATTGCCTTTATAAGTAACAACCACACAGAGTCAGCAAGCGGAAAGTAAAGTGCAGAAAGGTAAAGGGGCCGGAAATACAAGCCCAACTGTAAAGTACAACTGAAAAGTAAAGTACAGCAACTGAAGAAAAGACGGCGGCCTCGTGTCGTCCACTGGCAATCCCACCTGAAGGGTGGGTACAGATAGCCTCCAAGCTCCTCGGGCCCCACGTCCGCTCTGAGCACGTCCCGTCCAGTGGTCCACCTCCAGGTACCGTCCTGCTCCACGCCCCAACCGCGATCAGCGCTGTCCGTCGTCTGCAACCAACACCACGAAGTGCGGGCATAGCCCGTGCAGGGGTGAGTACAACTACTCAGTAAGGACCCCGAGACCCCCGAAGGTCTCCCGAAATCCACAAAGGATATAGCACAAAAGAAAGATGCAATCACGAAGTAACATCTGACTCGACTTAGGTATATGCCCATACATATACCTAAGTCCCCAATTCTAGCTCTGCTCACGAGCTCAAGAACAACTCAATCCACAAAGGAAAGCAAGACCCAAATCCACAAAGGAGAGTAAACAGTAAATCCACAAAGGATGGTTCAACACAATCCACAAAGGAGAGTAACATAAGATTCAGCTCAACCAGGTATACTTTTTCAGATGACGTCAAGACGATCACTGATCCGTCTAAGTCGTCGGACCCACGAAGGATCGATAGGTACTAACCCCCGCAAAAAGACCCACGTAGGATCGGGCTCACACAGAACCTGTAGGCAGTGGCTCACACAGAACCGGTGGTAAGGACCCACGGAGGATCGGGCTCACACAGAACCTGAAGCACTGATCCACGTGGGATCGCTGAGTGCAGTAGTCGACGCAGTCCACTGAGGATCTCTGCACAGTCGTCGCCGCAGTCCACGAAGGATCTCTGCTCTGCCGTCGTCGCAGTCCACGGAGGATCTCTGCTCTGCCGTCGTCGCAGTCCACGGAGGATCTCTGCTCTGCCGTCGAGGTCACAGCCAGCGCTAGGGTTCCCGCACGTAGCGAGCTCGTTTAGGAGGGTCCGCTCCACGAGCCGAGGGGCTGATACATCAACTGACACGTAGTCCGAAGTTGATGTATCCAAAAGTTCCGTATCGACAACAGGATCTCAACGCGACAGACGGCGCGTCAATCGGACGCCCGGTCTGAGAGTTATTGGCATTTTCGTCCCAGGGGCCCGGTTGGTTTTTAGGGAAAAACCAACCCGACCGCACTCCGCCTGTATCCGATCCTCGGGCGGAGTATGCCAAAAGTTCCGTCTCACTTAGAGGAAACTACCACAGCTGACGGTACGTCGTTCGGACGTCCGTAGCTCAAGTTATGAGCGTTTCCGCTCCGAGGGCCCGGTTGGCTTCGTGTACGAACCAACCCGGCCGAACCCAAAGTCTTCCGAAACCTTGAGTATAATATACCGAAACGACCGTCTCGATCCAAGGATCGCGTAGCCGCTGACGGTTCGTCAATCGGAGGTCCCAGGCCCAAGATATGAGCGAAAGACCGAAGAGGGCCCGAAACGGGGGTACTGGGCCCGGGGCGACCCGGCCCGAACCCCCCCTGGGGTCGGCCGAACCGGGTCGGCCCGAACCGGGTCGGCCCGACCCGGCCCGAACCGGCTCGGCCGGGTCCGGTCCGGCCTGGGCGCGGCCCGGCCGACCGGACCGGCTCGGCTTCGGCCGAGCGGCCGAAGCGCTGCCGCCGCGGGTCAAACCCGCGGCTTTGGAGAAAACGCGGCCCGCGCGGGCCGCGTGCTGGAAGGCCGGACCGCGGACGCGGTCCGGCGGCTCGCCGCCGCCGCGGCTCGGCCGCGGCGGACTCCTCCGGCGGCGCGCCGGGCGCCGCCGCCCCCCGGTCGCCGGCGCCGCCGCGCCGGCGACCCGCGCCGCCGCCTCCTTCCGCGGGCCGCCGGAGATGCTCCGGTGGCCCGATTTGCCTCCCGTCTGCGCCGTTGTTCCTCCCGGGATGCGTCCTCCACTGCGGAATCAACATATGGCCCTTGCGTCGCGCTTTTGCCGTCGCTCGCCAAATCCGCACACAAAGGAAGATCGACGGAGGGTTGCCGGGTCTTGTTCGTTAGACCCGCACCCTCCGCGTTAGTCATAATCAACGGGAGAAACAGGAAAGAAACCAATCAACAATTTTAAATAAATTAAAATTGTTTCGTGATCGGGTTCTATATTTCAAAAGAATAAACACGGGATTTTAAAAAGAATTCCAACATCCCTTACCTTGTCGTTGCCGAACGGGGGATCGTCGCGGGATTTGCTCGTCGCGGAAGATGGAGATCGCCGCGTCGTCGCGGAATCGCTCGTCGCGTCGCCAATCTCCGGATCAAGATCAACGGATTTAATTAGTTTAAATCCGTTGATATTGAAATTAAAAAGGGAGAAGAAAAGATCCGATTCTCACCTTTGTTGCCGAACGAGGATCGGCCGCGGAAGAAGAGGCGTCGCCGAAGAACGTCGCGGGTAGATCTCGTCGACGTCGCAGATCTTGGTGTGCGTCGTCGAATTCCGGTCGCCGGCGTTCTTCGCGTTCTTCGCGTTCTTCGCGTTCTTCGCGTTCTTCGCGTTCTTCGCGTTCTTCGCGGAGAGGGTGGAGGAACGAAGATTCTCTCAAATCCTTTCCAAGGATTTTTATGTTGGTCTTATTTTATAAACATGCCAACACGAAACCGGTTAAGAAACGATCCATCAATTCGTTGAATTAATTCAACGAAAGAAACGACCCATTTAATTCACGAAAGAAACAGCCCATTTAATTCACGAAATAAACCGCCCAATTAAATGGTCTGTTAAGAATTAAAGAAAACGCGTCGGCTGACTTTTCAGTTACTTTGACGGGTTTTCGCGGGTGCGTTACTTAGCGAAAGAAACGGCGGGGCTCGTGCGGGTCCCACCGCACAAATATCCTACCAAGGGGTAGGATATTTCTGGATAGCATCCTATCCAGTTCAACTCAGTTCAAGCCGTCTTTAAGTGACTTCAAGTGGCTTCCAAGCAGCTTAAGTGAAATAAAATAAAGTTGTCGCACAAACTTTATTTTATTTCTGACTTAAAGCCGTAAAATTTAAAAACCACGTCTGAGCAAACGCAACTCCGGAAGAGGCGTTTCTAAGCAAATACCGGCGCTGCGATTTCATCGGTGCCCTCAGAATTCGATTCCGGGCACCGGTTCAAAAGATAGAAAAACCCGCTCGTCCGTTCACTGAACGTACCCGAGCCAAACTTCGGAAATTGATTCCGGGCACACCGGGCCTCGGAATCAGGTGCCGTCTGAAGCTGCGCTCTTGTAAAATTCCAAAGAAAATTAAGAAAAAAATTTCCTTGAAATTTGCGGGTCTTTACAATAGGGTCCTTTCCTGACACATTCTCCCTTAGGACTAGGCCTTCAGAATTTGATAGCTGCCTCATTCGTACCCGATCAAGAAGTAAAGAGGTAACAGCTACAGAAGATAGAAAAATTTTCCCCTATCTTTTGTACACCTCCAGGTGCATCTTAGAGAACAGAGACATAAGCTTCCACTCATTGTTGGCCTCTTGAACTGCTTGTATATGAGTCCTCCTGATCAGTGCATCAGTAACATCATTTCCTTTCCCAGGCATGCAGGCAAGCTCAAAGTTGAAGGACTGAAGGTAATCAACCCACCTTCTCTACCTCAAATTCAAGTAGCGCTGGGTGAAACTGTACTTGAGACTTTTATGGTCAGTGAAAACCACAAAATTCTTTCCCAATAGGTAATATATCCAACACTGTAAGGCATGAACAATAGCTACCAATTCTAGATCGTGCATCAGGTAGTTCCTCTCATGTGGCCTCAACTACTGAGACCCGTACGCAATGACTCCATCTCCCTGCATAAGCAAAGATCCCAGCCTGATACCTGATGCATCGCAGCAAACAGTATAGCTCTTTCCTGGCTCTGGTAAGACTAGTATTGGTGCTGAAGTCAACCTCACCTTCATCTCTTAAAAGGCTGACTCAAAAGAATCTGACCATAAGAACTTCACACCCTTCTTAGTCAGACCTGTCAGTGGTGGTGCTAAGCATGAAATGTCTTGTATGAAGCATATGTAGTATCCAGCCAGCCCTAGAAAACTCGGAACCTCAAAGACATTCTTTTGCTGCTCCTAGGAAACTACTGCCCTCACTTTCTCTGCGTCTAACAATACTCCTGTCTCCTAGATAACATGACCCAATAAGTGAATCTGGTCCATCCAAATGTGGCACTTCGAGAGCTTAACATATAAATGATGCTCCCTCAGTGTACTCAAAATGATCTCAAGATGGGTAGCATGGTCACGTTGAGTGTGAGAGTACACCAAGATATCATCCACGAAAACCACCATGAAGGAATCCTAGTATGGATGGAACACTCAGTTCGTCAGTGCCATGAAAACTGCAGGCACGTTCGTGAGACCAAATTGCATAACCATATACTCGTATGGACCATACCTACTCCGGAAGGCTGTGAGAGGTATATCAGATGGTCTATCATTCAAGTGATGATTACCGGACTGCAAGTCGATCTTCGGGAATAACCAGGCTCCTCGAAGCTGATCAAAGAGATCATAAATACTTGGAAAGGGATATCAGTTCTTGATCTTTAACTGGTTCAACTTCTGATAGTCTACACAAAGCCTGAGGGCACCATCTTCCTTCTTCGCGAACAAGATAGGAAAACCCCAAGGATAAGTACATGGTCAGATGAAACCCTTGGACTACAACTCCTCCAACTGTTTCTTGAGCTCCTTCAACTCTGGTTTAGCCATACTATAAGGAGGAATGGACACTAGGGCTGCACCTGGCACAAGCTCAATAGAAAAGTCTACCTCACGCTTCGGAGGCAAACCTGAAAATTCCTCTATAAAGAAGTCCTTGGAATGATCCACCACTAGGAGAAAGTCCATTTGTGAAGTCCCCTGGCCATCCAGATAAACAATAGAAATATAGGTTGTAAATCCTCCTAGCCCCAGATGCTCTGGACCTGCTCTACTCACCTGGACATCCCACACTCCCTTTTGAAGAAAAGATCTACCCTCTAGTGATATGAAACTCACCCTACGGTGATATAAATCACCAAATTCCTAGAAGGGAACTAACCAGTCCATCCTGAGAATGGAATCATAACCTATCATCTGTAAACCATACAGGTCCCATAGAAAGTGACACCCACCAACATCTAGAGGGAACTCCTTGCACTGACGTATACTAGATGTCCTAGTCCCCAACGGTGTGTCTAGTGTCAATATGTTGGTAGAAGAAAATATGCAGATACCAAGACTCTCCACAACAGTGAAAGATATAAAGCTATGAGAAGACCGTATATCGAAAAATGCTGAAGATAAAACTGAGGCTACTATGATTGAACCTCAAACTGTAGAGGGGTCGTGATCTTGCTCCTGATGGGTCTGCTCCACTACAATGGTCTGGCTTGATCCATGGCCTTGTGACCCTGTCTGACCACTCTAAGTTGATCCACTCTGCTGTCGCTGGTAGCCTGGTGACTGACCACCATGACCATGACCTCCACCTCGACCCGAATGGCCGAAAGAACTCCAGTTCCCAGATTGGTGAAAACTGGTGATGCTTCTCCTAAACGCGGGGTCATAGAAGAACCCCTTCAACCAGATGAAGGTGATATGATCTGACAGAAATGTTGAAGATGGCCTATCTTGCCACAAGATTGTCACTCCATCGGGTCTCTCTGGCACTGAGGCCTAGTATGCCTGCTCCTCCCTCATTGGTATCATACTACCTGGATTTCTGAAGATACATCCCACCTACTATGATCTCCTCGAACAGACTCCCAATGGTGCTTCTTACTATCATTAGGAGGAACATTAACTCTGGATGTTGAACTGACCTGGCTCACTACTCCAGAATCCCTCAAATTTCACTCAGTGATTAGATTCTGGTTGATGATAGAGGATATCGAAGTCAAACTGAATATGTTCACCTACGACCAGATGTCGTGCCTCAGACCATCCTAGAACTTCCATACAAGAAACAGCTCATTGCCTCTTGGAATAGGCATGAAACGTTTTAGCTCATTAAAGCAAGATGAGTACTCCATAACAGAAAGAGTACCCTGCTCTAGACTCATAAAATCTCAGGCTCTATTTCCCTCAAGGTCTTCAGATAGATGTGACGGTAGAAGATGAGCCGAAACTCATCCTAAGTCATACGTTGCTGGCATTCTAACTATGAGATCACCTCTCACAACCTCTTGGTGGAGTCTCAGAGCATATAGGTAGTGAGCTTCACCCTATTCTTTGGAGGTATCTCTATATGCTCAAAGATTGGTAGGATGGCCTCTAACCATTATTATGTATCCTGTGGTCCTCCATCCCCTGAGAAAGTGGGAGGATGTTGCTACTGGAAAACCCGTGTCAACTCTGCCATCGACGGGGCGGGAGGCAGTGCTCCCGGGAAGGTCTGCATAATCCTCATAAAACCTTCCCTAAACTGCGCATCAACGCCTTCAACTGG
The DNA here is from genome assembly GCA_963277665.1 of Viscum album. Taxonomy (NCBI): domain Eukaryota; kingdom Viridiplantae; phylum Streptophyta; class Magnoliopsida; order Santalales; family Viscaceae; genus Viscum; species Viscum album. The sequence continues at coordinate 1,452,516,258 of OY728128.1, forward strand.
AATAACTGCTGGTGCCAAGGATGGAACAACAGGAGAATCTGTAGGAGGTCCCTGATCAGCCATATCCAGTTTTTGATCACCGTCTGGCAACTAGCGTACAATCGAAGGATGTCTCAGTGGAATAATTCTGAATTTTCAACGCACACCTTAGATCTGGATTATCATGTACTGAAAATATAAGAGTATAAGAAGGGAACAGGAGAAAGAAACATTCAATTTTTAAAAAACATGACTACACAACGTGTATAAACAATATACAGTGTGTTCTTTTAAGCCATTCACATGGGCATGTACTTCTACCCCAACTGGTCGTGTAACACCCAAACCAAACGGTGTGTTCTCCCCACACACGGAGTGTACTTGAACTCTTTTACCCTGCCTAAGTCTCCTTACATGGCTAACCCACACAGTCCTCTTAATCCTAGACTATACAGCGTGTTCACGAAAGACACGGCGTGTACCAGACAAGCTTCATCGGCCCGTATTGTTAGTGACACGACATGTGTACCCTGGTTACACTACAAAACGTGTTCCAAACTAACACGACATGTACTAAGAAATGATAAACCCGACCCGTGTTCTTCATTACACGGCCGGCTAAACGGTTCACTATACACGGCATGCTCTAGGTGCACACGACGTGTGGTTGAAAGATTTCCCTGACCCGTGTTGTTTGTTACATGTCCGGGTATCTAGGTTACACTGTAAGGCATGTGAAATTAGGACACAGTGTGAAAGATTGAAGTTTCATCCATCTGTTTCGTTAGTCACACGAGTGGACACATGGTCACTATAACACGACATGTGCGTACCATACACGGCATGTTCCTACAAGATTTTTCATAACCCCGTGTCCCTGCCCACATAGTCAGTGACATGGTTAAAAACTACATGGTGTGTATTCATAATGTATACACCGTGTATTATGGTTTTTTCCGGATATTAGCCTCAGAAACAACTCCGGAGCCTAGAAAACACAGAAAACAAACGTTAAGGTGCCAAATTCCAATCTGTGAGGGCCCATACTCCCCGCAAATCAGAGTTTGGAAACTTATACAAGTTATAACCATGAAAAAAAGTGACGATCCACCAAATTTTGGTCCATGAGGGCCCATAACACCTCAAGAACCAATGTTTGGTGTTCACCCAAACAAAGAACTACACAACAATGCCCTATCAATCAGCAGTTATCTTTATCAAATCATCTATCACAACAGCATTCATATTCTACACAATATCTATCACAACAACATTCTATCACTAATGCATCCTAGATGGAATGGAAAGAATGCGTGGAATGTGATTTCTAGCAGGTGCCTATATGATTCATGAGATGGAAAACCTTCATCTCATCGGGTTGCAACAGAATTAGAACCTCAATAACAGCAACGATAACAACACAAAACAAATGAATCACCCAACGGTGAAATCAAATCAAATGTAAAATTGCAAACAAGTAAAATTGGAATAAATGAGTTAGTATGGATTTTCCATGTACACAGGTTAGCTAATCTCAGGCACAACTTATTACCAAGTACCTATTTTTTTCTATCCCAGACTATAGGCTTCAAATCGTAAGTCAAGAGAAAAGAATTCCTCGGATACCACTTTGTAACATCCCGGTTCTGGAAGCCACCCAGAGGCGCCCCGTACCTGGTTGGTCACATGGCCTCAAGCACATTTTCCCAAATTCCAGAGGCTGCTGACTTGCAGCGAGGGCCTTGGGTGTGATAGTGGGGAAACTATGCCCTCATTGGCAGAGTACACAATGGAAGATAAACAAAAGCAATAGCAGAAGCAGTAAACATCCATACAAGAGTAAACAGTGGAAGACTAAAAGTGTAAACAAATGGAGAACATATATAAATGATTCATGATAAATATATCTAGGAAAAGAGCCAAAAAAGTCACAATATTGAATAAAAATAGTACTAAACCAAAGTAAAAAAGAAACAAATAAAAAACTTTTCAGCATCGCAGTCCTAGGATTGGTCCCATGCTCTCCCGCTCCACAACAAGTCAAGTACCTGAAGTGGAAGGGTGCTTGCCCTTATCTATACCTGCAACAATATAATCGGTTTGGGCCCAAAATCATGGACCAAACAAGGTGTGAGACTAAATCCTAGTAGGCAACCACCCGAAGATCTGTTCCTAACAATTAGTTAATATATGGTAGGTAAAAGTATAGGAAGTAGTAAACAGGAAAATACTCTCCAGTAAAAAATCCATTGCTCCAATATCAAGCAACACTTAACAAGAAGCTAAACACAAACAGGTAACCCTCTGGGAAGTACTCACAACCATCTCCTCTAGTCCCACCTAACAAGTACCAACAACCCTCTGGGCAGTACACTCAACCTAACCCCTCTAGTTTTGTCATACGAAAATTATAAGACTCTTTGAGGAAGCTAACTCGGTCAATTCTCCTTATAGTCTAAGGTAGTTTGGGACTCTCTGAGGAAGCATACAAGGTCGATTCCCCTTATAGCTCCAAGGTCAAGAGACTCTCTGAGGAAGATCACTCGGTCAATTCCTCTTATAGCCTCAGGTCATTCACAGACTCTCTGAGGAAGCTCACTCGGTCAATTCCCCTTATAGACTGGAATGGTTCAAGGTAATTCAAGTAAAACAAAGACTCTCTGAAGAATCTCACACAGTATATCTCATTTTAGTCTATAAATCTCAAATACTCTATGAGGAAGATCACTGGGTCTATCCCCCTATAGTCTGTAATGTCCAAAGACTCTCTGAGAAATCTCACTCAGTCTATCCTCTTATAGTCTATAATGTCTAAAGACTCTCTAAGGAATCTCACTCAGTCTATACTCTTTTAGTCTATAACACCAGGTTCTCACAACCTCATGTAATTCAACGAATAGTAATTATATAAGGCCAAAGTAAACCTACATGGCTAACCAGTCTACAACATCTCACGCATGTTAGAAAAACAACACTCTATCCTACGACCACAAGGTATGTAAAACAGGTAAACAGCCAATAGGCTAAACAGGACCAAATGGTCGTAAACAGAAAAAAGCATTAGCAGAACATCCAAGGAATATCAATCAACCTAAATCATATCCAATTTACCTCTACACAAGCATACAATCATGGAAGGAAACCACAGGGGTAAAAAGGGTAACACACAATACCTCGTTCGAGGGTATTGGTGGAATTTGCACATAATAATCAAAGACTTCCAAAGGAAAGCCACAAACCACCTACCATGGGGTTGGGAGATTAATATACTTGAACCATGAAGCTTGAATATGCTTGGAACGTCATAGATATAAGAAAATGTCAAAAATGTTCAACCCTCGAAAACTTGGAAAAAAAGAGGAATTGGAAAACAAGGATCAAGAAGAAGAGAGAACTCACCAATGCGATTCCAACGCAATCAACGGTGCTCGAATCAAAGAACGTACAGAGGATCAAGGGCTCGTCAGAGATTTATGTATTCTTGGTGCTCTAGGATGAATGCAACCTAAAAGGAGTGCTTTCTGTCCGTCAGACGCGAACCCGGTGAGTTTAATAAAAAAAGTACATGGTGTGTGATTTTGGAGTACACAGTGTGTACTCACCCTTTTTCCATAATCCAATTTAAGTAGCCTCTACATCACTCCACATGACCATGTGTGTGGCCAGAACACGTCTAGCACACGGCCTCCTACGGAAACGAAGTACACGACGTGTACTTCAAAAATTTCCATAAAACTCCCCTTTTCTCAAAAACTCTAGAGAAAGGAAAACATACCTGAAAATAAGATCTGAGTTCTTACACCTACCTCAATTTATTGCTTTTTGACGTCAAATAAGAAGAAAGAATAGATGTAGGTTGAAGACTGTAGAGACCCGAAGCTTCACGTACATAGATATTACATTACTTTTGCGGAATACTTAGTACATAACAAAACACACACACAAGGACCGTAATAGTTTAGTGTCTTTGGAAACTCGGAATATAATCTTCTAATCGTGGGGAATGATCTTAAATATCTCCCATAAAGATCTTCCTTTTTTTATACCTAAAACCTTTCTTTATATCCTGGGGAAAATAAAACATAAAAGGGTGAGCTCAAATGCTCAGTAAGGGTAAACAAAATAAATATCAATCACATCATATACATAAGAACATAGCTTTTGGGAATATTAACCTGCAAAAGAGCTCATAATATCATAACATGGGATAAATCATAGAAGTGAAATGTAAACCCAATAATCATAACTTAAAACATGAAACTTTGTGTCATACACACATAATCATAGAGAATCATTTCTTGTTAGTCAAGACTCATTGCCAAGACTATCTTAGTGGACAAAGTCCCTTTCTGAACCGAGTCACCCTCGTTTCAGTCCTGTTTCACTCAACCGGTATAACCTACCATTCCAGCCATGTCTATCTCATGAGATATAAAATATTTACCCAATGCATTGGAGGGAGATATAGGTCCCACCCATCTCATAATGATACCATTCTTATGTGGGCCCCAAAATCATAAATCATACATCATTGCATAACCCATGTAATAAAATGGGATTCTTAAACATCATGCCATCATAATCCATAAACAATTGATATCATTTCATCATAATAAAATTGAAACCATTTAAATCATAGAGAAATTTTAATTGAAACATACATTTCAAAAAATGTCATCTTAGATGGAAAATAGTTTTGAGAAAAACACTTGAAATGAATTCTTGAGTAAAATATGCTTTCTTCTTTAAAATCATTTTCTTTTCACAAAATTCCATGAAATTTTAAAAGATAAGGGTTTTGTTGAAAATAATCATGCAATATTGTAGAGGAAGCTTCTTGAAAATGAGGTGTTATGAAACCGTAAAAATCCGTTCGCGCCGTATAAGTTAAAAATAACATTCTCCTTGTACTTTTGTCGGAAAAGTCAAAAAAAAATACCTCGTACGAAAAACGACAAAAGATTCCTTTCATATATTTTACTAAAAACTCACCGAAGGGTAAAATTGGATTTAAAAAAATTGTAGGTGGATGGAAATAATATTACATATTGAGAAAACATGGATGTGGATGATAAAATACACCCCAGTAAATGCCAAAGTAAAAACAATCTCGGATAAAAATGAGATTGTGATATTTTCCCTTACCTTAGGTCTGATTAGCTTCGTAAGTGTCCGAACCTCCTGTATAATGATTTAAATGATGTCATTGACTTATTACAGAATCATATTCATTGTTATGATATCATATATGGTTCACTTATGACATTATATTGCCCGTTCTTTTGTAAATTCCATGTTAAAGAGCGTTTTGGGTAAAATTGTTTCATTTGTCATCCGTGTTTTGACTTGTAATTATTCCTATGATTACTTAGATCATGATTAATTAATTACAGAATATGAAACATGATTTATATATATATATATTCATAATATACATATATATAATAAATCAGTAAATGGAAAGAAATACATCGTTCATGGAGACGGTAGTCCGTACGTACGCATGAACGCTGTTTTCGTTTCCTTATTGAATTGAATGGAATTAAGTAGATGTCATACATATAAATATAAATAAATCCAGTATCATTATTATGTCATATATTTAATTATTACTTATTATATATACTTTATAATCATTCATGAATGGTTAATCATTGAGAATGAATCTCATCGCGTCGTGGAGACGGTAGTCCGTACGTACGCACGAGCGATGATATCGTTCCCATGGTCGTGGAATTGTGTTGAAGTGTTTGTATAATATTTCAGTATCAATATAACTTTATAATAATCATATATAGTTACTCATTACACCATTATACCCATCCAATTAAGGTGGTGGTGGAAAATAGATTACACCACGGCGTGGAGACGGTATTCCATACATACGCACGAGCTGTGATTTCCTTTTTCCGTAGGATGGATAGAAGGTTAATTAGAGTTGTTTCATATTTATAATAACATATCAATATATAAGAAATACTGATGTTATTACTTTATCATGAAACAACTAAAGAAGAAGAAGTTGAATAAGAAAGAAGTTGAAAAGATTGGTAATGGATATTACCTCTTCTTTGGAACGCCTCTTTGAATCCTACACTTAGGAAACTAAGATTGGTCTTTGAAGAAGACCAGGACCTCTAGGATTATTCTAGGGAAGTGGAGAAGGGATTTTGGCAGGGGTTGGCCGAGCTTGAGTGCTCAAATTGGTGTGAGGAGGAGGGGAAGGAGGTGCCCTTTTATAAGGGAGGAGAGGGGCACCTTAGGAATATATCAAAATATTATTTTATATTAAAGTCAAAATCGGTTTATAATGGTTACAAAGGGTCTTATTTAGAAGCTAAAGTGGGGATGGGTATAAATCCTATCAACCAATAGGATTTAGACAAGTTTAGGATATTATTTTAACCTTATCAATTCGATTTAACTCTAAGTTAAATAATTTAACTTTTACCGTGTCTTTTTGTTTTCTTTCACTATATGGTTAATAGACTTAATATAACATGCCAAAAGAACCCCAAATTGTTTATTATTAATATATATATCTTTATATAAGTCATTTGGCCGAACCTTAGATTTTTAGGAATAAAATAACAATTAGTAATATTTTATTTTATTTAAAAACTATTTTGTGTCAATTTTGACACTATTTGATATATGATTTTTGTGAAAGTCATAACAAAATTATATGTTCGGACCAAGTTGATAAAATCACCACTAATATATCATAGTAACCTAGAAAATTAGTGGAATTCATAAAAAGTCTCAAATTACATTTATTTTGGTGTTTATAACATCAATTATGTCAATATTTCATTAATATGATAATTACTGCATCATCATTGTGTCATAAATAAATTAAATTATTTAATGTCTAAAAATTACAAATAAAATACCATTATGTAGGAAATCATTTTATCTTTCTAATGAATATTTATAGTCGAATTTATATTATGTATAACCCCATATTAAAAATGATTTACTTATTAAACTTTGATTTTAACTATTTTAACCCTTCTTTAAATAAATTAATAATAAATGTCCTAATCTAACCCAAGTGGGCCTAAATGGTCATATTTTATTCCTAAGTTTGTTTTTGGTCGAATTAAACTTATCCAATAGAATTAGGACATGTGTTAGGGTAATAGTAACATCATTTTTACCCTTAGTTACCCTATTTACTATTAACCGCGGTAAAAAAAAGTAAAAAGTTACTATTCACCAAAAAATTATTTTTATCTCATTGAACCACATTTTACTTACTGATATCAACCGTGTCTGTCGGATTTTCGAAATTCCATTCACAGAAGCGGTAAAATTAAGTTTTATGCAAAAATTCAGTTTTTAACCTACCACTTAGTGGTTTCACTATTCCTCAAAAATTGAAAGTTTTCAGAAAAATACCAAAATTTCACCCTAGGCTAATTTCGGTATTCTGAATCCAAAAATGAAGTCCATTTTGAAAAATAAAATTTATAAAATTTCAAAAAGTGGTTATTACTATTCATAACGGCTAGTTTTAATAATATTTTAATAGCATATCGTTGTTTAGTGAAACTCGGTATTGCGTACGACGCAAGCTATCGAGGAAGGTCGTGATTGCGTGTAAAGTAAGCCAAGCAAGTGTGTAGTGAAAGATTCCTTTGATGATATATAAAAACAAAATATTACTCATAAAAATCTCGGGTGTTACATTCTACCCCCCTTAAAAAGAATTTCGCCCTCAAAATTCGTCACTTTGTAACAAACAGATGAGGATACCTCTCCCTCATCATATCCTCAAGCTCCCAAGTAGCTTCTTCTAATTGGTGGTTCCTCCATAAAGCTTTCACCAAGTGAGTGGTCTTGTTTCGTAGGACTTTTTCACTACGATCCAGAATCTACATCGGCTGTTCTTCAAAAGAAAGTTCTTGCTCCAGCGGTACAACTTCTGAGTTGAGTACATGTGAAGGATCTGGTATTTACTTTCTCAGGAGAGATACATGGAACAAATCGTGAACTTGAGAGAGATTCGGTGGAAGCGCCAATTGGTAAGCTACCTTCCCAACACGATACAATATTTTGAAAGGACCGATATATCTAGGGTTCAACTTCCCCTTCTTTCCAAATCTCATAACCCTCTTCCAGGGAGATATTCGTAAGAACGCTTTATCACCCACTTCAAACTCTAGGTCTATTCTTAGGTTGTTGGCATAACTTTTCTGTCGACTCTGAGCTGCTCTTATGTGTTGTTGAATAGATCTGACCTTTTCTGCCATTTCATCAACGAGATAAGGTCCTAATAGCTTTCTTTCCCCAACTTCATCCCAGCAAGTTGGAGTCCTGCATTTCTTTCCATAGAGAGCTTCATAAGAATCCATCTGAATACTGGAGTGAAAGCTATTATTATAAGAAAATTCCACCAAAGGTAGGTGTTGATCCCAACCTCCTTTGAAATCCATAGAGCAAGCTCTCAACATATCTTCTAGGTTTTGAATTGTTCTCTCAGACTGACCGTCTGTCTAGGGATGATAAGCAGTGCTAAAACTCTACTCTGTATCCAGAGTATGCTGAAAACTTCTCCAGAACTTCGAGGTAGATCTCGGATCCCGATCAGATATAATAGAAAGTGGTACTCCATGAAATATTACCACTTCCTTTACATATATCCTGTCAAGCTGATCTAGAGAGAAATCCTCTCTAATAGCAATGAAGTGTGCAGACTTTGTAAGACGATCAACTATGACCCAAATAGCATTATTGCCTTTGGATGTTTTAGGAAGTCCTGTGACAAAGTCCATAGTGATGTTTTCCCATTTCCATTCGGGTATGGGTAATGGTTGTAACATCCCCTTAGACTTCTGTCTCTCATCTTTAACTTGTTGACAAACCAAGCATCGAGATACATATTCAGCAACATCTCTTTTCATTCCATCCCACCAGAAGTACTCTTTCAGGTCCCTATACATCTTCGTGCTTCCAGGATGAATATAGAATGATGAACTATGAGCCTCATCCAGCAGCTCCTTTAATTCGGGGATGGGAGGAACACAAACCCGATTCTTGAACTTTATTATCCCATCACAATCAAGGTTGAATTCAGGAACATTTCTCACCTTCTTTTGTAACTCGACATCTTCTTTCTGTGAATTTTTAATCTTCACATGTATATATGGTTGAACATTCATTTGAGAAAGATAAGATTTTTCCCCTTCCATTATAATTCCGAGATCCATCCTTTGTAAATCCATAATATTGGATCTTTTGTGATCCTCATCATGGATAAACTAGCATGGTCTTGTCGACTTAATGCATCTGCCACCTTGTTTTCTTTCCCAGGGTGGTAATGGATTGAGCAGTCGTAATCCTTAATCCGCTCCAACCATCTTCTTTGATGCATATTCAACTCCTTTTGTGTGAAAATATACTTTAAACTTTTATGATCAGTATAAATATCACACCTTTCACCATAAAGGTAATGCCTCCAAATATTTAATGAAAAGATTACCGCAACCAACTCCAAATCATGTGTTGGGTAATTTTGCTCATGGATTTTCAACTGTCGTGAGGCATAAGCTATCACCATATCATTTTGCATAAGAACACACCCCAATCCCTTCTTGGATGCATCACTGTAGATCACAATCCTTTCTCCACTACAAGGCAGTGTGAGCACAGGTGCACTGGATAACCTTCTTTTCAACTCCTTGAAATTCTCTTCACATTCCTCTATCCAAACAAACTTAACTCCTTTCCGAGTCAACTTGGTGAGTGGATTAGATAATCGTGAAAAATCTTTTACAAAACGTCGATAATATCCAACCAAACCAAGAAAACTTCAGATCTCAGTTACTGTTGTTTGTCTTGACCGTCTTTCGATAACCTCTGTTTTTGCTGGATCCACAGATATCCCCTCTTTTGAGATTATGTGACCCAAAAATGCAACTTTTTGAAGCCAAAATTCACACTTGGTAAATTTGGCATAAAGCTTCTCCTTTCTCAGGGTCTTCAATATAATTCTAAAGTGATCTTCATGCTCTTCCTTTCTCTTTGAATAGACAAGAATATCGTCTATAAAGACTACCACAAATTGATAAAGATAGTCTCTAAAGACTCTATTCATTAGATCCATGAAGATAGAATGGGCATTAGTAAGACCAAATGGCATCACTATAAATTCATAGTGTCCATACCTTGTACGGAAAGCCGTCTTTGGTATATCCTCCCTTTTGACCCTTAATTGATGATACCCTGAACGAAGATCAATCTTGGAAAAGTATTGAGCTTCGCGTAGTTGGTCAAAGAAGTCATCAATGCATGGGAGAGGATATTTGTTCTTGATAGTGATCTTGTTAAGTTCTCGATAATCAATGCAGAGTCTCATTGATCCATCTTTCTTCTTAACAAATAGAACAGGTGCTCCCCAAGGTGACGCACTAGGGCGTATGAATCCCTTATCAAGATTCTCTTGGAGTTTCTTCTTCAATTCTTACAAATCAATTAGGGACATTCTATAAGGTGTCTTTGAAATTGGCAAAGTGCCCGGTACGAGTTCTATTGAAAACTCAACTTCACGATTTGGTGGAAGACCCGTTAATTCCTCCAGAAAGACATCATCAAACTCCCGTACAATGGGCATATTCTTAATAGTTAGTTTCTCACCAACCATTTGAGATAAATAACCTTCATTTAGTGGAATCAATACCCATAAGATGGAAGAAATTTCCACTGGAAGGTTATGTTCATCCTTGCATTGATAGATGATCGTAGATTGACCTGGAATATGAAATGTGGCTTCCCTTCGTTGGCAATTGATATGATCTCCATGTAGAGAAAGCCAATCCATGCCAAGAATCACATCAAATTCCACTAAAGGAAGGATCACAGGATTTGCAGGAAGCACTTTCCCACAAACTTTGATCAGAGAAGAATTATAAACTTTTGATGCAACTGTTGTGCCATTAAGTGTTGTCACAGCTAACTCAACATCTAATTGTTGAGGTAATACGGTGATACCCTTAGAAAATTTTTCAAAAATAAAAGAGTGGGTGGATCCAGAATCAAATAAAACATTTGCTACTTTAGAGTGGATGGTAAGTGTACCTTTCACCAGTTCATTATCGTACTCCACATCACCGATAGAAATTGCATGTGACTTTCCTTTGTCTTTAGCCTTAAGATTTTGTTGACGTCGACCATCATCATCAACCCTTGGATTTGGGAATTGATTGGAATAATGCACCATCTCCTTGCACTTGAAACATTGAAGTGTAGTAGGTTCATTCTGTGTATCCCTTCCTTTGTTTGCATCATTAGACATCTTCTTCCCATTATCGCGGCATTCAAATGCCCGATGACCTTCCTTTCCACATTTAAAACATTTACTTGTCCCTTTAAGACAACTCCATCCATGTTTCTTTCCACACTTTGAGCATAAGGGAAAGCTCATCTTCTTTTCAGTGTACTCTTTAGATTTTCCTTTGAATTCCATCTTCCTCTTCTTATCAAACCCATGTGACTGATGGGTTACTCCAATCTCCATCTCGACTTTGAGAGCACATCAAACGATTTCCTCATAGCTATTGAAGTCCCTTATGGCTAACGCCCTTCAAAGACTTGTTTTTAAGACACTAAAGAATCGATCGATCTTACTCTCAGGTTGGATAATAATACCAGAAGCGTACCTTGCAAGTCTTGTAAAATTTGCTTCATAGGTACCAACAGATTCATCATCCCTTTGATTCAGTTCAAGAAACTCTTTCTCTATCTTTGTTCGGAGAATACGAGGGAAGTACTTATTGAAAAATAAGTTCTTGAACTCGTCCCATTCCATAGACTCAATTTCATCCCTTTGCCTCGTATTCTTAATAAGATTCCACCATTGATCAGCATCTCCTTCCAAACGATACACTGCTAGGATGACTATATCATGTTCAGAACATTGAAGAACTGAAAATATCTTTTCAGTAGTACTAATCCATTGTTCAGCAACTAATGGATCAGTAGACCCGCTGAAAGAAGGTGGACGCTGCCTCATGAAGGATTCAACAGAATGTTTCTCCTTCCTTTGCTCGTTTGGAAGTCCTGCATGATTCATAGCTTGAGAAAGTTGTGTGAGCATGGCTACAAGATTTTTCATTCCAGCTCCCATATCATTTGGTTGGTCAGGGGGACAATAATTGCATTGCCCATCGCATTCCGCATTAACACGGTTCCTTCGGGTTCCAGCCATTGACTAAAACCAAGAAGAATAGTGTGAGAAACACTAATTATAATAGGAAAACCACATAATCAAGGATAAAATTTCACACTTAAGGTCTTATCCTAGGGTATTTATGGCCATTTCTAAAACACTAATATTGTGTTCTATGCTTAGACTTATCCTTAGGGTTCTTACTAAGGCTTTCACATCCTAGTTTCCAAAGGATGACTATACCTTTCCTCTGATACCAACTATAACGACCCATACTTTACATACATTGTTAATACTTCAAAATTGAAGCACACTTATTACAACATATGACAAAACCACAAAGGACCGTATAGGTATAGTGTCTTTAGAAACTGGGAAAACATAAACAACTGGTTCATAAATATTCTATAGTGTCTCCCATTTATTTCATCATATCTAGGGTCCCTTTTAGCATATTCTACTTAATATCCATCTTCCTGACCTGGGGAAAAGAAAACATAAAAGGGTGAGCTCAAATGCTCAGTAAGGGTAAACAAAAGAAATATCAATCACATCATATACATAAGAACATAGCTTTTGGGAATCTTAACCTGCAAAAGAGCTCATAATATCATAACATGGGATAAATCATAGAAGTGAAATGTAAACCCAATAATCATAACTTAAAACATGAAAATTTGTGGCATACACACATAATCATAGAGAATCATTTCTTGTTAGTCAAGACTCATTGCCAAGACTATCTTAGTGGACAAAGTCCCTTTCTGAACCGAGTCACCCTCATTTCAGCCCTGTTTCACTGAACCGGTATAACCTACCATTCCATCCATGTCTATCTCATGAGATATAAAATCTTTACCCAATGCATTGGAGGGAGATATAGGTCCCACCCATCTCATAATGATACCATTCTTATGTGTGCCACAAAATCATAAATCATACATAATTGCATAACCCATGTAATAAAATGGGATTCTTAAACATCATGCCATCATAATCCATAAACAATTGATATCATTTCATCATAATAAAATTGAAACCATTTAAATCATAGAGACATTTTAATTGAAACATACATATCAAAAAATGTCATCTTAGATGGAAAATAGTTTTGAGAAAAACACTTGAAATGAATTCTTGAGGAAAATATCCTTTCTTCTTTAAAATAATTTTCTTTTCACAAAATTCCATGCAATTTTAAAAGATAAGGGTTTTGTTGAAAATAATCATGCAATCTTGTAGAGGAAGCTTCTTGAGAATGAGGTGTTATGAAACCGTAAAAATCTGTTCGCGCCGTATAAGTTAAAAATAACATTCTCCTTGTACTTTTGTCGGAAAAGTAAAAAAAAAATACCTCGTACGAAAAACGACAAAATATTCCTTTCATATATTTTACTAAAAACTCACCGAAGGTTAAATTGGATTTAAAAAAATTGTAGGTGGATGGAAATAATATTACATATTTATAAAACATGGATGTGGATGATAAAATACACCCCAGTAAATGCCAAAGTAAAAACAATCTCGGATAAAAATGAGATTGTGATATTTTCCCTTACCTTAGGTCCGATTTGCTTCGTAAGTGTCTGAACCTCCTGTATAATGATTTAAATGATGTCATTTACTTATTACAGAATCATATTAATTGTTATTATATCATATATCGTTCACTTATGACATTATATTACCCGTTCTTTTGTAAATTCCATGTTAAAGAGCGTTTTGGGTAAAATTGTTTCATTTGTCGTCCGTGTTTTGACTTGTAATTATTCATATGATTACTTAGATCATGATTACTTAATTACATAATATAAAACATGATTTATATATATATATATATTCATAATATACATATATATAATAAATCCGTAAATGGAAAGAAATACACCGTTCATGGAGACGGTAGTCCGTACGTACGCATGAACGCTGTTTTTGTTTCCTTATTGAATTGAATGGAATTAAGTAGATGTCATACATATAAATATAAATAAATCCAGTATCATTATTATGTAATATATTTAATTATTACTTATTATATATACTTTATAATCATTCATTAATGGTTAATCATTGGGAATGAATCTCATCGCGTCGTGGAGACGGTAGTCCGTACGTACGCACGAGCGATGATATCGTTCCGATGGTCGTGGAATTGTGTTTAAGTGTTTGTATACTATTTCAGTATCAATATCACTTTATAATAATCATATATAGTTACTCATTACACCATTATACCCATCCAATTACGGTGGTGGCGGAAAATAGATTACACCACGGCGTGGAGACGGTATTTCGTACGTACGCACGCGCGGTGATTTCCTTTTTCCGTAGGATGGATAGAAGGTTAATTAGAGTTGTTTCATATTTATAATAACATATCAATATATAAGAAATACTTATGTTATTACTTTATCATGAAACAACTAAAGAAGAAGAAGTTTAAGAAGAAAGAAGTTGAAAAGATCAGTAATGGATATTACCTCTTCTTTGGAACGCCTCTTTGAATCCTCCACTTAGGAAACTAAGATTGGTCTTTGAAGAAGACCAGGACCTCTAGGATTATTCTAGGGAAGTGGAGAAGGGATTTTGGCAGGGGTTGGACGAGATTGAGTGCTCAAATTGGTGTGAGGAGGAGGGGAAGGAGGTTCCCTTTTATAAGGGAGGAGAGGGGCACCTTAGGAATATCTCAAAATATTATTTTATATTAAAGTCAAAATAGGTTTATAATGGTTCCAAAGGGTCTTATTTCGAAGATAAAGTGGGGATGGGTCTAAATCCTATCAACCAATAGGATTTAGACAAGTTTAGGGTATTATTTTAACCTTATCAATTAGATTTAGCTCTAAGTTAAATAATTTAACTTTTATCGTGTCTTTTTGTTTTCTTTCACTATATGGTTAATACACTTACTATAACATGCCAAACGAACCCCAAATTGTTTATTATTAATATATATATCCTTATCTAAGTCATTTGGCCGAGACATAGATTTTTATGAATAAAATAACAATTATTAATAAAATATTTGATTTAAAAACTATTTTGTGTCAATTTTGACACTATTTGATATATGATTTTTGTGAAAGTCATAACAGAATTATATGTTCAAACCAAGTTGATTAAAGCAACACCAATATATCATAGTAACCTAGAAAATTAGTTGAATTCAAAAAAAGTCTCAAATTACATTTATTTTGGTGTTTATAACATCAATTATGTCAATATTTCTTTAATAAGATAATTACTGCATCATCAATGTGTCATAAATAAATTAAATTATTTAATGTCTAAAAATTACAAAAAAAAATACCATTATGTATGAAATCCTTTTAGATTTCTAATGAATATTTATAGTCGAATTTATCTTATGTATAACCCCATATTAAAAATGATTTACTTATTAAACTTTGATTTTAACTATTTTAACCCTTCTTTAAATAAATTAATAATAAATGTCCTAATCTAACCCAAGTGGGCCTAAATGGTCATATTTTATTCCTAAGTTTGTTTTTGGTCGAATTAAACTTATCCAATAGAATTAGGACATGTTTTAGTGTAATAGTAACATCATTTTTACCCTTAGTTACCCTATTTACTATTAACCGCGGTAAAAAAAAGTAAAAAGTTACTATTCACCAAAAAAATATTTTTATCTCATTGAACCACATTTTACTTACTGATATCAATCGTGTCTGTCGGATTTTCGAAATTCCATTCACAGAAGCGGTAAAATTATGTTTTATGCAAAAATTCAGTTTTTAACCTACCACTTAGTGGTTTCACTATTCATCAAAAATTGAAAGTTTTCAGAAAAATACCAAAATTTCACCCTAGGCTAATTTCGGTATTTCGAATCCAAAAATGAAGTCCATTTTGAAAAATAAAATTTATAAAATTTCAAAAAGTGGTTATTACTATTCATAACGGCTAGTTTTAATAATATTTTAATAGCATATCGTTGTTTAGTGAAACTCGGTATTGCGTACGATGCAAGCTATCGAGGAAGGTCGTGATTGCGTGTAAAGTAAGCCAAGCAAGTGTGTAGTGAAAGATTCCTTTGATGATATATAAAAACAAAATATAACTCATAAAAATCTCGGGTGTTACAAAGACGTTCCACGTTAGAGGATGTCCCGAGGAAGAAGTCATGCGTCGACATTCTTCATTAGAGAGCTTTCTCCCAAGTCTCCAAAGTTCTCCCCTTTTCCAAGCCTTTTCACCCAATTCCACCAAAATTAAAGGTATCCCAAAATAATAGATTATGTTATCCATTATTTAGTTTTTTGGCACAAAATTCAAATTGGCTAAATTAATTGACTATATTGGCATAATAAATTTAAGGGGGTGGAACCATTTATGTGGGGAAGTTTAAGAGGCTTCCCCATACTTATGAGGGGCTTCAAGGGGTTTTAAACCTCGGGTGGTCCCCACCATCATAACCTCTCATGGGAGGCTAGGCTCGGTGGTCCCCACCTCCATAACCTCTCATGGGAGGTTTTAGTTCAGGTGGTCCCCACCTGTGAAATATCCACATGAGTGGTTTCAAAATAAAAATAAAATGTTAAATAATTTTATTTTTTTTATTTTCCCACGAAAATCCCAAAAACTATCGTTTACCCTCAACCTACTACGGTCAAGGTGAAGGTCTCCTTAAGAGAATACTGGTGTTGCGAGTTCAACAGTGCCCTCAAATTTCAATTCCAATCACCGACTCAATAGTTAGAAAAATCTGCTCGCATGTTTACTAAACGTACCCGAACAAAAGTTCAGAAATTCATTCTGGGCACTCTGAGCCTCGGAATCACATGCCGTCAATTTTTGCAGACTTATAAAATTACAATTTATTTAAAAAAAATAAATAGAAATTTCAGGTCTTTACATTCTCCCCACATCAGTGCTCTACATACCCGTAAGCCACAACTTAAACTAGGTAAACAAGTGGAGTTACTGAGCACGCATCTGATCCTATCGCTCCCATGTGCTCTCCGGGAGGTTCACGTGCTGCCAACGAACGTGCACCAGAGGTATCGACCGTCCATGAAGGACCCACTCCTATCGATCCTCAATCTCTACTAGAACCTCCATAAAATTCTCCCCATTGTCGATGTCCAACTCGTCGTGGTTGATGGTGTGAGAAGGGTTGTACACGTATCTCCTCAGCTGGGATATGTGGAAGACATCATGCACCCAGTGTAACTGAGGTGGAAGAGCTAAGCGGTAAGCCACCTCGCCAACTCTACTAAGGACCAGAAAAGGTTCGATGAACCTCAAAGATAACTTGACACCTTGTCCAAATATCTACAAACCTCTTCAAGGTGATACCCATAGAAAGAAATGGTCGCCATCCTCAAACTCTAGAGTTCTGTGTCTCCTATCAGCATATTACTTTTGTCTACTCCATGTAGTCTTCATCTACTCTTGGATGATTTGTACCTTCTTTGTGGTAGCGTGTACCATCTCTGGTCTCACTAGTGCTGACTCTCCTTGGTCAGTCCAACACAAAGGTGATCTGCAAGGTCGCCTATACAACACCTCAAAAGGTTCCATCCCAATGGTGGAGTGATAGCTATTGTTGTATACAAACTCCACCAAGGGAAAGTGATCATCCTAGCTGTGACCGAAGTTGAGGACACAAGCAAGCAACATGTCCTCGAGGGTCTGAATGGTTCTCTTAGTCTGTCCATCCGTCTGAGGATGGAAGGAAGTGCTCAAATGAAGATGAATCCCAAAAGCCTCCTTCAACCCATTCCATAGCTGGGAAGTAAAACGTGCATCACGATCGGATACAATCGTCAAGGTTAATTCATGTAGCTGCACAATATTCTACACATATAGGTGTCCCAATCTCTCTATTTAACCATGCTATCTGATAGGTAGGAAGTGGGCTGACATGGTGAGTCAGCCGACGATCACCCAAATCGAGTCATGACCCCTGGATGTACGTGCAAGTCCTATCACGAAGTCCATGGATATCCCATCCCACTTCCACTCTGGGACCTCTAAAGGCTGAACCAAGTCTGCTGGTACCTGATGCTCTGCATTCACTTGCTGACAGGTGAGGCATCGAGAGACAAACTCTGCTACTGATTTCTTCATTCCCAGCCACCAGTGCTGTCGTCGGAGGTCTTGGTACATCTTCACCACTCTTGGATGTATCGCTAGAGGGAATGTATGGAACTCCATCATCACTTCCTCCTGAAGTGACACTGGTACCATCGTACGTCGTCTGAATAGAATGACGTGCTCCCCACCTTCAGAAAATCTATCAGGTGCATGCCATATGGATATCGGAGCACGTTGAGCCTCGCAGTCAGTATCTCGACGCTGCGCCTCCCTGTCTCGTTGAAGAAGTGGGGGAGTGACTATAAGAGACTGAAGAAAAGATGCTCCATATTGATCAACAAAGGATATCTGAAAAGTGTCCTGCTATTCCTTCACCTCACCTAGAAGTTGTATATCAGATCTCCTGTAGAGTGCATTTGCTATAACGTTCACCTTCCCAGGATTATAGACTATCTCAAAGTCATTATCCTGGTGGTACTCAATCCAACGTCACTGTCTCAGGTTTAGGTCCTTCTGAGAGAAGATATACCTGAGACTATTGTGATCAGAGTACAATGTAAATAATTCTCCCATCAGATAGTTTCACCACATCTTCAAGGCGAATACCACTGCTCCTAACTCTAGGTCATGGGTAGCGTAGTTCTACTCATGTTGTCTCAGCTGTCGAGAACCATATGCAATCACTACTCGCTCCTGCATCAGGACACATCCAATCTTGGCCCCTGATGTGTCACAGTAGACTACGTACCCTACTCCTTCCTTTGGAAGCCTCAAGATGGGGGCACTAGTAAGCATCTACCTCAGCTCCTTAAAACTATTTTGGAATCTATCCAACCCCAAGAAGGGTTTCCCCTTCTTCGTTAAGGCTGATAGTGGTGATGCAACTCTAGAGAAATCTGGTACAAAACTGCGGTAGTAACCATCCAAACCCAGGAAACTCCATACCACCGTCAGACTCCTAGGTGGATCCCAAGAAAGTACCGTCTCAATATTTTATGGATCCACTGCAACTCCCACCTCTGATAAGACATGTCCCAAAAATTGAACCCCTCATATCCAAAACTGGCACTTTGAGAGCTTACCATAAAGCTGGTGCTCTTGGAGTTTGTCCAGTACTACCTGAAAATGATAGGCATGCTCCTTCTCAGTAGCTGAGTAGATTATAATGTCTTCGATGAAGACTACTATAAAGCAATCATGGTATGGCTGAAAGATCTTGTTCATGAGTCTAATGAACTCTTCTGGAGCATTGGTTACACCAAATGGAATAACCAAGAATTTATAATGGTCATAACGACATCTGAAAGTCGTCTTCTGCACATCCTCATCTCGTACTCTAAGCTGGTGATATCCTAATCTGAGGTCTATCTTTGAGAACCACTGTGCTTCTTTCAGCTGATCAAAGAGGTCGTCAATCCCCGAGATTGGGTACTTTTTCTTCACAGTCACTTGGTTCAGGCACTGATAGTCAACACAAAGCCTCAATCTCCCATATTCCTTCTTGGTGAACAAAAAAGGGGCTACCCAAGGAGAAACATTTGGCCGAATGAACTCTTTCCCCTGTAAGTCCTCCAACTGTACCCGCATCTCATAAAGCTCTGCGAGAGCCATCTGATACGCTGGTGTAGATATCAGTGTCATCCCGAGGTACAAGTCAATGTAAAATTCCACCTCTCTATGATGAGGTACACCCGGAACATCATTAGGGAAGACATCCATGTATTGGTCCACCACTACAGGATAACTCAGACTCTTCACATCAACTGCTCTGAGGGTAAGGCTAGCCAACTGATGAGCGATTGGATGCACCCTCCTCCAGGTAAGTTCGTCTTGTGCTGAAAAGGTTCCCTTCTCTCTGGTTAAGGTAAACCAGGTCCAATCCATGCAGACACACCACACTTTTCTCCTAATATAGTCAATCTGAGAATGGACTATAGATAACCATTCCCTACACAAGATTAAGTCGTAAGGCCTCGACGCTGCTACTAGGAGATCAGAGCTGAAGCTCTCACCTCATAGAGTAAGATCGCATTGCCGGAACCAGTGTGTAATTGTTGAATCCTCTCACGTAGGAGTATCTAGCCATAAGGATCGAGCCAACGGCTCCATCGGAATCTCCAAGTTCTGAATGAGGGAAGTAGAAATAAAAGAATGACTGGAACCTATGTCTATAAGTACTATATCTAAGGCAGAGTAGACATAGATTGTACCTAGTATTATCTCCGGAGTGCCATGATTGTAGGCCTCAGCTTCCTGGAGCTGAGCTTTCCCCTTTCCACCTGCTCCCTGTAGTCAGGGTGGACCTCTTAGTGGTGGTGGTGGAAGCATCTCAAATTGTCGCCCACCTCTAGTTGCACGGACAACTCCTCTTCCACGTCCAGTTGCTCCCAACGGACCTCCTCGGTCGAATCTCGGTCTCTTCCTGGGCGGTACTTTGACCATCTGCTGATCAACCATATGGTGGTTCAGATATTCACGAGCCATGTGACCCTACCTGCCTCATGTGTACCACTTCCCACTCCTGGTATGACCGACTTTTTATTAGGTGCCCCACACAACCGACCCTAAATCCTGTGGTAGTCCACCTGAAGGTCTGATCCTGTTGGACCTCTGTGACATCTGTCTGCTTCCAGCTACAGAAAACTCCTCTACGTAATGACTGGTAGTGGGTCTCGCTGCTGGTGACTTCTCAACAAAGAAAATCTCCACTAGGAGGGCTCTCTCTAACACCCCCACATGCATCGGGATGCTGAGTGAGATCATTGAAGTCCTGATCTCCCGGATGAGTCCCTCCTCAAAAGTTCGGGCCCTGAAGAATGGGTCCCGAACCATATATGTGGAGTAGTGTGAGAGGTCAGTGAACCTCACTAAGTACTGATCCACTATCATGATGCCCTGCTGCAAATGAAGTAGCTTCTGAATGAGCATTGCACGAAGAGTCACTGTGACAAACTCTGCCCAAAACAGGCTCTCGAAGTCTGCCCAGGGAATTGTCACCTCATCGTGAGCCTGGAGCATCAAGTTCCACCATCTGCCTACTAATTCCTGTAGAAGTCTAGTGGAAAGGATCACCATGAGATCAGCTAGTGTCTCTACTAGTCGGAAGACTCTCACCACAACCTCTAGCCAATCCTCGGCCGCATGTGGGTCTGTATCTCCCCTAAACGTGGGTGGCCTCTGGAGCTGGAACTTCTGCAATGCGCTCAAGCGGTGTTTACTCTCTACTATTGGGGATGGTGGCATCGGTGGACCAATGGGTAATGGAATCTCTAGTGCCTCTGATGTTTCCTCTACTGGAAGAGGGCCCTGGACCAAGGCCTCGTCGCTCGGTGGTCTATCAGTGCATACTACTCTCAGAACCCTAGATGGCTGTCTGAATGGTGGAATCCTAAAAATAAACAGGTGTGCCACACTCAATAATTTATACCTGGTGAGATTACTTAAAGAGATCACAAAGAAAACTCTTTAAAACACACACGCAATTAGTGTTTTCGTGCACTGAGTCTGAATTCAGAAGTCAGGATCCTAGTGTATGGATACGTCAGCCACCACACCAACACCGGATTCCCTAAAATAATAACCACACTCACTACACTTAACACTATTGTCGTTAAAAAAATATCAGATTATTATGTTATGTGGTAGAATGGACTCCTATGATACCAATTTTTCATGACTCATCCCCCGGGGCCTGTGTCGTGACTACCCCAAGCCTGCCTTCCATAGGCCAGGGGATGTCGACTATCACCCATAGGCGTATTACCTAAAATGGGAATTCATTGCCTTTATAACCTATAAACTCATGTAACCAAGCACACAACAATATTCGAACACAAGAAAATTTTATAACCAAAACCGTGATGAAAGTAAAAGGGGCCATAATACAAGCCCAAAAGTAAAGGTACTAGTAAAACTAAAATACAATACAACTGAAGAAAAAGAAAGACAACTACTGGATCATCCTTCAAGGTTCCTACATGAAGGGTAGGTACAGATTGCCTTCTCAGCACTCCACGTCCGCTCGTATCCTCTACGTATCGACATGCTGTATGGTCCACCTCCGAGTACCGTCCAGTCCTAGTACTCTCATCCTCAGTCAGTGTTGTACATTGTCTTCACCAAACACAAAGAAGTTCGGGCATATCCCGTGTAGGGGTGAGTATAATGATACTCAGTAGGGACCCCGAGACCCTCAAGGTCTCACAAAATCCACAAAGGATAAATCTCAAATCAGGAAGTCAACTATCAACCCTACTTAGGTATATGCCCATAAATATACCTAAGTTATCAAGTATACCCATCTCAATCATGAGGAAACATAGGGTCCAACCCAAAATCCCAAAGCTCAACTATTCCAGAAAGTAAGGAAAACCACAAAGGCAAGTACCACACAGGTATTCCACATAGAATAATAACACCAAGGTATTACCGTAAAGGAAAGTACCACACATGTACGAACTTAGCTCACACAAGGTATAACTTAGGTACGGTAGTAGAGATGATTAGTTATAGCTACTAAATCATCTTAATCCGTTAAGAGGTTCTGCTGCTGACCCACACAGAATATCTAGGAGCTGACCCCCACAGGATCATTAGGAGTTGACCCACACAAGATATCTAGGAGATGACCCACACAGGATCGCTTGGAGCTGACCCACACAGGATCCCTAGGAGCTGACCCACACAGGATCTCTAAGAGCTGACCCACACAGGATCGCTAGGAGCTGACCCACACAGGATTTCTAGGAGTTGACCCATAGAGGATCGCTAGGAGCTAACCCACACAGGATCTCTAGGAGCTGACCCACACAGGATCTCTAGGAGTTGACCCACACAAGGTCACCAGTCAGTATTCTCGTCACAGCCAGCTACTGGGTTCCCACACTAGACTTGCTCTTCTCCGGTAGAGTCTGCACCCAAATACACTGGTCAACACTCCAACTGCCACGAAGTCCCACGAAGAAGTATCTCAAAGGACTGCCATGTCATAGGGGTTTCAACGCAACTGACGATGCATCAGTCGGACGCCCGGTCTGTGAGTTATTAACCTCTTAGTCCCGAGGGCCCAGTTGGAATCATGCTCAATACAACCCGACTGTACCACATCCTTATCCAAATTTACAGTGGGGTATACTCAAAGGGACTGTCTTGCTCCAAGATTTTCATCGCCACTAGCAGTTTGTCAATTGGATGTCTGGTGCCAAAGTTATGGCCCAAGTAAAGTATAGGTTCGTATCTGGTTTGCGTCCCGGTCTGACTCGGTCAGACCGACCTGGCCCGACTCGGCCATGGATGACCCGGTTCGGGTCGACCCGACCCGACCCACAGAGTCCGATCCGACCCGCTGCGTTTGGCCTAGCCCGCGGGATGCTCGGCCTACTGGGTTTGGCCTGGCAAGCCGCGAGGCCGCGGGGTTACCGCGAGGGCGCGGGGTGCCATGAGGGAACAAGGTCGCGGGGCGGCTTGGTCAAAGCGGCTCAGGTGCGGGGGTGTCACGAGGGTGCAGCGTGGGGCGGCTTGGCCGGAGCGGCTCGGGCGTGGGGATGCAGCGATGGTGCAGTGCGGGGTGGCTCTGCCAGAGTGCCTCAGTCGCGGGGTGCCACGAGGGCATGACACGGGGTGGTTCGGCTGTAGCAGCTCGGCCCCAGGGTGCCGATAGAGCATAGCGCAGGGAATCTCGGTCACGGGGTGCCGTGAGGGAGCGACATTGGGTGGCTCACCGCGGAGTTCCGTGAGGGCGTGGGGTGGATTGGCCCAGCCTGGGGTGGTTCGACCGGGAGGGTGGCTCAGATGGGTGGGTGGCTCGGTCGGGGGGGGGGGGGGGGGTGGCTCGGCAAGGCTGTGTGCGGCAGCACAACGGTGGGTGATGGCTCGACCGTGGAGGGTGGTGGCTCAGCTGCGGGGTGGCGGTGGCCACGGGGTGGCACTGTTGCGCCGTCATCTTCATCGTGGCCAGTGGTGGTGTCGACCACCATTCTTGTGCCCCATCATGGTTCGTAGCCATTCCTCTATCACGATCAACAATTAATCACAAGGTTTGTAGAGAGGACATGCCATGTTTGTTTGGCCCACACTGTCCATGTTGGAACAGTAGAAAGAGGCTATAATTCCTTATTGAATTATGAAGAATTATCAGGAACGAAAAGACAGAAGAATTTAAAACAATCACCCTACAACTTCCCACAAATATTAATACACAAATAAACCCCTACCTCATTTGATTGATTATTGACATCAAAGAGGAGGAAAGAACGAATGTCAGTTGAAGACATTCCATGTTGGAGGATTTCCCAAGGAAGAAGTCGTGCGTCGATGTTCTTCGTTGGAGTGCTTTCTCCCAAGTCTCCAAAGTTATCCCCATTTCCAATCCTTTTCCCTCAATTCCATCAACAAGAAAGGTATCCCAAAATAATAGATTATGTTACCTATTATTTAGTTTGTTGGCACAAAATTTAAATTGGCTAAAATAATTAACTATTTTGGCATAATAAATTTAAGGGGGTGGCACCATTTAAGTGGGAAAGTTTAAGAGGCTCCCCCACACTTATGAGGGAGTTCAACGGGTTTTAAACCTTGGGTGGTCCCCACCACCATAACCTCTAATGGAAGGTTAAACTCGGTGGTCCCCACCTCCATAACCTCTCATGGGAGGTTTTAGTTAAGGTGGTCCCCACCTATGAAATATCCACATGGGTGGTTTAAAAATAAAAATAAAATGTTAAATAATTTTATTTCTTTATTTTCCCACGAGAAGCCCAAAAACTATCTTTCACCCTCGACCTGTTGCGGTCAAGGTGTAGGTCACCTTAAGAGAATACCGACGCTACAATTTCAATGGTGCCCTCATATTTCAATTTTGAGAACCAGTTCAAATGTTAGGAAAACCCGATCACATGTTTACTTAACGTACCAGAAAAAAAGTTCAAAAATTCATTCCGGGAACTCCGGGCCTCGGAATCACGTGCCGTCAATTTTCGCAGACTTGTAAAATTCCCATTTATTTAAGAATAATTAAATGGAAATTATAAGTCTTTAAAAATGATCTTAGTTACTCCATTTATATGCTAGTATAAAATACATCAAATGGATGTGAAATATGACTTCTTGAATAGATATATAGAAGAAGAAGCCCATATTGAGAATCCTGGATCATTGGTTGTAGAAAGTTATAGAGAAAGGGTTATAAAGATAAATAATTTCTATATGGGCTAAAACATGCCCCTAGAGTCTAGTACCCAAAGCTAGATCTATGCCTAAAAATGGTTTTCACTAAGAGAAAAGTTGAATAAAAATATTCACATAAAAAAAGAGGAGGTAGGTAATCTCAATATAATTTGATATATTGATGGGATCATTTTTTCATGTGACCAAGATTGTACTCATAAAGAATATTCTAGAAAAATGAAGAGTCCCATTGAGATGACCATTGTGGGAGAATTGCGATACCATCTGGGATTTCATGTATTAGAAAATGAAGGTTTTATTTTTCATTCCTATGAAAATTATGCAATAATTTTTTTGAAAAAGATTGATATAAAAAATTACAAACTAGATTCCACACATATAAAAGTTGGAATAAATCCTAATAAGTATTTTGAAGGAAAAATTGAAAATAAAATATAGTTTTAAAGACTTATTGGTAATTTTTTATATCATACTTCCTCAAGAACAAATATTTTTTATTCAATGAATTTGTGTGAAGGTACCAAGGTGATCCAAATGGATCAAATTTTATAAAATCTAAGAGAATTATGAGATACATAAAATATAATTTGAACTATGTTATCATGTATAAGAAGTGTGACTACCTAAATATATCTAGATTTACTAATGATGAATATGTAGGTTAATATGATTATAGAAGATCTAATTTTGGTAGAATTTTTCTATTAAAAAAAATTTATATTTTATTTCACTATAATAAATAGAATTTTGTGAAATTAAACACCACAGAGGTTGAATATTCATCTACTAAAAGTTCTTGTGACTAGTTTTTTTGGATTAAAAAACAAGTTGGAAATTTGAGGGTGAAGATTAAGAAACCCCAAAAAATTACATGTGATAATTGAAGTGAATTGGACCTCTCAAAGAATCTAGTGAAACACACTTGGTCTAATCACATTGACCGATTTTTTCACTTTATTAAAGAGAATGTTTCTAATGGGGATATAAAATAGTAATTTATTCCCACAAGAGATCAACTACCTGATATATTCATAGAGGTAAGGTCCAATGATAAATTTGAGTTATTCAGCCTAAATGTAAATTTTTAAACATTCTCTCCCACTTGAGGGACATTGGGGAATTTCTAGAAAATTCATGGGATCTATTTTCAAAGGGGGAGAATATGAAAAAAAATCTATTTTAAATCCAGAGATGTGGTTTTGGAAAAAATGGGGGGAGAAACAGTGTGAATGGGTTCATCTTTAAGAGGTAGATTATCTAGATCATTGGAAAAAAAATATTCTCATCACTCATGGTTGAAATTTTCATTAAATGCAAATTTATCTAGTAGTGTGGTGTTAATATATTTCCCAAAGATAAAGGGTATTATTTACTATTTTTTGTGAGTTTGTGAGGTCGATAAAAATTAAAAAAGGGGGGATTGAATAACCCAATAGAATTGTCGAAGGGTATTTTAATTGTTATCAATCACTTGTAAGAACTTTTGAGAGGATATTAATTATGTATTCAAGCTATCATGAATATGATTAATATGATTTAGAAGTTTATTTATTAAGTTCAATTTTTTTTCTATACTGTGTAATTATAAAGGAAATTGGAAAATTACATTCTTGTAAGGATCTTTTACCATTATCCTATGAGTAATTTCCATAAGGATAATTTTAAATTAGCATAATATTAATATGTTCTCTGGAATAAATATTTTTAAAAGGAATTACAATTTCATAAGATTTATTTAGATACCACAAGATTCATTTCTAATATCATAAGAGTCATTTTAATTATATAAATATGATCTTTATTTTCTTCCAGATTAATCTATACTGAGTAAGAATCATTTTCATACCATAAGGAGGATCCAAAACACTATAATATTCATTAAAAATATCATAACAGTCATGTATAATATTGAATGTAAAATTCTAAAAGGCATTGAATAATCATAATATTTATGTAGGAATTCATAATAATAATGTAAAATTCGTAATTTTGATATTTATACTTTAAAGGATGATTTGCAGACATCATAATAATTATTTTAAGACTTTATGAGGATCAATTACTTTGAAGAATTTTTGTACATTTCCATGATAAAGTATTTATAAGGAGACTAAACCAGAGGATTCTTAATTTATCCATTCATGTTTTAAAAATTACAACATTGAAGAAGATTTTTTATTTAAGACAAGATTGATGAATCAAACTTAAGCTGATTCTGTGTAGTTAAAGGTTTTTGTTTCACGTGGAGTTTTCTAGGGAATAAATGTATATGTATTAATTCATGCATGAAAACATGGATTTTTTCAAAATTCTCATGGATTTCATGGATATTTTAATGAAGTAAATATATTAAGTCTCTTTCTGAATTAAAAATATATGGTGACTGGCATTTTAATGATATTTTAATATCCATAAGATGGAGGATTTTTTGAGATCTATTAAACTAGAAGATCAGTCTATCAAAGATTATTGAGAGTTTCCATTTTGAATTATATAAATATTATTCATGATATTTTCTATGAATATAGAAAATAATAATAAAATGAAGTATATAAGGGTATGATTTATAATTGATAATTCATGTTTTAATAATTTTTTGGGTTATAGAACCACTATATCAAAGAGAGAGAAAGAATAGAAGATTTATAAGTGATTTCCAATGCATTATATTCTATTTCGAGTAATGTGAGTTTATGGGTGATCATCTATTGGATTGTTTTTTATGATGAAGAGGACTAAGTTAAAAATCATTAAATATCTTGATGAAGTGATCACATTATTTTCTGATCATCTTAAAGGATAATTGATGGAGTTCATCATTAATTACCACAAATTGGAATCTTCATATGATATTTCTTACCATGTTTTGAGATACTTTTAATTAGTAGGGTGAGGATTCAATTCAAATGTTATTCTGGGGAGCATGGTGGGACTACGTTATTTTGAAAGATAAACCATGGGTTTGAGAGGATACCCACTATAATCACTTGAGTTTATAGTGTAAAATATATGAATCAAGGTGAATAACCGATCACGGGAAGGATTAGAAACCCACACTAGGGTTTAACATTGTAAAAATTTTGTGTTCCATGTGTTATTTCATTTCTTATCATATTCTAGTAAGGATGATAGATTTACTTTGATTAGATCAGAATCTATTTGATAATAGAGGTTAATTTTAAAAATATCAATAAAATAGAGCACAACTAATTCAACCCTACCTTCTTAGTAGTGTAACCCATTCTTAAGGAACTTCACAAGGCACTTTTATGTTAAAACTCAGTTCCAAAATTTAATGTGTCATCAGTTGAGGTGTATGTGTTACCTATGAAACTTGGGAATTCACAAATTGGTGTAATGACACCCCAATGATATTTATTTCTATGTGATATTCCCTCACCTAATGAAGTCAACAATAGAGGATCATTAGCAATTTATAGTTCTGAGAAACTCAATAAAGGAACCTCTAAAGGATGATTGAAAACATCGTCGTCTAAATCATCTCTTGTGGAATCATCAAATAATTTCTCATGAGATAAATCAACAATCATTTAATCTAGAGAATTAATAGATATGTCTCTAAAATTTCTCTCGACATTCTAATCACCATCTTCATAAATAACATTATTTGATATTGCACACCTCACAATATTTGGATTTGTATTCTATGATATTGGAGTCATATAATAATTAATTAAATCATATTATGGTGAAATATCAAATTCAACATATCTACCATAAGAGGATTCTATAGGAGTAGGTTATAACTCAACAATAACAAAAATATTTATATATAATTCCATTAAATTATTATTACAATATTGTTTGAATAAATATATTAATTCCACCCAATCCTCCCCATCGATCAAGGGATATATAATATTTTATGGGCGGTTAGTATATTGAAGTTATCGCTATGTGATTTATTTTATTACCTGATAATTATGTATATTTAAAAAACTATGAATTCTAATAAAGATTTTTTCAAAAGTCATATAGTTCTCATAAATTGTTTTTAGCAGTAAACTATAGGTAAGATCATGATCATTATAAATACTTTTTTTTAATATATGGATTAAAACAAGATCACTAATAAAAAAAGTTTTTAATGCAATATATATATACTACTTCATCAAATTGTTATCATTTTTTAATTAGTTCTGGATAAATAAATGTGACTTCATCTTGGTATTTTTTTCTATTGATTTATTAATCATTATTGATAGAAAACTAAGAACTTGTTTGAAAACTCCTTGGGTATCTATTTTCATGTCTTCTAAATACCATAATTATCCTTTAATTAATGGTTTTAAAAAATTATTGAACATCATCACCTCCTATAGAACCTACTTTGATTATAATATCCCTAACATGAAAGTTAGAGGTTCAAGTAGATTTTGGTATATAATAATTTACAACAGAGACACAAGTCCTTACATTCTTAAAGAAGGTATGACATGTTAGACATCAATGAATAAATTGAATTCAATTATTATAAATTATAAATAAAATTTCAATATAATTACAATATATAATTTCAATGAAAAATTGGTTGGTCATCTCAAGGTTAGTAATCATTAATACATTTATCAAGCCAATGACATATAGTGGCAAAGTTGGGCTTAGGAAAGGCATGGTCTGGTGCCTGCTAATTCCATCATTACTCAATTTGTCCATTTGGTTTAGTGGTACCATGTATAGTGGTCACATCCTACTATATAGGAACCGGAATAGGTTTGATTCATACCATGATCAAATTAAGTTGTGGTGAACAATGATGAAGGGTGAAGGTTGAGCCTATGAACATGTGTGATGTGGTGCCTGATAATTACCTTTTTTCCCAAATTATCCATTTTATGTGGTGTGAAAGGGGTTATTTTGGTCATATTAAATTCATAGTGCGGTGTCTTCCAAATCCCATGTCACTCAAATTACTTGTTTTCAGTTTGGGATGTACCTAAGTGGTAACGACACCTCGTAATTCTACATCACATAAAGGTTAATATCCTAACACCCCCATTGAGGGGGGATTTATCTGAAAATATATTGAAAAAATAGGGTCCCAAACTATATGAATACATAAATGTAGGTAGTATGGTGGTAATAGGAAAATATATTAGTGTGATATGAAAATTTTACAATGTAAAAACATGAATTCATCATCAGATGGGTGGCTCAAAAGGGTGATGGGTGTGTTGGTGGCTAAATATCGGCCCAATGCCCACCTAGATTTATGATGTGGGAAGAAAGGCTTATCTATCACATGATTATTAGTATTATGTAACTAATCTGGTGTCACAATGTAGTTTAGATGGTGATGTAGTAGAGGACACACATATATTTAAGGGTGGGTGGTTCTAAATAGAGATGGGTGTGTCAGAACCTTTCAACCATCCCTCCTCCCATATGGATTTCAGATGTGAGATGGAGGGGTTCCATGCCTTCTAGGCAGGGGTGGAATGACTTTCATATAGGTGATATGGTGCGATTATTGATAACTAGGGAAATGAGGTGGAATACTGGTGAATTGGTAAGATATTAACCTTGATTTCGATCCAACGTGTCATCTCCTACAACATTCCTTGAGGCCACTATCAGCTGGGCCTTTGGGACACCTAGAATATGGCCCTTTGGGACACTCCATGTAAAAAAAACAAGTTTAATGGGTTCTTTTCAATCTTTATGGCTTTAGGTGAGGCATAAATATCTAGGGTGTTAGGGTATGATTGTTGTTTACAATTTGAAATCCCCCTACCTAATATAGATAAATTAAACCATAGTTGACTGAAATTTCATAAAAGATTGAAATTAAAAAAAAATTATGTCAAAATAATATTTAATTTTCCCATGCATTGAAAATTATTAGTATATAAACAAATTTTAACATATTATTAAATAAATTAAATTGTTTTATTAGTATCAATAGAAAAATATATAAAAAAAAGTTAAATTTTTATTTTTTAATTGTAAAAATTTCAGCATTTGTATAGAAATTATTTGAAACTATTGTATTATAAATGGTTTATTTTTTATTGAAAAAAATGAATCTTTTCTATGGAAATTTTATTGAAGATTATATTTATTATTATTTATAAAATAAAACATTATTATATTTTATGAAAACTTATTTTAATAAATTTTTTATAAATATGTGGGGATATAATATTTTTTTAATTTATTTCAAAAAATTTGTTGGTTCTCCAAGATATATTTCACTATTTACTTTAATAAGAAAATTATTATTTTTTATTTATTTGATATTAAAAAATAAACCTTTCATTTATTTTCTAAATATATATAAGATAAATTCTATTTACAAAATATTTTTTAAAAAATATTTAAATTACTCTTAATTAATCAAAAAATTCATAGGTATTCATGATTTTTTAAAACATTTATTTTAATATTATATCCATGTATTAATTTATACTCATTGAAATATTTTAAATGAAAAATAACTTTCATTCTTTTTATATTTTTTATTTAATTTTCTACATATATTTACATTGAAAATAAACTAAACATTATCATAAAAAATAATAAAATAGTTAATAGTTATATGTTGTGGGTTTGGTTTATCAAAGAAATGTTAAACCAACCCCATCTTAGGGGGAAATATTCATATCATTTCATCAACTCAACCAAAAAACTATCATTCTGCTTGAACCACCATGTATAAATGAAGTATTGAACATCATTATTTCATTTTAAACCTCTATTTTTTTAAACATACTTACATTCAATAGATACATATGTGGGGATTGTGATAAATTAAATTTATCAAGGACACGTAGGACATACATATTGTTGAAAAGGTAGGGTCAAAGAATTTTTAATAAAAACCAAGAAAACCGTGTAAACAAAAAATGGGTTGAGACATAACAATACGACTCTCATCTATAAAATAGTGATAGACCTAAATTTTTTATAATCTCATCCCCAGTCCTATATTCCTCATCGTGAATTTCATTCTAATTAGTTTGGCCACACTCGCATCCTCGACCTATAGGATGACAGATTTTTCTCAATGTTTCCACTTATTGACAAAGTCCATTAATGTAACTGTCCTCTGAGTTAGATCTCACAAAATCCATGTAAACCACCACCTTATTATATGTGTCATCAATCAATGTGACCTCATTTTATACTATGTGGTTTAGATCCTCATCTGGATGGATTTATTATTTAGAGAGAGTTTCTAGGACTACAACAATACAACATTCCTTACAAACAACCTACTCTATGTCTTCATTCTCTATCTTTTTTTTCATAAAATGTTAATATTTTATTAATTGAAAGGGAGGAGCTAAAATATTTCAAGAAGATAAAAAATAATTGGATCCTAGCGCATCACCCCTAATGAGGCTAATGTACTCAAGGGGAAGGGACTTATGGGAAATAAATATGGTATAATAATTTTTAGTGGTTGTCAAGGAGGCCAAAGTCACCCACCTTATTTCCCTCCTATCATGTGTGTGTCTTCCTTCTCTTTATTAAGAGAATAAAACACTCCATAAATATTATGAGTAATCACTCATGATTTTATAGTTTCAAGTGGTTCTTTAGAATTATGTTTCAAAACTACCACATAGCCCTTTCCAGGTAGAGGTGCATCACTTTCCGACACATTTTTGTAATACAAGGGTTAAGTATCCATATCCAGGGGATAACTAAGACCTGAGACATCAATAGATAACAAATTTGTATAGGGTATTGATCTATCATTATTTTGAAGCAAAAGAGCCACCATCATGTTTTTAATCTTCATTGGAGTTTCATAATTCAATTTTTGTTATATTGGTGATCCCTTAATGCAATTGTATTCCACTACATTAACTATTGGTCAGACATATCTTGTACAGTGACTTAATTAATAGTTTTTTCATCCATTTGTTCCACATTATTTTCACCACTCATTTGAAATAACACTTCTCCACTAAGAGAATTCCGGTCAGATAACTCTAAAGGGTCTGACAGTACATCACTTACAACCTCTTTATAGATTTAAAACTCATTTATTTATGTAGTAGAAGGTCCATACTCAACCCTAATTATTGGTAGAGTATGGGTATCTATCTTCAATTGGTAAATAATCCCCAAAGTAGTGTCATGTACACCTATATAAATTGGGGATGGAGGAGTAAACACATCAGGACCAACCTATCCCTCACTACCACTTCCCCCTCATAAAGATTTCATAACCAGTGAGTCTTTAAAGGAAATACCCCACTTCATAGTGGTTTCCACCCCAATATACTATCGAGATTCATTTAAAAATCTAGTAATACCTGTACATACATCTGTAGCCTTGAGAAATGAATCCTGGTGAACTTGTTTATCTGCACTAGAACTAGTACCATTGGCACCGTAGGCCTTGATAGCATTTCATTTGTCATCTTTTAAACTAATAAAATAAATTATTTACCTTGGATTATTCCTATAGATAGATTCATCATGAACATTTTATGTAATAACGATCAAACAATGGCCCTTAAACAAGATGTTATAGAATGACCTATAATCTTGAACTTAAAATATAATGTCATTAATTTCACATAAACCATATGAAAATTCATCTCATCAGACTCAGTTGAAAGAAGAACCTTTTTAGTAAGAGTCATGAAAAGGTCCAACTCTATAAGAACTCTTGTAATATAGACATATCATGCTCTCTTTGGATTTTTATCCTTTTTTATAGGAACCCTAATTTAATCGACAATATAAAATAGTATTTCTGGGTTCCAAGTAATCAAATTAAGACCAAAAATCTTGAACCAAACCTATCAGAAAGATTTTTTTATTTCAGATGAATTCAATTTCAAATTCCATTCATAGATTCACGAGGACATGGGTTTTAGTAATACAATTATGAAGCCCTATTCCCACCATTTCATTTCATTTTTTGGTAAAAGAATATGAAAGTATCCCCCTTCCAATGGAATGCATTTACAATTATAAAATACCCAGATCAATTAGAGATTTCAAATTAGATATGGGATTTCCCAACATATTCTTTATTTAAGAGAACAAATTTCACAATAATGGAATGTCTACATGAGTTTAGGTGATCAATAATCACTAATATTCTTGCAAAAACACTCGAAACATTACCTATTTTCATAAATCTACCATTTTTAGAAATCTAAAGCGAGTAAAAGAGCCTACGATTTAGATTTTTACCTTCATTCAGAGAGTGAATAAGAAGTATCACATCCTATTATTCCTAATACTTAGCCTTACCAACAAAATTTCATCCACTATCAAGTAATTTTTCTTGTTTTAGCAGTTTCATCCTTTGGAAAAGCCATATATGAACCATATGATCCTCAATCACCATGGAATCTCCAATGAGAAGTGCTCCTGAGTGTTGACACCATCATGTACAACCTACATATAATGGAAATTTATGATTAAAAATAATTAAATTTAGAATTAAAATTAATTATTAATAATTATAAATAAAGATAAAAAACAAAATTTTAATGGCCCATATAACTATTGATCATTCTACTTTTATTAGAATCATTGAAAAAATAAATTCCATAATTCATTCCATTTAAATAATATATTTTTACATAACATATTATATATATATATGTTAAATCATTCAATAATATTTAATGAATAGAAAAATCATATTCAAATTTATAAAATCATTAAAAATTATTTAAATCCTATAAAAAATATATTATTTAAATCATACAATCTACAATTTTTTTATGTAATATAAAAAATTTATAATAAATATAAATAAAAAAATAAAAAACTAAAATTTAAAGTAAGAAATTTTAATTTCCCAGATACCATAAAAAATAATTTGATAAAGAGATTAAATCAGAAAGAGATTCGCTACAAAATCAAAGGACGGAAGTGAGATTTTGGGGGATATAAATTTTATAGAAATCATTGGTGGGAGTTCTGAATTCCCTTTAGGCCATTTATTAAAGACATAATAAAGATGTAGGAAATTTAGTTCAATTTCCCATGTGGTGGTGGAGTCATGAACCCTATTCACACTAGTTGATCGACGTGCAAGCACAAATAGGGTTCATTTTAATGCCTTGAAAATCTAAAGTAGGAATATTGTATTTCATAGCGACTGTAACACACAACACCATGCATGTAAGTGAATATAATATCCCATTACTTTATAATATATTTAATATTTTAAAGAAAGTAAAAATAATTTATATCTTTCAATTCATTTTGTACTAATTTATTTTTTAATATATGCAACAACGAGTTTCTTCAATGTCTTGCGTTACACACAAGATCATGTTTTGTAGAACAATAACATATTATTAAAATATTATTATTTAATATAATAAGAAAAAAACTAGACATTTTGAATAGAATTAAATAAATTATGTAAATATATTTCTTACACAAATATAATATTAATTCATAGTTACAAATAAATTAGAAATGGATATAAGAACCAATTGTATATAAAAGAAATTTTTTAGAGAAAATTATTCTTATGATCACAAATCTATTTTACCCTAATAAATATAATTAAATAAAATTAGTGAATGATATTAATGTAATATATTTATTATATATTCAATATAATATTTTTTATATTCATCTAATATATTTTATAGTCATAAGATAAGAATAAACCAAATTTCACACATAAAATACAATATTTTTATTAAGGCATTTTTACCACCTTTTAAGGGAGAACCTATTTTACATCAAATTTCTTGAAATTTTATAGATTATATATGTAAAAATAAAATTCATATTTCAAATAGAAATAGAAAAATTATTTTAGGGTAAATATTTGGTATTTTTCTGTGAGATTTCATTTTTTAATGAATAGTGAAAAATACATAATTTTATTTTGAAACTACTTTTTCATATAATTTATTTATAAGGATAAATCATATATTAAATTGGTTTTAAAGTTTAATTAGACCATATTTTTATCAATTAATTAAATTTAGTTCATTTTAATCAATTTCACTTTTAAATTGACTACAAAAACATAGAAAACTTTTGAATGTTTTTACTTTAAAAACTCGCATTGTCATCCTGTCAATGAGATTATATTAAAGTTAATTTATTACACTTATGTGATTATAATTTGGAAAAATGGATTAAATATTTGTAAAAAATATAATTTATAATGTATATTTATTTAGACTTAGTTTTTGACCAAAAATATTAGTGAATGTAATTAAAATTAATTACAACGAATAAGGTAAAATTAAACATAATAAGGGACTAAACGTTAATCTTAAGGGCCAAAATGACCTAGAAACATGTCCAAAAGAAATTTTCTGGATATTTTTCGACCCTATACATACTTTTATAAAACATTTACTATTATGGGATCAAATTTCACTATTAAAAACGTGTATTGAATTCCTTTCTCAAAATATTACAAGAGTGTCACTCCTCTACCACTATAAAATGCCTCCTCTTATCCCCATTCTTTACACCTCTCAATCTAATTTGGATAGACCCATATCCAACCAAATAACTTCCCAACTTCTATACCCTTATCCTAAAAGTAACCCCTTTGGAATAAATCCATCCAAAGAATCCCTTTGGTGCAAACCAAATGAAGTTACCTGATTAAGAGGTAACATATTATTTTACGGTCTATAGTTTTATTTCCATTCTACACACTCTAAACTCTTTTTATTCCATGATTATATAAAAACACAAGTATCATCAATATACTAGGATGTTTTTATGTTATGGTTTTTTCCTACACTTATAAACACTCCCATCTAATGGGTAACAAACATACAATTTATATGAATGGTAAAATATCGCCTCACGAAACAATGACTGTTCATTCTTCCTTTATCTCCTCTCATAGTGGTCATTATGATGGAAAATATATTTATATATGTTATATATGATAATTTTTATGTATTTATTCATATTTAATTATTAAATAACACAAACCATTATAATTTTCATTTTTTGTAAATATGATAACACCGTTTGTAAAAGTGCAGACTACCACCTCCTAAAAGCGATGTGATTCAATCAAACGATACATAGAATATCTAAAGGATGATTATAATTAAAAATATGTGGCTTATAAAAAAAATATATGATATTCATGAAATAATTAATTTTCTCAAAATATAATATATATCAATCTCTTTGTTACACTTTCACAGACTTAAAAAGTGATAATTTTTTTCATATATGTGTAGACTACTGCCTCCTTGATATGATATGAACCCTTTTGCATAAAATTAATTAAATATATATATATATATATATATATATATGTATATTTGATTAAAAAACATGGTATTTATGATATAATTATCATTATAGGAATATATGGTTTTACTTTCCTTCGTAGCATATCGATCATTGAAAAATTGGAATGTTAATCACGCGTACGTACGAGCTATCATCATCAAGATTGTAAAGTGGATTCATTTTTCATAAAAATATTTAATTATTGTATTTAAAAGTATAATTTATATACAAATATGATAATTATTTCATGATTATTATTTTTGGAGATGTTATATAATGAACTCTTTGACCATAGTGGACTTACCAAAGTTTTTTTTGACTCATAAACAAAATTTATTCAAAACAACCGACATAAACATATTTGTTTAAGTAGTTGTATACAACATAGTGATAAATGGAATGAAAGTTATGATGAAAATGAAAAAATTTATCAATAAAGTAAATAATTAACATAAGTCTTTTATTTAGGAATATAAATACACTCGAGGCAAATCAATCCCAAGGTAACAGATTTTGTCTCAATTTAATTTAATTGAAGAATATTATATTGCTATGCAACTATTTTATTTGACATGGTGTGTATAATGAACCTAAGGCATATATATCACGAATTTATTTTATTTCAATATATTCAAAGTGTTCATTTATGTTATTGTTTCATTTATCTCATGATTCTAATGTTACTAAAGAAGTAACGCATTCTCATCTCACTTTTTTTTAAAATTTGGGAGATAATTGTCATATTCACCACTTACATATTTTGTGTGGTGTACCGACTAACCCTTTTGATATGTTAGATAATTAATAATTTTAATTTAATGATATAAAAAACATTAATTTAATTTTATTCTTTCATGAGGCTTATGATTCAAATGTTTCAAGGTGACATGAAACACTTTGAAATGTTTTAGGATTATTTTCCTCAAGAGTAATTTTAATTATCCTTCAATGGTATTTTCATTAGAGTAAATTATATGACCATTTTTTTAATAAAACCTTCCCTTTTTCTTATCCTCTAGTATTTTATGACCATTTTTAAATAATATTACAATTTTCCCACTCTTTGGTACTCAAAATTTTTTAGAACATATTTTTAGAAAAAAACAGCTTCATTTCTCTCTTTAGTCGGAGAACCTGTTTTCTTCTAAAAACACCATTTTCTATAAAGGATTTAAAAAATGTTTTTAACATGATTTTGTAAAATTTTTTTTACCCTTTTCTCTTTTAATAATTTTTTCAGATGAATATTCATTTCTATTTCAGAACAAGGCATTTTTTATCCTTTTATCATGTAAAAAGAATATTCTTTTTACCATGAATGACAAGTAGAGATTTACTCACCGTAATTTCATTAAAGTTTCCATTACATGTTTAAAATGTTAATTTTTGAGAAATATGTTTTCAAAAGTGATTTTCAAATAATATGGTTTTAAAAACAAAGGGTATTTTACTCAATAATGTTCATTGGAGATATTTTTATTTCTATTCATCAATGAAAACAACCTGTTATCTTCTTCCACTTGGGATATTTTGTATTGATACCATAGTTATTCTTAGTCTGGATGGTTTATTATTTATTTGATCAAGTATAGTATTCAAATTCATTTCCTTGATTTATTTTTAGTCCCCTTTAAATACTCAATCTACTATTATCCTTGAACATTGAATTCCCAAAAAATTATCAATTTCAATTATAATGGATATTATTATTTCCTAAACAGTATACTATTTTACATACAATGTCTACTTTGATAGTTATTTTATTAATTTTTTAAATATTGATAATTCCATATTCTTGATTCAATATTTATATATGATAATTTATATTGTTTATTTTTGTTATTCCATATTGGGAATAATTTGGACTAGTAATGATGATTGGAGCTCGAACTTTATATAGCTCCTTGATGCATAGATAGGTTCTCATGAGACAAATAAGTTGTTCAAATTAAATAGGTTTCTATTCATAGTTTTAAACCATCTTGTAAAAGGCCTTGACATTATATATTTTCATGTTCTTTAGAAATGAAGTCCAATAATTAAGCATTTCCCTCATTTAGATTCATTTAAAATTTATCCATGAGATTTTTCATTAACATATATATGGATTCATTTCATTTTATGTTAATTGATTTTTAGCATGTGTTTCAGCTTCTTAACATGCCATATTTATTTTTCATTATCTAGTCATTCAAATAGAATGTGTTATAATTTACCTTTCCTTGTTTCTTATTCACTTTTTTTCAGCCTATTGATTACTTGACATGTGTGTTCAATTATTTACCTTTCCGTGTTGATTTATTCATATTTATTCATTATTAATTCTACTATAATTCACCATTAGTGATAATTTGAGCTCACCCTTATCTTTTTTACCAAGAATACTAAAATCTAAGTCCTTCAGGATTTGATTCCTTGTAATCATGAAAATGTAATTGATAAGAGACACCAACTTCGGGCCTTCTGGGGTAAGGTCGCTACAGTTGGTATAAAAGGCAGTTTAGTAGAAAACATGGGAACTAGATTTAAGAAAACATAGATTAGAGAATATAACCCTAAGGTATAATTTGAGGATAAGTATATAATAACATAATAATGTTTTAGTTAGATATAAATTATGTAGTTTCTTTAGAAATACATCCATGTCTGGATACTACAAGTGTAGATGGTTCTGGCACAAATGTAACTATGAGTAACAACTTTGTCAAGGTGTGTTGAACTCGACATAGTGTAACCTAGTACACAACAACATGCCTTAATATGTAACTATTTTGAAACTCCTTCGGGATATGATTAGGATAATTCACATTTCTCTTTAAAAACCATTATGAGGTATTTTAACAATGAATAACTAGGTTAAACATAAAAAGTTTTATATTGAAAATAAAGTGTCAAGGTTTAGAAATCATAAAAATTATTATATTATTTTTTCAATATGACAACTGATTCTCAGTCTATGGTTTTTGGTTTTAGGAAATACCCTCCACTATACGATAAACTTCAAACCAAGGAATAACCTATATTGAAATAAATGGATAAAGTATTTTTTGTATTAGGGTTGTATTGAAAACCGTTGTTAAAAGAATATTTAGTGATTAACCATATTCTAACGATATATATTATACAGTTTTTTAGAAATTATATTAAAATGGTTTTTGAAAAAGGACAACATGTATGTCAGGTGACAACCCATTGGATCCAAAAAGGCCACAGTACTTGAACCAATGACTAAAGAATGATTAGGGTTTGATTCTAACCACTGACCTATGAAATTTATTGTTTAATGTTTCATTATTTTTAGTTGAACAATTTTATGAATAGATTCTAATGATAATCCATAAGTGTTACTTTTTAGGTTTATAGATTAATTTTCTTTACCATATTAGTGTTGGAGAATATTTTGAGACAAATAGTTGGACTTTTCACTCTTTTATGGGCCTTAAGATCTTTTAGAAATGTATTTTAGTGCTTCAGGCATTAAAATTAATTTTTCAATGAATTGGAATATTGATCAAAGAACAATCAAATATTTAAATTGTTTTATAGAAATATTTCAAATACATATACATCGGTAGTAAAATAATTCCTCAACATTAGGAAAATTATCTTCAAAAAAAATAATTGTCCTAATACCTTGATTTTTATTGAACTCCTGGCCAACTAAATCATCCCAGATTTATGGATTTGAGGGACTAAAATTTATATTGATCATTCACTTTTTTTATCGATTAACTCAATCACTCCATGTAAATATTTATGCTTTTAATCCAAGTACTTATCTATACCTTCCACTAATGTTCTCATACATGGATACCTAGTTACATGTTAGTCTATATGACCTTTATAATTATCATTATATATTTTTAAGAGGATGTTTTACAAACCCTTCTCACGATGTGAGATTTTAAACAATAAAATATCAAAAAATTATCGAAAAAATCAAATTTTAATTTTGAGGATGAAATTTATTTAATTTGGGGAAATGAAACACCTCAAAATCTTAAATAGGAACATTTTATTCGATAGCATGTATGAAACGCAACACCAAGAACATAAGAGAATATAATATACTGATTATTTATAATATATTTAATATTTTAAAGAAATTAAATATAATTTATAGCTTTCAATGAACGTGATACTAAGTTAGCGTGTAACATATGCAATAGTGAGTTTCTCTAATGGCTTGTGTTATACACAAGACCGAGTTTTACTGAACAATAATATATTATAATAATAATATTATTTAATATAATAAGGCATAAAATAGTAATTATGAATGGTATTAATTAAATTATGAATATATATGGCTTACACAAATATAATATTTATTTATTAGTTTCAAATTTATTATAAATGGATATAATAACCAATTGAATATAAGCAGAACATTTTTACAGAAACTTATTTTTATGATTACAAAGTTGTTTTACCCTAATAAATTAAATTAATTAAAATTATTGAGTGATATTAATTTAATATATTTATTATATATTAAATATAATATTTTTTATATGCATCCAATAGATTAAATATACATTAGATAAAGACAAACCAAATTTTATGCATAAAATGCTATATTTTCATTAAGGCATGTTTACCACCTTTTAATGTCAAAACTATTTTAAATAATATTTTTTGGACATTTATTGATTATATATGTCAAAAATAAACTTTATATTTTAAATATAATCACAAAAATTTGGTTAGGTTTAATTATTTCTATTTTTCTTTGAATTTTCATTTTTTATTATATAGTGAAAAATACTTAATTTTAGATTAAAAAATTATTTTTCATATAATTTATTTATAAGTTTAAATAATATTATCAATTGGTTTTAAAGTTTAATTAGATAATAATTTTTTAATTAATCTAATTTATATCTTTTAAATAAATTTTAAAAAGAAATTGACAGTTAAAAAATAGCAAACTTTCAAACGTTTTTACTTTGGAAACCCACATTGGCGTCCCGTCCGTGGGATAAAATTTAAATTAACGTCTGAAACTTTTCTCATTGGAATTTTTAAAATTTGATTCCATATTTGTAATTAGTATAATTTATAGTTTCTAATAAGGTCAAATTATTTTTGACTAAAAATATTAGGAAATGTAATTAAAATTAATAACAACACTTACGGTAAAATTAAGCTTAATAAGGGACAAAACCTTAATCTTAAGGGCCCAAATGACCTATAACGTTTTAAAAAAG
Source organism: Viscum album (assembly GCA_963277665.1). Classification (NCBI taxonomy): domain Eukaryota; kingdom Viridiplantae; phylum Streptophyta; class Magnoliopsida; order Santalales; family Viscaceae; genus Viscum; species Viscum album. The sequence goes on from OY728128.1 coordinate 1,452,559,098, forward strand.
CCATTGGATGACCATATTTATAACCTATCAGCACTTGGATAAAAATTTAACCATTATGAGAGCCATTTTTATTGTAAAAAATGTTTGTGGAATTTCGTTGTCAAAATATTACAAGAGTGCTACTCATTCTCCATTATAAAAGGGCTCCTCTAATCCCACTTATTCACACCTATAAAGCCAATTTTTATCAACCAATATCTTCCAAAATAGATAATAAACATCTCTAAAATCATTCTATAATCCACCTCTTGTGCATAAATCCCTCTAAGTAATAATTTTTCTACAAATCAAAAGGAGTTACCCGATTAAGAGGTAACATATTTCCTTAAGATATTTAGTTTCATTTCCATTATCCTCCCCCTAAAATATTCTTATTAACTTATTATATAAAAAAATTGTCCTAAATATACTAGGATATTTTTATGTTAATGGTTTGACCTACACTTACACACACCACAATCTAATGGGTAACAAATGTACTATTTATGTGAACGGAGAACTACCGCCACACAAAGGGATGATTGTTCATTTTTCCTTTACCACCTCTCATGGTGGTAATTATGATGGAAAATAAATTTATATATTTTATTTGAAATAATTATTATTTATTTATTCGTATTTAATTATTTTATAACATATTCCCTTATACTTTCCATTTTGTGTGAATACAATAACACCGTTTTTGGATGTGTGGACCACCGGCTCCTACAAGTGATGTGATTCGATCAAAAGATACATGAAATGTATAAATAATGATTATAATTAAACATATGTGAAATAGAAAACATCTATATGATATTAGATACATAATTACCTTTTTATAAATATAATATATATTAATTTCTTTATTACCCTTTCACACATAGAAAAAGTGATAACATCATTTGTGGACAAGTGGACTACCGCCTCCTCGACATGATGTGATTCCTTTTACATAAAAATAAATATATATAAGTATATATTATTAAATAAAATTTTATTTATGACATAATTATCATTATTTGGAGATATGGTGTTACTTTACCTCTTTTTATAATGATCATTGAAAAATGTGAATGTTGCTCAAGCGTACGTACGACCTACCATCTCCATGATTATAACATTGTTTCATTTTTCATAAAAATATTTAATTATTGTATTTAAAAGCATAATTTTTGTATAAATATGATAATTCTGTCCTTATTATTATTCTGAAGATGTTATATATTGACCCCTTTTACAATATTAGACCCACCAAAGTTGTTTTTGATATATAAACAGAATTTGGTCAAAACAACCAATGTAGACATAATTGTTTGAGTAGTTTTATAAAAAATTGTAATAAGTGAAATCAAAGTTATTATAAAACTGATTTTTTTTCAATCAATAAATTATTAACATAGGTTTTTTATTCCTGAATATAAAGACACACTAGAAAAATTGGGCTCAAGGTAATAGATTTCATCTCAATTTCATTTCATTGAGGCATATTATATTATAATGAACCTAGTTTATTTTATATGGTGCATATACTTATAATATGACATGTATATCATGAATTTATTTTATTTCACGATATTCAATATTTTCATTGTTATTATTATTTCATGGATATCATGATTCAAATGTTACTTAAATAGTAAGGTAATCTAATCTCACTTTTTTTAAATCAATAAGATAAATGTCATTTTAACCATTTAATTATTTTGTGTGGTGTACCTAATACCCCTTTTGAAATGTTATATAATTAATAATTTTACATTCATAGTATTTAAAACATTCATTTAATGTTATTACTTCATGAGGCTTATGATTCAAATGTTTCAAGGTGGTATGGGACACTTCGAAATGTTTAAGGATTATTTTTCTCCATAGTAATTTTAATGATATTTCAATGGTATTTCTATTCAAGGAAATTATATGACAATTTTTTAATAAAACATTTAATTTTTCCCATCCTCTGGTTATTCATGGAAATTTTTAAGTATTAGTACCATTTTTTCACTCTTTGGACCTCAAATTAGTTTATAAAATGTTTTTAAGAAAATGCAACTTCATTTATTTCTTTAGTCAAAGAATCTATCTTATTCTAAAACCCCCTTTTCCTAAAAAGGATTTCAAAAATTATTTTAACATGATTTATTAAAGACATTTTTACCCTTTTTTTATTTTATAAATGTTTTCAAAATAATCTCTTCGTCTCTTTCTGAACAACTAATTTTTCTTACCTTTTTACCACAAAAAAGGTTATTTTTACCTTATAAAGAATGTATATATTTACTCACCATAATTTATTCAAATTTTAATTTTCATTATTAAAAGGTTTTTTTAAATATATTTTTTCAAAAGTGAATTTTAAATAATTTTTTTTCAAAAAAAATTCAAAACAAATAACATTTTCCTCAAGAACGTCTTTAAGATATCCTTTTATTTATATTCATGAACCACAAAAACACATTATTTTTCTCCACTTGGTATATATTGTATTTATTCCATCCTTATTCTTCCTATATATGGTTTTTAATTTATTTGACCAAGTATTTAATTCACATTCACTTCCTTGATTAATTTTTAGTCTCCTTGAAATATTCAATCTCCTATGATCATTAAACATTTAATTTCCCCTAAATTATCCATTTCAGTTAACATGGATATTAATATTGTCTAAACTATATACCATTTTACATATGGTGTCTACTTAGATAGTTATTTTATTATTTGGGGAAATATTTATAATTCCATATTCTTTATTCAAAACAGATATTTGATAAGGAATATTATTTATATTGGTTATTCAATATAAGGAATGATTGGGAGTGGAAAAGATGGATGAAGCCTAAAATTTATATAAATCAACAATGTATTGATAGGTTATCCGGAGATAAATAAGTAAGGAAAACTAAACATGTTTTTATCCATAGTTTAAAACCATATTGTGAAAGGTCTTGATAGTATAGGTTTTCAGGTGCCTCAGACATGAAATACAATAATTAATAATTTTTCTCATCAAGATTTATTTATAATTTATCCATGAGATTCTGCATCAACATATCTATGGATGCATTTCATTTTTAGTTCATTTATTTCTCAGCATGTTTTTCACCTTCTTACCTTGCCATATTTATTTTACCTTATCTAGTTATTTGAATGGAATGTGTTTTCATTTACCTTTCCTTATTTCTTATTCACTTCATTTTCAGCATATTTATTACTTGGTATGTGTGTTCTGTTATATACCATGATATGTTTATTTATTCCTATTGATTCATTATTTCTTCTTCTATACTTTACCCTTACTAAGTATTTGATCTCACCATTATTATGTTTCATTTATCCATGAATCCAAGAAGTATACTATGAAAAATATGTAGGGATATACTAGATGGAATAAATTTATTCTCGATGTTATTTGGGAAAAAATTATGTTTTAATTAGTGTATTAATTTATAATACAATAATAATGTATGTATCTAGTTTATCAAGACTACGAAACTCTTGGTCCTTTAATATTTTATTCCTTGTAAGTGTAATTAATAGCAGCCATGATCTTTGGTACTTTTGGGGTTGGGTCGCTACATTCATTCTTCCTCATGCCCATTTTTCAAAATAATTAAACCCTATCCCATTTTTAATTTTTTTTAAAACCTAAAAAAACTCTATTGTTAATGGACCAGTTTTATTTCAATAACTACATAAAAATAATACCATTCATTTTCATGGGAAAAAATATTACAGAATTTCAAAATATAGTGGAATTTCTAGAAATTAAATTAAAATAAATTAAAATTTTAAATATATGCACAAATAATCTCAAAATATTATGGATTGATATATCATGTAAACTTCTGGTAACCAAATATTTAATATAATTATATTTTGAAATCATTTTTAATTCAATATTAAAATTAAAATATAAATAAATAAAATATTAAAATGATAATCCATTTGGACCTTTTTTAATATTTATAAATATTTTATATAATTTCTTTAATAAATTTATCTAAAAAAATTATTTGGATCATTTAAAACAAATTATAAATCTTATTTATTTGAAATTTACTTTTATAAATAAAAAAAATAACTTATGAGTCATCATCTTAAATTAATAAGATAAATTGATCTCTTTTGATTATTTTTTTATTCATAAGATATTTTATTATTATTTTTAGTATCTAAAACATGAAATTAGTGTTAAATCCATCCTTTTATTTCAAAAATGAATTACAAGCCATTATCCTAAATTTTTATGATGAACCAATCTATTATGAACATTTTTAATTGATTTGTACTTGTTTCACAATTAAATTGTAATACTAATATTTTAAAATAAATTTTTTCATTATAAGTACCTCAAACATCATATTAATTTTTAGTTTATTCTTATATGTCACAAATGACTCTTGGTTCATTATTTTAAATTTACAAGTAAAATTGATATTGCTTGCTCATTTTTAATCATTTTACATTGATTTTAAAATTATAAAGGAATTTAAATTTTTAAATTTTAATAATAAAATGGAATTATTTTATTTTCATTACCCCTTCCCAACTCTAAGTGATTTAAAATTAAAAAATCTTGCTTAAAGTATTTTTTAAAATAATATTTTTTATTTTTTTAGTTTTTTCAGTTTTCTTTTGTCTTTTAATTTTCTTTTCTTTAATTTTACTCTTCATTACTTTCATTTTATTATTTTCTTTTATTCCTAGATTTTTTTTTATTTTCTTTGTTTTTTTAAATTTTATTTACTTTTATTCACAATTATAATTACATCCCATACCCATGGTTTGAAACCATTGGTAAAAGCCTTCAAACCATGATTCTATGTTACGGCCAATTTTTTTGAATGATGGAAAATACCACCATTAACAATGGTATATACAAATAGTACAAGAAAATAATTGATATATAATTATATATTAAGGGTTTCATAACTCTGGGTAATGATTTATGCACCCAAATATCAAGTGAACTATGGGTATATTCCCCTAAAATAATATAGCTAATATAGCCAGATTTCACCTACACCTCCCTCAAACACACTTAAAACAATTGCAATAGAAACTAACCAGTTGGATATGTATCAGTGTCAGTAATAATACATTTTCAATATAGTAAAAATAATACATATTTTATATTCAAAATAGTTATGAACTTTGCAGGAATATGATAATATACATATACAAAAAGCTTTAATAAGCCAAAATCTATAAACAATAAGACCCAAAGTGTCATAAAAATCAACTCAAAAATAGAGTAGACCACTATCAACATCAAAAAATCATAATCATGGTCACAAAAACCATCATCCACATCATGGGAATCATAATTTATAGAAGATTCACCGCAATTAGTACTATTAAATTCATATCCATAATCACTACTAGGAACATCATTTCCATTTCTCAAAGAATCAAAAATTTACACATAATCTACATACCTCTATCAAAAATCGCAAAACTATCTGGAAGAAGTGATGAAAAAAAATCATCATAGATTTTATGAGATACTTCTTGATAATTCAATTTGTTTAATGCTCATTTAAAACCAATTTTTTCCTCTATTGCTTCCGAACAATCGTATTTTAAATGTTTTATGGTATTAGCAATAATGTTTTAACTAAATGAACTATTACAATTCCTATAGGGAATTCGTATATTAATAAATCGATAAAAAACCCTACCATGGTGATACTAACCTAAAAATCTATTAAAATGATCATTTAAGTTGAAGTTATGATCCTAAATCTCATCAAGAGAATCAAGATCATATTGTTAAAAATATAAATTAGATATAATTTTAATAATGAGAAATTAAAATTTTATAGGATTAAAAAAATCATGTAATATTTTTTAGTGTATCAAAATTAATAGTATTTCAACCATTATTTTACTTCATAAGGAAAAAAATATAATGGTACAGTCTGATCAATGTTTAAAACCAGCCTTTATAAATAATTAAAATTACGGATGTAAGAAAACAATATTCATTTACATTGTATTAATGAAATAATCTAATCAAACTCAAGTGTAGTTACAAAATGGATTTTCTCATTCTTGAAAATTAATTTCATAAACAACCTAATCAAACTCTAGTATAGATGAAAAATACTTGATTTTTCTCATGTTTCAATATAGTTATTCATCCCAATGTATAAAAGTACATTATGGAAATCTCGTTTTTATTCCTTTATGAGGAATCCTACAAAATTTCAATAAATAACATTATATTTATAGAAGAATAAATAATGAAATTATTGTAATAATAATAAAAATAATTAAATTAATAACACTAATAATATAAATTTTTAATCCAAAACATTAAATTTTGATACTCCTTGAAACTCAACATTATTATGGTAAGTATTCATCTCATGGTACTATTTAACCTGATACACATTCAATATAGGTATATTCACTAGATCAGTTCCCATATGACTTATATAATTTATTCTTATATTTTCTCTATAGTTCTCCTAACTCCATCGACTGTCCAACCCTAACAACTTGTGCATTGGAAAAATTAATGGAAGCTGAAAAAATATTAATTTATATATCATAATAGAACTGTTCATTTTAATGTAAAATTATTTTCTTACTCATATATTAATAGATGAATTATCCTTTATTTTATCACCAATGTGTCTTTAAGAAATTGATTACACGATAATGATATAAATATATTTTGAAAGTGTTCCCATAAAGATTTAACATTCTTTATTATATTTTCTAGTCATTTAATTGTATTCATTATACTCAACCATTACTTCAATTTTTAGGTTTCATAAATCATGAATATGAGTATGATCACATAACCAAGTAGTGGATCCAAATATAAGACATTAAATCGACATCAAAAAATCAGATATATGACAACACAAATAAAATTATTAAGATGGAATTTAAAAAATTTGTAGCACGTACAAGATATAGGATGATTAGTATGCTCTAAAGCATTAGTGGGGTCTACAGGATTAGTAGTCATAGAATAATTTGTAGGATCCAAATTACACTCATGTTTTTCATTAATATCTAGATGATCAGTAATCTTGGCAGCATAACTCAAAGGAGAATGACTATAAAATCATATAGTGATAGAAGAAATAGGACATGGTTGTTGAAACAATAGTGGGTTAGAACATATTGTAGGGGTAAGGATTCATCATTAGATTCATAAATAGTGGTGACAACATTAATGGTCTAAAATACTTTTGTACCTCAATAAAACAGTCGGATGTGAAGGTGAACCAGAAGGTATGTGAGTTGTAGGGTCTGATAGAAACGATGGTGAAAAAATAGATTGTCTAAAGATCTTTAGTGTATTTAGTGAAACTACGGGATATGAAATTTTGGAATAGAGGATATGAAATGAATGGTATAGGTTAGATTTGGTATTTTTATTTCTCTGAGAACCTCTACTATTATCCCTCCTTTATGGGTCATGTTGATCACCGGTCTTACTGGTATAATTGGAGAAACATTTTCATTGGGATGCAGGATCTCGATTGAAATTTAAAAATTATTATAATATTCTATATTATGTTAAATAATTGATACATAAAATTAAAATATTATACTCATAGTGGTGATTATAGAATCTAATCCCAACTCTCCCATTCACTAATCATTTTCCAGAAAATATTATCCTTTATTGCACTTCAATATTTGACATATTGTACATATGAAAAGAAATTTAAATTTTATTAGAAATATAATATTTAATAAATTAAATAAATTTAATATATTATAAAATAGATAATATAAATTAAAAAAATAAGTAATTAAAACTGATGAAATAATTTAGAAAAAATATTAAACATGTCGTTACTACTATAAATTCCCCACCATAACTTCTAGTTCATAATTAGCTCTAATGATTAAAGTATTTTCATCATGTTATGTGTGATTTTGGTCAACACCATTAGAATAATTCATGGTTAAAATTTCATCTTCACTGTTGTCAAAAATATATTTTGTGATTATTCTAATAATGACATTGAATTTATGTTTTAGGAGATCCTTTACAAAAAACACTTGTTTTGCAATAGATTCGATAATATATGGATCATTGGTAGGTAGGAATCAATTCATTTCAATCAACCTAAATATACAATTTTTTATATATGTTCCCTATAGTGTAATTGAATCAAACCACTTATGTTTCATCATAGTGACTCAACCATGAGTATAAAAATCAAATATAAGTATTTTATACAAAACTCTATAATATTATAGATTTTAATATTGAGTCTAGCTATCTCATTCACGCACATAATAGGTTTTCATTGAAATTTGAATAACATCATCATGTTTTAATCCCATATTCACTGAATAGATTGTTATTATAATTGTTTACTCATTGATGAAAAATTATTTACATTCATGCACCGCATTATTTGGACAAAATAACAACACTCCAAATTCTAAAGATACATTATTTGTGGGTAAAATATATACTTGAAATATATAAGAATATTAAAATTAAGATCAACTTATACTTATTTATTTTATAATACTAAAGTTCTTTCCTTTGATTTCAACCAAGTAAGAAACACTTTACTATGCATTGTCTCTTACCATCTCAAAGGTAACAAACAATGACTTCATATAAGGACTCGGCCTTAAACATTACATAATCTAGCTATTTCAACTAGATTTAACTTATTTTCATTCCCAAAGATCATTTCAGTTTATATTTTTAGAAATATAGGACATAACTAATTCATATCAACTCATAGGCATACAAAGTGGGTAGCATTAAAACAGTGTCCATTTCCTCCAAAACATAAAATTTTAACACAAAACTACAATAATATTTCATTGAAAAATCTTAATAACATTTAACTTAACATATTTATTTCTATTACACATCATTATAACCTGTAAAAAATATTTAAAAGCATGGTATGGGCATACAAATATCATTAAGGGATATAAAAATAATGAAAGAAACCATTAGTCCACGAATACTTAAAAACATAAGAAATCATTCTAAAAAAGGCATACTTCTCACCCATATATACTTACTTTTTTGAAACATGATATTTCCCAAAAAAATAAAGAACATATATAAAACCATAAGGTTATATCAGGGCATTAATTTATTATATTGTAACCACTGTCTTGACCTTATGATTTGTAACCCTCGTGGATACCTTACAATGTAACCCTCATGGCTACCTTATGGTGTATCCATCGTATTTACACTTGGAGTAACTATATGGATGACCTCAAATTTATACATACCCAAAGAATTGATGGGAGATATATTTCTCACCATTAATCAAAAATAAATCCCAAGAACCATAACATAATCATAAAACATTAATAATTGAATAAAAATATTGCTTTTGAATTTTGTAATACGAAATTTTAAAAGAGAATATTTAAAGAAAAGTCCCTTAAAGATATCATATATTTGAAGTGAGAATTGATAGAATGAATGGAATATGTTTATACACTATAAATAAAAATATTAATACATAATATGATTTAAATTCATTACCCAAATGATCTTAGTACCATATAATTAACGAAATATAAGGTTAACCCAAATAATTGAAACTTGGTAAAGAATTATCTTACCTTGGGTTCATCTTACTTAAAATGTGCTTAAAACTCATGTATAATTGTTAAAAGTTTGTTATTAATATATATTATAGAAACAAATTATTGTTTATAAAACCTTACATTATCATTTTATAACATCATTATACCCATTCATTAATAATATTTTTTATTTACATAGTTTCAGATGTGTTCTTTACATAGTTTCCATGGTTGGTTTTTAATGGATTTTCTTGTGAAATGGAAGTGAAACTCAAGAAGTATAATATAATTATGTTAATATGTTTCCATAATATTAAATTATTCCATAAATAGTTTTGGTTATATGGTAATAGGATTCATCATTAGATAAATCATTAGTGATATTCATTTAGATCATTTTGGCGGTTCTTTGATAATCATGAACTTGTTTCATAATATACCTTTAATATTATGAATATAAGTTAATTAAAGAACATAATAGAGGTAATATAATACAATTTAAAATATATTTCATTAATTAAAATGGTTTTACAACCATCTTTTAAGTAATTAAAGGAAATTTAAGACACATCGTCCACGATGTTGGTAAATCGACACATCACAGACGGTGTTTTTATTTTTAGAATAAGGGAAGGAGAACATGAAGAATGATGATGAATATTTATTTTAACATGATAAAAATAAAATATATATATAATCTTAGAGCTTTAATTCCTATTTTATAAGGGAATTATGATTTATTATAAGGAATGAATAGAATTGAAAAGAACACACAAGAAAATGAAAGAGGATATTTGCCTATTGATCTCTTCTCCTTCAGATACTCCTTAAGGACTTTGGTTTTTGCCTTTTGGTGTGAGGGTTGTATTTATAGTGAAAGTGAGGGTTGTATTTATAGTGAAAGTGATGGAGTTTTTAATTAATTTATAAGAACACCTCATTAGTGGTATTTGAAAAACCATGGTCTTACCCATGGTTTTCTTCCATGATATTGAAAAATTGGGACACCTAATATCATAATTTAATCCTCAAGAGTCTACCAGAAAGATTACATATTTATTACATCATTATGATGTCATTAAACACCCAAAAAATTTAAAAATTTATTTTTACTATTCACTAAAAAACAAGTTGGTTCTATGAGACTCTAAATAACATACTGATCACAACCATAGATGTTCATTTTTTAAATCCAAAATCAAAGAAGTAAAAAAATTATGTTTAATGGATAGTTTATAACTATATACTTAAAACAAATTTTCATTATGTATTGATTCAGTGTTTCATGCATTTCAATTTATTTTTTAAAACATTTGGGTGTTACACTTATAGTTAAAAAAATTATGCTCTCCAAAAAATATGACATAAGGTATAATATATAAGTATGATTACATCATATATGATATATATATATATATATATATTCATAATTCTTAATTTATGTATTAATTGAACACAATACTGTTGAATTATATTGTGTGATGTTCTATCTCCAACTCTTCAAGGCTCAAAGTAACCAACACATATAATTCAAGAATTCCTATATTTGGGGAAGTGATGAAAAATTGAGATAAAAAATCTCATATTTATTGTATTTAGTTCTCATTGGTTGATTATATCTCATGTTTCAATCAATAAAATACATTGAATAAAAATTCATACATTCTTGAGTTAAACAATATTTCATAATGGCGTTTCTATATATTTATTTTTAATTAAATAATACATTATTATGTATATATTTATTTTAGTTGGATACATATAACAATAATAAAATAATGATTTGAATTAAATTAATAAGAAGGTGGGTGGTTAGATGCCTCAAGTAATTAATGAAAGATAGGGGAAATTTTCTTTAACACATAAAGAATTAGTGGTGCCTCTTACTGCATTTTTTTCATGAAACTCTTTCTCAACCTTTTAAAATAAGTATTTCTATAAATTTGGGATAACGAAATCACATTCAACCTTATATTATTTAATAGTGAATGTAATATCGATATTTGAATCAACTCATGCAGAATAACTACTAGAAAATAGCCTTTAAACACCAGTTATTTTAATTTTTTAATGTTATCTAAAAATCAATGTAAATACAAAAAATGTAAAAAATAATAATTTCAATTCCAGTTATTTAAAACAAACATTAAAAGATATTTTAACAGTGGTTTCTATAAAAAAAATGACACTGATTTCCATCTAAATATAGATATATAGTGTCTTTGAATGTCATTTTTCGGGAAAAACTAACATTGAAAGGTCATTCAACATTGCTTTCAAAGAAAATTGACATTTAATGTTAAATAAATATAGATAATTATTTTTCTATAAACATAATTTTTCATAGAAACTAATTTTTAAAGAGATTTAAATATAAAATTCAAAAATAAACAATAAACAATATTATTTTGCTTTTTTGAAATATAATAAAGTACAATAAACCAATACCTATAATTATAGAAAAAACGCATCAAAGAGAGAAACTATAACCATTGTTATAAAATAAACAGCAATAAATACATTGAAATATATTGGATTAAAACATAATATTTTTAATGTATTTAACCTTTTAAAAATATTTCATCTATTTGGTTGTGATAATCACAAAAATTGATCATAAAAGGTAATAATCACATTAAATTCCTAATCTGTGATAATGAAATTGTGGTTATAAAACAACACTTTGAAAATAAGAAACACTATATATTTGATAAAAAATAATTAATTAATAATATAAATGTTAACTACCTATAATTTCACATATTTAATTTTTTTATTCTCTATTAAAAATGAATATTTTTAAAATATTTCCAAGACCTGTTGTATTTTCATACATGAATTATTAAAACATATGCACCATGAAAAGTTTAAGAATAAAGAACTAATAGAATAGGTTAAAACATATGATTTCAATAAATTTTGAAAATTTCTATAGACTCCACTATTTAAAGAGAAAACCCAATATGTTATGAACTCATATAGAAATAATACTCAAATCATATAATATCCACTAAATTATAAAAAGTCTAACATTAGAAAATTATAATGAATACCTGTTCATAATTATATATGTCTTATTAACTATCAATTAATGAAATAAATAAACACTTTATCACAATATTTTCCTATCTTATATATATATATACATTTTATATTAAACATAAATTATCCTTATTATGGTATTTCAAATTCAATAAAATATATTCTAGAACTAATAATCTTAAAACAAAAGTGATATTTTTTGGATGAAATGTGTGTGGAGATATCAAACTTGATAAGTAATATATTTAGTCATTATGTGTTAAGAAATGAAAATTGAAATTTACATATATAAATACCAACTGAAACATGGGTATAGAGATTTAATCCCCAATGAAAAGATCCATGATATCATTTTTAAATTTATTAATGCATAATATCTTCCACATATGTCAACAGTCATAAAAAATCATCAAACAGATCTAAAATGAAAGAATACAGGGATAATGTTCTTATCCTAGTATAATCTTGAGTTGTATATTAAGTTATTGGTTCTTGAAAATTTTATTTATTTTTAAATTATTCCTTAGATTTTAGATAGTTCTATATAAGGTAATTTTAATAAAATATTATAATTAATTTTGAAATAAATACTAAAAAAAAATTACAAAATAACACAAACCGCTTATATCAACTGATGAAGAAGTCTATCTAGACAAAGTAAAAAATAACTTAAGCTATCTCCAACTTTTGCCACCTCTTGGGTGAGAAATGGAATTAATTAGAGCAGTTAGATGAATAATATCATACAATTTTACTCTTACCTGACCTCAATACGTAAACTGATGATTTATATATGATCCCAAATTATACATGATTTTATATGCTATAATATATATATAGGGGTCCATATCATGCAAATCACAGTAAACAGTTGGATCTGAATGAAAAGATACATGATCTATGTGGGAAAGCTGCACTGATTGTGTCTATCTCACCATTTCTATAAACAAGCATTGTATAAATGATTTAATTTTATCATTTATAGACTAATTAATCTCTCAAATCTCAATCTTAAAGAAAGATATTTTTTCCTTATATTAAACCTCTATTTATTTCATATTGGTACAACCAAAAAAATTCTAGTACTCACAGCCACCTCATATCATCCTATGTGTCCTAGGTGTTTTACTTTTCCTAAAGTTTCCAAAATGTTTATATTACCCTCAATGATAAATTTTTTCTACATCTCTTTATCTTAAAGGGAATTATAAAATTATATATGTAAAATTTATCTTAATGCATTGAATTCATAGAGTAATAATATTTAAGGAAAACAATAATTTATTTATTATAATCTCATCGACCGTCTATTTTGATTAATCATTAAAAATATTCCCCCTTTTATCATCCTCTGTGTAGTATATTTTTTATAGTGATTGGGGTGAGATCGAGGGTCTAACTAAACCTATTTGGAGTCAATAATTGATTTAACTCTTAATTCTTCAAACTTCTCATCAATCATATGCTCGTATAGTAAAGGATAACCTCCACATGATAATTTATGAGGGTATAAATTATGTGATTGGATCTCTTAGAAATATCTCCCATAGGATTTTTATGTAAGAATAAATCTATAACTCTCAAAGTGAATAGAAAATAAAATTACAAATTTATTTTATATACAAATTATTTTCATACAAGAAATTATTCCTCATGTATTTTAGTGACAAACTTTTCCCATGTATTTTCATCTATAAACACATATTGGAGGCATGGGTTCTAATTTTTTTCTTTCAAAAAAAATATAAATTGAATTCAATTTTGTTTTCAAATACCACTATCTAGTTTCAATAAAACATAACCTCATGTTCTTACTTAATTTCTTATCTTAAAATTCAAATATAATTTTTAATTGGATAGATTAAATATTAGTCATATAAAATATAAAGTATTTCAATAATTTGAAAAAATAAATCAGTTGGGATATTTTACCATTACAGGCTCCCACAAATAATATTTTATTGTTTGGATACATTCCATCAATCAAGATATAAAATTAAAAACTTAAAATGGAATTTTATTCCTATATAACTCCTAAAATATTTTGTATTCAATCCAACTATATTATTATAATCATGAAATTCAATTCACATTATATTCTCCTGATAACCAATTTAAAGTGTATATAAATATGTAATACCACATCTACCAACTATGTGTATCATTGTATCTTGAGAATAATAATATTCTTCTATATGAGGATCACCATTAGTACTTTAAATAATTCCAACAAAAAAGGTTTAGTTTCATTAAATAATTTAATTATTTAAAATATATTAATATAAAAAACATACACATAACACTATAAAGTTTCCTCTACCTCTATTTCCATCATTCAAACAGATGAATATAATGAAATTATACATACCTTTATTCTATTAGAATTAAAGTATTTATAGAATAAAAGAAAATTTATTTTTCATAATAGAAACAAAATTATATATATCTAAAAATGATGAATAAAAATAAATTGTCACAGTAAATTAATAGTGTCAAACTTCTTCAATCATAAAATGTGTAATTGAAGCTAATAAAAATATAAATTAATATAAATATCAAAAAAATTATCAACATTTATAAATTTAAATATAAAAGTAAAATAATGGCGTTAAAACATGTGTAAGTTTCCCAAAAATTAAATTTATCATTATTTTTCAACCAAATCTATATATTAATAAAATGGAAGAAATGATATACATATATAGATTTATATATCTAAGTTAAAAAAATTTCATTTTAAATTTATATGTTTCATAATAAAATAATTATGTGGGATTTCCTCATTAAAAAATTGTTTAACTGAAACTAATTAATAAAAAAATAATACAAAAATTCCAAAAAATAATAATATCAATAGATTGAAACATCAAAGTTAAAAAAATATTGTTTTACTTATGTAAGTTCCATAAGAAAATAAATTTTTCATACTTCATCAGCAAAAAAATTGTTTAAAAAAACTGATGAATATAATATTTAATAAAAAAATGATATAAATGAAAAACATCTCTAGACTTAAAACTTGAAGTTATAAAAAATATATTTTTTACATGTGCTTGTTTAAAAAAAATCACTTGAATGATTAGGAGTATCAAAGAGTGTATTACCATATCCCTTCTACATGATCATTTCATATAGTATGGACTATGTATATAACATAATAACTATTATCCTTGACTAATCATGTAGTAGATGAAGGAACCACATATAATTCCACAACATCATTAACATCCTCATCACCCAAATAAATGTTTTTCCATTGAAAAACATTGTACCATTGATCATTTTAGGGGACAATAATATAAAATATTTTTTCATATGTTTACATGATAAATGATTTTCCTTTAAAACTAAATCATTTCAAATCAACAAGTGTAAATCCATAATTTTCATATTTCACACCACCTTTACTATAAACCTAGTTACAAATAAAAATAGATACTCATAATTTAGTATAATAAATATCACATATATCCTTAACAAATCCAAAATATTTTGTTCATATATAAATTAAGTTTTTATATTTTTCACTAGAAAAATGCATTACTTAAGCAACAACCATTAATCCACTATTTTTAATGGTACTCTTATTGTCATGATCTTTTGTGTAAAATGTATAACCATTAATGTAAAAACCAACCCATGTGATTACATTAAAAAATGAAACTATGGAAATCCACTTCAAGGTTGTAATGATAATGGATCAGTGTTGAATTTCTCTATAAACCATGAAATAAATGTATTTTTATTCTCATTCATCAATAAATTTTTATTTATTTTCAGATATCGTACCTTCAATTCAACAATATGTGATTATATATATGGTTTAATCTCACATATGTTATTTAAAATTTAGAAATGCATCTATATAATGATATCACATGTAACTAACTTTATTTTATGCCATAAATCCCCTTGCCTTCACTATTGACTACTAGATTCCAAGATATAAAGAGACTAACATACTTCACTTCATATAAGTAGTCAGTAGAGAACTCAATCACCACCTTTAATGTATATATTTCTAAAAAATTTAATCCTCTGGTTTATGTAAATTTTTAACAAGTCCCTTCATAATTTTTAATATATAGTTCAAAAGGATACATCCATCATAAATATAAAGGATCATGCATCCCTATCTCCCACACCAAATGAATCATCCGATGAACCATTCTATCAAAATATTATGGGTGAATATACATTTCAAGTAAAAAAACTATGAAAAAAACTTCATTCTCTAAGACATTTAACGTTTTTGGGTCCATTACTTTACTTTTAAGGAAATTGAAAATATAACACAACTTTATGATAAATTTTTTAAAAGGAATCAAAAAATTCCACATAATGAAATTCATAGAAGGTGTTTCATAAATACATTACGGTCATGATATTTCATGAATATTAACATAAAATACTTCAATGAAACTAAATATTTATCATTTTAAGAATAATCAATAATTACTACCATGTATATATTCATATAAATTCATCTTTTCAATCTTATTTAATATGGGAAAAGAAAAAGGTTAATAGTTTATTTTTTCATTCATAGTGGGATTTTACTCCAAACATATTCCCATAGATATTAAGTCTAATATTTATGAAATTAATCTTTTTTCCTTCCTTTTATTTCTAAAACAATTATGATCAAAATATCACAAATGTTTTTTTCAACATGTATAACATTAACTTTTTTTTCTATAAAAATATCTAATAAGATACATCAAATATGTTAAATCATTTAATTCATATATTTTTTTTATAACTCTAAATTTTTGTCTTCCAAAATGTGACATTGATGTTTTTAACCTTGATATAATATTTTTTGTTTGAGAAACATTATAGTGGAAATCATACTCTTGTAAACCATTAAATTTCATTTTTAATATTTTAAAATAGTGATCCACTCAAAAAAAATATCTAATTAACCGTTATAATTTTCATTATCCAATTCTTGAACTAGGGATAAGAATTTATTTCTTTGAAAATTGGAAAATCCTTAGGTCATTTGACACTGTATCTGGATAAGTTTCCATATGAACGGAAGTCATTTATAGTGAAAATTAACATAGAATTCTAAACAATGTAATATTTATTGTATACATCAAACCCTTTAACATTTGAATACAATAAAATTTTCAAATCTCCAATCAGCAGTGACATATAAACATCAATATCATTTCTAGGTTACTTTGGGCCAGAAATCAACATGCTTGTTATAAGATAGTTTTTATTCATATATGTCTATGGGAACTGGTTGTAAATAACCAACATAACATGTCATGATCTATTTTTTCCATTGAAGCTTTGAAATGGAATCATTCAATATGCGTGTAGAACATTTCTGATATTTTTAAATTTACTTCTAAAATGATGAAATATTTTATCAAATATCTTCTATTATTGTGAATAAATAATGTGATTAATGATTCCATTATATATTCTCTCATTTATTTGAAATATTATACTCTTTCATTCATTGTGATTTGAAAATAAACTTAATATTATCCAAAAATTTATTTATTTTAAGTTAACCAATATCAATATCTTTTATAACACTATAAATTTTATACAACCTAAAAATAATAGTTTTTTAGTATCTCCATATAATCATTCAATAGTTTCTATTTTTTTAATTTCTTCTATGCCAATATCAAGAATTAATTCATCAAGATAATCCCCCATATCTTACTAAATATCTTCATAAACATTATGTATTGACTTTTCTGTTAATTCACTATTCAAAATTAAGCATTTATAATTATGGTTGAAACCATATAAAATTATATGGTCTTTAATTTTACTGGACCTTAACTTTATGATATTCAAACATTACATGAATAGAAAAAAAATATGCCTCTATTTTTATGATTTATTTTTTCAAATTACAATAAATATTCATCCCTTTATCATATTTATCACTATTAATTTGTTTATTTATCAAATTATGATACAATAATTACCCAAAATGAAAACAAAAATTATAGATATATAAAATCTTATAAATATTCCCACATATAAATAATCCGATAAATTTAAAACATGTAAATAAATATATATAATATTTATATGTTAAAATAATATATAAATATATTATAAAATTAGATAATGAATCAATACAAATCAATATAAAATTAAAACAAATAAAAATAATACGAGAGATGTCAATAATAGATCTATGAAAACAATGTAATCAATAAATTTTATAAATATGTATAGATACAAAAATTTAATAGGTAATTTTAAATATAAATACAATATAAACTTATAAACTTGAAAAAATAATAATTTTTATAAAACAAAAAATTAACAAACACTGAATACGATGTAACTATAATTTGGATTATGTTAGTAGAAAAACTAAAAATTTAAAAATCATAAATAATTTTTGATTTTGGTAGTAGATTTATAACTCGAATAGGTAGATGACTGAAAGAGGTGGAACATTGAAGAGGATATAAAAATATGTCCAAGGAAGAAGAAAGGTGATCAAGGGAAATTGAATATATTCTAGGGTAATGGAATTTGGATGAGAAAGAGAAAACGCAACCAAAGATGATAGAACATGGTCGATTAGAAAATAATGTAGCCAAATACAGTGGTGGAATATGAAAAAATGAAGAAAATAGAACTTGGTCTTGTGTCATATATATTAAGGGTTTGATAGAAAAGGGAATTGAAAAAATTAAGGGAAAATATATACTCGTGTGTTTTATTTTTTTAATTTTTTTTAACATTGGTTATTCTATAACCAATTTCAAAACATGAGTTTAATTTGATAACCAACATTAAGACCTAGCATTTAATGTTGGTTATTTGATAACTGATGTTAAAACCCACAATTAAATTGTTTTAACATCATTTATTCAATAACTAATGTTAAATCATTCCTCATTTATTTTTTAACATTGGTTACTAATAAAAAATTTCAATACCTCGATGAAAAATATATATTTTATACTAGAAAAGTATGTGTTAATCATGAATTTTAAGAGATTTTAGTATCACCTCTCTTATATTAAAACATTTTAATATGTTTCTTGAATAACCACATAAAATTTTTAGTGCCTTTTGTACTTCTAGAAAAATTCTATCAAAAAATTTCATCACATAAGAATCATTGATAACTTTCTAGTTATTATGATTGATGAGATCAAGCTGAAGTTTAGGTATGATAACCTCATCATTAAATATAAATGAGATCTTAAATCACCTTTATTTTTTCCCTTGAAATTTAAAATAATTGAAAGTGATGGTTTTAAAATATTTTTTTCAATATGTGTTACTTATAAGTAATTATGTAGAAAATTTGTTGATTAATTAGGAAAATTAAAGAAAATATTCTTTTTATCGAATTTTTATTGGATTCAATTAAAACATTCATTTACTTTCTATAATTTTACTAACCTTACCAAAGAATAAAAGTTTAATATTTTAATTTAGTAGGTATATCATTTCCCAATAAACATTGAGATGGCTGTTATATCTTAACAACTTTTTTAAACATTCAATGAATTTTTTCAATGTGGATGATTCATTAGAAAGAATATCTAATGTCCCATGTAAATTAAAATATAATAGAATTTAAGGATTTTGGATATTTTATTCTTTATACTAATAATACATGAAATTTTACCCCATAAACTTCAACCAAACATCATTTCATCAAAGGGAAAAAATAATAATCCATATAAGTGAAACATTAATTTAATCTCTTTCATATAAGCATTAAATGTATGCACACCCCCATTCCAAATATTCATTAACTCTTTTAATAAAGTGTTGAAGTAGATGTCAATAACATTTCTAGGATTATAAGGTCTAAATATGAATATTTTCAAGAAATTATATATTTTTTTCAAAAAAATATATATGGTAAGATTATAAATGTGAATTGAAATAGTTGGAATACTATAAGAAGTAATCTTCTGATTAAATAGATTAAAACCATCACATTAAAAACCCAAAATAACTTTAAGTACATGAGTTGAAAAATTAGGATGTTATGAATTAAATTCCTATCGTTAAAATACATTATTAGGATGAAACAATTCATTTATTTACTCATTTCTCCGATCATCATTATGTCATATATTTTTTAACATTAAATCATACATAAAAAAGTTTGAAACCCTAGAAACAAAATGACATGATTTCTCATCTTTTGTTGGTTTGGGGTTTCTTGGATTTCAAGTTCATTTTACTCGGTTGTGGTTTTTTCGATGTTATTTTCCCCTTTGCGGAGCTGAAGGGAAGATAATGGAGTGCGGGTATAGTGAATTTGAGATTGGGAATTTTGAGAATCCATAATTGGAGTTTGAACTTTAACTTTAATGACTTTAATGAAACCTTCTCCCAAGTTTGGGTTAAAATTTATGGTTAAAATTGGGTTCTATGGAACCCTGAGATACTATTTGACATTACTTCAGCAATAGGAGTCCCCATTAGAATGGACCTGGCTATAGAGAGGGTGAGTTTTGGAAATTATTCTAGAGTACTTGTAAAAATTGACCTCAAATCTTCTCTCATTCAAAAGGCGATCCTATCCACGCCTCAAGACGAGAGATGTTTAAAAATAAAATATAAAAAATACCACCCTTCTGTGACTCATGTGGCATAGTGGGTCACTCTATTGAGGTTTGTAGGGATAGAACTATCTATTCCAATAGTGATACTAAAGGCCATGACCCAACTCACTATCGAAGAATACCAAAGAATGAAAATGATCTGCTTGCAACAGTATTTCTCAAGGACCAAAATTTTCTTTTCCCATATTTGGATCTAAATAATTTTGTTGAAATCCCCCTAGTGAGAGTTGAAGAATGAATTTAAGAATTTTAACCCTGTAGATAAAACTCAATCTGAGGATACTTCCCTCCTCCAATCATAGGACAAATTGGAGGAATTCCATGTAACAAAAAATGGCATTGCATGATTTGGATGATGAAGATAACAAACCTTGTACAATTGGATCCTTTAGAGAATATTTATATAAAGGACTTGTGAATGAGCATGATGAGTTAGATTCTACTAACAGTTAGGCTGAAAAAGAGGTATCATTTAAGGATGAAGTGCATTTCAACTTGTGGTAGGAACATAAAATGGTTGATCCCAAATCTCGAAAAGGGAAGTCAAAGAAAATCATAGCTCACTTGGTGAAACCGACTCCCATGAGGCCCTCCTCTTCATGTGACCATACTCTGGGTAAATATTTGAATATTTACACTTCTACTGTGGGTCATGGATCTGATATTAAAAGTCAGTAGAATCCTGGTACTAATGCTCTTAAATCAGACAGAGTATTTCATTTAAATGCTAATCAAGGTAAGATTTTTTTACCTATTTTAGATGGGAATGGAATAGTTGACTCTTTCAATAGGATCATTCCATGTGTTTCTCTTACTGAACCAGACAATGGTTCTAAAGTAGTTTCAATGTCCCATCAAGATCTATTTTTGGCTGATCCTTCTGAGTAGGGCGGGGGGTTTGGATCCACTGTCTCTTGTAGCAAAATACTTCACCCAGTGCATAACAATGGTATTGTCTCAATGACTCAGAAATATTCTGATTCGGCTTCTATGCAGGGCAGGGGGTTTGTAAATATTATAGAACATATTGTTTATGGAGAAAAGAACCATGTTCATCGTGATAGGACTTCAACTCTCCATCATGCTCAATAGATCTCTTCATTTAGAAAACAACAGGGAATGGAGGTCCCCATTCCTACTACCACCTTCCAATCCAAGGAGGAAGGAGATAGTTGTGGTACTGATTTTTTTTCATTCTTTTTCTTCTAGTAGAGATTATGTTCAATACAGGGATAGAGTTCACTCTAAATTGAAAACATGCAACTAATTTATTTTCTTTCACCTGCAAGTAGTGATGAAGAAGTAAAAAAATCTGAGCATACACTCGTTGTGAATGAAATTATGGTTTCCAAATATGATGAAATCTTGGATGATGGAGGCGGACCGTGGTTGTAGGCCAAAACTGGGAGAAGAGGAATACTTCCTCATTGTCGATGTGGGAGACTCCCTCACCATGGTATGATAACCAGATCATGAGTTACTTGACCTTATTGTGTCTTGGAATCTTGTTTTTTTGTATGTTCCTTTTCCTCTCTTTAACTTTTTTTCAATAAAGAGGCCCCTTGAGCCTCAACCATTTAAATAAAATACATAGTTTTAACATGATGTAGTGACATTAAAAATTCAATCATTATCATTTTACCACATTCCTGGTATGAAAGATTTTGTGCATCTTCCATTAACCTTTTCACTCCCTAAACATCATCATTCTAATTATTTTCATAATTTTTATTTACTAATGTATTCTAGAATTGGCCTATATATTTTCTCATATTTTAATATAAATTAAAACTAGTAAAATAATGAGTCATCTATTCCAATACTTTCATTTATATCATTAACAATCTAATATATATTTTTATCTCAAATCTGATATGAGACATAATAGTTAGTTTGAAAACATTTTTTTTTAATATCATAACGCATTTCTTCACAACAAAACCATATAATTCCAATAAAATCATACCAAGGGAAGTGAAAAATCCCTTTATTAGAACTATTATTAAATGAAAAATCTAAAAATAAATCCAACTCATTATAAAAATTATTTAAAATATAATCAATAATATAAATTAAACTTCTATCCATATTGATACAGAAAAATTATTTTATTATTAAAATCAAGTTTCAAAACTGTAGTCATATAATTAATAAAAATAACGAATATTTAGATAAGAAAAGATAACAAAAAATATTTCAGTTATTAAACATATATTTATACATGACTAGTAACAAAACTTATATATTTTTAGTTTACTTTATATATTGGAGAAACTATCAACACATACAATTTTTTTAATATACTAAATTATTCTATATCATACAAACAAAATAGAATGTGAGATTACATATATTTGATTTCTAGTATCATATGGAATATAAAAGCTTATATTTTTTTAGAAATATGTTTTTAATTTTGATATGGCATGTAATTCTATCATTCCCATGTATTATAATAAATTCATTATAATAAATTTATTATTATAAATTAATTGATAAATATTGAGAAAATATAATTAATTTTTTTATTTATATTTAACAAATTTCTTATGTTATTATGTTTTTCTGATGTAATTTATTATTTTAATTACTTATCAAAATATCTATAAAAAATGGAGGAAAAACATTTGTTTTAAATATTCATATAAAATAGAGCTAAAAACATGTGTTAAAATATTTATATTAATGGGATGAAATCCTCCCCCATGTATTCAATATGGATTTGATGATTTGAACTAGTAAATGACATTGGATCCTTAAAATAATATTTACAAATCCAAGTGAATATAATTGATAATTTAAATTAATAAAATTTATAGCATGTTTGAAAAAAATAAAATAAAAATACTCACTCCTAGATAAACAAAATAGAGAAACAATAATCAAAACATTATATAATTTCAAACTGTATTATATTTAAATTAATTATACAAAGTTTTTATCATTAATTAATTAAATTAAAACTATTTAGAAATAATTCCAAAACCAATAATAGATTAAAAGAATTAATAAATTAATTTTATTTTCCAATATATAGTCTATTTAAATAAACTATACATCACATAAAAATTATTTCACATTGGATTTAGTAGAAGGTTTCAAGTCACTAAGATTAAAAAATAATACATGGACTTGGATCACATATATGATAAATTACTACAATGAAGATAATCTAAATGAGTCTCACTCAAATGAAATAGGAAGAGTTCTGGCCTAACGAGATATTAATTTATATTGGTTTCCTAGAAACAAATAAATGTGATGTTTTCCTAATTAGATGATGGATTTGAACACTCTCATTTGATAAGACAATGAAACCAAATTAAAAATCAGATGAACTGGGAGGAAATTTACTTGGTTGTGTGTCTGTATAGAGAGAATAATGCATGATAGGAAATTGTATTAGAGATCTATACTTAGGATGCCACATAAAAGGGGTAAATTCATAGGTATATACCAAATGTTAAAAATAATCATTGGTATGACATACTATATACTAATGAATTTAAAAATAATTGGTATTGAGTATCAGGTTGGATTCTATACCAATAATTTCTTAAAATTATTAGTATATCCTACTCTAAAACCACAGTTATAGAAAACTTTGGGTATTGATATATATATATGGATCTAATATTTCCATTAGTTATTTTTTTAAAAAATATTTTTTTATTTACGTTATTTTTTTATTTTAAATTAATTTTATTTTCTTTCCATTATTTTTAATTATTTTTTTAAAATAACTTTTTCCATTTACTTTTTCTTATTTTTTTTATTTTTAAATAATATATGGGTATGAAACAATCAATAATAATGAACTATAACTATAATTTAGTGATTATTGATAGAGGCCATGATGATTGGTATTTGATATTGTGGATCTAACCAAAATTATTTCCTTAATATGTTGATTTAGTGATTGTTTCCTTTGGAGATGGTATGGTTCCCTGTGTTTGGGAGACAAGATGCTAGAAATTATATTGAATTATTATTTTTCATTACATTCTATGACACTGGGTTCACCATTTTAGTTTCTTATTTGAGGAATGGGGGATAAAGATTATTTGTGGGGGGGTTCAAGTATAGTTTCACAATCAGTTATGACGGGTTCACCATTCTTATATATTACAAAAACTCCCAATGGATTCTACATCTATAAAAATTTACAAACCCACATTCCAAAGGTAAGAATTAATTTGGGGTTTCAGCCCCAATGGCATATAGGAACTCACATTGTTCGAGAGGATGGGAGGTAATGATCATTGTACCCTTTTAGGGGGAATTATTTCATATTATGAGATTCTCTTATAGATTTAAGATATGTTTGTGAATATCTTCCAAATCCTAATGTGTGACTGGATACCCTAATAAAATCATCCGGTGTTGAAACATTTTTCATGTAAAGTGTGTTCTATTAATGAGACATTATATATGAATATAAGTTTCTCCATATGTGTCCCATTATTTATTATCAATGGGTAATTGTTTATATTTTTAATCCATATAACTAGGCACTCTGTAGTTTACTACCATCCAAGGGTGATTGGTGTTTCTAGGATGGGATTGAACCTTTATGATGTGTCCTTTATATGCTATTAATAATAGGAATCAGAACCCATGTAGTTTGTTTGAGTCCAAGTTGTATATTTTAATGTCATGCTGGAATGAAATATATAAGGGAACATAAGAAACAACTATGTAGATCAAGCATTAGGAAGTAATCCAATATATACTTCTTATAATTGGAATTAGAGTCATCATAGTTTATTCTTCCGTCAACCTGATGATGGGAGATAATATATAATTATTTCATATGAGGCTTATTTCCCTAGTGTTTACCAATACGAGAATACCTTCAGTATTACATTGAGATGGATGACCTTGTGTGGGGGAAGTCATATCAAGCCATCAAATGGGTTATAAACACTAAGGTTTCCCAATATGGGGGTAAATTTATGATTCTATTTATATGATAATTTCTAATCCCTATGTTTATGTGATTCATTCCTAATGTGATAAACAAGGTATAGTAATGGATAAGACTCATCGTATATGGATTCGGTACTTATGTACTGAGTCTTCCAAATGGGGTGTTTGATATAGATCTTAGTAATTGGAAATGAATTCTATGAATCCTTCTGATCGTAAGAATCAGGGTCCCCATAATTTAATTAGCTTCTCAATCTGCTGATGGATGAGAAATAATGACAAACACATAGGGTTGTTTGGGTCACAAGGGTTATATTATCTAAGATATTTAGGGACATAAAATGAAGTGGGTGCCTATTTGGAGCTTGGGATTTTGAAAGGCTTCTTACAATATATGATTGTATAGGAATCATAGTACTCAATTTAAAATGGTTTATTTCTAAGTGTGTCTGCCTGACAAGGTTATCATGTACTAGGGTCTCCACCTAAAATGATGGATATGTTAGGGATGTCTACTGAACATGTCCATGTTTCCTATCTAACATGTCTAAAGATGTACGAACATATCTAGATCATCTTCCTGACATGACTAAGGATGTCTAGTAGACATGTCTGAGGTGTCTTCCATTTGAGCCAATTTAATTTTCATGGGGTCTCCACATGAAAAGGTTGACACGTTTAAGTAATTTCACATGACTGAAGAAGACACACCAAAGTAATGTTGCATGATCTGGAGGAATTCATTTGGAATTTATGGTATTAATGGAAGAATTCATGTGACTTGGATAACTTTTCAGGAGGTCTTCGCATGACTTTATTGACATTCCTGGGTGATGTTGATGAAAAGTCTGAAATTTCCAAGGCACTTCACATGATTGAAGAAAACATTTCAGATGGATACTACATGATTCAACTGACTTTTATAGGGATCCTTAATGTTATCAATGCAAAAACATCCAAGGGTTTAACATGATCATGGTTAATGTATCAAAGGGATACTGATTGATCTGGATATTATATCTAGAGTACTGTAGATGGCTTGGACGATATGCATTGAGGATTTCACATGACATGGATAACATGTCTGGAGGACTTATCTTGACTTGGATGACATTCCCATGTGCTATCTCAGGATCTGGAAGACATTTCTGGGTATTGTTACATGATCTGGATAGGTTATATAAAGCTTATGAAGCCTTCTCATGAAAATAAGTGTATTGGTCTTCATGTAAGGATTCCTTATTTTTCATCCTTTATTGTATCAATTCCTCAATTTTCACTAGTCCTAGAATGTTTGGGCCACATGTATCCAATTAGACACACAAAACTCATTTTCATGATAAGGATGGTGTACCATAAGTCCTTCATGTGACGAATAGGGTGATCACACAAAGCGTATATACATTCCATGTAATCCCTTAAGTCATTCCCCAAGTTTTACCTAGTGTAAGACCCTTGACTATATCTGTATTTTCTCTATGATAAGTTCAATCTTACCTCTGTTACCCAATTCTACACCACCTTAGACGGTGTGTTTCTCACAGCTATGGGCTTTAGTTGGGGGAGAATCAAATATTTCATGTGAACCTACCATGGGTCATCCATGGTTTCATCTATGAGTCACACTATAAATAGTGACCACAAGAACACTCCATCATCTCAAAATTTATTGGACCCATGTATTGTCAAAGTGCTTTCACATAATCAAATTTACATGCCAAAGGTCCTTTGAAAGATCAGACTGACCTGTCAAGGAGTCTTCATTAGATTAGGGCATCTATCAAAGAGGCTTTCACATTATCGAGGGAGAATTTTCTGGGGGCCTTTATGAGATCAATATATCTCATAAGAGGTCCTTTGTATGAAAAAAATGTAACTCACCATCACATAAGGATTCCACTTTTTTAGATTTTATTTTATAAGGACTATAGTTCTCACCCATTGGTTGTCTATCAAAGCATCACAAGATCAAATGGACATGTCAGAGATTCTTTGTATGAAGGAGGTGACATGTCCAGTGGCCTTTGAGTGATGAGGTCGGAATGTTAATGAGGCTTTTTTGTGATCAATGGATGGATCATGTGGATCAGATCCACCCTTCGCATTAAAAACATTTAAATTCCTTTCACATGAGGTTTCTTCCTTTTCCTGTTTTTTATCAGTTATTTTCCATGAACTATGCACTTTTCCCATTGGTTTTCCCATAGGGAATTTCATGATGAATAATGGATCCGGTGATGGCATGAAATCATTTTCATGAATGGTCACTTCAATTTTATGTGGTACATCATGTGATCAACGCTGGATCTCATGATAGCATGTCAGAACAATCATAGAAATTCTCTCCACTTGTTTATGGATCTATAGGGGCATCACCTGATCATATGGAAATGTCTAAGGGACTTCACATGATAAAGGAAAAGTACCCAAAGTATTTCTCCTAGTGTGACTGACATGCCCCTTGGTATCTCTAATGATCAGTGATCTGATCACATTATTCATATAATCCCTTCACATGAAAATCAATGTTACTTCCATTCCATGAAGCTTCCAACTTTTTCAGCCTTTACTTCATAAGGGGGTTGGGGTAAATTTTAGGCATCTATCAATTTACATGTCACATGATTACAGGAACTCATCTTTAATCCTTCACATAATCATGAAATATTTCCATAAGGTCTTTTCGTGATCTTGAGCAGATCATGTTAACTGCTTCACTCGTTCTCTTGATGTTCTTAGGGTCATGTGATCGCCTATCTTCAAGGGGGTCACGTGATCCGCATAACCTAGCCACCCGATCTCTATGTATCCATAATTCCCCTTCCTTACTTTTTTAGAGGAAATAATACTTATTATTTGGTTCTTTCTTGAATT
Source organism: Viscum album (assembly GCA_963277665.1). Lineage (NCBI taxonomy): Eukaryota > Viridiplantae > Streptophyta > Magnoliopsida > Santalales > Viscaceae > Viscum > Viscum album. Next base: position 1,452,588,053 of record OY728128.1, read on the forward strand.
CTAAAATTATCAGTGCTCATTTTGTGGGGGATAATAAATACACCCACTCATAAGCGATCTCTACAGGGACAATGACTCAGTTATGAGGAATGTAAATGCCCACCTGAGTCCATGAGGCTCACAATAGTCAACATACTATGTGAATTTTATTCTTATTGGTGGCCTTTGGTATTCCATAGGTTTCCCTATAAATATTATATTGATAGGTCCACTCATTCCACCAGTAACTCAAACCTTTAGATCTCTTACGACCACCTTTCTCACATGGCTGCTTCACAAGACCACCTTGCATAACCCCTATCATGATAATTGTTCATGAGATACAATCACATAATCTATTCATGTGATCGATTTTGTCTCGGTTCTTTCTCAGACAATATATGAATTGATTCATATTAATTTTTTGAACCTTATGCATGTTTTAGGTCGCATGGATATCCAATGAGATTTTCATGATTTTCCAGTTCTTTCGGGTGATCTCTTGATCATTACATGGTTTGTGTGACCACTACATGGTCAAATGATCACAATTCCTACAATCAGTCACACGATCATGATATGATTCATGGCTCACGCGATTCGTGATATCTGTATTAGTTCATGTGATCATAAACCCTTATGTAGTTCATGTGATTTGCATGATATTGTTTGAGTTATAAAATTATTTTATAAAGGTTACATACCCATCTAATATATTATTTTTTTATTATTTATTGATGGATTCTAGTTCACATAATCTTTCATGAAAATATGATTTTGATGTGGAGAATCGTCAGAATCCTATAGTCGCAAGTGTGGATGTTGGCTATCATTCTGTCATCTAGTCATCCGAGATGAATAATCTAGACCTGATGAGGATAATTATTATAGAATATCCCATATTGGACTTCTTACCCATTTATGGTTTTGTTCTTAAAATTTCTTCTCCCATCATTACACCACAGTCATCGATCATGGATCCATCTTGGGTATTTAGGACCTATAATACCTTAAGAGAAAATATCTCCCATATGGGCTTATTTATCTCTGAGGATAAACATTCAGATAGTTATACGATGAAGTTTGTGCCAACAGAATTTAGAGGGAACTACCATAAATCTGATTCATACATCCGTATATACTGATCAATAATGCATAAAAATTCCATGAGCTAAAAGTTCATATGGTTTCCTAGATGGTACCTTCGATCAAGAGGGAGCTTTGGGATAGATTGGGTTGTCCCTTCTAGGTGTGGCATAATTCCTTTCAAATTTACACATAACTAAAAAACATTGGGATGTATAAAGTGGTCTAGATATCCCAATCCTTAAATTATTTTAATAAGTCTTTTAGGGTGGACTTAGTTAGTTAGTGAAGTCTAGATACAAACTCATTATGTCTTATGCATGGATAAATCGACATCAGTCTTTTGGATGTTGAGTAGATATACAATTCGATGATGTTAGGTGATATGTATGATGAGTTTCTCCCTCCATATTCTATTTTGGATGACATAAAGAGGACCCCTATCATTTCCTTGGATTTTATTATATGGGACGAAATGATCCTTGGGAAGGTCCCTCTTCTTATTGAAGATGTCTCTTCTAGGAAATGGGATGGGTATTTTATAATGATATCCATTCTGAACCCAAATCAAAGAATCCAAAGGATTATCCCATAAAATATTTCCAAATTTCTGAGGGTTCCTACTATCCCACTATTAAATAGGGGTCATTCACCAATTTGGGGGTGTGATGTTATTCCCAGCATCGACTAAGTCATCCGTTGGACTTCTTTCTTTCTATGTAACTAAGTGTGTACCTTTCCCCGACTCAGGGGAAGGGTGGAGTCATATTTCCCAACTTTATGATCATTACATCTATGGTATGAGGGAATAATGTTTTGTTGTACATTCCTATATTGGATAGACTATACCAAATCCTGCACCATGTTTATAATGGAACAGGACCACACAAAATTTCCAGTCCCTTCCACGTGTTATGGGGTAAGATGGGGGATCCCATAAGAAACTAAAAATACTTAAGCATATAGAACATCCATGAAATCCATTTAAATCCTTTTTGTAGTGCATTAGTGGGGTGAGGCTTATTACATTAAAGGAATAGGAAATCAGGGAATTCTTGATTCATTACTTCTAATTCTCTTTCAAACCCTATGAGATGACTCCTGATAGTATTACTGAAAATAGAAGGGGCATATCTGTAGCTTTGGCTAATGTGAAGTCAATCTTGGAGGGAATCCTTTATACCTTAATTGATTCTATAATTCTCTATGAATGGTACACACCTTTTTAGTTCAATTTTCATTTTTTAGGAATTTAGATAAAATTAACTGACCCTCTTCATATTCATTCCAGAAATAATACAATGTTGGATTGCCAATTTTGGTTAATTTTTACCAAACAGGATACTCAAATTCAGATAATATTTCCTCCAAATAATGATGGGATCGGTGTGTCTCAACATTATGATGAGGTATAGATTCTATCGTATTTTAATAGGTAGTTATCCACATCAGTTCTCGAGGCTATAATGTTACCAATGACCATGAAATTTAATCCAGGGCCTATCAAGAAACTAATATCCAATAGAATGAAAAACTCATAGATTCCTCTCATGGAGGTGAGATATTTATCATCAATTTTGTTACCAATATAAGTTTTAACTAAAAAAAATGTAATGGGAACATTTCATATGAGTGTAGATGCATCTACGCTAGTATTTCCCATTTCATTTCATCAATAGAGAAACTAGTGGGTAGAGAACTCAGTTGATAAACTCTTGGGGGTACTAGGAAAGGAATAGATACACTTGTAAGGATTTCCATTTTTTTCTACTCCCGTGAACATCTCTTTCAAAAACCAACCCACTGGGGTCAAGTTTTCCCTTCAAGACATAGATAAGATGAATAAAATTGTAAAGGTCTAGATCTAATACTCTCCCATTATGCAACGGATGGTTTCTCATGTCACATTGGAGGTTTCCATCGATGAAAATGGATACCCTCTCATCAAGGAAGTAGTAAGACCACCCTTTATACCATATTATAACTGATGTTATACCATTGAAGTTTTCTAATTCCTTTTTCATTTCCATGGGTGTGGTAGGAAACTGAAGGGGACTAGTCACACACACCATACCTAGTATATATTCCTAGGGGTACGAAAACTAGAGCAGACTTGGGCAGTGAGTAGGGGACCGATGATGAGGGCTACCCAGGTCAAATGGTTCTGATGAGATAATTGAAAACCATCCATGAGGAATCATAATATACAATTCCTTTAGTTCCAGACTCAATTCCTTCAATGTGGTCCCCATTTAAGGACCCCTCCTTGGAGAGGAAAGTGAAAAGGAATAACTCTTAACTATCAAAAACCTCTCCACCATAATCATCCGGTAATAATTACACTCTAATTTTTTTATTCTTGAGAATTTCATCATCTCATTCTGGTTTGTATAAAAAATTGCATGTCCCCGTTGAGCCCTCTTAGAGGATCATGCATCTATTCTTGAGGATATGGTTGGTAATTATGTAACTCTAGTATAAACTTCAATATTGGACCCATCCCATCAAGAATTTGAAATGATTGATGTGTCAACATAGTCAAGCCTGACACTTGCTGTTGGCATTCCAATGGTCCAACCATTTGACCTAACACATAAAAATGAACTTCTAAAGGAGGTTGATGTTTGTAGTTATTCCACTAATATTTTTCCTTGATAAAGGAATATCTAGGATAAGGTGAGCATATCTTCATAGACCAACCAAATTTTACACTTTGTATTACGTCACCTAACATTTCTTCTATCTCACATCCATTAAATGTAGTAAGCTAAGTATGTTGATAGGGAAAACATTATTAGTTTCACCATTTTTCTCATCATAGGAGGTAATCACCTCTTCCCCTAAATATGGGGATTGTGACATACAATTCCAGTGATATAGATAATAAAGCTACGTTACCATTATTGATCAAGTTCATTGGCTGTTTGACACAATTAAATTATTCAACTACAAATTAATAATCATTTTTACTCTTATTACAGTACCATAACCTCAGACATTGGAAGTTATGGACCCTTATTATTCAATAATTCCCCTAACTAAATAGACAAATTTTGACATCATATCAATACATAATTAATTTGAGGAAACAATTATAATTCCCTCATTTAGTAACTTATCCCTAGAATATATTCTTATTCTCATAACAAGGCTGAGTTGAGGAGCAAATTTGAAAATTTTATATCAACTAATGCAGAAACAAGTGTGGGAGGATATTTGGACCCCAATCTTAGAGATCCCTATGGAGGATCTGAAATACCAACTAGTTTATCTCAGTTATATGTTTACCTCCCTCTTATATAGTGGATGTGACTTTATAAATCTTCATTCTTGGGTGAAGGAAGTGATTTCCCTAAAGAGTAGATTAGGGACCATTAATTGATGGTAGTAGTAGAAGAGTATTCTTATTCGGTCAAACAAAGTTAGGATGTGGACATAAATGAGGATTTCTAATGCATAGGGGATGAAATAGCACATCGAAATGTGATCAATGATGGGAAGTTCAAGATTGGCCTATTACAGGCTGAAATTCTTCATCATCAGGATGAGTTGTCTTGGTTTCGTCATGTGCTAAATCCTTAGAAAAATTTTTTTAGAACAACATAGGATATTTCACCTAGTAGAGAAGTCTAGACTTGATGTTCTTACCGAGGTGTAATCACTGCAGCAGACTATAGAGGAAGAAACTAAATCCATTGATCAATTATTTCAATCCATGGAAACCTAGGATTATAAGTAGGTAGATATTAAAGAATCATATTAGAAAATTTTATAATTAGAATATAGTTTCATGAACCTCAATTTGTTTTAGGATTCACAGGAGAGACTTTGGGATGATAGATTTCTTCCTCTTTTTGTACATTATCAATGAAAAAACAATTTCAAACGTTGCACATCACTACCATTATTTTTTTCATTAATGATGTATAATAATTTTCATTGAATTTATATCATATGGATGTTCACTGATGAATTCCATCTTTATAATACCATGTAAATCCAAACTCATGGATTTTAACACTTGAATTATAACATATTTCACTTGAGAATTTCTCATGAATGACTACCGAATTGAGATTATTCATTAATGTATCTGTTTTGGTTGTATTGGGATATCTTGGAATGAAATAAATATTTGGGTAAATATATATCCTAGAGGTAAATTGATTTAATTTCTGCCTAATTCAGTGGACTTAGCAAGCATAGATTTGTTTTATTTTCTCTACAGACAAATAATGATCCCCATAATATTGGTATCTTTATTATTTCCCTATATTTTCCCGAAATTTCATATAGGTAAATATTAGTTTTGGAAGACATGTATTATTATTAGGCTTCCCTTTTAATTTTTTTGAACTAAAAAGATTATAAATTTTCCATTTTATAAGTGCTCAATTTTTACTAGATCATAAAAAGTTCATATCCAGCAAGCCGAGGTTTGACATTTGTCTAGGATGAACTTTTGTGTTTTCAACTTGGTGAGCATTCAATATCATTCAATTTTATTCTTGAGATCTTTCAAATAATACCATTTCATTAGTTTAGGTTCTTTTAGCTCAAAAAATTCATTTCTTGGAGTTAGTGTTCTTTTCACACAGACTTTTTATTACTATAGTTTAGGGTCTTTTATCTCGAACAATCAATTACTTGTCTTTTAGGGTCTTTTATCTCAGAACTTATTTTACCTTAGTTTAGGGTTTTTTAGATCCTACCATCTATTGTTATAGTTTAGGGTATTTCATCTAGTTCCTCCTATTACTATTGTTAATGGTCTTCTAGATCAGATTATTTAGTGTTTTAGTTTAAGGTCTTCTAGTTCAGACCCTTTATTATTGATAGTGAATGATTAGTATACAAGAATGGTTTTAGATCCCTATATTATTGATGGGATTTAAAATAATGAGTGTCCAAAAAATTTCTGATACCCTAAATTCTTAATTTATATTGTGAATAATGAATATTTATGAAGGGTTTTGTCACCATGTGTTCTCATAGAAAACATGAAGGATATATATCCATGATGGTTTTTGAAACCTTTCATCCTCACCAGGATTCGGTTTGATGTATTATAATTTATTAGGGATGTAAATTCCACCTGGGTAGTTGGAATATGGGTTGTGTAATTCAAAACCCAAAAAGTTTAAACTAATGAATATGGAATGGGGTAGATATTTCAGGGATGACCACAAAAAAACCCTAATGTGATGAGTTCCACTACGGTGTTACCTGGGCTTAGGAGGATTAGAGGTTCCTTTCTACAAGTAGGATACTCCTCTATTTAATGGGTTAGAGGCCCTTATGCATGAGCCCAATACATGGTCAAGGAAAGTAAATCCCTCTCTCTTATAAGGGCCATAAAAGAATTTTCAAGATACAAATGTTTACATGATGAATTGGGTACGGTGAAAAGATCTATCCAAGATTGGTTCTTCCACCTTATGGTATTTTAGTTACTATTTGGGAATATTGATTTCTATACCATGTGGTTTCGAGTCACATGGTGTGGGATATCAAAAGGTTTAAAAATGGAATATCACATTCTAGCTTTGGGATAGGGTACAATACATGTTGACGTAATGTTGAAGATGCCAAATCTACTTGAATAGACTGGTTATGGGGATTTAAAAACATAGTTAGGAATATATGAGTTAACTAGAGGTAGAAATTGGTGGGTATGTTTCTCCCATTGATAATGGTGGAAGACCATATTCCATGTATTTAGTACAATAACTCCTGGGTTTAAGGGGGTCTCTCCTCAGGAATGAAACATACTTTAGACATAATCCCTTTCGCATTGTTTCAATTATCCATCGAATCATATCATGGTACTTTATGATTATCCAGACCCTGTTACCAGTTTCTTATAGGGAAGAACTAGGAGAAAGGGAGTGTAAGGTCTACGAGGTTCCAATAGATGAATATAAACTCAATGAATTGGTTGGTATCAACTTAGTTATCAAATATATCAAGGTAATCTATAGAGAAAATGATATTAATTATGGGTTTAGGAAACCCAAAAGTTGTGTTTCCAGCTAGTGAATACATTATCATGCTGAGTAGATGTGATAAATCATTTTTATAACTTTTTCCTATACCAGGCAGTCTAGTGATCATAGCTCAATATTTACTAGTGAAACGAGATAAACACTATGAGCTTTGTTTAATTCTTTATTTATACTCTAACCATTTCCAAAAGTCTATATATGAAGATTTTAGCGATCAGAGATTTAAATTTTGATCATAATTCCCTTTTTGGTTTTTCATACAAACCAATTTTACATATCTTTCAATATCATCTTAGGGACTTACTATTTGGACCATAAAAGTCTAAAGTTTATGGTTGTATATCCATGAACAAAGTGAATGCTATTTATGGTCGTGATGAACATGGATATGATACGAGGGAAGTGTTACAAAACACTATAGTTAAGATTCCCAAGGTCATAACTAGCCCACATTCCTAAGAGGATGATTGGAATTATGTAAGTCATTTATCATGGTTCTCAAATAATTAGTAATGTCATGGGACAATCATTCTAAGGATGATCATGAATCACTCCATAGTGAAAACCTATACTAGGATGATGTTAAGGATCATAAGGATCAGAAGACATTTTTTCAACGTAAAGACAGATTTTGTTGATGGTTAGGAGCTCATATGAAGGAATAATGGGTAGAAATTCATAGTAAAACAATGGTTCCTTTTAAGTTTGTTTTACTTTTCCAAGGGCCATGAAAGGTTTATGGAAATTCAAGACACCCAAGACATGAAGTGTGGCTCACAGATTGAGGTGCTCATAAAGATGATGGAAGAACCCCATACATTGTTTGAACATGAACAATTTCTTATGGTCCTTTGATAAATAACAATGATGGATAATATTATACACATTTTAACATCATGTAGTGGGAATCTATTTTTTTGTAGTTTAACTTCATGTGACAAGGATGTTTTCCTTCGATTTTAACATCATTTGGTATGGATTTAGGAACAGAAAAGAAATTGTGATAGATATCTTAGGGGAAAATTTTCACTTATTGGTTGAATTTATATGTGGTAGATACCTTTTATCCATGCACAAACCTATTTATGAGTAGCCATATGTTTTATCCCTTCATGTGTAGATTCATCTCATGCGAAATAATGTCATACAAAGATATGAAACCTATATAGGCATAGTGAATATGTATGACTTTCCCCTTTTTAAATAAAGTAAAATGTAATTTTTATGGTTGGAATACCCTTTGTGTCCCTATTCATGCTATAAGGGTAGGAATAATTCTATATTATACTTCTCTAATGAGATACCTCTACATAGATCTAACTTGTATATAAGGGATATGGAATTCTAGGTTCTTCCCTTTGTGAGTATCGACACCATGGTTAGATAAGGGGTCCTCTACATAGGTCATGATCATTTGTAGGGATAGGAAATTTCCTTATTTTATTCTAGTATGGAGGTAAAAAAGTCATCCTAAAAATAGATTCATGGATATGATGGTCCTCTCTATGAAATTTTAGTTATCATATGATGGACCATATTTCATCCAGTTTATTCTAATGTGACTAAGATGTTGTCATGTAGTTTAACGTCATGTCACTGTGAATTTTTCATGCAGTTTAACATCATGTAACTAGGATGTATTTCCAAGAATATCAATCAACTTAAGGAAATTGGGTCTTCACAGTAGATGTATAGTTGAAATGGAAGGGTGCAGGAATATGATGTCATAATCTTACTTTGTCAATGGGTATAGTGCACAGATGTGTAACTTCTAGAGTATCTGAATCCACATGAATAGTGGGGTTATGGGAAGTATAATTCATGATGAATGAATATATGAGTTAACTAGAGGTGAAAACAGGTGGGTACGGTTCAAATATTAATAATGGAGGAAGCCTAAATTCCACACAGTCATGAAAATAACTCCTGGTTTTAAGGATGGCCTCTCCCTTATGATCAAAACATCCACTAAGTCCAAGAAACGAGGAATTTCATTATTCAGGATCGAATCCTAGTGGTGTCCCATGGGATTAACATATCCCTTTTACTATTTTTCTATAGTTGAGAACTAAAATAAATAGAACCCATGGTCCATGAGGTTTCATGAAAATGATATCAACTTAAGGAATTTGTTGGTATCAACTCACATATCGATGATATGATGTTATCTCATGGATAATTCAAGATACAATAATGGCTCAAGCACCCTATAGGGTATGCCAATGTGTTTTTAACACATCTCAAGGTGAAGGGATAACACATGTTATTCTTGAGTATAAAATCATCTGTTGGGATGATCTTTTCAATGTGAAGACCTCTAATTATGAATTTTAACATCATGAGACTAATAAGTTTTCATGTTATTTAATGATATGTGACTAGGATGTTTCATGGATTGGACTAAAATAGAGGATCCATGAATGATGTATATTCCATAGAATGGGAATCAATTCATACATAATTCTCATTTTAGAGAATCCCTTACATAGATCTGACCTATACATAAGGTAAGGGACATTTATATCCTTTTCATCATGGATGGACCCATGATTTGATGTTTGGGGGTCATTAATTGTTTAGTGGTAACAAGAATCAATCCATAGATAGTTTTGATATAAATTTCATTTATAAAAATCTCTTCGTACCAAGACTAGGAATATGAAGTCATAAACCATTGAGTCTTTCTTGATCCCTCTTGATTATGGGAAAAATGGATAATATATAACTCAAACATGAAGTTTGAAAAATGGGAATATAAATGGATTTTGAAGTTTAAGGAAGTTAGGTTTTCATGGGGGATACATATCCATTAATGAAATGGTATAAGAATACAATATCATAATATTTCTTTGATAATGGGTATGACGCATAGATGAGTAACATCAAGGTTATCTGAATCCACTTGAATAGTTGGGCTATGGTGATTGAAAATAATAACCCAAGAATATTAGAGTTAAATGGTAGTTAAAATTGGTTGGTATAGGTCAACCATTGCTAATAGAGGAACCCATATTCCATTCATTTAGGACAATAACAACTAGGTTTAATGTGATCCTCTCCTCTAGGACAAACATCCTCTAAGAATGAGTTCTTTGGAATTTTGTTATTCACTAGTGAATCCTAGTGAGGTCCCATTATATTAGCTAGTCCCTATTACCATTTTATTATAGGGAAGAAATATAATAAATATATCCCATGTTTCACCAGGATTTAGTAGAAGAGTATCAACTCGAATAATTGGATGGTATCAACACTAATATCAAAGATATGAAGTTGGTTCATAGGGAACATAAGATTCTAGAATGGTTTAGTCATTATAAAGGAAAATACAGAATTTATTCAGCATATTTTCTGGTAAAAGGGATAATACATACAATTATTGAATACACGATCATTAGGGAGTTGATCTATTTGGAATGAAGACCTTTTGTCATGAATTTTAATGTCATGAGACTCAGAATTTGTTGTGTAGTATAACGCCATGTGACTAAGATTTGGTCATGTAGTTTAACATCATGTGACTAGTACATGGTTCCTCATCAAAGATATGTCTCAACTACACTAGTTAGAGTGTATTTCTAGGCTCCCTAAGATCACATGAGACATTCTCAATGTGAGAACTAGGGGATAAATGGGTAGTCAATTTAGCCACATGAGACTACATGAGGGAAAATATGTGGGGTCATTCACAATTAATTGTGGAACATGACTTCAATAGATATCTAAATCTCATATAAGTTCATGATTGGGAGAAATGGTAACTCATGGCTATGCCTAAAATATAGAATCTAAGCATCACTATGTATCTTATGATAGATAGAATCAAGGAACACATAGTTCTCAGATGGTTCCGTATGTAATTCTAGCCCATATGTAGGTATGGGTGAATTTTTTTAGACAAATTTAAGCTGGACCAAGGATTAGAGTTCTGGGCATCACTATGTATCATGTGATATAATAAATAAATCCACACATAGTTCTTTAATGGAAATCTCTCCATGTAGGTCTAACCCATATGAATTGGGGGTATTTTTTTGTTTATGTTGTCATGGGATCTAGGATTTGATATTTGGAAATCACTACGTATCATGTAATAAAAGGAGCCAAGACACACAATATAAAACGATTTCTGCCGCTTTAATCCAAACATAGAGGAGGGAATTTTTTCCATTTATATTTCAGTTGGGCCTAGGATTTGAGATCTAGGTGTCTCTATATATCCTACGATGGTAGGAATCAAGCCACATATAGTTCTTGAATGGAAAACTATCCACACTAGTATTTCCCATATATTGAGGGGAATTTTTCATTTATAGTGATATTGGGCCTAGGATTTGAGATATGGGCATCACTACGTATCAGGTGATGACATGAATCAATCCACACGTATTTATTGAATTGAAATCTCTCCATATAGGTGTTAACCATATATAGAGGGGTTATTTTTTCTTTTTATATTATGTCTAGACCCGGGATTTGTGATGTGGGTGTCACTACATAACCTATGATGGAAGGAATCAAGCCCCACATAGTTCTTTAATGGAAAACTCTCCATGCATATTTGAACCATATACAGATGAGGAATTTTTTATTTTTTGTTTTGCGTAGACATAGGATTTGATATTGGGTCATCTCTATATATTCTATGATAGTAGGAATCAATCCACATGTATTTATTGAATAGAAATATTCCTTATGTGGATCTAAATCATACACAATGATGGGAGTGATTAATTTTTCTTTCGCACATATCTAGTTCATGTGATGTGAACCATTCGTAAAGCAACATTCTTTATCCAGTTTAACATACCACTGTAAGGGTATCTCATGTGTAGTTTAACATCGTAAAGTAAGGATATATTCTATGAATTTTAACATCATGTGGTAAGGATTGAAAATTTTATGTAGTTTAAAGTCTTGATTCCAGGACATGGGACATGAATGAAATCAATGAAATGTACTTTTTTAGAAACCTTGTATTAGTGGAGGCATAATGCATTCCATAGTCACTCTGTCCAATGAGTAATCTCTATTGGAATAGAAATTCTGTATTATGTAAGGTCCCTACTACTTGGTTTATATATATAGTTGTTTTTTCCTAGTATCATTGGGGTTATGAGAGCCAATACAAGTTCTCCTTGTAGGAATAAACATAGGAGAACCTTTTTTTGAAGTATCACATGATCTGATTCTAATTAATTTCGATGTTGTGATGTGTACGCAACCTTTTCTCTTCATTCCATTCCAAATCATCCAACTTATTTTTCAATTTCTCATCATATGAGAGTCATCCATGGACAACTTTATAGAGAGGGAAACTATAATTCAATGGGAATCACTGCTTCAATTCCACACACACACAAAATATGGATTCACTTGTGTGGTAGTGTATGTGGTTGTATGGTAGGCCCATAAAGGATGAAGGATCTTTTATAGCTATGAATTCTTATCCTTCACCACTATTTTCAATATTATAGTTGATAGAGTCATATTAAAGGCCTATATTTTTTCATTTTATACTACATTATAGTGGTATGAATGGTTGGATTAGATTTTGTACTACTAGTATAATTTCTTCAATTCAATATAATAGAAATTGATGTTCTTTTCCATTAATATCATATGATATAAACTAAATCTATTGATGATATTTTTCTTTGTAAAGTTAATAATATTCTTCTTATTGACATCATTTAGGGGTATTTTCTCATCCCATTTGGAAAATAATTTAGTAGTAGTAAGGACATACATAAACATCTTAGTTATGATTGGGGGATATGTCCCCACAACATTTATTCCATATACATAAAATTTTTAGGAATATTTAGTTATATGTATAAACTTTGTGAGTTGAAGGATGAAGTTTTCATGAATCTGGAATGCATGAAAGTTCTTGGAGAATTACACATAGTCCTGTAAAATTGTTTTTTAGTATTAAACAAGCTTCTTAATTTGGTGAGATAGTCTACTACCATATAGATGAGAAATATCAGATCCTTCATGTACTTCTTCCATAATGGTTGGAATATCTCATTCTATTATTCATTAAAGGAGGATTCCATTGAATCCGTATTTTTAGAGGAATTTTTTCTCATTTGGAACATCCTAAAGGGTAAATTTCAAATCTTGGCATTGAGTCTATTCCATTTTGGATTGATCTAATGAGAGGGTCCCATTTTAGAGGCAATAAAATATGGGTTCCATCCATCTAATATTGGATATTAGTTCATCATTCTATATGGTAGTGTTGACCAGATTAATTTCTTATATGTCCCAAACAGTGATTAATGAGACCGCCCTTCAGTGCATGATGTGGAAAATGAATTCATCTTCATTGGAATCATCTAGGACTATGGTTTTACTATCTAGTGCATTAAAATTAGTATTTTTTGATTGAGTTACATGATGTAATGTCATTTTAAAAGGGAATTATACCATTATTCCTATGACATAACTGATGAGAGGGGCTAATCCTCCTTCTTAATAGCATACTCACTGTTGATTTGTTTGATCACTAGCTCTGAATCCTATTTGATGTTTAGGTAGGATATCTATAGTTATAGTTCTAATATCAAGATGGAAATGAGGTCTTGGTATTCTGTCTTTTTTTAGTGCAACCTCCAAACAATAAGAAAGTGTAGGGAAAATTACTTTATATGGGTAAAAAAACAAAATCACTAGACCAACATAGTTGACCTTTGGATTTTCTATCCTCTTACCAACAGGGCTTCATGAGGCACCGTAAAATTACATATCCCATGTTAGGGGTGTGTCACGGGCATATAAAACCCCTTCATATGGATATTTATTCTTCAGTTGTGTGCTTTTTGAGGGGGGATGTGCCACAAGTAAATCAATCAGGGCCTACCCTTTAACAGATTTATTTGAAATGAACTAGATGTCAAATTATTTAAAAATAAATACCCATAGATAAAAATGTATTGTAAACATAGGGTTTCCAATAATATACTTTAGTGGGTCAATATGATAGGCCAAGTTTATTTCATGATATTATAAGTAATGTCACAACATTTTCACCACAAAGATGAGTGTTAGTCATTTCTTATTAATATCGTAATACTGGGTCTCAACACCTAACACCGTTTTACTAAGATAGTATAGGATGTTTTCATTCACCATATCATTTTATAGGTGGAAAAATAACCAATAGATCATTCCATGGAGACTATATATAATATAAACGGCTTAACTTCTACCTATGGAGTAAAGACCGGTGGGTATTGTATGTTGTTATTGGGATTACCAAAGGCTTCTTATCAGTCCTCATTCCATCAGTAGGTGACTCCCTTGTCTATTAAATTAGTGAATGGGAAGAACTTTCTATCTAATATATCTATAAAACTATAAGTTTATATGAATACCCTTAGAACCCCTTAGTTATTTGATATTCTGAGAGTGTTTCATTCCTTTGATTGCACTAGTGTTTTTAGAATAGAACTTGATTCCATGATGGAATACCACAAATCCAAAGAATTTCCCTCACATTACTCTGAAAGAACAATTCATATAATTCATCTTCATAATTCTCTTCCAAAACATACTAAAGATTGTTTGAAGATCCATGAGGTGATCACATTTCTATTGTGATTTGACTACCAGGTCATCGACATAACATTCTACCATTTTTCCTAAAAGGACCTAAATATTTGTTTCATAGAGCATTGGTAAGTATTTCCAATGTTATGTAATCCATAGGTAATGAACTATTATTAAAATATCCTCTGAGGTGCTCTAAATATGTTGGTTTCCTCATCTTGAGTGGTTTTCATTATCTGATTATTACCTAAATTCTCATTCATGAGGGAAAGGGATTGGAATCCAACAATTGCATCAACCAAAAGTTCTATGATCGGAAATGGGGAATATTCCTTTAGGTTGTGTCTATGAAGGTATCTAAAATAAATGTATACCATGATCTTATCATTCATTTTATTAATGAGGATGATATTGGTGATCCATTTTTGGTATTGAACTTCTCAGAAAAAGTTGTCTTTGATCAATTTTACAGAATATGATTTTTCATTAGTATCATGAGATGAGTGCATCCTACTGAAAACATTATTGAACCCTTGATGGTATTCAGGTAAGGATATGTTTTGTGTATCCACATGGGGGTTCATCCTGGGAATTTCTATACAATTCCAAGAAAACATGTATTGATTTTGTTTTAGAATTACAATATTCATCTCCTACTCCTCAAGAGTCATGGTGGAACTAATCGATGTAGGTCGTGATTCTTATTTTATTTATGGATTAAATAGTCTAACCTCATCAATGTTGGTGGATACTCCTTCCTCTAATGTGGTAGGGGTGTTCTTATGATCATCCTTTTATTCTTCCATCTCTAAGTCTGTGGAGTCAGTTTTAGACATGGTGGGTAATATAGGGGCATATCTGTCACTTTTGAGGTAAGAGAGGCCACAGGAAGATACATTTTCATCCTAAACTAGTGGAGTCATCACAAGTAGATTGTAGAGTTTCTTGTTTTCTTTTATACTACCACTAGGAGAAGAAGCATCCTAGTCATTCATAGTTTCAGATAATGTTTATGGGGAATCATTAATTTTTTTGCTGATGGAATAAGGAAATTATGAAGTCCCAATAGAGCATTAGCCTAATCCCATTTTGGCGAATCCACTTTAGCTGATTCAACTTCAATAACATGAACACGGTATAATAACTTTTGTGTCTTGTGATAACTTAATGGTATTAATCTTGTTATCTTGATCAGGTTTATGGGTAGCACATAATCGCTATCGAGCATGATCTAGGTATTTATATGGGTGGTACCCAAGTAGTTAGGGGATAAAACTAGTATATCATCATCCACCATTGGTTGTTTTCCATAATTTTTGTAGATTCATGCCTCATCATATATTTCTTTTCATGTATCTAAGGGGCCACTGTCACCATGTAGTATTCTAACTTTCCTATCGATGGGGTATTTCAATCCTTAAGGAAATGTTGAAGGTACCTCTATATGGATATAAAGACATGGTATTCCAAGAAGGACGTTATATATTGTTCCTTGATGGATAAACATGAAATCAACATTAAATGTGATATCCCTAAACTAATCCTTGATATTGATCTTCCATAGAGGAATTTTCTTGTTCTTATCATACACCTTAATGGTTAACATTTTTAGAGATAAAATCCCAACCACTATATCCCAAATTTCAGAGATTACAAATTGGGATGAGTTTGATCTCAGAACAATTTTCAACCAAAGTCTTTCAGATGTCAACATTATAGATTTTTCCTAAAACATATAGAGTTTTGATATGTCCACGGATAAATTTTTCCTCATCTTGCTCTTTGAAAGAGATGGTGATATGACATTATGATGGAATAGTCTCCGCTTGTTAAACTTTGTCTATAGTGAAATCTATCTCAAACTCATGTGAGATATAGAGGGTCCTGATGATAACATCTCTATGTTCTTTAGAAATATGGAGAGTATCTAAGATTTAAATTTTGTTCGGAATAACCACCAACTGTGTCAAAATTTCATATTTTTATGTCAGGGGTTTGTCCTTCCCAAGGTGAGGTTTCTCCCGATTCTATGGTTCAGGAGTTGTGGTGTTTTGGGTTGATAGTCTAGGTGCATGAGTAGAGGTCTAGAGAGTATCTTATTCTAGTCATATAGGTCATACCAGCCATCCCCTGCATCTAGGATGATCATACAATTTCACCCCCTCTATTCGATCATGTAAAATGGATGTCCTTGAATAACCATTGTAGGGATATGAGTAATCTCAATGATTATGTTAGGCTTTCTAGAGTGATTTTCCATATGATTTGGCTACATATATTACCTCTATGATGATGTTACTGAAATATTGGGTTTGACCACACCCACATCATCCCTAATATCCTCATCTCCAGCATCCTCAGCCTCTAGATCTCTGATTGGGTATGAGTAACTCATACTCAGAGGCATATTCATCATCATTAAGGGGTATATTAATTGAACTATTTTAAAATTATAAAAAATGTTCTCTTCAATTGATGAGGATTCAATTTAGTGGGGTATTTCCCATTCTACAGATGTTGAAGGAAATAATCCAGAAATAGTTAGATCTTATATGGGTAGATGGATATGACTCTTTATATTTTGTATTTTCCTATGTTTTATGATTACATATTCCTTTAGGAGATATATTAAATTATTTCTCCCTAGGTGTTTGGATCATTTTTTATTTTTGAATTTATGCTTTCATGGTGGCATGAGCTTGGTCAACTATCTTTTGAGGCATCCTCTTATTGAACTTCTATCCATGTATGGTCGATACTTGTTTCCAATCACCCTCTTATTCTATATGGGAGATGGTAACATAAGTAACCTATTTTGAGTAATTATATAGTATTATCTTCCTAGAATCAACTATTCTTTCAAGGTCGTCTTTGAAGAAAAATTAACCCTAGATGGTATGACTTAGCCTCCTTTAGAAATGGAATTAGTTAGGGTAATGAGTGAGGTTAACCTTGTTTAGTTTCCTAGGATCCGCAAGCTTGAGTAGGTTATTTTCCACGGCTACAAGGAAATAACAAGGGACCTTCTCATTTCAAAAGTAATATGATTTATTCATCCATTCCTTAAATTTTGGGATACCTTGGTTTTCTTTTTCTTCTGGCCAGGGGTTATTTTTCAGCTATTGTTAATTAATGAGAGGCTTCATACGATTCATGGATTTCTTGGATGATTTAATGGGATATATTACTAGTTTGAGGGTAACAAAAATAGTCTCTTCCTTACCATTAATTTTTCCATGTGACGAGCACATGGAAAGGGATTTATACGGATTCTACTAAATGGAATCTTCTAAGAATTGTATCATTTATGAAAACTCAAAGAATCAGAATGTATAGTTCATCAAGATTAAATGTGTTTATAAATCATCCTGAATGTTTTAATCTTAGAGTTCTAGCAGTTTCTATTATTAGATATATATGCTTAGTGAATATGTTAAAACTTTCCGTCTAGAGATGATTTCAAAAAACCTCTCATTTTTTTAAATTTTTTTCCATTTATGAGGTTGATAATTGTTTTTTCCTTAATGTGGATCTGATGTAATAAATTAATTAAAGAAAAAGGTATTCTTATACCATAATAGATCCTCTAAGATGCACTTGAGCCTTAGACAAGTTGGTGAGGACTCCTTAAGTGCATCCAGGAGACCCGAGATCAAATCCAGGTGGAGGCCAATTTTCGGGACTGTAGGGGTTATGTAGCAGGTACTGTTTAGAACAATAGTAGGTACTGTAGCAGGAACTGTTTGGAACTGTAGAAGCTAGGAATATTCCCCAGTTTAGACCTTCGGGCCACCGATTTGGTCCCCGAGTCCTTTAAGGATTTCGGGCCACCCAGGACTTCGAGCCACCTCAAGGCCTTCAGGCCACCTTAAGTGCAGATGCAAAACAGACAACCTAAAAGGAACAAGCTTCAAAAGGATGATGAGAAAGGATCTTTCACCGTAGTAGAGGATAAATGGATTTCAAGAATGAGAGGGTGTGGAACCTGCCATCAGGACAAGCTTGTGCACACACGGGAAAGCCTAACCGAACAGCCATGCGAAGGTAGAGAGCTGATTTCATGATGAAGATGCTGGGCATGAGCAATTCCAAGTAGTTAGTCTGAGTTGTATGTAATGTTTGAATCATATGGGAAATGAATCCCTCTAAAGCCTACAGGCCATGTAACACTTTCTCCTATAGTCCTTGAAAGGGTTCCACCTCACCCCTTGAAAGGTGGATTATCAAAATCAATAAAAATGAAGGCCTTCATGCCATTGGAGATCCTCCAAGATGAATTTTGTACAAAATGAAGGTTGTCCCTATTAGGGTTTGTAAAAAACAACTCAGGTTGGCCACCTCATGTTGATCTCGATGGCCCATAATTAGGCTTCATAAGGACACAAAGTGTGTGACATGTTGTTTGGATCTCCCACACCCTCATAGGTTCATAATATAGTATTTAAAAAATTGGTTGTGGGAAAAGTTTCATCTAGGAATTTGGGATATAGATTCTTTTTTGGGCTACATGGGTTCACGCTACCTTTCCATGGTTTCCATTCCACTAGCCCAATAGTCAATACCATTGAGTATTTCTATATGTACCAATATCTAGACCATCTCCTATATATAGGGAATGGGTGAGGCTTGATAGTGTGGACCCATTTTCATATCCTAATAATTCTCGATCTGTTCTAGGACTAAATGACCACCATGACGGGGGAGAGGTTGTCATCGTAATGGAGGAAAGTTGTGATCGTCCTCGATTTCATCATTTATATAGCACATTTTACTAGATCCATATATATCTTAGGGATAATATGATTCTCTTTCAGGTTGATTGGGTCTCTTTGGATGTATGGGATGAGGTATATTTGCTTCCGTTTGAAGATGATGACCACCAATAATTTTCCCCATAGTAGTTCCTCATTGAGTTGTTTGAGATTCTGTATCTCATTCTCATATTATACCAGTTATTCCACTATGGAATGAATTTTGTCTTTTATGGGTATTTATTGGGATGTATCTATTTATTCCCATTATCCATGGTTGTGTTCCAACATAGAATTGGAAATTTATCATTCAGAGGTCAAGGTTTTGGGTCCTTCTCTGATTCCACATACATGCAACCTCAGTTGGTGCATCTAGATCACCTACCTATTAAGGAATGGTTTTTTCATTATATCCCTTTTCATTAAATCCAAGCCTTCATCACTTTCTATATTGATGGTGATGACATTCACAGAGGTTTATCATACAATGGTAGTTATCCCATTACTATCCATGTAATAGGATGATTATGCACCACTTACTCCTCTTCGAGGGTTATGTCATGGTCATTTATCTAATCCTTGGCCATATTGGACCATTTTATATTGTGAATATTATGAGTTTTGATTTACTTTATTGAACGTTCTTTTCATCTTGGCCTATCAATAGTGATATTAAGGGAGTTTTTTATCATGCTTTCTGAGTGGGCACCAAATAGAATAGGTATGTCTCACAATGAGAGGAACAGATGGGATGTCGGCTGTTGGTATTTACCTCACAACTTGAAAAATAAAAAATCTTTATTTGGGTGATGATAATGATAAAAATTCCCACATTCCTATAGGCTGGGGACAATTTTGGACTGCTATTGGCACTTTTTGATTCTATTATTAGGGATTTGATGATTTCAGCCAAAGATATGACGGATCTTAGGATATGAATTAAGATATAAATTCCCCCAATCCTATGGACTGGGGTTGATCTAGAACAACCACTGACTTCCCTAGAAACCTCTTACGGTGTGATGAATCTGGTGGTGGGGATTGAGATAAAAATTCTAATGAGATCCTATCACGGGGTGCTCATAAAAAAAATTAAACCCCGGAAAAATATAGTAAAAAGGGGACTCATATTATCTTTATAGAAGTTAGTGTTATAAGTGTTTCTAATAATGTTTTGAGTGTTAATTTTTTAAAGAGACAACAAATAAAATTGGTTGGTTTTGAAATCAAATTATGGGATTGGTAGTTCAACCTTGTATTATCTCTTCAATCACCTATGAAATCATTATTTAATTGATTTATAATTATCATCTCATCAATTATATCCAACTGATTACTTAAATCATGAAATTCTGGTCTAGGTGGAGAAAGATAATAGTCAATGCATTCCTTACCCTTGCCTATTATGGTATTTTGATATCCTCAATTACCCTGGAATTACCTCCAATGTCTTCTATCTCATGTAATGTACTTAATATAAGTGTTTTGTGTGTGAAATCCTAAACATAAGTAGAATAATTTTAAGGTAATAATTCAAAAGAGACCTATAATATCAATACCAGTAAATTCTACAGAGAAGTTAGAACAATAAAAGAGTAGAATTCATTAATAGGGGTGAGGAGATTCTCCTTAGCTGAACCAAATTGGATTTAATGTTTCATCATTGGAGTGTTATATAGGAAAATAAAATTACAAAAGAGTTTCATATGGAAAACTTCTGATTTAAGTTCTCTATCTTCTTCCCATTTGAGTCTCCCTATCTCCACCATCTTGAATTCCTTTTATAGATGATGGGAAACATTTATCCATGCAAGAGATAAGATATTATTCTTTTATTTTAGGAATGTAAAAGAGTGAGTCCACATTCCATGATCTATCCCAATTATCCTTTTGGGGTGGAGTAATAATATGCTTCGCAGTAGTAGGTAAATGAAAGTGGGAATGAGACTTGAATTAAGGGAATTTTGTTTCTCATAGTGCCTAGGAAGAATTATTTTACCCAAGATATACCACTTCAGCCATAATATTAACCTGGATTCTCCCATTATTGGCCAATGAAGTCCAACCATTTCCTTGTAAGTGGCATTGTGACTTCTCTACATAATGGTTCTTTCTACTCACATCATACTCATAACTCATGCCTCGTAGTAGTTTTATTTAAGGGTTGATAGTATTTCTTTAAATATAGTGTAAAATTTTATTCCATAATATTATTCAAGTTCCATGGGAGGCTGGTCCTTTTTTGTGTATCCTTAGTGTTGACAAGAAGTATTTACCTTCACAACAAGATGGGCTACCAGGGATTCCTTGGAATCTAAAGGGAAAGGGCAACTTCGCTTGCAGTACACATATCTGAAACGGAATATTTCGAAATCCCAATTTTTTTTAAATACAATCTAGTTTATCAAAATAAGTAGTATTATATAGATCTTAATCTTTCAAAATATTTCTCTAAAGATTTATTAGGTCTCAGATGAATAATATACAATATTATTAGATTCTTTGAAATTAGTTTACTTGATCAAAATACTATTTTAACAAAAATTAAGATAAAATATCATAATATATATATTTTTATAGTTATTTTTTTAAAAATGGAAATAAATTAAAGAAAAATTACATCACACCATAGAAAGAATGAATTCAAGTGGTTTAGTATCAATTTGAGACTTATTCCTCTCAACTTAGTGATCACCTACTACTAAGTAGTTGATATAAAATAAACAAGTTGATCCAAAACATGGATCAAGTTTTACAACAATTTACAAACTTTCCAAGTCACACACAACCTCTTACATAGTTATTCATGGTAGAAAAACTAAACAGGCCACACAAGGACCTCTAACACACTTATCCATGGGAGAAACAAATATAAAATGAGTTTGAGAAGATATCTAGTATATTCTAGTTTAGCACAGAATAAAATGTTCATATATAAAATAGAGTATTGAATATACTGCTCAAAAAGCAATAAAAGTAAACATAACAGAGAAATCTATAAGAGTCAAGTTTATAAGTGGTCAGTCTATTGAAATGTATCTTGTGACACTTTATTTGATTCAACATTGAATATTGAGTCAAGTTCTCTGAAAAACCTCTATATCTTGAGTCAAGTTCCCTGAAAAACTTCTATAAAATAGAGTCATGTTGTAACAACCCGAATATTAATAATTAATTTGTTTTATAATTTGAATAAATAAAACATGATTATCAGTTAAATGTTGGAAATTATATAAATATATTTACTATAAATAGTTTTATTTATATATATATGTATATATATATATATGAAATTATAATAATTACATTTGAAATTATGAATTAAGATTATTTCTATCTTAAATTTTATCTCATAAAACTATAAATTATGATAATTATTTTTAAATGTTGAAATTATGTTTTATTGGTGAATTTAATGTTTTTTTTAAATAGAGAATAACAATCAGATATAGGGTTTCAAGTGGGTCATTTTGAGTCTTACTATAGGGAGACTGGGTGTAAGGTTCGCATCCTCGATCTGATGAGGCCAAATGCAGGAGATGAGTTAAGGACGAGAGCCACGACATTGAGTCGAGCAACACCGTAGAAGTTCGACCGTCGTGCTGTCATGGTTTAGGGGTCATCCCCTCCATTTAGAAGGCTCTGTGGGACCAGTTTCCAATGATGAGGATCAGCGTTTCTCCAAATTTAGGGTTTTCAGTCACTGATGAAGAATATCTATGTGACATGGAGGTCGGTAAGGGTAGTTCGAGGTATTTTTCGAATAGGGTTAAATCCAGGCCTAAGGTTTGGATTTATTTTTTTCCTCAACCTAAACAATATGTGTTTTTATTTTTATATTTGAATCCCATGCTTTTGTTGTCTTCTGTGTTTTATTCTATCCAATCTTCCTATTTACCCATAGAATGGTGGATCAATTATTGTTTTCTTTTGAATTTTGAATAAATTTGTATGAATTTGTTCCTATTAAGTCCACTTCATCTCTCCATTACATTTGAAAATGTTTTGTGTTTGTAACATTTTCATTATTTAGTTGAACAATTTGCAGTGATTTGATAAATATGCAATAATATAATTATCTTCCAACTGGTTGTTTGAACTGTATACTTAGATACTTTTGCAAGATGGTGTGTGTGTGTGTGTGTGTTTATATAGAGTTTTTTCTATCAAATCCAATATAAACAGGTTGTGTAATGTTGTTTTGGGGGAAAACCAATTCTGAGTCTTGAGACTAGGATTTTGCTGCAGAAATCTTCTATTTGTTCCAGTAATCCAAAGTAAGGGAAATTATTTGTTTTTATAAAACTTATAATAAAAAATTTTCCCTCTTATTGAACTGTAATTCAAGTAAGGGAAAATTATTTGTTAACAAATATTTATCTATCTAAAATTTATTTCTACAAGTGTGAAATTATATTTTCAAATTATTGTCTTTGATTTCTAGATTAGTAATGAATTGGTTTTATTTTTATCAAAGTTATGTTCTTCCAAATGGGATATTATATACTGTATTTTTAATTTCATATTTTAATTATAAATAATTACTTTCAAGTTATAATTTATGTTTTTCTAAGATATTTCTTGGTTTAAGTATTTCAAATTTTATAGTTATCATAAGTGTTTAAAATTAGATATGTCTATAAAAATTTGGTTAAATATAAACTTATTTTTATGAAAGGGATTTTATGCATTTTTATCAGGTTATTACAAAATTATTAATTTTATTTAAGGGATTGTTTATTTTCAAATATTTTCCCCCCTTTAATAATTTAATTGCAAGGTATATTTTTGTTTATCAAAGATTTTTTTAATCGAGAATTTAATTATGGGATTCCATGTTTTATATATATATATATGTGTGTGTGTGTGTGATTATTATGAAACATAAAGTTATTTTATATAAAATTTAAATTAATAGTTATATATATATACAAGGAACAAATGATTATTGACATGTTATAGATTTTATTATCATGTTTCAAAAAAATGTGCATAGCATGCCATCATGTTATATGGAAAATAAGAATGTTGCATTTGCATATATCATGTCCATAAATTATGCATAAACCGATATACATTGCTTTCAATAATAAATACATGATTTTAAATTATATTTTAAGGTTTACTATCAAAATTATTAAGTACATGGAATTCTCTAAGTTTCAATGTATTTTATTTAAAATGTTTCTTTAATAATTTTATCTGAAAAATATAAATATTTAATATGATAAATTATTTATATGAATATAAAATGTATTCCATGAATGAAAATATGAATATATGGATAGTTCATGCAAAGGATTAGGGAATGATTTTTGGTTTGAATGAAACTCTCTAGTGATATGCAATGAAAGTTCATATATTTATGTATTTACATACTTATATATAAATATAAGCATAAATGTTTATTTTATTGCAGTGATATGATTTCGAAATTAAAATCTCCTATGAAAGTATATATAAGTAAAGAAATCTTAAAAGGTTTTTAGAAAATTTGGCACTTGATTATTGTAAATATGGAATGTAATTGGGGAGTGAACTCATCCTTCGCTAAGTGGGTAAGCCCAATATAGCCTTCAATATTTCTAGTGGCCTTATATTAGTGTTTTTTTTCATAATCTTGTGTATTCTTTTCAAAAAAACACTAGAATATGATTAAAAATATTTTTGAATGTAATTATTTTCTAAAGTGATATAGTATTTTTATACCATAAGTAATTTAAAATATTGTTTTCAAATGGATATTTCTAAATTTATTTTTCAAAATTATTTTCAAAATAATATTTTTAAATGGTTTAATAAAATATTTTAAAAACCCTTTATGTGAATATTTAATGCTCTCCCCTTGTTTTAAAATATTTTTTTACAGGATTTGTAGAGTTTATGGTGGTGTGTGATTCGATTAAGGAGTTAGTGCACATGAAGTCTTTTCATTTATATTTTTATTTTGTATATTTTTCCAAGTTGTAAGGTTTGTCTAATTTTCCAAAACCTAGAACGGTAAAAGTTTATAGTATGTAATAAATGTTGTGTATTGTTTTAGATTTAATTTTAAAAAAACTACACAACATTTATAATATGCTGAGTTCAGTAGCTTGGGCTCAGGGAATTACCATTGGTATCAGAGCAACGGTCTCGATAACTTTAGATATTAGATTTTTTCATCTAAGAAGTAGAGTATAAGATTTTATAGGTCCATGTTTTTATTAATTATGAATATAGAAATTCAGAATTTTCTTGAGTTCGATGAACATATTGCGAGGATGAAATTCTTTCAAGGGGGAAGAAGGTAACATCCTGAATATTAATAAGTAATTTTTTTAAAATTTAAATAAATAAAACATGATTATCAGTTAAATGTTTTAAATTATATAAATACATTTACATTAAATATTGGTATTTATATATATGTGTTTATATATATATATATATATGAAATTATAATCATTATATTTGAAATTATGAATTAAGATTACTTCTATCTTAAATTTAATTTTATAAAACTATAAATTATGATAATTATTTTTAAATGATTAAATTATGTTTTATTTTTGAACTTAATGTGTTTTCAAAAAATAGAGAATAAGAATCAGATATAAGGTTTCATGGGAGTCCATTCCAGTTGCGATGTAGGGAGACAGGGTGTAGGGTTTGCATTCTCGATCTAGTGAGGCCGAACACGGGAGATGAGTTGAGGCCAAGAGCTGTATCATTGAGTAGAGTAGCGTCGTAGGAGTTCGATCATCATATGCTCGAGGTTCAAGGGTCTTATTCATTATTGAGAAATCTTTTTGAGACTAGTTTCTGATGATGAGGATTCAAGTTTCACTACGGTTAGGTTTTTGGTCCCCAGTAAAGAATATTTGTGTGACATGTAGGTTAGAAAGGGTAGTTTGAGGTATTTTGCAGATAGGATTTGATCTGATCCTAAGGTTTGGATTTATGTTTTTACTCAACCTAAACAGTTGGCGTTTTCATTTTTAGATTGGACTCGCTTGTTTTTGTTATCGTATGTGTTTTCTTCTATCAAATAAACATGTTTTCCAATATACTGATGGATCAATTATTGTTTCCTTCTTAATTTTGAATCAATTTGTATGAATTTACTCTACCAACGTCCAATTCATCTGTCCATTTAATTTGACAATGTTTTGTGGCTGTACCATTTTATTTCTCCAGTTGAACAGTTTGCAGCGATTGGACGAATATGCAAAAATATAATTACCTGTTAACTTATTGTCTGAACTTTATACTTAACTTCTTTTGCCAGTCGGTGTCTATGTACCTCTATAGAGTTTTTTGCTATAAAATCCAATATAAACCTATTGTGTAATGGTTTTTTGGGGGAAACCCAATTCTAAGTCCGGGGAGTGGGAGTCCACTGCAAAAATATTCTATTTGTTCCAGCAATCCAAAGTAAGGGAAATTATTTGTTTTTCTGAAACTTATAATCAATTTTCCCCCTCTATTTCTAATGAAATTAAAGTAAGGGAAAAAACTTTATTCCAAACATTTATCTATCTGAAATTTTATTTTCTAAAAGGGTAAAATTATATTTTCAAATTATGGTATTTGATTTCCAAATTAGTATGAATTTTGTTTATTTTTATCAAATTTTTGTTCTTCCAAATAGGAGATTATATACTATATTTTTAATTTTATATTTTATTTATAAATAATTATTTTTAAGTTATAATTTATGTTTGCATAATATATTTCTTTATTTAAATCATTTATAATTTATAGTTATCATAAGGGATTAAAATAATTTATGCCTATCAAAATTGGGTTAAATATAAATTTGTTCTTGTGCAAAGGAGTTTATTCATTTTTATCAAAGTATTAAAAAATTATTTTTTTTATTTAATGGATTATTTATTTTAAAATATTTTTCCCTTCTTAAAGAATTTAATTGAAAGGGATTTTTTGGGTATCAAAGATTTTTTTAATCTTGAATTTAATTTTTTGTTTCAATGATATATATATTGTTGTGTGTGTGTGTGTGTTTTGTGTGTGATTATTATGAAACATAAAGTTATTTTATTTAAATTTAATTTTATAGTAATATATATATATATATATATAATAATGAAATTTTTATTGACATTTTATAGTTTTTATTTTCATGTTTGAAAAAAATATTCCTAATATGTCATCATGTTATATTGAAAATAAGGAAATCACATTTGCATATAATCATGGACATGCGTTATGCATAACACTTACATTCTTTACATTCAAAATAAATACATGATTTCAAATTATATTTTAAGTTTTACTTTTAAAAAATTTAAGTACATGGATTTATCCAAGCTTCAACGTATTTTATCTAAAATGTTTCCTTTATAATTTTATGTGTGAAACAAAAATAATTTTTATGATAGATTATTTATATGAATAGAAAATGTATTCCATGAATGAAAATATGAATACATGGATAGTTCATGCAATGGATTATGGCATGAGGTTTGGTTGTAATTAAACTCAATAGTGATATGTAATGAAAATTTATATATTTATATATGTACATACTTATATATAAATATAAGTGTGAATGTGTATTTTAATTTAGTGACATGTTTTCAAAATTAAAACTCCATTGAATTTATATATAAGTAAAGAAAGCTTAAAATATTTTTAGATTATCTAGCACTTGAACATTGTAAATATGGAAGGTAATTGGTGAGTGAACCCATCCTTCACAAAGTGGTTAAGCCCAAGACAACCTTCAATGTTTCAAATGGACTCAAATTAAGATATTTTTTTAGAAAAACACTGAAATACGTTAAAAACCAATTTTAAATATATGTATTTTCTAAATTGATGTATCATTTTAATGTTGTGAGTAATTTAAAATAATGTTTTCAAAAGGATATTTCTAAATGTATTTTTGAAACTATTATCAAAGGAATATTTTTAAAAGGTTTTATCAAAGATTTTAAAACCCCTTTTGGGGCATATTTAATGCTCACCCCTTGTTTTAAATTATTTTCTATAGGTTTATTTGAGTTTCTAGTGGTGTCTAATTCAATTAAGGAGTTAGCGCATGTGAATTATTTTCATTTCTATTTGTATTTTGTACAGTTTTTCAAGTTATAAGGTTTTTCAAATTCTACAAACCCTAGACTAGTAAAAGTTCCTGGTATATAATTAATGTGATGTATTGTTTCAATTTATTTTTATAAAAAAAAATACATAGCATTTATAATGTGTTTAGTCTGATAACTTGGGCTCAGGGTATTACAGTCGCAGACTTGTGTTCTTGACTAGAGTAAGTCAATTTTTATGAAGGTGTAGTTTGTCTTCCCAGTCGAATTTTTGTAGCAGGTGAGCTCTTCTTATTTCCACCAGGTTCAGTTCTAAGTGTGTTCATGAAGTTTGAGTTTTAAACTTTCTATATGTCCACTTAATCTACTATTTAATCTCTTTTCATTTCCATTCCCAACTCAACTATATGAGGGAGTGTGCTAAAATTTTATCAACAGTAGTAAGGAGAGTATCTAGATTAGCTGCATCCTCATTCTGCACATTCCAAAACTCTCTTTAATTATTTTTATCAAGAATTTAAGAGACAATTATTAAAATAATAAATTGTATTAAATTCAATAAATATAGCTGTTAAAATAATTTAACTCAAAAATAAGTAAAGAAAGAAAAAAGTGGTGGTGTCTTAGACTAGCAATGTCTCAAGGTTTAATGGTGTCAATATCTTGCATTATATTATTATGGTAACATCACAATAGAGTTATGTCACTGGTGGTGTCTTAGACATAGCCAAATTTCCACTATGTTGGTGGTGTCTCAACTAGCATTGTTTGGTATGGTGGAATGAGGTATAATGGTATGAGGTATGGAAGTATCTTAGACTTATCCAAAATTTTATGTTGGTGGTGTGAAATTGACAGTGCCTCATCTAGAGGTATCTCATACTTATCCAAATTCACATTATGGTGGCATGACATCCTAACGGTTTGTCAACTGAAGGTGTCTCATACTTTTGTGAATTTTTCAGTCCAACAGTATGACACTCTGGCAGTGTGATATCTGGGTAGGGTCTCATACTTAGTGAGATTTCTAGTCATGGAAAAAGGTGTCTGAAATTGGAGGTGTTTATCTCAACAGTGTCTCATACTTAGACAGTTTCATTAATTATCTTAGAATAAAAATTTCTTATAGAGAAACATGAAATTCATTTACAATAACAGAATTGTGATGTTGTGATCATTAAAACATAGACGTCAACAATATCCCCCTTTTTTATGATCACAAATCATGCCACCAAATAATACTATAAATGTAAAAATAGGTCATCATAAGGTATTACAAAAGTTTAATTGTGATATCCAAGGTAAGATCAAAATATAAAACAAGACTTATCATTCATATTATGTGTAGATGGTATCAAAGAAAAATAAAATAGAATAAATAGTAAGTATCAAAGGTAAGTATCATGAATCAAAAATAGAAATATTTAAAAATAGATAGTATCAAAGAAAAAACATCAATCCAAAATAAATATTCTATACAAATTTCTCCCATTTTGGGATTATCAAAAAGGTAAATATTATCATAATAATGATAGTAAAAGTAAATAGACTAAAAGATAGGAAATTTAGAAAAAAGTAAACAGATATATTTTGAGGTAATAATTTCGTTAAAAAAGATTAGAAAAAAGTCATTATAATGAAATTCCCTTTAAAATAAATACAATCTAATCAAACAAAACAAAGGCTAAGGTTTGGAATAGGGCTCCATCTGTTCTTTTCCATTATCATTGGATTTCTATTAATCCTTATCTGAGGAAGTAGGATCGACATGAGGGATAGTATATGAAGAACCAGGAGATCAACTAGTAAAATACCAAAGGGGACGATCTTCCAAAATAACAATTGGTTTGAGCTGGCACAGAGCTATCATAAGATCTATATGAAAAGGATGAAATATGACTGGACGAGGTACATGGGAACCACCAGTAACAACTAGTCTAAAATTTAACTAAGGAATAATTGGAATGGCTGACCAATATAAAACTGCTTGGCCTTGAGACTAAAGAAAAGGATTCATGATATTTATTAAATCCATTATGATTTTTCCACCACTTTCCATTGCACTAAAGAAGTCACCCTTCACTTCCATAAACCAGATCAACACTAGAGCCATCTCCTTGAGCTGTCTAACTTGTTCTTTGAATGCCTGGGTCACAAGAGGCATCCTAAGATTCTCATCCAAGAATTTTAAATTGGCATCCATGTAACGGTTGGTATGAATCCTTGAGATATAGAACTTTATTGACTTAGTAATAGTATATTATTAATCATTCATATATCTGTCATAATTCCTAATCATCATATGATCATCCTTAGTTCCTTTCTCAAACTTCCTCAGAATTTCTAAAACAATCATAGGTTCTTCACTAGAGGGACCACTAGAGGCATCTGTAACTTTTTCATTGACAACTGATCACTTGACATCAACATCAAGTTCTAGAGGAGTAGGATGAGTATAAATAGAAGTATCTGAAGATACATCCTCAAGAATTATAATAATACCTTTAATATAAGTATTAAAGGTTGACTTAAAGTACTCTATAATAGCCTTGACAAACTTCAACTCACTTCAAATTCTCTTATTTTCAATCTCAAATTCATGTATATGATGCATCATATTTGGTTGGATATTTTGGAGCACCAACTCAAAGAGATTTCTAGCATCATTTTCACTAACCTTAGTCAAGAGGGAAGATTGATTCCTCAAACCTTTATGAAACTTATAAAGAATATTTTAACCAAAAAAATTCAATTCATCTAGAGTGACTAAATCTATAGGAAAAACGGTAGGATATGGAGAAGGTTTTGGTGTAGGAAGTCTCATAGAGTAAAACTTTTCTAAAAAACCTTCAAAGTCCTCTTGAGTAATCAAGGATCCCTTAGGATTGACTTTAATTCAAACCTTATGTGTTCCATTATTTGGTAGACTCCTTACAACACTAAAAATTTCCCCCACTCTTCTTCCATTAGATCAACCTATCCATATGAAACAATAGCTGAGATAGATGCAGTGGAAAGAGGTACCACACTAGAGGGTACAAATGATATCTCAATGTTATTCTAAACATCTGAAATATGTGAACCCAAGGAGTGTTCACTAATTGTAGGTTCATCTTCCATCTTTATATCAAGAGGATGTGTCATTAACTATTGAGATTCATCCTTCTGTCTATTAACTACATGATCTACTTACTTATGGATATCAACAGAAGGCTTAGAAACATCAAAAACATCCGACTGAACATCACTACCTTTCTCAAAAGAAGGCATCTCTATTTTATCTTTCTCAGCTACATGTTTTTCTACCGGAACAATCACAATTAATTATTCTATTATAGAATAATTTTTAACTTTTTGACTAGTGGAAACTGAACTGGATTCAACTTCATCAACATCTCAATCTTCATGGAATATTTCCTTAGATGGGGATTTCTCCAACACAACAAGTGCATCCTAAATCTCTAGAGGTATTTCCACATCTTTTCTCTTGATTCATCCACTCACACCATTTGGGTCAGAATCATCACCATCATCACTTTCACTACCAAATTTATTTTCATTTTTTGTATTTTCATTATCATCTTCTTCTTCCTTTTATTCCTCCTCCTCATCATCATCATTTACTTTAGCTGATTTGGAACTTTTATATTTATCCACTCCATATACTAATCTCTCTTCTTCATCAGTTTTAACTAACTTTTCTATTTTTTGTAACCTCCTAGGTAGACTAGTAGCTTTAAAAGTAATGGGAGAAGCTTTGGGAGAAAAATCAAGGTCACTCCCTACATCAATAGATGGTTCATTTTTCTATTCTTAAGCAATAACTTTTTCTTTATCCTCCTTAGAATATTCAACTACTTCATCAAGATCCAATCCTAAGTCAACTTCATCCTTTGGTTTGTTTGGATTATCAACTAGATTATACTCAACATATAAATTCTCAGAATCACTAACCCACTATTTCTTCCATGAGTTCCAGCTAATCCTCACCCTTTAAAAATTATCACTTGTAAGGTAGAAACCACCACAGTTTGTAACAGACATTTCATCATCACGTACCAATCCCTTAGCCTCCATCATTGCAAAAATAATCATCGGGTAGATCAAAGAATTAGATCTTGAGTATTGCTTGTTCATCCCACATATGCACCATAAGATATCTACATAGATTTATTTTGAGTCATTCTATCATAAAGGATAGAAGATACACATCCTTGTACCTTAGTGTTGTGAAATCACCCTTCCTTGGGAAAATCATGTGATGCACAAACTTAAAAAGCAACCTACATTCTCCATTCATCTTAGAGGAAATCGGCATTCTGGTTGTGCCATCTCCAGTTATCCCAGTAAGAGCCTCCTCATGTATAATTTTTTTGGATGCTAGAATACCACCTTGGTAGTCATCCTAAATTCCATCATGAGGTACATTTAAACATTTATCCCACTTCCTTGATGAAAATCCAAAAACATGTCCTTTTACACAGCTTCTTATTTGATTAGTATCATCTACATAAAATTCAAATTCTATGATCAGATAAAACTCATAGACCATATTAGGGTAAAAATGCTCTTTCATTATAGGAGAACCACTCTAACCATCTCTAATTCTGAATCACTTTGAGTACCAATGACTTACTAGATAACATCCAATTTTATTTAACATTCTTTTCTGGTATAAAAACTCTTATGGCAAGCTCAGGGTTGACTGGAGCAGTTTAAATCAACTCTTTTTTCTACTTCTTAGAATATTTAGACTTAGAAGGAGAAATATCAAAAGAACACTTAATTATCAACATTTAGATCATATTATAAAAACATGGTTGGAGGTAGGAGAATATTTGAAATGTGAGAGGTGAAAGGGTTGCACTAGGATCGAGAGAGATACAAGAGTATCACACGGGGATCAAGGTATGTGAGTAATAGACATATTTGCATTTTAATATCATTTATAATATCATGTGTGGTAAAATATAATTAATAATTTAAATAGAAATCAAAATTTGAGTAAAAACACACATTAGGTTATAGGAAATAACATAAACTGGGAAATAATCTAGTGGTTCAAAAATATCGAGAGACAGAACAATTTGAAAAGGCATGAAAAGAAACGATATAACAACCGACTTCATGAAAAACCAATGGGATAAAAAATCAATGGCATGATAATCCAACGACATGACAGGCCCTCAACATGACAAGATAACAGTGTGACAATCCAATGGCATGTAATCACAATGGTATGTCACAAAAAATTAAACTTAACTGGCATTTATCACCCATAAATCTGGTTTGATATAATTCATTCTTTCATAATTAAAAGAATTAGTAAAAAAATTACTTAATTAGAATTCTATTCTAATAAATTAAAGAGTGATGTCTTCTTTTTGAAAATGGTATCTCAAAAAGTGATGTATTATATCAATATTTTTTGTCCTTGAATGAGAAATAGGATTCTTGAAAATGTTAATAGCACATGTGTTGTCATAGTTTATGGGGACATGTCATAATTGATATCCATATTCTAGTAGAGTGTGTTTCATCCAAAAAATTATGCACAACTACCTGTAGCTATGTAAACAGCTTTTATGAGTAGACAATGTAATAGAATTTTTCTTCTTACTAAACCATGAAACTAGAGATTTTCCTAAAAAGTGACATGTTCTAGAGGTTATTTTAATATCTAACTTGCATCCTCTAAAATCAGTATCAGAATAACTCACTAAATAAAGTGATTGTCATATTGGGTAAAACAATCCTAAATCGGTAGTATACTTGAGGTATTTGAAAATTATTTTAACAGAAACAAGGTGTGACTATTTTGGGTTTTCTTGAAAATGATCACACATTCACACACTAAACATAATATCTAGTCTGCTAGCAGTTGAGTATAGAAGACTTCCAATAATACCTCTATAACTAGTTTGATTAGCTAGTTTCCCAGCTTCATCAAGATACATTTTATAGTTAGTACTCATAAAAGTATCACTAATATTAGTTCTATCCTAGTGAAAACATTTTGGAAGATATTTTATATATTTACTTTGATTCAAAATAATTCATTCCTTCTTTGAAAAATATGATATCTTAGAAAGAATTTGAGTTCACCCAATAAACTCATTTCAAAATCATTTTGCATCATTTTAGAAAATTCAGTAAAAATGGATTTTTTTGAAGATCCAAAAATAATATCATCAATATATATTTGTACAAATCATACATCTATTGAAATTAATTTTATAAGAGGGGTAGAATCAGATATTCCTTTTGAAAATCCTTTTTAAATCAAAATCATATTGAGCATATCATACAAAGTACTAGGAGTTTATTTTAAACCATATAAAGCTTTGGTTAATTTAAAAATATGATTTGTAAAATGAGGATTTTAAAAACCATGGGTTTGTTCAACAAAAACATCCTCAACTATAAAACCATTTAGGAATGAACCCTTTACATCCGTTTGATAAATATTGAAATCTAAATGTGCTGTAAAAGAAAGCACAATGTTTATGGATTCAAGTCTAGCTATAGGTTAAAAGGTTTCCTCATAGTCTATTCCTTCTTCTTAACTATAACCTTGTGCAACAAATCTATCCTTGTTTCTAACTATAGTGCATGAATCATAAAATTTACTCCTAAACACACATTTAGTGCTAATAGTAAAGGTTTCCTTGGGTCTATCTACAATTTCCCACACTTTTTTTCTTTCAAAATGATTCAATTCCTCTTGCATAGCTATTACCCATAATGAATCCATAATAGATTCATTGATGTTCTTAGGTTCAAGATGAGACAAGAATGCTTGATATTCAACATGATTTCTAAAAGAATATTTAGTTTGTGTTACTCTATTTATATCACTTATAATATAATCTAAAAGATAGTAATTAATGGTTATAACAACTCTAGATAAAGAGGGACTGGTTACCTCTAGATTTTTAGGTTCAGGTTGTAGAATTTTTCGAAATTCTTTAGAAATAGATGATTAAACAGCTTATTTGATAAAAGAGACTAAAGGTTTATAATTTAAATACAGATAAGATAAATTGTATTCAACATTTTATAAGGAGGTATTAGGCTCATTTGGATTAGTTTCATAAAATTTATCATGGAGTGATTCTTCCACATTTTTTGTCTTCTTATTGAAAACTCTATAGGCTTTTCAAGATATTTAATAACCAATGAAAATTCCTTCATCACTTTGGGAATAAAAAATTTCAAGATTACCGTTAGTGTTAAGAATAATTAATTTCCAACCAAAAACTCAAAATTAATTAACCTTAGGTTTACTATTTATTCACAGATCATAAGGGTTCTCTTTAATTATAGGTCTGATCAGAACTCTATTGATGATATAACAGACTGTATTGATAGATTCATCCCAAAAATAGATAGGTAGGTCATATTCCTTCAACAAAGTCTGAGCTATCTCATGTAAGGTTCTATTTATCCTTTTAAAAACCCCATTCTATTGTGGTGTCCTGGGAGTATAAAAGTTATGAGTGTAACTATTTTCTGAAAAAAATGATTCAAAATCATGATTGTAAAACTCATGACCATGGTAACTCATTAAAGTCTTAATCCTAAGACCACTAAAATTTTCCATAGAGTTATCATACTTGGTAAAGTAAGAATATGCTTCACTTTTGAGATCTAAAAAATATACCCAAATATAACTAGAGAAATAATCTAAAAGAACATAAACATAGTGCTTCCCATTTAGACTTGAAATTATAGAAGGTCCAAACAAATCCATGTAAACATAAACATAATGCTTCCCATTTAAACATGAAATTATAGAAGATCCAAACAAATCCATGTAAACATAGACATAGTGCTTCCCATTTTTCTATTAGAAGTTGGAACAATTTTAATGTTCATAATAAGGAAAATCATGAGGACACAGTGAGCTTATGCAGGGAAATGGTGATCTGGGTGAGGTCCATGGCGGATGAGCATGGTCTTCTGTCTAAACAATGGGAACGTTCCCCATCCTTCTGTGCCCTAATCCAAAATGTCATTCTTATCCAAGTCACGCCACTACATGAAAATTGGGTGAGATGGAACCCCCCAGATAGGGGTATAAAGAAAAACGGTGATGTCTTGTGCATGAATGGTGTTATGCGGGGTGTGGGTGATTTACGATCATTCAGGTTCTGTCATGCTCGCATTCAGTGCTTTCTGTGGACAAGGATACTCCTTCATGGTGGAATCTAAAGCCCTGTTCATGGGCCTTGTGACCTTCTATGCTCATCGTATACCTCTTTATTAGGTGGAGACATACTCTATTACTTTATATAAGGCCATCTAAAATGAGATTATCACCCCATGGGAAATCACCTATCTTGTCCGAAAATGCAAAGGCTGAATCTGCAATCACATGGAAATGTCACATACATAGTGGGAGGGAAACAAGGTGGATGACTTATTAGCCTCCTGGAAAATCTCGGATAGCTCAAGCTCCATTTTTAATTCCCCTAGATCCCTTCCCCATGAGTGTATTATCCATATCAAGGGTGATGTGCTTGTTTTTCACTACATTAGGCCACCTTTAACTTTTTTGTCTCTAGCCCTCTATTAAAAAAAAGTATCAACATTGGATGGATGAAAAGGGTTACATACTTTATCAGTTGGGAACTCAAGATTAGGTATATCCATAACTAGGGATTTCTTAGTCAGAATACTAAGTGAGTTAATGTTGCAATGGCCTAGTCCCAGGTGTCAAATCCCAGACACTTTTTGAGAGGCACTTAATCATGAAATATTTTGAGAAATCAAATAATTTAAATCTATAGCATAAAAATTGTCATTTTTAAAAGAAGTAAAAATTAAATCACTTTTAGAATCAAAAACATTGCAAGAATCATTCTCAATATTCACATAATAACTATCATCACACAACTAAGAAATGATAAGCAGATTATTCTTTATACCATCAATATATAAAACTTTATAAATTAAAACTGAATGTTTGTTAACAATCTAAACTAGGCTGATGATCTTCCATTTTAAATTTTAAACAAAGGTGACATTTCCACCATCAACATTTATGATGCTCTTGAATTATGAGTAATCTTCTTTTATAAGTCTTTAATATCCATTTTCCAAGTAACATAGACTTCTACTAGATGTCATCAAGTATTTTTCCTATAAGACAAGTTTTAAACAAGAAAACATTTTGGTACATAAATCTATTTGGATCCATAAATGTTAGAAATTAGAGATTTGGTAACCCACAATTACCTCATGGTTTCATATAAATAGAGTGAAAACTTTTAAAAATAAAAACCATTTTGGGTCCTTTTGAAAATTTATTGGTAGTAGAACTTTCAAGTCATGATTTAGAAACAAAAGTACTCTTATATATTCTACTTCATCCAGGATCATATCCTATTCTAGTAACATATTTTTGAATTTCTTGATTTCCCAAAACTGTTGTGAGTGTCTCTCTACCATTCATAAATTTTTCAAAATATTTATTTAGTTTTTTAATTGATAGTTTAAGTTTAGTGTTTTTTTCGAAAGGTTGAACATTTTTTCTTTTTCTATAAGTTGTTCTAATTTTATATTTACAGTTAGAGCATGTTACCTTTTAAGACTTTAATACATATCCTTTAATTCATTAAAGGTGTCCTCTAGAATATTATAGTATTGAAATAATTTTTCATTTGGAATATTATCATCATCATGTTGTTTATTTTCAATATTTTTAGACTCATGAACAAGAAAAATATTAGAAACAATAGTTAAGTCAAGTACCTCACTGATTTTGGTCATGAAACACATATTGGCTTTGTATGGATTTTCATCATGTGATTCATTAAAGTCAATAGAGCTATCTTCGTAAGCACTCCAGGTTTCCTTCACAGCCTTTTTATATTTCTTATCCTTATCCTTATACTTCTTCTTGTACTTAAGATGTGGATAGTTAGATTTTATGTGAGATTATATCCTTCATTCATAAAAGAAAAGGTCTTTTGTATCATAATCTTTCTTCCAATATTTCTTAAAATTTCCTCTATTTTCACACTTTCATTTATAATTTTATTTTCTAAAAAAAATTATTTCAGTAAACAATATTGATTCTTCTAGCAAGGTGAGCCATATCCTCATCATTGTCAAAGGGTTATTCACTTTCACTGGAACTATCATCTTGTACCTTTTATTTCTATTTTTCATTTTGTTATTTAGGGGAGGTAGTCTTGAAAGCTACTATCTTTATTTTAGGCTCCTCGTTTTATTCATAATTCAATTTTAATTCCTCTTCATACAACATAATTTTCTAATCAACTCTTTCACATGCAGTTTAATTATGTCACATGATTCTATAATTGAAACAGGTGTGTTTTTCATCTTTCTGGTATGAATCTGAGTAATCACATGTTCTGATTCTTGTCATATATAGGTTTTCCAAGTGATATCATTGTGTTTAAAATCTCATCGAACCTCAGATACATGTCAAAAATGTGTTCATCCTGATTTTTTTAAATTATCATATTTAGTAGTATAAGTATTAAGAATAATCTCTTTAACATTTGAAGTTAACAATGGGAAAAAGAGATAATGGCACAAACTTCAGTTTTTTTACATGTAAAAATTATATTAAATTCCTCATCTCTTAAGGAACATAAAAGGGAATTCACAAATTTATAATTATTATTGTATGTTAACATTTTTGTGTCATCCCAAGTCCTCTAGTTGTATCAGTTATAATATATTGATTTTCTATTACAGTAAAAATTTCAAAACCCATGATCTCTATATGGATTTTTATTTTAATTTTCCATTAAGCATAATGTGTACCATTAAATAAAGGATTTCTGTTGATTTTAGAACCCTCTCGAATATTGTCCATTTTATATAAAAAAATTTAGAAGTGACATAAATTTGATATCTTTAATGTACAACTAAAATTACAGTTAAAACATTTTGAAAAACTTTAATATCAAAGAAAGAAATCATGTGATACCATATGTTGTTCAAAGTGAGTATATCAAGAGGGGATGAATTAAGTACCCAATAAAAATTCTGTCTAATATGAATTATTTTTTAAATCTCCCAAATGATTAAATATAACCCAATTTATCAAAATAATTAGTACGATATAGAACTTAATCTTTCAAAATATTTATCTTGAGACTGATTAGGTCCCAAATGAAAAATATTCAATACTATTAGATTTATTGAAATCAGTTTACTTTATAAAAAAACTATATGAACACAAATTAAGATAAACTATCAAAGTATATATTTTGTTTATAGTTAAAATAATTTGTAGTTTTAAAGTGGAAATTAATTAAAACAAAATTAAATCACATTGTGGAAAGAATGAATACAATATATTCAGTCTCAAGTTGAGACTTAGTCCTCTCCACATGGTGATCACTAGCCACAAAGAATTTTTTATAAAATAAATAATCTAATTCACAACCTAGATTGGGTTTTATAATAGTTTACAAACTTTCTAGGCCACACACAACCTATTCCATAGTTATTCAGGGGAGAAAAACTAAAAAAACCACACAAGGACCTCTATTAATCTTATCCATGAGAGAAAAAAATATGAAAGGAATTTGATAATATATATAGTATCTTCCAGTTTAGTACAGGATAGAATATACATATATAAAATAGATTATATCACACAGTGATAAAAAATTATTAAATGTAAACATATTAGAGTAATATATAACGGAAGATTTTATAAGTTATCGGTTTATTGCAATGTAGCTTGTGAATATTAATTTGATTACGTAGTGAATTTTTATTTGGGTTCTCTGAAAGACTTCTGGGTTACAGTGTGTCACAGACTCGTGTTCTTGACTTGAGTAAGTCACTAGTTGTGAATGTCTATTTTGTCTTCCTAGTAAAAGGTTAGTAGCAAGTGAGCTCTTCTTTTTTTCAACCAAGTTCAGTTCAAAGTGTGTTCAAGAAGTTTGAGCTTTCAACTTTCTAGAATTTTACATTAGCTAATATTTCATCTATTATCATTTATTTTTCCAACACTAATACAAAATAGAATTTTCTATACTTTTATCATCAGTGGAAAAAAGAGTATCTCGATCATTTGCTACCTCATACTACACATTTTGAAACTCTCTTCAATTCATTCTGTTGATAATTTAAGAGACAATTACTATAATAATAAATGGAATTAACTTCAGCAAATATATTCATTAGAATAATTTAATTAAAAAATAAGTAAATTAAGAAAACAATGGTGGTATGTTAGACTGGCGGTGTCTCAAGGTCTGATAGTGTCAATATCTGGTGGTATGTTGTTCTGGAGGCATCACATGGGTGGTATGAAACTGACAGTATGACGTTGTAGGTATCTTAGACTTAGCCGAATTTCCACTATACAGGTGCAATCTAAACTAGTAGTGTCTTTTCGGATGGTATGAGGTCTCACGGTATGAGGTTTGGTGATATCGCTAACTTATCTGAAATTATATATTGGCAGTGTGACATTGATGGTGCCTTATCTGGGTGTACCTCATACTTATCCAAATTCACATTTTGGTATCATGAAATCCTGATGGTTTGTCGACTAACAGTTTCTCAGACTGTCAATTTTTTAGTCCAATCGTATGACACTCTGCCAGTGTGATATACTGGTGGTGTCTCATACTTTGTGAGATTTTTAGTCATATGTAATGGTGTATCGAATTTTTGGTTTCCATCTTAACAATGTGTCATAAATAAAAAATTTCATTACCTGCCTAGGAATACATATTTCTTACAGATAAGCATGAAATTCATTTTTAACAGCAAAATCATGATTTTATGATCATTAAAACAATGAGGTCAACATATATGAAGTGGGGGAAAAGTACTATTGTGAATCTCCTAGAAAAGTAGCTACACTCCATTGGAATCTAAAATTTAGGGGTAGAATACAAGGTAACATTGGGAGGGAAGGTGTCACCCTGTTCTTACTCAGTGTGGAGGTGCAAAAATGGGGTTGGTATATCCCTATTCTCAAAGCATATCCTAGCCTTTGGATATTAGTAATTATGCATCAAAGGGTTCATGATATTTAAAAGAGGAGGTGGATCTAGTTATATTAATGGCCACAGTGATGGAAGAGACACAAAAGGGTGGGTGAATCTTTCATTACACATGATTATCGTGAATTTCACAGTCAGTGTCCTAGATGCAAGATGTATTTTGAGAAGGAGGTTTATGGTGGGTAGTCCTACAATGATAGTGTTGGCATGGTTAATAAAATTATTCATGCATTAATCTCTTTATTCTTTATAGATTTTATTTAGAAAACATTATCATCTATTGGAACTCATGGTAGGTATGCCGACTATGAAAATAGGGTGCAGTAAGGTGGTGAGGGGACCATGAGAAGTGATCGTGGTGGTCTTAAGGCATGGTCACCATTCATATAATGAGACCATAAGTTTAAGCAGAAGTTGGCATACGATCAACACTTGTGGTAAGACGAGTGACCATGAATTACATCTTCAGTCTTGGCCTTTTCAATTTTACACCCTTCAAAACTTCGCATCTTTGCTTAGTGAAGTATTAAAATCCACCATAAAATAAATAATTGTATTTAAAATTTAATTAAAAATACATATTTATCAATAAAAATCGTATTTAAATACAATTTCCAATTTAGTTGTAATTTAAAAAGGTCAAAAAAAATATTTATATAGGAATTAAACGAAAATGGGGGTATTTTCAATGAATAAGAAATTAAAATATTGAAATTTATAGATAACATCATTCCCAAAAAAATTATAATATTGTACTCTGAATAAATTTATCATCGAATTAAATTTATTCAAAAGGAAAAACAATGAAATATCACCCTATCTAAATCTAAATTTACTATCCATATTTGAATCAAAACATATGTTCTTAGAAAGATAGAAATATCATCCCTCATATATGAATCAAGCTGCTACCTCACTTCAATTTAGTCAATGTTTTAGGTCAGGAGAGGATTGAATTTTATTCAATTGGAATAAAAATTTTAAAAATTTTACCACAATTCATCCCTCTTACATTTGTTTCTTACACCACATTTTTATTTTCCACTTCATTTATACAAATTAAATGAATGTGTTATATGTTAATTTCTCCTACTTTTTGGGGTTCAATATTCACCTCACCTAAATAGAATAATTTTTTGAAATTCCCTTTATTTAAAATTATTTTTCCTATCCATAATTATATTCAAAGAACTATGCATAGTATTATTTATATGTATTTTTTTAATTACATAAGCACACCCATTTCCCTTGTCACAAAGATCCATTATGGGTTCCTAATTTCAAATTTTTGTTCCAGGTTCAAAGTAATTATAGATTTTTCATTAAGTTGGATCCCTTAGTTTTTTCTCTCACAAAAGACAAGTTACTTAGATTAAGTTCAAAATTATTTTTAATTAATGTTATAAAATTGATTCAACCAAAATATTTTCACTCACACCCCGTCTTCAAATTCTAAAACTAAATTTCCATAAAATCAGTGAATAATTCATTCAGTAATCATTTAAATTATAATATCTTTAGAACACATGAATTACACCAAATCTATCATGGTAATTTTTAACTATTTAGGGTAGAAATGAAGTTTAAGAAAATGGGTAAAAATAAAAACAAACAACTATACAAAAGAGTAATGTATCGTACTTTATTTTTAGGAAAAATGGTTTTTATTTATTTACAAATCCTAGTTGAAAAATTCCACCACCCATAGTTCTAATAATGTCATAGTTTAATTTCAATATGAAGTAGTTTAATAATATAGTTCAATAAAATAAATATCAAAACAAAAATTATGGAAAGATACAACATTGAAGTGCCTAATTTTTAGTAGCATGAAGGAGTCTAGACTCCTCCATATGTTCTTTCCAAACAGTCTCCTATTACTTCATTAGTTTTTGGTCATTCACTTTGAATGGTTTCTTTGAACCATTTTACAAAATTTCAACTACATTAAAAGGGAACATGTTAATTGTTGTATATGGCCTAGTCTATTTGGAATTATTCTTACCCATGAAGATCTTCATCCTTGAAGAAAACAACAGAACGTTGTCTCCAACTTGAAATTCTCTTTTTTAGATCAACTTGTCTTAGTTAAATTCAGTTTTCTCTTTTTACAGAAGTGAGTTATTATATTCCAATCACCTAAATTCCTTGAACTTAATTAATTTAAACTTTATTTGGTCTCTTGCCTTTCAAAATTCTAGGTTTACTCATCTTATAACCCAATAGCATTTGTGATGCAGCTCAACAGGTACGTGGAAATGTTTACAATAAATAATTCTATAAGGATAAATACCTAATAAGGTTTTGTAGGTATTTATTTATTCCAAAAATTCATCATCTATCTTATTTATCCAGTATTTGTGGTTGGGTTTTACTTTTTTATCTAGGATCCTTTTGACCTATCTATTGGAAACCTCTAGCAGTCCATTGGTTTTGGGGTTGTTGGCAGGGGATGTTTTATGGTGTACTCTATATTTTCTCAGGAGGTATTCTATATTTTTATTACATAAATGGGTTATTTTTTTACTGAGCTATCATGGTTGGTGAGGAGTTTCGCTAGAAGAAATCAGTGGTCTTTGAATCCTGGGTTGATTATTGTCCAGGATGTCATCGTCTGGGTCACCTTGATGATCAATGTCACAATGGAATTATTCCAGTTATAATGAAATGAAATGGTAAAAGTAATGGTCAGGGATAGATGTATGTTGATGTTGCAAACAATGTAAATAGAGTGGGTGGCTCAGACTTAAAAAACCCAGCTATTGTTGTAGTGTTTGGGAGATTGAAGCAGGACCTCAGGGCCGGTTTGAGTCATGTGGACGCTGCTTCTCCTAGAGGTTGCACGGGGCAGGTTATTGTAATTGAACGTCCTGAGGGAGGGTATGCTGGTAATGTTGGGAATGGGGTATGTGGTCTTAAGCAGGGTGTCGATGGTGCTGGGTATAACCTTGCTGGTCCTAAGGATGGGGGATGATTTTGAATTCGGATGGGTGTGGGAAAATCTAGTATGCAAGCCCATGTCTGCAAATGCAACCTGGTGCATTAGGGAGTACTGCTGAAATTTGTAACTGGTTCCAAGCCTTGGCACCTGATGAGTTTAGTCAAGTGGAGGTGGGTAATTTAATTCAAGATGGCACCAACATGCAACGCGTTTCAGTTGAT
Organism: Viscum album; assembly: GCA_963277665.1. Taxonomy (NCBI): domain Eukaryota; kingdom Viridiplantae; phylum Streptophyta; class Magnoliopsida; order Santalales; family Viscaceae; genus Viscum; species Viscum album. The sequence goes on from OY728128.1 coordinate 1,452,632,647, forward strand.
GTAGTGAAGGAGATGGATGTTAGACAAGATATTGAGGTGAAACTTGAAGAGGTGTATCAAGTGGAGGTGGGTGCCTCAATGAAGGAAGGTAAAAACTTGAAGTTAGTTTTGGTTTATGCACCGATGGAGGTGGATTCTAGTCAAGAGATTGAAGGGCAGCCACCATGTTTAGCACTGATTGACTACATCAGGTGAAATGAACAGGCCAGCGGGGTGGATGATGGTCTCTATGATGGTCTGCTTACTGGAAATTGGGGGGGTCTTTCAGAAAGTGACAAGGAAAATGTGATAGTTCGACCTTCCTATTGTGAGGTTCTCAAGGAAGGGAAAAGGAAATCTGGAAAGGATGTGTCCACTACAACAAGCCGAAGGACGAAGAGGGACTACACTGATTTGTCGAAGCCGCTTCCCACTAGATCCTCTCTCAAACAATATCCACATGAATTGATCTCATTGGAGAAATTGAACCTTAGAAGTAAGTACGCCAAGATCCTAAGATATTATGAAATCTCGGAATGGGAGATGGCCACTGCGGAAGGAGGCTCTAATGGGCCTACCTATGACTGACTTTCATGGTATATTTCAAAAAAATATATTTTTAGATCATTTATTATATTTTGTAAATTCCAGTAGTAAATTGACATTTTGGCCATTTTTGAAAAAAAATCATAATAGTTTTTAAAAATGGTAAGCCAAGATAATCCAACTTCTAAAATTTTCCTAGTTGTTATATGAGGTCTAAAATGTCCTTCACATGAAATGGTATTGGAAATAAAACCAATGAATGTGTTTCTTCCTTGGTAATACATCGTATAATGATTTTATCATTACATGTTTTTCATAAATAAGGGTTATCCCAAACATAGATTTTGTATTCATGCATTAATTTAATAATTTAGTGATTAGAGAAGGATGAAGGTACCATGGTTGTGACAATAAAATTCCCTATATCAGTATATGAGGGCACTAGGGTAAGGTTGTACCATTTCTCACTAGGGAAGAATCATCTATAATAGTCTTTGGGACTGAACTTACCTCAGTAGTGTGAGGTAGTCTACTCATGTAGTCAGCTACTATACTTTCATATCCCTTCTTGTCTTTAACCTTGAGGAAAAACTCTTGCAACAACAACATCTATCTTACCAACCTAGGCTTGGCATCAAACTTATCGATCCAATATCTTAAATATTATATTATCTGAATAAATAATCACTTTACTTACTAAAATATAATAATGGAATATTTCAAAGATAAAACAATAGACCAAAAATCTTTCTCTATTGTTGTGCAGTTGATCTGGGAAGTGTTTAGGGTTTTTTGTATATAGGTTATCACTTCTGGAATCCTACAAATCCTTTGAGTAATCATAGACCATAAAACTCTTTTGTATGTATCACAAAGTATCACAAAGTGGTGACTCAACTCTTGTAGACATATTATGGGGGAATTGGTTAAAAATTATTTTAATATGTCAAAGTTTTTACCACATGATTTAAAAAATACAAAGTCTATTTATTTATTTAGTAATTTATTTAGGGGTAAATAAATTTTTCTAAATTACCTAATGAATATTCTATAAAACCCAAAATGTCCCAAAAATGATCTAATTTTCCCAATAGTGGTTGGGTATGGTAATGTAGAAATGACATCCACTTTTTCTTCTTCATAATTAGTTTTTTAATTAGGAATTAAATGGATCAAATCATTCCCTTTCTCTACCATAAAATGGAATTTTTCAAAATACAAAATTAGTTGTTTCTCAATACGTCTTTGTAAAACCTTTTCCAAACTATACAAGAAATTTTTAAAACTTCTCTTATAGATAATAAAATCATCAGGGAAAACTTCTAATAAATTTTCAATCATATCTGAAAAATACTTACCATGCAACATTGAAAGGTACCTAGGGAATTTAAGATACCCAAAGGAATCCTCACATAGGTAAATGTACTGAAGGGGCATGTAAAGGTTGTATTTTCTTTATCATAGGAAGCTATTAGAACTTGAAAATATCCAGATAAACCATCAAGAAAAAATAATGTCTTTTCCCAGATAGTCTTTCCAGGATTTTTTCTACAAAATGTATAGGTTAATAATCCTTTCTAGTTATATGGTTTAGTTTCCTACATTCAATATAAACTCTACAACTATTATTGGATTTTTGTGGTTACTAATTAATTGTTTCCAATTTTGAAAATTGTGTAAATAGTTTTCTTTGGAGAAATTTAAATGGAACTTCCCATTTGGAGTCTAAGGTTGGATATATTATTTCATCTTTTAAAAGTTTTTATACTTTTTTTGTCTACCTTGTTGAGAGATGTATTAAGTCTCCTCAAAGGTTTTCTTACTGACATAGATCCTAGTTACAATAAAATTTTGTGCATGTAGGTGGTATTATTTATTCCTAGAATATCCCCCAATGTCCATATTATGGATTTAAAATTATTTTTTAGAGTGATCAAAAGTTAATTATCATATCCAAGTTCTAAATTATTGGAAATTATAACTAATATTTTATTATCATCCTTTCAAAAAATCATATTTTAAATTTTAAGGGAGAATATTTATCTCTAATTCAAGGGGATTTTATAGAGTTGGTTTCATTTCACTGTTCTCCTTTTTGGATACCTGTATATTCACAATAGAAATGTTAGTAATGGTTTTTAGTATCTCATTAAAATAATTTTCATTAATTTGTTAAAATTTATCCATAGTTGAAATTGTAACTAGGTTAAGTTCATTTTCAAAAATAGATGTGTCTGATAATTAGGGTGTTTCCAAATCTTCTCCTGGCCGAATTATATCATCAAACATTTCAATTTATTCTTTATAAGAACAAGGGAGTTCAAAATTTCTTAATGTTAAAACAAAATGTTCATTATGTGAATGTTTCATTGAATCAAATATATTGATTCTACTTTTTCCTCCTAAATTGTCATGAAAATGGTTCCTTCATAGAAATTTATGATAGTTTTAGGTATTTCTATAAATAGACTTACAAGAATAATTTTAGAATGGTCTTTATCTTTTCCTTCTTCCATGTTGAGAATGTAGAAGTTTGTAGGAAATGGGTAACCTTATACACTTTCCAAAACAAATTCAATGACTCTTACTAGGTAGGTAGTGGTTCTATTGTAACCACACAGGTGGTTTTATGTTCTCTCATATATAAATAAGAATAGATATAAGAAGTAATTACATTGATTGAAGCTCCGAAGTCACACAATGCATTGGAAAAAGTAATCTTACCAATAGTGAAAGGAATAAAAAAAGTACTTGGATCCTAGAATTTTTGGGGAATTTGTGGGTTAATAAGACAAGAAACATTATTATCTAGTCATGACTCTTTATCACATTTTAATATCCTACTACTAGTGTCCATATCCTTAATTAATTTTTCATACCTTGGAATTTTCCAAATGGATTCCAACATGGGGATATTGATTTCTATTTTTTAAACATCCATCATCTCTTTACATATTGATCCCCCCTTGGTTTTTTCATTGTTCTTGCATTCTTACAGGGAATGGGGGTATTTATGGATCACTCATGATCTCTCTTTTATATTTTGATGGTTCTTTATTGGACTCTTTATTAGGTTATTTTCCTTGGGAAGATTCTTCATATGATTGATATTGTACACTTCCAGTTTCAATTTCCTTGGGTGACATTTTACTTTATTTCAGTTCTATTCCACTTCTCATTGTAATGGAATTGAAATTTTCTTTAGGATTTTAAATTTTTTGAGAATAAATCATTCATGTACCTTGGATTACCATATTATTCAGGGAGGTCATAAGTCAGCTAAATTTTCCTTTTAATTATTTTATTTAAGGCCCATGTGTGGTGAGGGTGATATGTTTATTATTTTTAGATTCTATTACTTGTATCAACATTTATTTCATGTATTTTTATTATGTTTTTCCTTATTGGTAGATTTTATAGGTTAGGAAATTTTATATCTGGAAGGTGGGGTCTAAAAATGCTATTGAAAAGCCTAATAAAATGGTGGTCTTTGATCCTACTAGCTTCCAACTCCAAATTGGTGGGTGAGGAATTCATTAAAGCCTTGGTTTCTAAAAAGTTTAATCTGGAATTTCCATTGGAACATTACATCATAGCTTTTAGTTCCTGGAATTTGATTTCATACATCCTTGAAATATTCCTAGAAGTAGTATAGTTGATGGTCCCTTGGGGTGTGGTAGATGATGATTCTTATACCTTATTCACAGCTAACATTCTCACATGGGAAGTTAGTTATTTGATTATATTTTCCAAAAAAGATGTGTTGGAACGTTTTACCATATAAACTTCTCTAGTTGTTGTTTTGGTACCAAACTATAGGGAATTTTATAATATCCTTTCAATTAGTTCTCATACCTCTACCCAAAACTTATCAATTAGTTAACATATTAAAAAATCAATAAGTATGTTTCATTCATTATCCATCATCCCTTCATATAAAAATACCAAGAAGTGATATTTTTCACATGGATGGTGTGGTAAGGATATAGTCATCTACTTGAATCACTCCAAAAACACAAAAACACTCTCTCTAATTTTTTTTTGATTCCATAATTTTCTTTTCTATTTTGGGAACTTATTGAAGTAGGAAATAATTTATAGAGGAACTCCTTGTGTTGTTATTACCCTGAGTTGACTTCTCTAGGATACAGGCTATATAGACACTCCTTAAATTCTCCTTAAAGTGAGAAGGGGATTGCCTTAAAACTAATTTGAGGCTCAGTGACTCCTATGGTTCTAAATATATTAAAAACTTTATTAAATCCTCTTAAGTTCTTATTGGGGTCTTCTCTAGATAGCCCATGAAACTTAGGCAATATCCCAATCATTCCGGTTTTGATTTCACATTCTTATTAATCATTTAATTTTAATTGTTAATTGTTGATATTGAAATAGGGTGAATACATTTATCTCTATTTTTTTATTAACATGAGATATATTTCCTTCCATATCTTTACATTAAATTAATGAATTTTATGACGATGATGCTAAGGAAATATAATTATCTAATAGAAATGTGACAAAATCTATTTCATATTGTATATTTATTAAATTTCTAATTCTATTTAACACAGTTCTCTAAACTTTTGGATCCAAACCAATGAGGTGGAAATAATAGGATCAGACCATTTGAAAATAATTTTTTTACAAAAAATTAAACAAAACTCTAGATCCTTAGAAATTGCTCAAAATTTGATGATATCCTGTCACGGGGTACTCAAAAAAACAAAATTTGAACCCAATAAAAATGCATTAAAAGTGGGAATCAGATTTTTTCTAGAGATTTTAGTGTTATAAGTGTGTATAATTTTTTTTCTGGGTTTAGTTTTTAAAGATAATGAAAATAAAATTAAGGAAGTAGTGGTCTAGCCTTGAATTATCTCCTCACTCACCTATTGAATCATTATTCAGTTAATTTATAATTATCCTCACATAAATTGAATCAAATTGATTACTTAAATCAAGAAATTTTGGTTCATGTAAAGAAATAAAATAATCATTGCATTCCTAACACTTTTTTAGCTTGGTATTTGGATAACCCCAATTACCCATGAATTATCTTCATTGTATGCTATTATATGTATTGGATTTATTCCCAATGGATTGTGTGTGAAATCCCTGAGGTAAGAATAATAATTTTAAGGAAATAATTCAGAAGATACCTCTACTGTCAATACTAGTAAATTATACAGAGGATATAAAAAACTAAAATAGTATAATTCATCAATAGAGGGTGAGGAGATTCTCCATTGATAAACCAAAAGGGTTTTAGTGTGCCATCATTGGAGTATTAAAAAGTAGAATTAAATTAAAAAAGTGTTTCACATGGAAACCATCCATATTAAGTTATCCACTCTCTTCCCATTTGAGTATCAGGATCTCCAATGACTTGAATTCCTTTTATAAATTATGGGGAACTCCTCTCCACATGATATTCATGAGATTATTATTTAATTTCATGAATCTTAATAAATGGTTCCACTTTTCACGGTCCATATGAATTTTCCTTTTGGGGGTGGAGTAATATGATGCTTTGCAGTAGTTGGTAAACGAAAGTGGTCATGGGATGTGAATTATGGGCCTTGATATTTCACACAGTGACTTGGTAGAATTATTTTACCCCCATGGCATAACTTTGGCCAGAATCTATACTTAGATTCTCCCATCATTGGAGAGTAAAGTCTAACTATTTCCTTTTAAATGGCATTGTAAATTCTCCGCACACTGGTTCTTTCTTCTCACCTCATACTCCGAGCTCGCACCTGAAAATAGTTCAATTTAATAGTAGTGAGAATTTATTTAAATGGCTTGTATAACAATATTCCCTCACCTTTTTCAAGTTCCATGGGAACCTAGTTCTTTATTTTACAGTTTTGGTGTTGAAAAGAAGCATTTTACTTCACAATAGAATAGAGTACCAGGGATAACTCAGAATCATCATGGGAAGGGAGGCTTCACTCCTAGAATGTTCATATGGATCTCTCTATTAGTCAAAGTAGTGTTTAAATAGTACTAGAGTACTATATTTAATCTTCTAGAAAAGTATATCCACTCCATCGACATCTCAAATCTAGGGGTGGATACCGAAGGTGGCATCAATAGGGCATGTGTTTTTATGTTCTTCCTCAGGGTGGATGCATGAAAATAGGGGTGGTATCTCCCCCTTTTTGGAGTATATCATAGCCTATGTATATTAATAAGCATGCATCAAAGGGTTCTTGATCTTCTCAAGGTGAAGTGGCTCAATTTTAGTTGATGGACACAAAGAAGAAAGAGGCATGGTAGGGTGGGTGAATCTTTTAGTAAGCATGCTTACTGTGAATGTCATAGTCAATGTCCTGGATGTAATAATTATTCTTATAAGGGGTTAATGGTAGGTATTCCTTCCATGTGAGTGGTGTAATGTTTAATAAAATTACTCATGTTGCTATTTCTTATTGCCTTTGTGGAATTTCTTTAGCACATACAATCAGCTATTAGATCTAATGGTAGGTATGCCTACCATGATAATATGGTGTGGTCAGGTGGCAGGTGACCATGAGTAGTTCTCATGGAAAGATTAAGGTATAGTCACTATGCCTACAATGAGATAGCAGGTTCAATTAGGGGGTAGCATATAGTCAGATTCTGTGGTAAGCCTAGTGACAAGGGATTCCACGTTCAGTCTTGGATTTTTTAATTTTTCACCCTGCAAAAGTTCACATATTTTCTTAGTGTATTATTAAAATCTACACTAAAAAATAATTGTATTCATAATTTAAGTCAAAAATATTTATTTATCAATAAATAATTTATTTAAAGGCAAGTTCTAGTTATATTGTAATTTAAGAAATTCAACAGAAAGTGGTATTTATCTAGTAATTAAACTACAATGAGGGGTATTTTAAATGAACAATGAATAAAAATATAGAAATTTACATCTCACATCAAACGGATCTAAACTTATGGTATGGGTTTGGTTTGTAGTTATCATCGTTATTTCATGGATATTCTCAGGTTTTGATGACCCATGGGGTAGAGGTAGTGGTAAAAATCCCCCTAGCTCTTTGGGATGGGTTCTTTCCTAGATGGATTTTATGGAAGCTGATATTCTGATTTTTTTGATTTGGTAAAATTGGGCTCATTTTTGATATAGTTACAATGGATTCCTATGATGAAATTTATTTTCTACAGGATGTTTTCGGGTAGTCAAAAACTTCATCTTTCATGTCTAAAATCCATTCCCATTTTTTCGACAATGCAAACTTAGTAATCTTTTGGCAGCCCTCTCCCTATGTTCATGATGACTTTGTATCTTCAAAGTGGAGGTGTATCACTGTATTGATCAAATATCCCATGAATTACTAGGTCTCTTGATCTATCATGTGTCTATGAAATTATAGGATACCTTATCTAAGTATTTATACTATTTTATGGATGTAGGTTAGTGCAACACTCCATATGTAACATCCTCGACCTGGAGCCACTAATCTAATGCCTCGAGTCAGGTTGCTACATGACGTCGAGCATACCTACCCATATTCAAGAGGTTGATGAATAGCAGTGAGGGTCCAATAGATCTTGTGGGGAAACTATACTCTCAATACCAGATTAATCCATGACAGATAATAATTGAAATAGCGGAAACAAAAGAGAACAATCCATAACATGCATAAATAACCAAATCCCAAGAATGGGCACAACCAGATACAACATTGAATATTTCATGTCACGATACAATGTAAAGTGAACAAAAACCCAAAATAAAGAAAATAGTAGAATCCCCAAAACGGTTCGGACTCCAAGTACGGAACCTCACCCAACACATCCGATGTCCAACTCAAATCCCTAGAATAGGTCCCTTTCCCTTGTCCTAACCTTCAAGATTGAAATCTACTTGGGTACTCAATGGAGGCCCGAGAAGGGTGTGAGTATAACTCAATAGGCCACCACCAATGGTGCCTAAAAAATATCCAAAAAAATAGATAGTCCATGCAAGTGTTAATAATGTCAGGTAAAGATAACATTTCAAGGGTCCATTATAGACTATGTTCCTTTTAATTTACACTACCATTGGGTCCGTGTTCACTGCTTACGCATTTTAGGATTTAATCTAACTTTATCATGTTTTCAATGGATTAATCATATCCAACGTTCTCAACATGCAGTAATTAAACAAGTCCTATCTCACAAGGCATCATATCACACAATTCCCAATATCCTCACCTTGAAGCCTCAGTCTGGGTGGAATGAATCCATTAGGGGAAAAAAACTATATCCCATTCCTTAACCCATGAATTTAGGGGTGGAGATAGAACCTCAGTCCAACTCAACCCATGGGAATAGAACCTCATGTCGATACCCCACTCAACCAAGCCATGTGAACATGATTATTTATCATTCACCTCAATTAACCATATCACCAAAAACATAGCCAATAACATTTACAACATCTCAAAAATATCAATAAATGGGAATTTAACATTTAGTCTCAATCCATTAAAACATTCATAATTTATATTACTTAACCCTTTTTATCCCCATTCTCATTTTCCATGCCTATCTCACTTGGAATTTTCAAGTATAAAGCTAGTCCCCTAGAATTTTCCCATTAATCCCTTTAACACATTTTCATGCCAACCAAATAACCTCTTAGGACATTATCGAACCAAATTGTATTACTAAACACCAATTGAACATCATTAAATCATATTAACATATTCATCAAGGGCTCTATGTTCTCACACAACAACCTTACAATTACTTAGCTAAACTCTAAGTCTGAGGAAAATCAGCACACCCCATGGGTGTACCTAATTTGGTCAATTCATCCTCCTTGAATCCCATGGAGATCAAGATTGGTTCAATTTACCATTTAGACACCCAATACATCACATCATGTTAATGGAACCAAGAAATCATCAAAATAGGGTAAGAATAAGAACCCTACATGCATAAATCTACTCAAAAACTGAGGGATATAAGTTGTAGACTACCTACCTTGAATCTGTTGCCGAACGCCCTCTCAAATGAATCCTTATATCTCGATTCAAGAAACACTTGAAGCTTTACTCTAAAACTCACCAAAAAATAAGAGTTTGAGATCTTCATATAGAGATGGAGAATAAATAGAAACCCCAAACCAAAAAGAAAAGCATGGAGGGCTTTAGCTTTACCCGAATCTTCAATCCGCAACAAATGGTGCTCCAAACATCCCTAAAATGAGGGAAATTGATCCTTGGAAGCTCTTGGAGATTTTGGGCGTCACTAGGGCTAGAGGTGGAAGAAAGGAGGAAAATCCTAAGTTCTTCTTATTTTCCCGTAATGGAATTTTTGTAAATTTTTAGAAGTTCCCAGGCCACATGGTTTACCTGCATGGTTTTCCAAACAACGTGAAAACCACGCATAGGCCACTACCCGCATGCCATCTCTCTCTCCCTTGGTTTTCTAGACCATGCCCAAAACATGTGGATTTCCATTTCCCTCATGGTATCCCCTCACATAGTTTTCCAAACCGTGCACAAACTGTGCGGACTTCCCAGAAAACCCCTTTTCCCCTTTTTCATGTCTCAAACCCCCGAAACACCATCGAGCCTTTACAAGGACTTGGGAGAAACACTTAATTAACCAAAAAGGGAATCAAACTAAAACATAAACAATAAAATCCCTTACGTAGAAAAATGGGATCTTACGACCTCCCCACCATATAATGGCTCATCCTCAAGCCGCTCTTCTCAAGCTTCATTGGTTTTCTGAAGCAAAGATGTCAAGACACTAGGCCCGCATATCAGAATCCCACTCCCAAGTTTCTTCTTGAACGTTTCCATGCTACCATAAAACATGAACTAAGGGCACAACCTTACCTCATAAAACTTTCTCACTATGATCCACCATACGAACCAGGTGCTCCTCAAAGGATGCATCAGCCTCAAGATCAACATAATCAATGTTTAACAAATGATATGGATCGGGATGATACTTTTGGAGTTTTGATACACGGTAAACATCATGCATCCCACTATACTGTTGTGGAAGATCCAATCGGTATGTCACAGGTCCAACCCTCTCCAAAATCTCAAATGGTCTCACATACCTAGGATCCAACTTGCCATGCTTCCAAATTCGATGGTGACCTAACCTTGGTGACACCCGGAGAAACACACTATCACCCTGCATGAACTCAAGAGGTCTATGAAGATGGTCTGCATATGGCTTCTTCCTACTCTGATTCGTTTCCATATGCTTTTGAATCAAACGAACCTTCTCCGACGTCTCCTGCACTAGACTCATTCTTAAAAACTCTGATTCCCCAGCCTCTAACCAACATAACATATATATACACGGTCTCCCATAAATTTCCTCAAAAGGTTACATATGAACTATAGCCTGAAATATTTTTTTGTAAGAAAACACAACAAGCAACAAGTGCTTCTCCCACAAACCACTGAAATGCAGAACACATGCTCTCAAAATGTCTTCTAATACCTAAATTGTAAACTCAGATTGCCCATCGGTCTGTGGGTGGTAATCCGTACTCAAAAACACCTAGGTACCGAGTGCCTTTTGTATTCCCTTACAGAAGTGTTAGGTGAAACATGAATCACGACCTAAAACTATGGTTCTCAACACACCATACAACTATACTATTTATCAAATATACAACTCCCCTAACTGTTCGACTGTATAGGTCTCTTGAATCGGCAAAAAATGGTCCACTTTGGTTAGCTGATCTACCACCACCCAGATTACATTGTTCTTCCGAGGTGTCCTTGGAAGACCCACCATGAAGTCCATCGTGACGTGATTCCACTTCCACTCTGGAATAGGAAATTATTGCAAGAACCCACCTAGACACTAATGTTCCACCTTCACCTGCTAGCTGGAAAGGCATCGTACCACAAAAATCGAAACTTATTTCTTCATTCCTGGACACCAAAACTGCCTATGAAGATCATAGTACATCTTAGTCAGGCCTAGAGGCACTTCCCACTTAGATGCATGGGACTAGTGTATCAACTCTTCCCGTACACCTCCAACACCACAACATGAAAATAAACATAAGAAACTCCCTCAGTAATGAAGGTCCAACCAGAAGGTGAATCCCCACATTTAAGACTCCCCTTCATAGCCAAACTACCAACGTCTACTAGCTAACTCCCTTTAACTTGGTTCAAAAGTGCGGACTCAAAATCAATAACACTATTCACTATCCCTGGTGTGTACACCAACTAAAAATCAAAAGATTGCACGTACTCGAACCATCGTCACTATCAAAGATTCAAATATTACTGAGAGAATATGTATTTGAGACTTTTATGGTTAGTGAGAACCATAAAGGTTTCTTCCGACATGTAATGCCTTCAACACTTTAAGGAAAGAACCACAACAGCTAGATCAAGGTCATGAGTAGGATAATTCCTTTCATGTGGCCTCAATTGTCTCAACCAATAAGCTACAACCTGATTATCCTACATCAACACTACCCCAATCCCAACACTAGACGCATTACAGAACAAGGTTTACTTCTTACCCGGTTCAGGTAAGATCAAAATCAATGCGGTAGTCAACCACTTTTTTAGCTTCTAAAAATCATTCTCACAAGCCTCTAACCAATCAAACTTAATCCCCTTCTTGGTTAGGCATGTGAGCAGTGCATCCCAATGAGAGAAATATCTGATAAACCTTCGATAATAACTAGAAAAACCTAGAAAACTATGAGTATCATAGATGTTCTTGGGATGCTCCCAAGACACCACAACAAGAACCTTTTATGGATCCACCAACACACTTGAATCAGAAATGATGTGTCCCAGAAAGTGAACCTCATCAATCCAAAACTGAATTTTTGATAGCTTGGCATAAATCCCATGCTCTCTTATTGTACTCAAGATGATGTCAATATGTTTTTCATGATATTCATGAGTTTGGGAGTACACCAAGATGTCATCAACGAAGACAACTACAAACTGATCCAAATACGAGTGAAATATCTGGTTCATCAATTCCATGAACATAGTTGGGGAATTTTTCAAACCAAACGGAATCACCTGAAATTCATACATCCCATATCTGCTTCGGAAAGCTGTCTGGTGTATGTCATAAGGTCTCACCCTCAGCTGATGGTAACCTGTTATCAAATCGATCTTAGAAAACACCAAGGAATCTCTAAGATGATAAAAAATTCATTAATTCTAGGAATAGAGTATTGGGTTTTAACTATCATCTAGTTCAGCTTCCTATAATTGACACACAGCCTCAGTGATCCATCAGCCTTCCTAAAAAACAGCACTAGAGATCCCCAAGGTTATGTACTAGGACATATAAACCTATTACGCTCCAATTCCTCTAACTAAACCTTTAGTTCTTGGAGCTATGTTGGAACCATGTGATAGAGTGGAATAGAAACTGGCTCTGCTTCTGGAAACAATTTGATCATAAACTCAACATCCCTCTCAGGTGGTAACCTAGAGAATTCCTCAAGAAACACATACTAAAACTGGTCTACAAAAAAAGGGAATACTTTTTGTCCCTTCTCCCCATCATCTAACATAAGGCATGCCACTTGGGCAGTGAGTTCTCCCAACTGCTGGCGTAGTGGCCCTGTGGGGCATGTTCGAGTATCCCACTCACCACAAAAGACATAATTTCTCCCTTCGAGAGATGGAAATGTTACCCGACATCGGCAATAGTTGATGTGGGATTGATATAACACCAACCAATCCATACCTAAGATTAGGTCAAACATGGACATTTCTAGGAAAACCAAATCCCATAAAAATGATACCCACCAACCTCCATAGCACAACCCTTACACTACATGATGTCCTCAACTTGTACCCCTAACAGAGTATCAAGAGACATTATCCCACATGTATTCTATATGGTTAATCCCAACACAACTAAGAACTGAACAGAAATAAAAGAATGAATAGCACCTGTATCAAATAAAGCACTAGAAAGTGTGTAAACTAAAAGAATCGTACCTCAAATAGTATACGGTCACGCCTCACCTCCCTCAGATGTAGCCTGAACTGCATAGCGATGACCTACCCCTATACCCTGGGCTCCACCCTGAGTACCCAACACTGCACTTCTCTGTTAGTGAGGGTGATCTCACCCTGTAGTTCCATGTCCACCACCCCTACCAATAAGGCCCATGGAGCTCCAAATGCCTACATGATATGGGGTAATTGAACCCTTTCCCACAATCAGAATCTACCTCTAACCTCCATCACTCCTTGACTACTGCGGGTTCCTACAGAACCGCTGCACGTGTCCAAGCCTGCCGCACACTCGACATCAGACAGGTGGGTAGGGACACTGGTCATGCTTGTACCCCAGTATTCCACACTAATAGAATAAGACTTGATCACCACCTAGAGAATCTAACCCCCTCTTCTAACTGCTCTATGTGCTCCCACCTTGCAGAAAGGTTCCGAAGTGGTGCTTTCTACTATGAGAAACTGCACCACTTGCTTACTCAGCTGGAACCACAAGTTCAGTACCTGAAGCTCCCTTCAGGTTCCCCTCTAAGATAAGGGCTTGAACCACCACATTATCAAACCATTTTAGATGAAATATATTCACTTGATATCTGATCTCATGTCTCATTCTGTCCTATAATAATTTTGTCATAGCTGCTTCATCTCCCATGAACGTTGGAACGAAGCATCTCAAATCAGTGAAATGACTAACATAGTCCATCACCGACTTGTCCCCTGGGTCAACCTCATAAAATCTATAACCTTATCCTACCTTAAGGTCTCTGGGTAGAAGTTTTAAAGTAACTTATCCTGAAAATCTTTCCACGTCATTCCTTCAGCCTGCTCTATCTGAACCATAATTTCCCACCAACATTTCTCTTGACCCCTCAGTATATAGGCTGATAACTTGACTCTATTCTCAAGATGAGTCTATAAATGGTTGAGAATAGTTTGGATAGACTCTATCCAGAACTCTATTACTTCTGTCCCACCCTCTCTGGTAAAGGTTGTAGGGTGTTGCAGCTGAAACTCCCTGGTCATCTCAAACATACTTGGCACAACACACCCTGGATTTTGTTCCATCATCTGCAAAAAAAATTCAAAGTTCTCGCAGAACTTCTCTTCCCTATCTACTTGGATGACCACGTAATTTAGATCCACTACTAGAGGAGAATTCTTAGCAATGACCTCATGTCACCCAACCATTACACGTCTTCAAGGTGGCATTTCTCTACAATGCAAAACATGATCTTCAGAATGCAACTATAACACTTTAATGAAATGAAAAAGACATAGGTGGGTTCATCACTCTCCAGAAAAATAGTTTGCAGACACTACCCAAATGAGGCCACTCACAACCAGATCATTACCTTTGGCCATCTCCCCTAAGGCCAAGGCTGACACAGGAACCTAATTCACATGGTTACAAGCCTTATCTTTTACACCCATTCAAAACCATTTCCATATCCCAATTTACACTTAAAACATGTTAACATTCTTTCACTTCATTAGTAAAAACTATTTTATAATCACTACTTAACCTTTTTTACATTACTTTTTACCCATTAATATCATCTTATTAGGAACAATTTTTTATTAATTTTAAGAAAATATATGAATCCTAACCTTTATATCCTGGACACCCATCCCATTTGTGTGCCTATCATGATGCATGTCACTTCCTACAAGGGTGCCTAGAATGATGCATGAACGCACAACCTCGTAACTTTCCTTCCATGAGAGAAATATCACAAAACCATCAAATCACACAACAAGTGCATCACCCAATGGTGAAATATCATAAAATATAACAACAAACAACAAGAACAACAATACCCTCCCAAGGTGAATTGGGTATTCCTCCATACATGGGTTACTTACTCCCAAGAACGAACTCATTAACAATGCATAAAGCTTTCCTAACCTCTATTCTACCATACCCAAATAGTAAGAAGAGAAAAGAACTCCTCTGATACCACTTTGTAACGTCCCCGACCCGGAACCACTAATCTGGTGCCCCAAACTGAGTCTCCACCTGACCTCAAGCATGACTCCCTGTATGCTAGAGGTTTCCGACTAGCAGCGAGGGTCCAATAGATCACATAGGGAGACTATACCCTCAATACTATAGTAAGACACAATAGATAATAATTGAAATAGTGGAAACAAAAGATAATAATCCATAACATGCATAACTAACCAAATTCCACGAATGAGAACGACTAGATACAATAGTAAATATGTCATGTCAGGCTGCAATTTCAAGTAAACAAAAACCAAAAAGAAAGAAAATTTTAGAATCCCCAAAACTGTCCAGAATCCAAGTCAGGAACCACACCCAACACGTCCCATGTCCAAATCAACTCCCTAGCATAGGGCCCTTTCCCGTGTCCTGACCTGCAAGCATGAAATCTGCTCGGGTAACCAACATCAGCTCGAGCAGGGTGTGAGTATAAATTATTAGGCCACCACCAATGGTGTCTACAAAATATCCATGAAAGTAGATAGTTCATGCAAGTGGTAATAATGTCAAGTAAATATAATAGTTCAAGGGGACGTTCTAGACTATGTTCCTTTTAATTTACACTACCATTGGGTATGCGTTCACTACTTTGTCATTTCATGATTTAATCTACCTTTCTCACGTGTTCAATGGATTAATAATATTCAATATTATCAACACGTTGGAATTAAGTCCTATACCACTAGGCATCATATCACAAAATTCCTAATATCCTCACCTCGAAGCCTCAGTCCGGGTGGAATGAAACTGTTAGGAGAATAGAACTTCGTCCCCTTCCATAACTCATGCATTTGTGGGAGGAGCTAGAGTCTTGGTCCAACTCAACCCATGGGTGTAGAACCTCAAGTCAATACCCCACTCGACCAAGCCATTTGTGAATTATTATTTATCATTCACCCCAATTAACCATATCACCACAAACATAACCAACAACATTTACAACATCACAATAATATCAATAAATGGGAATTAAAAATGTAGTCCCTATCCATTAACACATTAATCATTTATATTACTTAACCCTTTTCATCCCCATTCCCATTTCCCATGCCTATATCACTAAGCATTTTAAAGTATAAAGCTAGTCCCCTAAAATTTTCCCATTAATCTCCTTAACCCCTTTTCATTCCAACCAAATAACCTCTTAGGACATTACCCAACCTAAGTGTATTACTATACACCAATTACACATACTTAAATCATATTAACATATTAATCATGGGCTCTATGTTTTATCACAACAGTCTTACAATTACTTAGTTAAACTCTAAGTCTAATGAAAATCAGCACACCCCATGGGTGGCCCTAGTTTGGTCAAGTAATCCTCCTTACGTGCCATAGGGATCAAGAGGGGTCAAATTAACCATTTAGACACCTACTACATCACATCATGTTAATTTCACCAATAACTAATCAAAATAGGGCAATAATGAAAACCCTACATGCAAAAATCTACTAAAAAACCAAGGGATATAACTTATAGACCACCTACCTTGAATCTATTATTGAACGCCCTCTCAAAGAAGCCTTAGATCTTGATTAAACCAACCCTTGAATCTTTACTCTAAACATCACCGAAAAATAAGGGTTTGAGATATTCAGATGGAGATGGAGAATAAATAGAAACCATAAACCAAAAAAATAAAGGATGGGTTTAGCCTTACCTGGATCTTCAATCCGCAACAAATAGAGCTCCAAAAGAACCTAAGATGAGGGAGATTGATCATTGGAAACTTTTGGAGCTTTCGGGGAATCTCTAGGGATAGATAAGGGAGAAAGGAATAAAATCATGAGTACCCTAATTTCCCCATAATGGATTTTTTGTAATTTTTTAGAAGTTAAAAGGCTGCACGGTTTACCCGCAAGGATTGTCAAACAGTGTGAAAACCGTGTAGAGGCCACTGCCCGCACATCCTCTCTCTTTCAATGTTTTCCAGACTTTTCACAAACCATGCGGATTTCCACTTCCTTCACGGTCTCCCCTCACACGGGTTTTCAAACTGTGCACAAATCGTGCAGACTGTCTAGAAAGCTCCATTTCCCCATTTTTTGTGTCCCGAACCCCCGGAACACCCCCTATCCTTCACAAGTACTTGTAAAAAATACTTAATTAACCAAGAAAAGGGTTTAAAATTGAAACATAAACAATAACATACCTTATTGAGAAATCTATGATATTACACCATACATTTCCCATCCTCATATATAGATATTTGATGTGGCCTCCACGATCAGTTTCTGAAGAGTTGTGGTGCAACAGAGGAAAGAGTACAATATATTTTCACTTTGATATTTAAGTATTAGTTCCCAAACAATAGAAATATTAGTCATGTCTGATTTAAAACATAGTATCTGTATAGAGTGGGTAATGATTTCACTCACTCTCTACCTCAACTGGGATCTCATAGTAGGAAGCAGTGATGGTCCAGAATGTGGTTGGGAAGTTTTTTCTATATAACTCTCTCCATATATAAATTTTGGACTCTTATTAATCTGATTTATAGACCTATAAATGGTCAATCCATATAGGTAACTTATCTAGGCCACATATTGACCTTGGTGATGTAAGATCCCATGTCTGGATGGATCTAAATTGCTAAAGGAATTTGAACTTTTGTTACCAGAGAGATCTAACATTGAATTAGGTCTCAAAATGATATCTTGAGAGTTATAATGACTCAAAGTGTTAATTTTAGATGATTAATGAGGATTGGGGGTTGGAAGGAGTGTTTGGATGACCATTGGAGGGTTCAAGTTATGTTTTGAGAGTTTTGGACCCTTCTAGTAAGGGTGAATGATTTATTGAGAATGGTTTAGGGGAAAATATGTGACACCTTGATTCTCATTAGGTTTTTAGTTCATTTTAATCTAATAATGGTTTATTTTCATTTTTTTATCATGGTTTTTGGATAAACTATGTGATACAGGGTGATAAACCTTGCGATATTGAGGTGGTTCTAAAGCTTGGAGATGGGATGTGTATGGTTTTAGACAAATCGTGGGCCTTATTGCAGGTGAGAGGTAGTTAAGACATCATATTTGGAGAAAAAAATTTCAAACCATGTGAGGCATGTATTTTGGACAACAGGGGTGATCATGGTTGGCACGCGGTTTGGCCAATCGGGTGACCAAACCATGCGGGTAGGTTGGAATTGGACATATCCAACAACACGGTTGGTGAAAGAATTGGAAAAAAATGTGGAAAAACCATAAGGCTTCCCATAATTTCATTAAAATGGTATTTTTTCCATTTTCCCTCTAGTATTTTATTTTACCCATCCCCTTTTCTCCCCCATGAACATATAAACCAGAGGAGGGTTTTGCTTCCTTTATCCTTTCTTCATGCATCACCAAGGAGGTTATTTCATACCGTTTCTTAGGAATTTAAGGTGATATTTCTCTTCCCTCTCCTTCCCTTCCAACATTACCTTGATTCATTATAATTTTTGATGTTCAAGTTTAGGTATTTGGTTTTAATTGCACTAGATCATAGAGGAATCAATCATGTTTTATGGAACCTCTGGTTGACTTGGGTTGGGAAGATCCCAAAATGAATTCTACATGTGGTGGCATGAAGTTTATTTAAGGTATGTGTTTAAAGATATTTTTTAGGTTTTCCTAGCTAAATTAATTAAATAATGTATTGAAATGGTATTTTCACTTAGCAATTTTCTTGATAATGGTATTGGGACTCCATTGGGGACCTTCTGTGATGATTTCTTGGAGTTCAATAAGAGTTCATTGATACGAAGTGTTTTTCGACATTATTCCATTTTGGTTTTTGGTTAATTAATTAATTATAATTTTTATAATTAAATGCTTGTTTTTTTGTGTAAGACTAGATTCTGGGTGATGGTGATGATCTCAGTTGGGTGTTGAGGTGCTTGGATGATGCTTGGGTGGGTCTCTACAAGGCCATAATGAGTTAGAAATGAGTTTTAAATATTCCTTGATGAGGTAGGTGGTATAAGAGCTTTACCCATAGTCTTAATAATTGTTTTATAAGTTCATTACAGTGTATTCCTTAGATACCATGTGTGATATACTTGTTTCCTTGATTTAAGCGATTATTTTTGGATTTATATTGATATCTTGGAACTTTCATGGGTCCCGTTGGATCCATGGTGTTGTGGGGTTCGACCTATGACCACCCATGTGGTGTTCAAACCCTTATTATTAGAATCTTTTTTGTGATAATTTTTTTATGAGAATCCTTATGAGTATTTGAAATGGTTTTAAATGCATGCATTGAGTTTTTCCTTGGTTTTGGATGTCTAAGGTTAAAGTCAATGGTTAGAAATTATTGTTGTTTTGAAAAGAGTTTTTGACTTCAAGGTAATTTAAAATGGGTTTCAAATTGATTTCAAATGTTCATTTTTAATGGGGTTGATTTGACTCATTAAATGGTTTTGGTGGAACATGAAGGTCTTGCACCTTGTTTGGATTTCCAAATAAGAAGTCCCAAGTTTAACAGGTGGTCTTGAAAATTTTTATGAGAATGTTTGATATTGGTGAATACTGAATTTTGAAAGGTTCTTGGTTTTATTTAGTACATGTATTTATTTAATGGTTCTTTGGGACCATCATAAGTGTTATTATTTAGAAAGTAATGTAAATGGTTAAAATGGGTGTGTTTGATTGTTAAATGGTTTGAAAAACATTTAATGGATATATATGTGGGTGAATGGTGAAGTGGTTTAAAAGTGAATTGGGTTTTATAATGAAAGTAATAAAACATGGTAATGTTGAACCAAATTGTAGGGATTAATTATGAAATGGTTTAAGTGATCGACTGATGCTTTGGGAATATGTATATAAGAAATTGTGGAATGGTTTGTGTGATGGACTGATTCACTAGGAATAGGTAGTATACTATGGATATGGTGTCAGCCTAAGGCTCTAGATATTGATAGTATACATAATAATTAGGGTGTCAAATTGATGCTCTAGTTTATGATGGTATACCACGTTGAATAGGATGATGGATTGGTGCTCCTCTTCCTTTGGCTCAGAAAAACTGATGCTCTAGACACCACTGAGGTTATGTATAGTTGGGTGCTGGAATGAGGATATGGTCACTGCTATTATGTCTTAAGATGGGTTTTATAGACTCAATGATCATTATTATTACTGAGAGTTTGGTATATGGTTAGGTGTTTGATGTAGGTTTTATCCATGTTTTGATACTAATGTTGATATATCATTTAAATTCCATAACAATGTTCTGGGATCTAATAGCATGGGTACATGAGTCAAGTGTTGTGGACATATGTTTATGCCTCTAAGTTGAATGAATAAATAAGAACCCTTTTTTGGTTTATATGTGATGTAACCCTATGTTATAATTTAGAGGGATGGGTTAGTTCATTGCACGTTTGGTTGGCTGGTATGTCACTTTATAACTCTTGGGGCTAATGGATACTAGATGAGTTATCGTGTTCCTCGATTTTTTTTTTAATTTTTATATACTATTTATTTATTCCACTGTTTACTTAATATGCTATTTTTATGAATTTTATTTTATTTAGAAACCATTGGTGGTCACCTAATAAGTTTTAATCACACCCTACATAGGCCTCCATTTCATTTGGGTACCTGAGCAGTTCTCCCATGTTTATTACAGGCACAGGTTTGGGAAGAGTCCCATGTTGAGTATTATTGGTTGAGCAGGATTGCTCGAGTAGTATCAGATAGATGGATGTGTTTATCATAGTAATAAATTAGAGACCTATGTAGTTCCATTTATTCTAGTATGTTTTGTAATCTTCCTAGTTGGCAGTTGGTTGTATGTATAAAATTTTCGTTCAGTCCCTTATCACATATCATTTTACTACATCATGTTCAATTCCAATTTATATATTCCTTATGTTTACTCTGATATGTATGTCATTTAATTATTTACTTCTAGTTGTTCACTCTAATATTATATTATAGTATCTTCACATTTCCATTTTAGACACCTTTCGTAATTTAGAAACCACTAGTGTATGAGGATACGCACATGATGTCATGTAGTGAACCAGATTGGGGCACCAGTTCAGTAAATCAGGGGCTAGGATGTTACAAAGTGATATCAAATATGCTTACTTTCCAATAATTTTACTATTTGGGATTTGGTATATAGGATATATAGATTTTTTTTGGATCTTGTGATGGATACCAGGCCAGTGCGTCATGAAAACATGATTCAATAGGAATTACAGGTTACCAGGGGTTGCGATTAATGTTTTGGATTCATGATGTTATGTGTAAGAAAATGGTTTTCAATAATGTATAGATCCTTTAAATTTTGTCTAATTATTTATTTTGGAAATAATTTGGATTCCTAATGAGTTAGTGAAGGTTATGAGGGTTTTTGGGGATTGTTCGGAGACCAAAACCCAGCTTTTTTGTGAAATCAGGCATGGCGCACGATTTATAGTAAACTGTGCAGGAAGGTCATAGGGTTAGAGAAAACCCTATGAGTGACATGTTTTTTGATAGAGCCTTACCGCATGGTTGGAACATGGTTTCCCTAACCATGTGGCCTAATCATGTGAGTGACCCTCTTCCCTAGGTACCCATGCATGGTTTGTGTATGGTTTGTCAAACCATGCAGACAAACCGTGCACTTTCTATTTTCTAGGTAAATTGACCATTTTGACCTTAATGATACAATTAAGCATCCCCCTTCCTCCAAATATGAATTCCTATGTGGTTAACAAATTTTTCTATCATTTTGGATCTCATTTAAGGCCAAAAAGAGGTTTTGAAATATCTCCTTCATCTGGGATCTGATGGATCTTTTGTTCATCACATTGGATGCACAACGGTAAGTACTCGAGTCCTTTTTATCCATCCATCTCCACTCTTTCTCTTGACCTAGTTATCTAGGTGTGAGTTTTTTTACCTTTTTCTTAGATCTACTCCAATCTAAGGTGAATCAAAGGCTAATATCGGAGGAGGAGAGTCTTACAACCATAATGTGGGTGGTCCATAACTCATCCCTCGAGTTCGTTGATTATGGAATTATTTTGTGGGGCCCACTGATTTCATCAGATGTCGTTTATTGAATTTGTATTCCATTATTATAATAATTAGAACCATATGGTTATTATCTTTCCATATATGTGATTAATTGTTGGTAGTTATTTCCACAACTCCATCCATCCCATGTAGGATGTTATGCCATAATTGCCCGAATGGCCCGAAGGCCTTCTTTTTTATTTTATTATAGATAATCCCCCTTTTAAGGGTTGAAGGGGAACCTGTACATGACCCGTAGACCCAAGGCACATGGCCCGACATGACCCGAAATACATGACCCGAAGGCCCAGAGGCATATCATGCCCATTACATGACCCGTAGGCCCAGCCCACTAGAACTGCCCCTCCATAGCATCTTGAATCATTGATCTCCTTAGCTCCCCACCTTGCATTTCTGATCAGATAGCATTTCCCTGTACAAAGTTGCAATGTGTCTGGTCCTGATGGCGGCTGCCATACCCTCTCATTCTTCCAATCCGGTTAGCTCTACATCTGGTGGCTGCTACTCCTGTTGCTCTGATCCTCTTCTGGGGCTGGTTCTGTGTGAACTGGGCTACTCCATGGTCTACGTGACCCAAAGGCCCTGTGGCCCAAAGGACTTTAATGTCATGAAGGCCCTGGAGACCCATAGGCCCAAACCGGTGGCCTGAAGGCCCAAATCGGGTGAATAGATCCAGCTGCTACAGTACCGAACAGTGAATGCTACAGTACTTCTACAGTAACCCGGAAATTTGCCTCCACCCAGTTTTGAACCCGGGTGTCTTGGATTCCAAGCAGGAGCCCTTACCACTCGGGTATGGGCTCATTGGCTGTTATTCCATAATTGGGTTTTTATTATTTTACACGTTTGATCTACTGTTTGGGTGTGACTTGGCTTGACCCTTCAAAGTGTAATATTTTCTATATTAAATGTCTTGATTTATATTGTGAATTCTATAACTGCAAGTACTATGTTTTATCACTAATTGACTCACCTATGGTAAGTCCTTCAATTGATAATTAAATGTGAAAATGGAAATTGGAAAGTAAACTATGTACATGACTTGACCAGATTAAATGTAAATAAATAATAGGTTGCATGTTTTTAGCACCCCTTAACACATTAATGGAAGGTATAAGAATGGACCTTAACTATTGAATATGATTGAAATGGATTAAATAAATGTTTAACGCTACTTGTCCTTGTCACAATAACGAAAGGTAAGGCTTGAACCAATTGAAATTATACATGATTTCATTATTAAATATGAGTGGTCTGACTCAAGATTTCCTTGGATTCTTATCAGGGAATTCCTTGAGCACTCGGGAACCCCATTCTGATTCAAGGATATGGATTTCTTAGGTTGAGACCCACCTAGATCCGGATCCTTATCTATTTTTGGATGCCCATTATGATACAATAGGATCCCTCACATTGTATCAATGTATTCCTTGGATACACTCTTTGGATCCAGCATTGACAAGTAGGTGCCATGGTTACAGCCTATAGGGCCCTATCACTGCTTAACCCCATTTTACCTTGTATGATCACCTTGGATTTTGTAGGCACCTTATTATGGAATAACTTGGAACATGATACTTAGTTTGATCTATTAACCCTTATCTAGACTCATATACTACTAAGTTAGCAGCTCTTGAGTTCTACATTGCCTTGGTCTTAACCTTGGAACTTCATTATTTAATATCAAAAATCACGGTTTCCTTATTACATCTTGGAACCTTCACTATTTATAGTATCATGAGGTGAGGTCAATTCAGGTTGTGCCTCACATGACCAATCAACATAAATTGGTAATTACTTTATTAATGAACTAATTACATCTTCAGACACCAGCCTATGGCTAAAGCAAGTACTTAGGTATTTAGTTACATTGTATTGTTTTAATTTATATATATGCATGCTTTCACACTATTACATTTCCATTACAAGGTCTAGATATTTTAGACACCATTGGTGGTGGCCCACTTAGATTTATCTCACACCCTATCTGGTGTCATTTGGTACCCAGAGTATATTACATGGTTATAGGTTATGAAAAATGGAAGTGTACGAATTCGAACACATGATTTCTTGATTTTTAAGATAGATCTTGATAACAGATGACTGATCCAAAGCTCAGGATTCTTGGGATGGTCATTTTATTTCCTTTATACTTCTATGGAACATGTTATGCCTACTCTCTTATATTGAATTCTTCCAGTTTTCTAGATAAATGACATATCATCATCCGTTGTTGTATGTTATTCAAGTTATTTCAGTTCTTATCATTATTGTCTATATATTTTTTTATTCCTAATAATACTTATGTTGATTACACTATTTACCTTAGTTTATACTTATCCTCTTTGATACACTTTGGTAATGAGGGAATACTCTCCCCATGGACACACCCTAGGCCATCACTGTTATGCAGAGTCCTTTTATGTTTGGGGATATGTGCTTGAGGTCATGTGGCCCACTGGGCTCAGGACACCTATTAAGTGACATCTGGGTCCAAGACATCACAAAGTGGAATCATAGGTCGTTCTTTTCTTGATTTACTATTTGGAGACAATATTCAAGAGATTAAGAATGCTTAGGACTTGGTCATAAGTTGTGATTCAACATTGCGAACCCAGGTTTGGGGTAAAGCCGATTTTTTTAACTTATAATTATTTTTCTATTTTTTCAATTACAGTTGATATTATTTCCCTATTTGGTGACGTACATGATGTGTTGAGGTTATCATTATTACTCTTTTTGAGGATTTCTTTCACCCTTTGTCTGATGATATGAGTACAAGTACCATTGTTACATGCATCATTATAGGCACATAGAATTTACATGTCATGCATATTTTCATTCCATATTGGTGAATTTCATTGATTTTCCCTAATTTATATGCATGTGATTATTGAGATATGTTGTGATAGTTAACTTATTCTTATATTACCCTTGGTTATGATTGAGTGATTGTCTATCCCAATTCATGAGGTGTATGGGATCTCATGGGTTAGAAGAGTAATTTACCGAGTCGGTCCATTATGATATAATATAAATGGGTTTCGTTTTCATTGATGAGGTGTATGGGAACTTATTAAATGGGAATTTCTATCCATTATAAAGTGAGACATGAATTATAATATGAATTTGGTTGCACATCCTTATCTCTCTTTGTCATGTTTGTGAAAGGTAAAGGAGTGAACCTAATAATTAAATGTAAAATGAAGTGAAACTAATACTTGAGAACTTACCGATACTTGGCTATCTAAGTGAGTAGTTGGGTTAGTATACCTTGGGTAGTTAATTTTCCTTATTTCGCTTCTATGGTGATTATATCCTTCTACTTAACCTTTATATGAGGCGTGTGCTTGGAATTTGTAGACTAATAACACTATGACATCCTCATATCATACGCCAGGAAGGCAAAAACGATCATGCTCTAGAAATAGTGGGCCATGAGCCTCCAATATTACTTCTAGGAGTTTCAATCAAGGAACACCTATTGTACCTGATCTGGGCTTTTATTCCCTAGTTTGTGATAGTTTTTTTATGTCTGATGCGGTCCATGCATGGTGCTCCATGGATTTCACCTACGATGGTCGATCTGACTCGTGAGGTCCAGCAGTAACATCCTCCTACTTTCTCAGGGGATGGTTATCCATAGGCTATTGACTCTTTTCTAGAGGCCACCTTATCAATCTTTGATCATCTAGAGACACCTCCAAAGCCAAGGGTCAAGCTTGATACATATATGCTTCAAGATTTATCCAATCATTGGTGGGGTGTGATTACCTAGGCCCGTCATCCTTATATTATTATTTATTTCCTTATAGACTGAGAAATGAAAAATCTAGAGAGTTCATGCATCTCGAGAAGGGTTCTACATCAATTATGGAATATTTAGTGCATTTGACAGAGTTTCAGTGCTTTTCACCACTTCTAGATGGTGATGAGCTTTCTTATGCTAAACATTTCAAGGATGGGATCCATCACACCATCTGTATGTAGGTGAATGTATTTTTCCTACCTACTTTCTCAAAAATAATCAATTAGGCTCTTATCACTTAGTGTAACTTGAGGGATGGAAATAACACTGGACTTAGAGGATTAGTGTCGTGGCATGCTAGTAGTTATCCTAGTGTTAGAAAACATTCCATTGAGGTTTATCATCAAGGTAGTGGCAACCAGAGTTCATATTTCAATAGCTTTATAGTGTGTCATAATTTTCGATGATAGGGGAACCTGAATGCCCATTATGATAGAGAACCAATGGAGTGTCGAGCCTGAGGAAGTATGGGGAATCTTCATAGGTTTAATGGGACCTTTCCACCAGCTTCAAGTGGAAATGGATCTGAACTAGCTCCACTATCATGAGTAGGTTCTTTTACACTACGTCAAGTGGGGAGTTGGAGTATCACCAATAGGACTTGCCAAGGAGGAGGTCATGGATATGGTAGCCAGACCCCTGATCACCAAAAATGCTAGAAGAGTATTTTTGATCGTGGTAGTCTATTTTTTGTATAGGACCACAGATCAGGTTAATTACATGCACTAAAACTAATACATGAGGATCATCTACGAGACCATCTATAGTGAGAGGTATTATTCTTATGGAGTATACTATATTATCAACTTTATGTGATATGGGTGATTCAAAAAAACTTATTTTTTTTATCAATCATGGAAAGTATTTCACTAGAGATGTAGTATTATTATGGTTTAATGACTCTAGATACACTGTTATAAGTACAAACATAGGGCATACACTAGAGTGGGGACTATCCTCTTGAGGTAGGTAGTTACCATTTCTTATGGAACCTCATCGTTCTTGAGATGATTGAATTCGATGTCATTCTTAGGATGGATTGGATTAGTTTAGTATAATGATTTTGTAGACTTCTATCACCATAGGGTATCTTTTACACCACCAGAGGGTAGAAGTTATCTACATAAGGGTGATTGGGATATCCAAGCAGGTAGAGTGGGACTAAAACATCATGGTCTAGGTGGAGCAACCATCCATATTTTATATATCTTCATAGAAGATCAGTGGTACGTTAAGATGATTTTCCTCCCTTAATGAATCATTTTAGGGATGTTTTTCTCAAAAAATTTCTTGGATTACCTCATGAGAGAGATGGAGTTTGCAATCAATCTTGTTCTAAGAGTAGCTCCAAAGTCCATTCCTCTATATAGTATGGTACCTACAGAGCTTCAGGATATCAAATGACGATTAGAGTATTTGGATTCCAAAGGTTTTATAAGACCTAGTACATCATATTGGGGTTCACCCATGACTTTCACCAAGAAGGCAGATAGAACCTTACGTCTATGTGTGTATTATAGAAAGTTTAACTAGCATATGGTCAAGAGCTGATATCCACTTCCTCTAATAGATGATATCTTTAACTAGATCTATGGATATAGGGACTTCTCTAAGATCGACCTGAGATCAGGTTACCATCAGGTGCGATTAAGTTCATTAGACATAACTCATACAACTTTCTGTAGTAGGAATGGTTTGTATGAGTACCTAGTTATGATGTTCGGTCTTATGAACACAATTTCTATTTACATGTATATGATGAATTGGGTGTCCCACCCTTATTTAGATTCTTTTGTCATAGTCTATGTGGAATATATCTTAGAGTATTCTCACACTCGTAGAAAACATTCCAATCACCTTGATATCATTCTAATTACAATGATATATCATCATATTTGTTCCAATATTTTTAAGTTTCACTTTTAGATTCAAAAACTTCACTTATTAAGTCATATTATCTTAGAATAATGCATATTTGTTGACCCAAAAAAGGGTAGTACTATAGTTTCTTAGAAGAATCCCAAGAACATGTTTGATATACATAGTTTCTTAGGGATGGCTGGATATTACAAGAATTTTTTAAAAGACTTTTCACATCTTGATTAACCTCTTACTGGCCTTCCCAAGAAGGGTGTCAAGTTCCATTGGTCATAGGTATTCGAGAAAGCCTTTCAGGAGCTAAAAGAGAGGCTTGTCTCGACACCTATTCTAATTATTCTAGAGCTTGGAAGAGGTTGCACCATATTTTTTGGTGCATTAAGAATTTTCCTAGGAGCATTACTAATACAAGATGATAGAGTAATTGCATATGGATCTCAACAGTTGAGTCCTCATGGGAGAAATTTCCCAACGCATGACCTTGTGCTAGCATCAGTTGTCCATGACTTACATTGTCGGGGACATTATCTATTTGGTGAGTGATTTTTGGTGTACACAGACCATAATATCCTCACATATATCTTTACATAGCACGACTTTAACCCCATACAGTGGATATGGGTAGAATATTTACAATCCTTTGATTTTGAGCTTCACTATACACCTAGGAAGGGTAATGTTGTTTCAGATGCACTAAGTCGGAAAACTCAAACACAGGTTGTAAGGGAAGCCATTGATGAATGGAAGTTAATGGTCATCTTCTCTGAGTTTAACCTAGAGTTTCATGATTGTCACAAGAAATATTATTTCTCATATTTGGAAGTTACATCTTACCACATTGAGAATGTGATGAGTAGAAAAATTTTATATCCTCAGGGAATGGTTCTCCATTAGATTATATCAAAAGATAACCTGCCTCTAGATTCTTCTATGGATAGAGACATCATCCTACATATTCCTAGACATGTCTGGGTTCCTATAGATATGAGAGAGGAGTTGATGCAAGTGTCCCACACTTATCAGTGGGAAGTTCATACAAGCATCTCAAAGATGTATTGAGACATGCGATGCTAGTACTGGTGGCCTGGGATGAAATGTCAGATATTTGGATTTATCACTAGGTGTTCCACCTGTCAGCTGGTGAAGGTGGAGTAGTAGATACCTATAGTATTGTTACAACTACTTCCAGTCCCATAATAGAAATGTGAAGATGTTTCTATGGACCTTGTAGTCATTTTACCTAGGTTTCCTATAGGTACTGACATTTTATGGGTTTTCATTGGCATACTGATGAATGTATCCCATTTCATTCCTATTTGGGAGACTTTCTTAGTCGATGAGCAAGGAAAATTGTATATTTGTGAGATCATATGACTACATGGGGTTCCATATACTATCATTTTAGATAGGTATGCTCGTTTCACATCACAATTCTAGCAGGGATTATAGAAGTCTATGGGAACATAGGTGCTTCTAATCACAGCTTTTCACCCTCAGATCGATGGATAATCAGAAAAACAATACAGGTTGTAGAGGAAATGCTCCTATCTTGTTTCCCTGATTTAGATGGTTTTGGGGAGAAGGATATCCCTCTTGTTGTGTTCATCTATAATAATATCTTCCGAGTGATGATTTAGATGGATCCTTTTGGGGCCTTGTATGGTAGGTCATTTCATTCACCCATGTGCTGGATAGAGGCATGTGAGGTAGCACTACTAGGTCCTCATCTCATTCAAGAGACTCCAGAGAAGGTTCAGCTGATCAGAAAGTGTATGAATACCACTCAATCTAGACAAAAATCTTATGTTGATCACTATCAATGACCTCTAGAGTTCAAGGTCAGGTATCATTTTTTTCTTTAGGTATCACCTAGGCTAGAGAACATATAGTTACAAAAGCAAGGGAAGTTGTTGTCCCATTATGTACAGTCATTTGAAATACTAGAAAGAGTTGGGATGGTATTATATCAGTTGCTAATACCATTAAGGTATTGATCCATTCAAGACGTATTCCATGTCTCACAGCTTATCTAGTATCATGCTGACCCATCTCATACCTTTGATCCTGAGTAAGTTGGTTATATTCTGATACTACCTTTGAGGAGTATCCAGTACGCATAATTGACCAGAGCATAAAGGATCTCCAAGACCGGTTTGTCCCTTTAGTATGAGTGATATAG
Source organism: Viscum album (assembly GCA_963277665.1). NCBI lineage: Eukaryota > Viridiplantae > Streptophyta > Magnoliopsida > Santalales > Viscaceae > Viscum > Viscum album. The sequence goes on from OY728128.1 coordinate 1,452,663,048, forward strand.
TATCATGGTTGCATGTAGGAAGACTTGGGAGTGGAAAGATGATGTACATGCCTAGTGTCCAAATTTTTTGTCAGACAGTGTTTCACCACCCTTGGAAGGAGAACATGGGGACAATTTCTTTTAAGGTTGGAAGACTGTAATATCTTGATCTTTAACTTAGGTATGGATCCTTTAAATTTAATTCTAATTATTTATTTTGGACCTAATTTGAATGTATAATGAGTTAGTGAAGTTCTTTAGGGTTTTTAGGGCTTGTTTTGAGCCCGTTTCCCAACTTTTTGGGAAAACAGGCATGGCATATAGTTTATAGTAAACTATGTGGGAAGGCCTCATGGTTAGAGAAAATTGTGTGAGTGAAATGTTTTTGGAAATAGTCTTACTACATTTTCGGTGCATGGTTTACCTATCTATGTGGCCTAACCGTGTGAGTTCCCCTATTCCCTAGGTAACCATGTATAATTTTCACATGGTTTTCCAAACCGTGTGAAAAAACCATTCACATGATATTTTCTAGGTAAAATGACCATTTTTCCCTTAATGGTCTAATTAAACCTCCTCTTTCCTCTTAATCATAATTCTAGTGATATTAACCTATTTTTCTCTCATTTTGGATATCTTTCATGTATTAAGATAGGGATTGAAAGATATCCTTTGTCCATGATCCTTTTGAGCTTCTATTTGTCACATTGGATGTGCATTGGTATATACTCGAGTCCTTGTTATCCATTCGTCTCCTCTCTTGATCTTAACCCAGTTATTGAGGTGTGAGCATTATTTTCTTTTTCTCAGATCAAATTTATTCTAAGACAAATAAAAGACTGATATCAGAGGAGGATATTCTTAAAACCCTAAGGTGGGTGGTCTATAACTCATCCCTCAAGTTCATTGACTTTAGAATTATCCTGTGGGACCCACCAATTTCATCGGGTGTCATTAATTGAATTTATATTTCATTCTTATAATAATTATAACCTTAGGTTTATGCTCTTTCCATATATGTGATTAATTGTTTGTGGTTATGCCCATAACTCTATCCATTCCAGGTAGGATGTTATTCCATAATTGGGTTTTTAGTATTTGACATGTTTGAGTCACCATTCAGGTGTGAATTTTCTTGACCCTTCGAAGGGTATGATTTTATATATTAAATGTCTTGATTTATATTGGGAATTTAATAATGGAAATTATTGTGTATGGTCACCACTTGACCCACTTAAGGCAAGTGATTTAATTGATAATGAAATGTGAAATAGAAATTGGAAATTATACTGAGTATATGACTTGACCATATTAAATGTAAATAAATAATAGGTTGGATGTCTATAGAACTCCTATCTATATTAATGGAAGGTAGCGGAATAGACCTTAATTATTGAATATGCCTTAAATGGATTTAATAAAGGTTATACTTGGCCTTGTCACACTAATGAAAGGTAAGTCTTGGGACAATTAAAAATATACATGACTTCGTTATTAAATAGAAGTGGCATGACTCATGCCCACCTTGAATTATTATCGAGGAATTCCTTGAGCACTCGCGAACCCCATTATTATTCAAGGATAAGGCTTTCTTAGGTTGAGACCCACCTACATCATGATCCTTGTCTATTATTGGATACCTGGTATGACACCATAGGATCCCTTATATATAATTATAGGATGCCTTGTATACACTCTCTTGATCCGTCATTGAAAAGTAGGTATCATGGTTACAACACAAAAGGACCTATCACTTCTTATCCCCATTTTACCTTGGATGATAACCTTGAATTTGGTAGGCACTTTATTGTGGAATTCCTTGGAACATGATCCTTGGATTACAGTCTTACCCCTTAGCTAGACCCAGATACTACTGAGTTATCGGCCCTTGAGGTCTATGTTACTTTGGTCATTACCTTGGAACTTCATTATTAAATATCATAAATCATGGTTTCCTTGTTACATATTGGAACCTTTACTATTTAAACTATCATGAGTTGATGTCAGTGCCAGCTATGGCTCACATGACCTATCAACATAAATTGGTAATTACTTGATTAATTAACTGGATACATGTTCAGACACCAGCCTAGGTCTACTTGGGAATTTAGTTTCATTGTACTGTTTTACTTTATATATATGCATACTTGCAAACTACTAAATTTCCATTACATGGGATGGATGTTATAGACAATGTTGGTGGTGGCCCACTGAGATTTATCTCAAACCCTCTCCGAGCACCATTTGGTACCTGAAGTAGATTACATGGTTAAAGTTGTTGATAAAGGTAAGTGTATAGATTCAAACACTTGATTGCTTTCTTTTTATGATGGATCATGATAGTAGATGATCGATCCGGATCTCGGGATGCTTGGGATGACCTTTTGATTTCATTTATACTTTTCTAGAACATGTTATGCCTACTATCTTGTATCCATTTTTTTTATTTTTCAAGATACATGACATATCATCATCAGTTGTTGTATGTTATTCTAGTTATTTCAGTTGTTGTTGTTGTTGTCTCTATTTTTACATTGTGTATTCTGTTTACATATGTTTTTTCCACTATTTACCACATCTTATACCTATTCAGTGTGTTATAATTTGGTGATGAGGTCATAGTCTTCTCATGGATACACCCTAGCCCCTCGCCACTAGTCGGAAACCTCTGGCATTTTAGGAGAGGCGCTTGAGTCCATCTGACCCACCAGGCTCAGGGAAACTATTATGTGGAATCTGGTTCTGGCACATCACATTATGGTTTTATGTGATTTTTTCTTTGAGACACACACATTTTGTTTAGATGAGATGATTTATGATGGATTTATCTCTTTTAATTTCTGGCAAGAAGCCTATAGTTTGGTTTTGACTCTTATCCTACATAGGCCAGAGGAGTCTCAAACATTATGATATGCATGTAAGATTCACATGTTATAGTCCTACTAGTGTGTGATTTTATGGATTTCTTTCTGATAGAAAAGTTATGTGAATCTATGGTGAGACGTTCAAGGATGTGGATATTAGTGTGTTCCTCATGCATGGTTAATGAAATGACCTTGGTGGGTTAGTGTGGTATAAGTGAATAATTATTGGAACCTTGTGGGTAGTTTTTTTAGGTTGGTATTATGTTCGGGTCCTCCAGGGTGCGGTCTGATTTGAATATTCTTAAAGAGGACATATTCCCTAGTTTTGGGTAGTTGGTTAGTATATGAACCATTAATGGTGATGGACCATAGATCAGGGTGTTTTGTTTAATTGATTTCATTTTATAACCAGAAAATTTCATGTTGATATCTATAAGTTTTGGCCTTCTAGGATTTGGTGTATACCTTGGGTGGTTAGAATGAGTGACCTTTTTATACGACTCTAGTCTTGGGAGTGGTGTCGTATGGATTTCAAGGGTGACCCGTGAGAGGGGTCATCCGAGTTAAAAGTACTTTTGGGAATTTAGGGAACATATTGGTAATCTAAATTGTTGATAATAGTGTACTAAGGGTGTATCCTAGTATGGGGTTTTGGCATATAGGGTTCCTTTGGTTTTGAGAAAAACACTTGACTGTTAGTGTTTAGTCTTGTGGTTGATTCGTAAGGGGATGCTTGTTTGGGTGTCTCACTTGATTAATGGTTTCACGGGTAAGATGTTCCTAATGTTTATGATGTGGTAAGGAGAATAAGGGTTTGTCAAGGAAGTGTGGTTTTATGTGCATGAAATTCATTTCGGTGGTGACCATGTGTGCATGTTTGTTTTTGGTAAGAGGCACATGGAGGTGTATGGTTTCCTTGAGATGGATAGAATTTTGATTGTTGATGCATCAGTGGAATTTGTGTTTTTTTTTGTGGGAAGGACCAGTTGGGTTCCTAATTTAGTAATCAATGGATGTATTTATATAAACATAGTTATCTTAGTGGAACCTTTGAATGATGCTCAAGTCTTGAGTGGTCGTATAAGTAGTTTTAGCTCGTGAGTTGTTTTGGGTTTTGGAAAGCACAAAGGGTTCTCTACGTCGGGTGAGATAAGAATATAGGGTAGGTATGGCCAGTGGGGTGGGCTTGTGAGCTGAAGCTTCAAAAATATTTAATAGTTAGAGTCAATATTAGGTTCTTTTGTGGGTTTACACAAGAGTTTGTATGATGGTTAAGTGTTAACAGGATATTGTAGAAATTATTAGGTGGTGGCATGTTGTGTAATTTGGTTATGGATATGGAATCATAGGTTATATGTTAAAGGTGGTTGGATAATTTAGGTATCTTTGAGTAGTCTAAGAAATGATGTGGATGTGATGATATTCTTGTGGGAATGGATTCCTAGGACTTTTGATTGTTTTATATGTCCCTGTAGATAGATGTGACATAATAAATCGATCTGTGATGTTAGTGTTTGTTGATGAAATATTTTCTTAATATTAGTAGTGATGTTAATTCTTAATATCTTGACATATTCCTAGGTACAACATGAGGGTAAAGGATATACACCTAGGTGCCCTAATTGTTTTTGTTGGATATGGGGCCTCTTAGAGTTTATGCTCATGGGGGAGGTGAATATGAAGTCGTATGATGGGAAATACACTATTAACTATTTATGGGTGTGGTGATCAGAGTGGATTGTATGTCAATGAACACCATGGGTTTCTTTCTAAGATGTCAGGAATGGGTGGTTATTTATGTTTCTTTTGGTCACTCAGGTGGGGAAGAAAAATCCACATTTAATTCTTGGGTTATCAATGGTTGTGGCATGGGCCGAAAATATTAAGGGTGTTTGGGTAAGTTAGTGATAAATACACTTCTATGGTGGGGAGTGATTTATCATTTGTAGTGATATGACCCTTATTCAGGATGGGTCACGGGTGTGTGAAATTTTCCATGGATTTTTCATGGTTTCATTGTGATTCTATTGAGATACTATTGTTGTGTGTGCTTAAATTCAATAAGGGATGATAATGGACTCTCAATTATAGTAAATGATCAAGCTGATTGTTGTCTTAAAGATCTAGGTGATTCTGGAAAGTAATTCTAGTATGGACACCAGTGGATATTTTTGGGTGGTTGTGGAATTATCCTAAGTGTGAAGGCATAGTAATCAGATGAGATGACTATGAGCCAACAAGTAGAGTTAGGCTTTTTTGGAAATGATTCGGTGCTTGGTGGTAGCACAAGTTTAGGTTTGGTTGGATTTTCTCAATGGAGGGGGTTCTATGTATTAAAATTTTGTGGTTATAATCTAAATCTTATGGTGTGGATAAAAATAGATTGATTAGTGATTGGGTGATGTTGTAATGAATTTTTCAATTAGGTGGGATCAGTTAAGCACTATCCTGGTCTTTGGTTTTTGACAATGGGAGTTAGAATGGGTTTTAATCTACTTTTGGGCCTTGATTTAAAGGTTTTTCCTCGATAGTTTTACGGACTATATGAAGCTAGATAAATATGTTCATTGAAAATGTATTGAACAATATGGGTCAGGATGTATAGGTGTATGTCCACCAATAATTTTTAAGGCCGAGAATTATTATGGTGGAGAGGTTGTAAGAATCTATTTCTAGATGGATCAAAATGAATTCTCATTAACATAGGGTTCAAAATATTGAATTAGAACTCAAAATTAGATTCTGAGTTTTTGAATGACTCAAATTTTCATTTTGAGATTATGAATGAGGCTCGAGAGGTGGATCGAGTGTTTTGATGAGATTTGGAGGCTTCAGGTTAATTTTTATGAGTTTTGGAGTCTTATGGAAATTGTTCATGTTTTGTTGTTCACTATTTAAGAGAAATTGTGTGACACCTTGATGCTTAGGAGGTTTTTAGTTCATTTTTAAGTGACTGTGGTTGATTTTCACAGTTCGAGCATGGTTTGGGTTAAACCATTCAAGGAAAGAGGAGAAACTGTGTGAGGTGGAGAAGGTTCTAAATCATGTCTCATAGGCTTCCCATAGTTTCATACAATCCATGTTCCTTGTTTTGGGTGCGAGGTAGTGTGGACAGCACTGTTAGCACATGGTTTTTTATACCATGTGGCCTAACCATGTGGGCCATGGATGTAGGATAGTAGGGGTGTGCATGGTTGGTGCAATGTTTGACCAACTGTGGGTCCAAACCATGCATGTGGGTTAGCCTTTGATAGATTCAACTTCATAGTTCCTACATGGTTTGAAAAACCATGTGACTTCCCATAATTCCATTAAAATGGGTTTTTTACCATTTTACCCTATATGATTATTATGTTACCCCTTCCCTTATTCTCCCCTTATGTGCTTGGACTAGAGGAGCACTACTAGAAAAACAGCCAACACCCACGGTTCAAAACCGTGGGTACAGCCCCCAAAACCTTGGGTATAACCTATACCCACGGTTTTCAGAACTGTGGGCTGGAAAGGCATTGGTATAGGGGTCTCAACCTATACCCACATTTTTGCTGAACCGTGGGTATAGGCTTCTCAAAGTGCACAGCATGCTGTTCCAGCGTGGCACACTACAGTCCCCAGAGTTTAAAAACTGTGGGTATTAGAATTCAAAAAACTTACACTGCTAGGTTTTGAACCCATACCTTACGACCTGCTTCGCCACTGCTCCTTACCAACAAACCAGAGGATCTATCGATTTCAGTTGTAATATATAAATATATATATTTAAATATATTAATAGATTTGCGGGATTTGAAAATTTATGACACGGGATTTGAAATTGAAAACGCGGGATTGAAAATTGTAGAGGCTAGGATTCAAACCGGCGACCTGCCGAAAGGAGAACAAGCACTGAACCAACCAAGTTGCAAAGTGTTTTGTTAAATATATATATATTAGCCAACTTATATTAATAATATTTATATATTTGGGAAAAAAACAACGCCGAGATTTGATCCCAGGAACAACAGATATAACAAACGACTGCTTAACCGACTCAGCTACAACATCCTTGTAATTTTTTATTTCTATCCGCCTAATTATATTAATCCAAATAATCTCCCCGCCAATTTTTTTTGTTGTCCCACGTAATTTTTTTTCCACGTTATGGAGGGAAATCTATACCCACGGTTCTTTAAAACTATGGGTATAGGTCTTCAAAAAAAATACCGGAATATCCACGGTTCTGAAGAACCGTGGGTATTGGTCATCTAAAAAAACTCTATACCCACGGTTTGGCCAAAAACATGGGTATTGGTCTTTAAAATTAATCTATACCCACGATTTTGTCTGAAACTGTGGGTATAGGTCCCCATATTATCCCTATACCCACGGTTTTCGAAACCCGTGGGTATAGGCCCATTTTCCAGTAGTCGAGGGTTCTCCTCCCTTCCTCCCCTCTTCAAGCCACGCCAAGGAGGTGATTTTATGGTGTTTAGTTAGCATATAAGGTTGGATTTCACTTCATCATCCTTACCTACCTTTTTTACCTTCGTTACTTCTAATTTTAGGTATGTTTTTATAGGTATTTGATTCTAATTCCAGCATATAATGGTGGACTTTACTAAGGATTATGGGGATTTTAGTCATCTTGGGTAGATGAGACCGTGAGATGGATTCTGCATGTTATATCATGGTGTTTCATCAAGGTATGTGTTCGTGGGGATTTCTCTTAGGTTTCCCCAGTAAAATTAATTTAATTAAGTGCTGAAATGGTATCACCTCTTATGTATTTTCCTAAGAATGGTGTTGAGAGTTCATTGTGTACATTTTTTGATTGTTTCTTGGAGTTTTAATAAGAGTAGATTTATCTGATAAGTTTTCCTACATTATACCAAGTTGGGTTTTGTTAAATTAATTAATTATAATTGTTATAATTAATTAATTATTTTTTTGGTGTAAGGGTAGAGATTTAGTGAGGGCTATGATCTTGGTTGGGTGTTGAGTGTCTTGGAGGATTTTTATATGGGTCTCGATAAGGCTGATGTGTGTTGGAAATATGTTGGAAATATTCATTGATGAGGTAGGTAGTCTAATAACTTTACCCATAGTCTTAAAAAAATTTATAAGTGCATTACAATGTATTCTTTAGAGCCCATATGTAATATTCTTGTTTCTTTGATTTATAATACTAGTTTTAGCTTTAAGTTTATATCTTGTACCTTCCATGGCTCTTGTTGGATCTATGACGATGTGGGCCCAGACCTATGTCCACCCATAGGGTGTTCTAATTTTTATAAGTGGAATTATTTATGTTTCAATTTTTTATGAAAATTATTATGAGGATTTCAAATTATTTTAAATGTTTACATTGGGTTTTGACTAGGTTTTAAATGTCTAAGGGGAAAGGAAATGGTTGGAAATGATTCTTATTTTAAAAAAAGTTGTTAACCTCAAGATGATTTGAAAGGGGTTTTAAATGTATTTCATAGGTTTATTTTTAATGGGTGTGTGGTGACTCTTTAAATGGTTTTCATGGAACATAAATTTCTTGGAACTTATTTGGATTTCCAAATAGGAATACATGGTTTTAAGGGGTGGTATTGAAATGATTGACCTAAATGTTTGATATTAGTGTTTACTAAATTTTGAGAGGTTTTTGGTTTTATTTGTTCCATGTGTTGATTTAAAGGTCCTTTGGGACCATGATAAGTGCTATGATTTATAGGGTAAATAGAAATGGTTAAAAGGGGTGTGCTTTATTATTAAAAGGTTTAAAGAACATTTAACAGGTATATATATGGGTGAGGGGAGAAATGGTTTAAAAGGAAATTGGGTTTTATAATGAAAGTAATATATCAACAAAATATTGAACTAAAAGGTAGTGATTAATGATGGAATGGTTAATTGTTGGACTGATTCTTAGGGAACAGGTATTTAAGAAATTATGGAATGTTTTAAGTGTTAGAATGATGTTTCATATATATGTAGTACACTATTGATATGGTGTCTTGTTGAGGATCTAGTCACTGGTAGTATACATTATGATTAGAGTTCCAGACTGATGCTCTGGGTGATGATGGTATACCACATGTAATAGGATGATGGGCTGATGCTCCTCTTCTGAGGGCTTGTCCAGAATGATGCTCTAGGCACCCCATGATGTTATGTATATTTGGGTGTTGGCCTAAGGCACCAGGCACTATTATTATATTTTTTAGATGGGTTTTATAGACCCAGTGATCAGTATCAAAAATTATAGTTCGTTATATAGTTATGTTCTATATGGAGGTTCTCTCCACATTTTATACTAATTTTGATATTTAATTAAATGTTAGAATGACATTTTGGGATCTAATGACATGGGTACATGATTTAGGTGTTATGGGAATATGATTTTTCCCCTGAGGTGAATGAATAAGGAACAAGACTTTTTGTTGGTTTAGATGTAATATACAATTATATTACACTTTAGAGGGATGGGTTAGGTTGTTGCATGTTTGGTTGTCCAGGGTGTCACCATGGAACCCCTGGGGCCAATGGATACTAGATGAGTTGTCATGTTCCCTGTCTTGCTTTTCCTTTTTTATATACTATTTATTAATTCCATTGTTTAACTGTATACATTATTCTATTGATTGATATTTTCCTTATAAATTATTGGTGGCATCCTACTAAGTTTTACTCACACCCTGCTTGGGCTGTCATTTCACTTAGGTTCCCAATCATCTCTCACATGTTTATTTCTAGCACAGGTTTGGGCTGAGGCCAGTGTTGAGTATTGTTAACCGAGAAGTATTTCTCAAGTGGTATCATATGGAAGGATGGTCTGGATTAGTGACATAGTGGATGATTGTGTAGTTTCTTTTATTCTATTATTTTATTTAATTAGCCTAGTGGGTGGTTGGTTGTATGTATGACATGACCATCCAAGTCCTTATGTTATATCATTTTACTACAGCATGTTCAGTTCTAGTTTATTTATTATTTTATCTTACTATGATGTGTATATTATTTAGTTATTTAATTCTAGTTGTCCACTCTGGTATGGGGATATAGTCTCCCCACAGTACCATCTTAGACCCCAGATGTTACTAGGAAACCTCTAGCATATGGGGAGGTATGCCTGAGGTCATGTAGTGAACTGGATCGGGGAATCAATTTAGTGGATCCTCAATTAGGACCTTAAAAGTGAGTTTCTACTGACATCTAATAAGTAACTATATATTGTTAACCCTAGTGTTTCAAGCACCAATCTATATGAATATATATGAGGTTTGAGTACCTCTCTATATGAAGGTGTCTGAGAAAGGGGATGATTTTCTTGTCTGAGATAGATATCATTGTGGGGAGGTCTTCCACTGGATCCATTAGGAATAGGGTTCCTACAATCCATATTTGAACTACCATGAGGATGACTATCAAGGTAGTGATCACCTTAAGCTTCAGTTGATGATTAAATGGACCCTTAAGGTCTTGTGCATATGAATTGAACATCCTAAAAAGAACTAGAATTGATAAGAGTATGGATATAAGCCTCATTATATGTTCTGTAATATATATTTTGGCCTAAATTTTGGTATTGAGAAGTGATATGATCATGGTTTATGATGGTTCATGGAATATATTGATAATTGTATGGTGTTTTGGGGATACGATCCCACTACAAAGAAGCTGCTAGAGTATGTTGGTGAGCTTCTATATTATTGGTAGGAATATTAGACTACCTATGGGTGGTTGATGGAATATTTTGATCAATCCTAGATAAAGTGGTAGTATGATACCTTTTTAAATATTCATTCCCCATCAGAATATGCCAAAATACCTCCGAAATGGGAGAAGGAAGATGAGAAATCTCAAGTACAACCTATAAAGGATGTTGGTGTTTTCACTCATCAAAAGAAGTAGAGATATCATCCTATATCTTGTGAGCTGGTGTTACATGTCTAGTAACTTCATTGGTAGAGACATGAGCCTTCTTTGAGGTGATTTCCATATTGTATTAGTGAAACAAAGTTAGAGTGGGGAATGAGCCCAGACCTATTCCTTTAGAGTATGTTGCCGATCTTTTTCAATTGGAATGTGTGACCACCACGAGGAATGTTCCAAACTAAAATGTTTGGACCTATTTGAAAATGGAATATGTTCCCTATCCTTTGAATTTTTTTCTTGTTTTTTTTTCGAGGAATGTACACCTAACCCAAGGCATGTTCCAAAATGAGTTGGATGGCACTAGTTAGAATTGGGATATGAGTCTGGTTCGTTTCTCATCCTTTTACTAGAATATGTTGATAATCCTCCTGGTTGGTAGAAAGAATAGGTTCTTGCTTCATAGTAGCCACAACTTCGTACTGTTTATGGGGATATTCTACTATGGATGTCAGGATTGGAATATGTGAATGTCCCTTTATTTTTACCAATTTCGGAATATGCTGGTAGAGCTCTTTTACTATTTCTAGAATGTAGTAACACTTTAGAAAAGTGTGTGCAGAAATGTAGGACTACACATTCTCAGTCTCCATGATATATTAGAAGATTTATTGATTTAATTGGTGATATAAGACAACTCCTATTCACATTATTCCATTGGAATATTCTGATGTGATTCATGTTCTTGGTAATGAATATGTGCCTCCCCCAATCTTACTTAAGGAATATTCAAGTAGAATTGATCCACATGTGCAAGGATATGATCATGTCAGCTAAATACCATCAGAATAAACCTCTGGGATATATAATTCAGAACTGGGTATATGATCCCATTCCAATTTATCCACATATTTTCTCTCTCAGTGAGACATCGTTGGTAGTCATGCATGAGGGTCTAAGTTGTAATTTTTTTGAGTGGTTATCTCAACAAAAATATGAGGGGAATTGGTGGGATGATGCTAGTAATAGCGATTGAGAGGATACCTCCTAAGAATATTCTAAACAAGGATATATCTATATTTGGAACCTTGATCCACCTTTATAAGGTATTTAAGGTTCTTATTTATTCACTCTAAGGATAATCTACGAAAGCTATTAGTGGTGGTGACAGGTTCCACTGGTTTCATTTCATCTTTCCAGGAATGAGACGGGCTTTTTGGCTTCAGCATTCTGAGACCTCTACATGAATTCTCAAGGGTCTAGATCATATCAATTCATTGGTATTCCCAAACCATCATTTTTTCATATGAAATTAAAGGCATCATATGGCTGAAGTTTTTTTATGATCCATAAATGTAACTATCATTGTTGAGTTTCCAAAACATTCTCCTAATTAAGGCATGGTCTCAAGTCAAGTTATATGTGAGATAAGTTTCTCCAATCACAAAGACAAAAAATAACAAGGCCACTGATTAGTTCATCATCACAAGTGTGAAACATGATCAATAAGCTATACATGTGTAATACGATTTTCCTTTCTTATTCTCAGTTCAAACTATTTAAATGTGTATAATTTACATGGAGATAATGGACTATTTCATGGAAATCCTAGTTATGTTCTATTATTTAATTATTTATCATCACTAATACCATTTTTTCAGATGGGATACAAAAAAAAGTCCCAATGTATAGTCAACAGATCGTTTTTTATTATTTGAGAGATTAACAATGGGATCACCATTTTTTTTCTTTAGAGATTTAATGGTGCCCCAAGTTTGGGAGAAAATATGTCTAGAATTTATAATGATTCATTTATCCTATAATTATATTCTTTTAGAATGGGTTCAATATTTTTTATTCCCATTTTAATATTGGGGGCATGATGATTGATTGTAGGGGGTTCAAGTATAGTTTCAAAATCATTCGTGATGGGTTCACCATTCTCATCTCTTATAAAAACTCCCAACCGATCCCACATCCATAACAAGGTACATAACTATTTTCTACAGGAATGAACTCATTTGGGGTTTTAGACTCAATGGTACTTAGGAACTGACATCGGTCGAGAGGATGGGAGTTCAGGCTAATTGCACCCTTTTGGGGGAATTATTTCTGATTTTGGGACTCTCTTACAGATTTAAGATATGTTCATTGATCTATTACAAATCTAGATGTGGGACTATTTACCTTAATAAAATTATTCGGTTTTGAATCCTTATGACTGTAAAGAGGATTATATTAATGATAGAATCTATATGTATTCAAGTTTCTCCATTTATTTCCCGTTATTTCTTAAAAATTGGTAGATTTTTATTTTTTTAATGTCACATAACTAGGAATCCTGGAGTTTACATCCATCCAGTTAGGTGATTTTTTTTCTAGGATGGTATTCAACCTTTATTAGTTGTCTTATGTATCCTATTTATAACATGAATTAAAACCCAATTAGTTCATTTGAGTATAAATCATTTAGTTTAACATCTTGAGTAAAGAACATATATTATGTCGCTTAGGAACCAAGAAAGGAGATCGAGTCTTAGGAAGGAATCCTATATATTCGTTTTATAAAAGTAGATAGAGAAATCATAGTTCGATCCACCCCAACCCACTAATGGGTGGTAATAGAAAATTAATGCACAAAAGGGTTATTTCCCCAATTTTTACTAATATGGGAATTCCTTCAGGACATACACTAAGGTGGATACCCTTGTATGGGGGAAATAATATCATGACACAGAACAAGTCTTAAACATTCAGGATTCCCTATATGGGGAAAATAAATGATTCTAGTGATATGGTCATTTAAAATCTATAAGCTCGTGTGAGTCATAACCGGTGTCAGAAATAAGGGATAACAAGTGATCATACTCACAATATATGGATATTGGACTTATGCACAGGGTCTACCCTGATTGGGTGATTGATATAGATCTTGGGCCTTAGTAATGTGTCTTACATTTCCTATATAAAACGGGGATCAAAATTCTTTGTAGTTCAATTAGCTTATTGATCCATCGATGTATGAGGAAGAATGATAAACCCATGGGAGAGTTTGGGCCCCATGATTTAGAGTATCAAAGATATACAGGGACTAACACCTAGTTGGGTTCCCAATTAGTGCTCAAGATTTAGTAAGTCGTTATACATATCCCGTTTAGATAGGAATTAGAGTCCCCATAGGTCAAAATGGTGTATGTCCATGTGCGTCTTCCAAACAAGGTTATTGTTTCCAAGAGTGTCTTCCTGGCATTCTTGATATGTTAGGTATGTCTATTAGACATTCCCAAGTTGACTGTCGGACATGTATAAGGATATCTATACATGTCTTGATCATCCACCCAAAACTTCTGAGAATTTCTATTGGCCACGTATGAGGTTTCTTCCATGTGATCAAGCTAAATTATCCAAGGGTTAAATCATGACAAGTATAAAATGTCCATGGTGGTTCACATGATTAAATCGTACATGTCAGAGTGTTTCTACATGAACTGGCTGAAAAGTATATAGTAATTCATGTGGCTTGGCTGATATGCATAGATTAATTTGTGTAAATTGTCTAACATTTCCATAAGACTTTGCATGACTTGGATAACATGTCTAGAGTACATTGTGTGAATTAGCTATATTGTCGCATGAAACGTTTAACATGACCAAGTTAATTCATATGATTGAATCATACATTTAAATGGGATACCAAAAAATTCAAATCACTAGTCCAGGGAGCCTTCACATGATCAATGCAGACATGTCCAAGGGTCTCTCATGATCAGGTCTAACATATCAGAGGGATTATGCATGATCTTGTTGATATGTTTAGATTACTTTTCATGGCTTGGTTGATGTTCATGTATGCCTTCGAATGACTTGTCTAAGATGTCTATAAGACTTTTCAGGATTTGGATAACATGCCCGAGTGTTATCATATGATCTCACTAACATGTATGGGTTCTATCACATGATCTACATAGGCCATGTAAAGAACATGATGTCATTATATGAAAATCAGTAAATTTGTTTTCATGTAAGGAAGCTATCTTTTTTATCCTTGGTTGAATAAATTCTTCAATGTTTATTATTCATGGCCTATTGGGTTCTCATACATCCAAGTCAATATTTGGACACTCCTTTATGTGGTATGGTTGATGCATTGAAGGTCCTTTGTGTTATCAGTATGGTGATCATTAAAAGTGTATATACATATTTTTCAATCCCTTAATTCATTCCATAAATTTTACCTGGCAGAATTCCCTTTCAATTGTGAGGATTTCAAATCTGATAAGTCCTCTCTTGCCTATGTGATATTATGTGTATGTTTTTTATAATGATGGGGGGATTTTATAGGTCTTTCTTCCTCTGTTCAATGTCATATTGTATAGTACCTATATTTAAAATATGGGCTTGAGTCATTGGACCATCACACATTTCACATGAACTTATTGTCATCCATCATGATGTCATCTTTATGTCACATGATACACATCAACCATGATATCACTCTATCATCCCCATATTTTTTTGACCCATGGATTCCCTAGTGGATTTTTCATAATAAAATTAACATGTCAAACGGCCTTCACAATATTAGGCTAACATATCATGGAGTCTTTACAATATCAAGAAGCCTATCAAGGAGTATTTTTCATGATTAAGAGAAACTTTTATAGGGTACTTTGAGAGATCAATTTGGCTCGTCGAAGGGTCTTTACATGAAAAACAATGTAACTCCCATTCTCATAAGGGAACCTCATTTTTTAGAATTTATTTTAAAAGTTTTATGGTGTTCTATCCCATATATTTTCTATCATGGATTCATGGGATCAAATTGACATTTTTGAGATTCTTTATATAACTAAGGTGACATGTCCCATGACCTTGACATGATGAGGTTGGCATGTTGTTGGGGACTTTCATGATCAATGGATTAGTCATTTTAATTACATCCATCTGTTATATAAAAAATAGCATAACTTCCTTTATCATGAGTCTTCTATATTTTCTATCTTTTTATCTTCTATTTTCCACAACCTTAAAACATTTCCCATTGGTTTCCTTCTGGGCATCACATTATCGATAATGGATCTCAAGACAAAATGTGAGCATTGTCATGGATGGTTTCTACACTTATTTATTGTGTGTCTCATGATTAACATTGTATCTCATGAAATCATGCAAACATTATCACAGATAATCACTCTACTTGTCTGTGAATCTGGAGAGGTATTGCATGATCAAATGAAAAAATCAGAGGGACTTGTCATGATAAAGGTTATATATCTAAAGTATTTTGTATGGTGTGACTGACATACCATCGGGGATCTCACATGATCAGTGAGCTTATCACATGAGTCATATGAGCCCTTCTTGTGAAAATCAATGTAACTTCCATCACATAAATCTTATATATATTTTTATCTCTTATTTCATATGGTTATTTAGTTGATCAAAAGGATTATTTCATCTAACATGTCTAATTATTATAGTAACTACTATAGAATCCTTTTGCATGAGCATGAGGGATTGACGAAGGGACATGACATGATCATGAATAGATCACATGAAGTGAATGACTCATTTTCATGAAATTCTCAGGGTTATTTGATTGTGTATCTTTGTGGGGGTCATATGATCCATGTAACCTTGTCTCTTAATCTCATTGTAGCCATGTTTCTCTTTCCTTCCTTTTTCAAAATAAATAATACATATCCTTCAGGTATTTCTTAGATTCTAAAATTTGAAATCATCATTTGGAGAGCATTGATAGTGATTATCTCTCTATTTTTATTATATTATACATTTATTCCACTCATTTTCATTACTATATGGAATAATTTTTTAGAGTTTAAGGATTTGATATACGCTATAGTGAAATTGGGGTTTCTGAGTTCATTTTATATGTCTTTTACTAAATCACATGATAATGAGGATGTTCAAGGGCTAGATGTTCACCTGTATAACCAGTGAATTGAGTTATGATGATGAATTTGATTTATTTTACCCCATTGGATTGATAGAGGTTATGGATGAGGAGTTTATTCACAACCATAAAATTCAAATACAAAAAAAATCATCCTTTGGATGATTTGAAATTCTATGAGGAGTCCCAAAGACAAGTCATGTCACATCTTGAGAAGCAACCTTAGAATGAGGAGGATCCAAAATATTAGACCAGGTTTTCACTAAGATTGTTTAAGCACTCACCATATCTTTTTTGGATGGTGATAACTCTTTAGTTATCAACACATCAACCTATAAATACACTAAATGATGATCTAATGGAATCAATGTGAGATGATATTACTTTCAAGACTTATGTATTGAGGGGAGATATACATCACATTAATTAAAGTCTTCAAAGGATTTAAAATATCTTGATGGATATATATTTATAGTTTAACATGTTAGGGATTCACATACATGATTTCTTGGATAGATATCCTCACCCACTTCCATTTCCTTTGTCGATGGATTGTAAAACTAGGTGATGAAATGAAAATGAAAATCAAGGAAGATCTTTCTTTTAGTTCCCCTTTAAATAAATTAGTGTTTCGACTTTTATTTTTGTTTTTGTTAAGAAAAGAAAAAATTTACACATCTTATCATAAAACAAACCCACATGAAAACTATAAACACTTATGTCATAAAGTGTATTGATAATGTGATCATATCATTAATAATATGTAGTACTTATATATAGTTTTATAATAATTTGATATGTATTGACTATATTTAAATGATTATGGATAATATTCCATGACTTCGAAAATATTTTATTGAAACCTGTTTATTTAATAATATTACATCCATGTTCATTATTGATATCCAAATTTGTAATTACAGACATAAAAGGAATCTTAAATATTATCATAATTTATTATTTATATTCTTCTTGAGTGATCCTGAAGACATAGTATTTCTTCTAGAACTTTATTAGTTTTGATAATAATTTCTTTTTTGATTTTAAATAACTCCATTAAAATGATTGAGGTATTTATTTAAACCACATGTGAACTACTGAGCCATTATATTCTCATTGAAATTTTTATAATATCCTATTTCTAATTTGATACACATCTTCAATTTGTTGGGTGTGGTGACTATTACAAAAAAAATTATTTAAGGGTAGGTGAGTTATTTTATTCAGGGACAAATCCTTCAACATCAACTTTATATTAACTTAATTTCAAATACATATATTTCATTAATTAATATAAATTCATTTTTTAAGAGTTACAATATGTGGTTATTTATGTAGTAACACTCATATTTAATGATATTTATGAAATTAATAGACCTTTATGTAAGAAATAAAAAAATTATATAATTCTTTTATAAGGAATTTGAGTCATCTAAAACATTTTTTGTGATTTTTAATGAGAATTACTTATATTTGTTTTTTTATAATAAAAACTATTTAGGTATTATGGTGTGAGGTTTGTTGGATCCATTCAAGAAAATATTTTTCATATTTTTATTTGAAGTTTGAGTCCAGTTTTTATAAAAAAATAATAAATTTACCCATCATCCCATAACCTTAGAAAATTTGAAGCCTCTTTCATTAGTCCTATGATAGATATAGTATTTTAATTACTAAAAGATGATATGTGAAATTAATTCCAAAATCATGGAAAGAATCAATGTTTTCCATATTAAAGTATAATATTGAAAATATTTATCCTTATAGAAAATATTTATAGTGATTATGGTCACAATGATTCATGGATGATGATACTTGTTTTTGAAAAGAATTAAAATGTAATAGATTTAATTTTTGAAGATTAGATTTTAAATTAAGCATGATATTATTTGGGTTAAATGGTTTAATGATTTTATAAAAAATTAAGGTTTAATTTATTTAAGGTTGTTTGTTTTTATTTAACTGAGGCTTATTTTGTTAGGTTTTTCCTTAAGGGGATTTTAAAGAAGTGAAAATTATAATGTGATTAAAAACAAAAAAAAATTACAATTCCAATGTGTCATTTTATAACTCTTCCTTGAAAAATAATAAATTTTCTAAATTTTTATAGATTTACATGGGGGTGTGGTACTCCACACAGGGCCATACCATTTTAACCATTTAATATGTGATCAAGAATTAATAAGAAGATGTATTTTTACTACAGTTATAGATGTTGGTATGGGGTTGTTTCACTATGGAATTCCATCATGTAAGAATAATTAAAGTGTTCTTATTTTAATCCTTATTGAAGGGAAATTGTAAAATAATAGGAGTTCACTTAGATGGAGAAGAATTTGATCATGGAGATGAAATACTATGAAACTAAGTTCAATTAAAGGATTAAAAGAGTTCTTCTAGATTAAGTTCTATATTTAATAATTCAAAATTTTGGTGCTAAATAAATACTATGAAACTAAGTTTAACTAATTGGAAATATTTAGTAAAGTGTGAATTACCCTCCTTAGACTTTATATATATATAATTAGAAATTTTGGAATAAAATTAAAACATTATTCTGATATTGAGAGAATAACAATAGATTTCCAAGACTTAGCATCTATGATCTTCTGGTAATTTCTTAAATTCTATCAATTTTCATTTTTATCATTTTAAAAATCAAATATTCCTGATCTCATCACTCGTAATTCCATTTTGTGGTTAATTTAATTTCATGAACACCATTACCTATGGTTAGACCTTGAACTCCCATGATAATATCTAGTTTTGAAGAACTATGGTTATAAATTTTTAAACCTGTATTGTGCATTCATGATTTCATACACCACCTCACCTTAACAGGATATATTTATCATGACTTATACTCAAAATTATGACCCTCAATAGACTCATCTACACAAAAGGTTAGTGAAAATTGAAAAAAGTTATTATATCTAGTAGAATAGTATTAAACAAACATATCTTTCAATTTGAGATCCATAAATGTTTGACCCCTAACAATCCTTACAGTGTCTGGATAGAATTTATTAAGGAACAAAGCCTAAAATTCACCCCATGTTAGCCCTTTTATATTGTTTTACTTAATGAGAATATTCTAACATCTCTTTTTTGGCCCCAAAATTATAATTATATCTAGCTTCACTATATTATTCTCTCCTACCTCGATCAATTCAAAAATAATGCTAAAACTTTCCATCCATTCTTTTACACCACATAACCCCAGAATATTCCTAAAAGTTGGAGTATGTTATGATAAAAAAATACCAAACATAATTTTTCATCATTACCACTTTATAAGGTCTCCCCTCTAAATTATAAAATGCCCTAAGAAAAGTATATGTGATTTTTACCCCCATAGGAGTCACTTGTATTTCCAAGGGTGGAGCTTGTTTAGTCTCCCACTCCTCGATCTCCAAAATACTATTCTCCTAACTCACCTCATTATTAAAAATAAAAATCAAACATCCTAATTTAATATCAATTAAATGAACATGTTATCATTTCCTACAAATATAAAAAAAATAAAATAAAATGAATAAATCTCAATATTTCACAAAATTCATTTCATTGATTTTATTTGAATAATCCATTATTAATAATATATTACAAAAAACCAATTAGTTTTCTAATATTGAAATAATTTAACCAAAATAAACTTTCTAGTTTCAATAATAATCAATTCATAATCACATTTTCTCACATATTTTCATGTCCATAGGTACTAAAATGATACATTAACACACAACTATTCACCCTTAAACTGGGTAAATTTAATATCCTAAAATACCATTATAAATCATTCAATTAAATACAACACTTCTTTGGTGACTACGAATTATACTATGGTTGTGTTGGTTAAACACCCAAACATAGTTTTCAAACCAAGTCTCTACCACTAACCTTATTTATACTATTTATAAAAGTATCAAAATTATATAATTGAAAAAATATTTGACACTATTTTGTGACATCTTACCCTAGCATAACCATGTCTCTAATATAAAATTTTGCATAGCCTCAAGTGTTATCCCGGATCATTAGTATCCAAACACTAGTTTCGGGGGTCTAAATGTAATTCTTGGGGGTGATTTACCCTGAAATAGATCATCATAATAAATATATAAATTAATAGTACAAATAAATATATATAATGAAATTAAGTAAAAAAATAATCCATAACCACTAATATAAAAAAAATTTCCAAGGATAGTATGTAACTAAAAATATATATTCAAATGTCACATAATATAAATAAATTATAATAAATTATAAATATCTCATAAAGAAACACAAGAAATAAATAATTAGTATACATCTAATATTTGTAGTAAATCATCTCCATGAATCAATTATATACCATCATCCACTTATAAAGGACTCCTTACATTAACTACATCACCAAGTTAAAATATATAGGCACAAAAGTTGTGTACATATAGAGTTTAAGAAATATATCAGTAGAAAACAATTGTGGCCTCAAACATCACTTGGGTTCAAACTTTCTATTATGTGTATAATGTGTTACTATAAATTGAATTAACAGATATAACAATCAATAGACACACAAATCATAAATCATGGGGTGATAACCAATCCAGCTATATGGTAATTCTGTTATCTTTCACTAATTTAGAATAATTTTTGTTGTCTTTGTCAAAGTATATCATAGAAAAATAGATAGATTATATTTTTCAGTGTAAAATACTAGATCATTGCCTCGGCTCTTGATAATTACTCAAATATAAGACTAATGCCTTTGTATATAACTAGAATCAAGTTGTAATATGGAATAAGTTCATCCCCAATATTAATTCACATCATCATACCACTTCCTCAGCAACTGTTCAGGACCAAGGTGTAACGTAGCTCAAGGAAATCCCCAATAATATATTATATCATACCATCACCTCAATATATGGTAAAAATCTCATGTCATATCACAATATGATAATAATAATTTGAACATATCACTTGTAAAGTCTCATGTTTCAAATTTTAGTTTTTGGTTTATTTTTTAATTTTCATGGAAAGAACGTGACTTAATTAAAAATTTAAAGAATATATTAAGTTTTTTTAAATTTATAATCTGAAAATTATTTTTTTGAATAGTATTTTGGTGCATAACAATAATAATAGTGTTATTTTTTAGTTTTCATTTAAAAAATGATTAAAATTAAATTCAATTATATATAAATATATATAAATTTTTATCATATATTTATGGTTTTAATAACAATTATTAATATATTTGTAATAATAATAATATAATTATATTATTATTATTTTTAGTATTATTATTATTTAAAATTTAATTGGTTGTGTTAAAAAGAGAAAAAATAAAATAAAAAAATAATTGAAGGGGGGAAAAGGTGTGTGACATAAATAAAAGAAGACAAGGAGTACCACATACATGCCACAAAGGTAAAATAAGGGGGATAATAAAAAATAGAAAAAAATAGAAAAAGAGGGGGAAAGGAAGAGGAAAAAATGAAAATTGTAAAACATATGGGGGAAAGGGTTTACACTATAGATTTGGAAATGTTTTAGGGGTGAATATTTACCCTTCCCTCGTATATCTTTATCTCTACCCTATTCAACCCCACCCTCTCTAAAATTATTTAATAATAATATTATAATATCTCACTCGATATAGATCAGAATAATACATAGTCAGTAGCATTGGATTCATATCGAAGCATATATTGTAATCCCAAAGTTTGTTTTCATAGGATTCCAGTTGTTTTGTTCATATTTAATTAAATCTTAATTTCATGTCTTAGTTTTCTAATATTGATTTCCATATGATTGAGGCTTCGATTAGCACTGCCTATTGGTGGTGGAATAACACCCTGGTAGAAATTTAAATAGATTAAGGTAGGTGGATCTATGCATAACCTTATAAAATTAAATCTTTGATTACTTACTTTTAAAAAATTCATGCCTTGATCTTCTTTAGAATTACCTAATTTGTGCTTACTTATCTTGGATTCAATGTTTATTTTCATATAAATTTTATATCTTAGGTGTTTTTCTAAAATTACATAAATAATATTTTTAAAAGAACTCACTTATGAAAATATTGGGGAACCATGTGAGTACCCTTATGTGGGGAATTTTTCAGATGTCTTTGAACATGAATTGTTTGACTTGCACTGGTAGCACATGATTTTCATCGCTCTTAGTAATAAAAGTTGGAATCTTTTTTCTTTGAGTTTCCTAGAACATAGCTTTTACATGGTTCTAAAAACCATGTTACAAGAATGATATATAGCCGTGTATTTGGTAAGATCCATTTGGAAAAATTAGCGCATAAGTTGATGGACGGTGTGAGTCCCTAGGGGAAACCAAATAGATTAATTTTTATTAGGTAGCCCTAACTTCATGGTTGGTGCACAATTTACTAAACCATGTTCCCAAACTATATAAAATGTTTGGATTAACTCAAACATAAAATTTAGGCCCTTCCCATTTGATTTAAAGAGCCTAAGGGTAATTCTTTATTATCCCCCTCATTTGGCCAAGACAAGATATGCCCTAGGAGGTTCCTCCCTCCATTCCTTTATATTTCCAATAACCTACAACCTCATTTATTGTGTACTTGTTTAATGTATGTCATTTTTTTGTATTCTTTATCCTCCCCCATTCCTTTTACATTGGGGTTTTCTTCCTTGTAAACCCTAGGGGATTCTAAGTTCAATTTTAAGGATTTTGGTTGTTAATTATTAATGGGGACTTTCTTATTAGGTCTTACTTGAGGTACCTTGTGGATCTGTGGAGTGTTTTTCATCATAGGAGACAAATTTAGAGGGTAGTTTCATTTAATTGAGGTAGGTATTTTTGTGATTTTTCATAAATTTTCATGACATTAACTTATTGATGTTTTATAATACCCTATTTGGTAATTATAAATCATAAGTGATGGGTTAGTTTGTTTTTAAAGGTGATCAAGATTTATTTCCATTTTTTAAAGTTGTTTTTACTTGTAATTTTAAATGAGTCTTGAAATAATAAGTAGTGATTTTTTCTGAAGGTTGTTTTTTAGATGATTATGGAACTTTAAATGGGTTTGAACCTATTTGGGTTGTGAAATGAAATGGGAAGTGTGGTATTTAAACTTATGGGTATTTATCATTAGAATTAAAGTGGTGTTTAAAAATCCTAAATATTTTCAAACTATTGAGAGGGTTGTTTTAAATAGATTGTGTGTTACTCTAAAATGATTTAACCCTTTTTGGTCCATGAATTGAATATGGGTAGTCAATTTAGGCTCATGATGGATTTTAACTAAAAGGGTGTGGATTTTTTAAAATGATTCTTCTAAATGTTTTTGAGTGAGTAATTTTGGAAGGAGCTTTCTAAATTGATTTCAATAGATTTTTTTTCAAGAATGATTTGGAGTGGGACTTCATCCCATTGAAAAGTGACATGGCATTCAAATATTATTTTTAAAGGATTGTTTGGAACTTTGGTTGTCTTTTTGAAGGTGTTTGTGTGAGTGTGAGAACATATTGATACCACTTTATTATATCATGAAGCTATAAGGGTTATTTTCTATTGATTATTGTGAAATTTTTCTAGTGGTGCATGTTATATATTCTTGTATTATAAATTAATTATGAATTTTCTATTTATTGTGAGGGTGTGAATGTGAGGGTTGAATTATTTATTTCATATAAATTGATGAATGTGATTTCTCTCCTTCATTTTATATTGTTCATGGGAGTCCAAGGGGACTAAGTATAGTTCTAGATAATTTAAAACCCTAGTAGATATAGTGGGTAGACTAAGTACTATTTCCTTGCTACTCAAGATGGTTTGATCAGAAGGGGTAGAACCCCTTGTGGGCTAATTTATTTCTTTGATCCTGTGAATGAATGTGTTCTTAGGATGCTTATTTCTAAATTCTATGATGGTGATATTAGAGACAAAAAGTTTAGTGGTTTCATCCTAGTTTCCTTATAGCTAGTTTTGGCCATTATACACGATATCTAAGAGGTTTCTCATGATGCTTTGATATTATTTATAAGATGATTTTGGGGATTCTAGTGTTTATTCCTTATTTATAACCCATACCATTGTTTTTTATGAAATAATTATTTTTATTGCCCATTTTTGTGTATTAGTTTTTTTTAGGTTCCATGTATACTAACTATTGTGTGAGTGTTTTTTATTCACTTTTAAACTGGATTGTGAAATTATTTTGTAAATTGGATTTGGAATGAAAAAATATTTTCTTTAAAAATAAAATTTGGGAGAAGTTTTGAAAGATGAAAAATGAGTTTTTACATTATTCATAGCTTTCAAAAAAATTCTTATTTCATTGTTTAAAATGTAACACCCCAAT
Source organism: Viscum album (assembly GCA_963277665.1). Taxonomy (NCBI): domain Eukaryota; kingdom Viridiplantae; phylum Streptophyta; class Magnoliopsida; order Santalales; family Viscaceae; genus Viscum; species Viscum album. The sequence continues at coordinate 1,452,687,991 of OY728128.1, forward strand.
ATTTCAAGGAATTTATTTTTTAAAAATAGATTTTTTCTTTTCGACAGCTTTTGTTTCACAGAACACCGAGCTTAAATGAACTCCAGAATATTACTATTTTAACACAGATATGATAAAATAGATATAAAATTTGAGGGAATAAATAGTATTAACCACATTATGAAATATATAATTTCAAAAATCATTTTTATATATTAATTAATTATTTTTCAATATGAAAATAATTTTTATTAAAGTCATTTTATTCTTTAAATATATGTTTTCTTCAAAAAAAGTGATTTTTATTACATTCTATGATAAAATAAATATAAATAATTATTGGAACTTTTAGAAAATTTATTCAATATATTGAATATAATTTTTTTATTTGTCATGTAAAAATCATCATAGGATAGATTTTTTGAATTTTCTAAAAAGTTTAATTTTTTAGTGATTAATAAAAAATACAAATTTTTATAAAAACCTCATTTTATTTATATTTAATAGAAATTTTATGATTTGAAATTGATCTAAAATTAAATTAATTAATATTTATATATACGTAATCTTATTAATCACATTTAAACAATTTCTATTCTATATTTTTATATAAGTACATTTTTTTAATAAAAACATATTTTTCTAAGTTGTTTTTCATTGTGTTTTAACAGATTAATTTTAGAAGTAATTTTTGTAACTTATATATTTTTAATTTTTAAAACTGGATTCCATATTTTTAATCATGAGTTAAAAATTATTTTATATGTTAATTTTCATTTTTATTCATGGAAAATTTACAGCGGTAAAAAAATTATTTAGTACAATATAATTAAAATAATATAATATGTTAAAGTCAAAAAATAAATGTTTAAAATTCCTAAAAACTAAGACATTAAGTGGTTTTTTGATGTTTTGATTTTAATTAACCATTATTTTAAATATTAACTACAAAAAAATTATATGTAATTAATTCCACAAAATGTGGTTGGATTTAAATATAAAATAATCATTATTTAATCACTTAAAACCATCCCCTCCTCAAGTATAAATACCTCCCATCACCATCCCCTTCCTCATAAAAAGCCTTGGATCATTTAAAATATCTTAAAAACCATATCCTAACCAATATCCCTATGTCTAAGTGTTTCAAGTATCACTAAAATACCAATTTCAAGTTCCTTAAGTGGTCCTTCAACGAGGTGATATTCAAGTGGTTACTTTCTTAAAAAAACATCTCTTAATTTATTTTCTTTTTCTACCTTATATGTACCAACTTCATGTATCAAATCATAAAAACTCTAGTGTATTTTATATACTAGAATTTTATATTTATAGTGGAATATCTTATATCCATCCCTCTTCTTATCTCCTCTTATTCAAAGAAACGAAACCATTGTCCAAATTATAGTGGTTACCCATCTCCGGGGATAATGATTTTATCATTTTTCATTAATTCCCTCAAGGATAGTCATAAAATTATTTTTCTGGTCAAATCATATTTTAATAGGTATATTATAATCTATTTAATGTTTTGGAACTAATATATAAACATAATATTAAATAAAATAAAACAATTTTGGGATGATAAAAAAACCTCCAAAATAAACTAAAATTTTATCATTAATGTTTTATAAATTGAAATATCCTCATACCAGAAATAAAAATGATATATGGGACCATTTAAACTTATTTAATTTCATTTATATCATTTCATTTCACTTCTAGAGTTTTGTTTTAATTTGACAAGAAAATCCATAAGTATAACAAAATAAACCAACCATGAAACCATGAAACGAACGCACATTAAACAATGAAAATAATGAAATATTATTAATGAATGGGTGGTAAGATGTTATAAAATTATCATATAAGGTATTATAAATATGAATATGGTTTTTAATTAATTAATAACATTCTATGAAATATTATATATGAGATTAAATTATTAAAAAATAAAAGGAATTATAGCGGCCCAAGATTAACATTCATAGATATTACATAAATTTAGATGAAATCATCACGGAATAAGGAGAATAATCCATTAAATCTTAACATATGAATTTGAAATTGAATTTTTGGTATACACATAATAATAAAAAATCATATGTCAAGGATACCTGTTGTGACCTTCATAACATTTTATGATTGTTCTTGTAAACTTTTTACCAACTTTAACCTTGGGATTCCCTCTCATTTAACCTCTTGTTTCAGGATTGGGATGCCCTCCTGTGTACCCTATTGTTTAGGTCTTGGGATTTCCTCTCATGTACCCTCTTGATTTGGGCTTAGTATACCCTCCAGTATACCTTCTTATTTCGGGAAAAAGATGCCCTCTTTTTTCCAGCTTGGGATTTCTTTATGTGTACCCTCTTGATCTCATAAAACATTTATCATTACCAAATTGATTAGAGAAATATATAGGTCCCACCCATCCCATAATGAAATCATACATGAATTTTTCAAAAGATAACAAAGCATTCATCATATCATGACCCATATAAAGAGATGGGTTTTAGGAACATAAAACCATAACATGTGAAATGAAGTTGTTATAATTAATATTTAATCACATAAAATCCTAATAAAAATATATAGGTTTCTAAATCATTTAATTAAATCACAATTCTTGAAAATAAGTGTGTTCCAAAATCATATAACCCGTGGAAGATAAATGGGTGTCGTAAACATCATGTCATCAAAACATAAACCATTTAAGAAATAATAAGAATGGTATTCTTGAATAATGTTCCCAATTAATCTTAAACCCTATCAAATTATTCTATATTATATGAATAAGTATTTTTAAATATCACTTAGATCATTTCTTAAGGAAAATATCCTTTCTTTAAAATTCACTTTTTAAAACATAAACTATATCCAAAATCATTTTCTTAAAAAAACTTTGAAAATATATAAAGGATTTAAAATAATTTAAAACATTTATTAAGTAAAATAATTTTTTCTCTTTGAAAAAATTATCTTCAAAACATAAATCATTTTGAAAACATTTTTCTTTGAAAATAACCTTGAAAACTTATAAATTAATCTTGAAAAAATCTTGAAAACCTTTATCCTTAGAAACTTATAAAATAATTTTGAAAATAATTTTGAAAACCTTTTCCATTAAAAATTTATAAAGGAAGTTTTAAATTCATTTTGAAAACCTTTTTCTTTGAAATATTATAAAATAATCATGAAAATCAATTTGAAAACATTTTTCCTTGAAAACTTATAAAGGAATCTTGAAAATCTTTTTAAAAATCATTTTCGTTGAAAAAATATAAATAAATCATTAAAATAATTTAGAAAAAAATCATAAAAATACATTGAAAACTTATAATCAAATCTTGAAATTTTTTTAAAAAGTTTTTAAACAAAAGTTTTTTTAAAAAAAAATCTTTTTAGAAAACATGGTTTTGAAATGACATAGATTTCTTACCAGAGAGAGAGAGATAAAGTCGTATTTTCCTAAAAACACTTTATTAATTATCTTAAGTAAAAAAAGAAGAAAAATGGTACCAATATATGAATATATCATGAATAAATAGAGTAAAATATAATTCATGAGTTTTTTTTATATTTGTAACATAATATATCATCAATGGAAGCATAATCATAAACAATCCCAATAAATGATGAGAATATAGTGATAAACTGTTTCCACTTTCGTAACTATAAATCATGATCTCCATAGGATAATAACATTAAATGAAGATTATAATATCAGTAAAATAATAAAATTCATGATATAACATTGCAATGTCAGTAAATACACTTTATAGAAAATATAGGTGCATAACATGGAATGTGTCTCAAAGAAGAAAATTTGAGACAAAACTGCTTTACCGATTTAGTAACTTTTCAAACATAAACCCCATGAAATATAGATCATAAAATAGATATATAAATACCCATAAATTAAGTATAATTATCATATATTACATTAATGGGTTTTATATAAACCACACAAAGGAAACAAGTGGTGAACATGGAATGTATCTCATAGATAATAAAAATGAGATGAGAAAATCCTTACCTTAATTCTTGACTCGCTTCGTACTCATTAAAAAATCATGTATTATAAATATGTGTTTATTATAAATATAAAAAACAACAATATTATTATATCTAATAACATATATGATTTTATAATGACTTTATATTACCCATTTATTAACAACTCAATGTTAATATTACATTTCAGGTTATAATCACTTGGTTTTTCTCTTGTGTTTTGATTTTTCATTTTTTTAGTCCTTATAGTTATATATAGATCTAAAGAATTAAAAAAATTATATAAATATAATAAATATATTTATTATATAATTATTTATATTAATTTATAAAATATACAAATATTAAATTAAATACACCATTCATGGAGACGGTAGTTCGTATGAATGCATGAATGTTGTTTCTGTTTTGTTGTCGTATTGAAAGGGAAAAAAGTAAATGACATATATATATATATATTATAATTAAATTAGAATTATTATTTTATATGTATCATATACATCTATTAAACTAATATTTAATACATTTCACATAAAGTGTGAACGAATCACATCGCTTGGAGGAGACGGTAGTTCACACTTCCACAAACGAAGTCATCATATTTAAAAAAAATAAAATGCATGAAAGTATTTTTATATAATAATTAAATAATAATAATAATATAATATATATATATATATAATATAAAAATATAGTTTTCTTCATAATTCCCTACCATGAGAGGTGGTAAAGGAAAAACGAACAATATCATTTCTTGAGGCACAAATTCATTGTACAAAATAACAGTAAGTTCATTACCCAATAAATGGATGTGTTTGTAAGTGAAGATATAAACCATATAATAAAAACACCTAATAATATTTAGAATACTAATGATATTATAGAATCATTTAATAGTAAGAGTTGAGGGTGGAGAATGAAAATAAAACAATGCAGTTTGAGGAAGGATGTTACCTCTCTTTGGGTAACTCCTCTGGGTTTGCACCAAAGGGCTTCTTGGATGGATTTATTCCCAAATGTATGATTATAGAATTAATTAATTTTTGTTATTATATAATTTTAGTACAGTTTTTATGAGAAAAATTACTTGATATGTGTGAATAAATAGGAGGGGTGAAAGCCTTTTTATAGTGGAGACGGAGTGGTATTCTTATAATTTTTTTAAAAGGGAATTCCACCAACATTTTTCCCATTTCAGGTGGCCCCAATAATGGACCCAATTAAGTAAAAGGGAGTATAGGGTTTTAATATTTCCATAAAATTTATTTTTGACAAGTTTATAGTTCATTTTGGACATTAAGATTAAGGTTTCTTCCTTTATTAAGATAGTTTTTCTCTTAATCGGTGAAATTAATATTAATTACTTTCACTAATATTTTTAGAAAAAAAATAAATTGAACTTATAAAAAATTATAAATTATTATTATTAAAAATATTTAATCCATTTTTCCAAATTCATATCACATAAGTGGTAGAAATTAATTTAAATTTAATCTTGCAAATGGGATGACAAAAGGAGTTTTTTTTAAATAAAAATTTTCAAAAGTTTCCTAAGTTTTTATATATAGTTTCAATGTGAAATTGATTAAAATTACATAAATTGGGTTAAATGATGTATAATTTATATAATTATACTTTAAAACTAAATCAAAACAAAATTTATAAATAAAAATAAACTAGATGAAATAGAAGTTTTGAATTAAAATTCAGTGTTTTTCACTACTCATCAAGAAAATGAAACTTCTTTGAAAAATACCAAAAATTCACCCAAAGTAATTTTTGATATTATGATTTCAGAAATGAAGTTTATTTTTTCCAATAAAAATTATAATAGTTTCAAAAAACATATTTAAAATGGGTTCTCCATTAAAAGGTGATAAAATCACCTTTTCAAATAATACATATTTTTATTCATAAAATTAGATTCATTCTTATATTAATATTATAAAATATATTTTATGAGAGTAAAAATATTTGATTGAATATATAATATATTAAAATAATTCATCAATAGTGGTTTTTTTAATTTATTGACATAAAATGGTGTTTTTACATAGAAAAGTAGTTTTCTAAGAAAATGAATTTCTTTATTTTAAAATAGTTATTACTTTAATTTATATCTAAAAGAATTCATTTTATTAAAATGTTTAAATAATATTTCATTCCTAACTTACATAAAAATGGATAGGTGGAAACTATAATAATATTCTAAAGATTATATTAATATAATTCTATAGTTTGGTAAAACTAGGTCTTGCATGTAATGGGGGCTATCGTAGGAAATTGGCATTGCATGTAACACAATCCAAAAATTGTGTTGCGTTTAACACAAGATAAAAATTGTGTTGCATGTAACACATTACAAAAATTGTGTTGTTTATACCACAAGCAAATATAAATTTTGTGGGTGTTGCAATATTAACTTGGTGTTTCATTAAATACCATCCGAACATAGTTATTTCATATAAGACAATCTATATTTAGAGTTGTATGGAATGAAAAATATCGAAAAGATTAAATTAATTAGAAAAAATATATTTCAAAAAATATCAGGATGTTATATTACACACCTATTAAAATGAATTCCACCCTAGAAATTCATCTGGGTTATTAAAGTTTTAATAATTGAGAGTTACTTTCATATAAACTCACATCGTAAAAAGTAATTCAAAAAAATACCTTTAAAAATAAAAGTTAGAAACATAACGACTTCCCAAAGTAATGCATAACTAGTTTTATACAAAGGAGAACATTGGTGGAAAGTGAAAATATGGACTTTGAGGAAAAGTTTAAATATTTATAGGGATTTATTGAAGTCATCAAACACAAATAGGTGAATTATTAATGAAAACTTGAGGGCCTGAATTTCATAAATCTATGATGATTTAAAAGGCTATTGGTTCAACCAAAATCAAGGTATTAGTTCAACATTTTATTTCTAGATCATTTTCCTAAAGTTGAAGAATTTTAATGAATATAAATACTTTCATTATTTTAGGAAAAACAAACCCTTTATTGTTCCTTGATCAATTTCCACTTCATCTCTTATTTTAATAAATGAAGGTGAATTTTCCATCCATGAAGTCTTATCAGATCATGAGATCTATAATTAGAGTAATATTTCATTTCATTTCTGTTTATTTAACATCGCAACAAAATGGTTAGAAAAAAGTTATCCAATATTCATAAATCCTAATATGTTGAGATAATAATTTAATCTCTAAATACTCATCTAAATTTTATCATAAATCATTCCCAAAAGGTCAACCTTGTAACCATTCCAAAATATAATTCACACTTTATTCTTTAAATAAGCTCGTTAATATACCAAGAAATATTATTGGAAACTTGGGTCCATCATTTTACTGATAGAATATAAAATGTGATTTTATAAATACATAATCTATGTAGAGGGATATAATCACATGAAACTTCAATAAATTATGAACAATAAGATTTTCACAAGGCTTAATCATATGAAATCAAATATTATATTCATAACTAAGGAGGGGAAGATAAGTGTGCCCTCATTTTCATGATTCAGTTCATCCATTTTGATTGAATAATATTTCCATTTTTTCATTATCTATAAAGTTTTTTGTATATTATCATCAATATTACTCCTTGGATTAGGGAACTTATTATCATAATGGAAAAACTCCATTAAATTGAAGCACTAAAGTGCAGGAAGTTCTTTCTGTGGGGTTTTCTCAATATTTGCATCATTAGCTAACTTCTTACCAATACATAGATATTCATACACTCAATGACCTTCCCTCCCATACTTAAAAAATTTATTAGTCCCCTTAATAAAATTCACTCCATGTTTCTTCCTACACTTTGTGCATAATGGAAGGCTCATTTTCTTTTCTCCATAGTTGTTACCTTTTCTTTCGAACTCCATCTTCCTTATCTTGTCAAAACCATGAGATTGATATGAAATTTCTACCTCTATTTCCACCTTGATAGCACAAAAAACAACTTTTTAATAGCTACTAAAGTATCTTATAGAAAAATCCTTTTGAATACTAGGTTTCAGGTCACCAAAGAGTTGATCAATTTTACTTTTCGATTTGATGATAATACCTAAAGATTACCTCAAAAGCCTTGTAAAATTTAATTCATAGGCACTAATTTATTCATCATCCTTCTATTTAAGATTTACTAACTCCTATTCCATATTTTTATGAATAATTAGAGGAAAGTGCTTATTGAAAAACTAGTTCTTGAACTCATCCAAATCTATGAAGTCAATTTCATCTTATTGCCTCGCATTCTTAATAAGATTCCACCATTGATCTGCCTCACCTTCTGAATGTAGACCACTATAGTGACCATTTTATGCTATTAACATTATATAATAGAAAATATCTTTTTTTATGGTACTCATCCATCGCTTAGCAACTAATGGTTCATCAGAACAACTGAAATAAGGTGGGTGTTGCCTCATGAAGGACTCAACATATCGATGTTCCATCCTTTTCTTATTTGGATGTTCACTATAGTTCATATCTTTAAAAATGAGTGTGAGAATAAAATATATATTTTTCATTACATCTCCCATAACATTCAGTTTATCAAGAGGATAATTATTTCATTATCTATTCCATTCCTCATTAACACGGTTCCTTCGAGTTCTATCCATTGACTAAAACCAAAAATTATAAAGTAAGAAGCAATGATCATAGTGGGAACTATATATTCATGAAAAAACACTTATAGCATTTTTAAATCATGAAATCTTCCTTTTTTTAATATATAATACCTATGTTTTATCCTAGGTCATTAATAGTCATCATGTATTTCAATCCTTCATGATGTCCAATAAATAATTTGTGAATTCCCAAATAATATCCCTCAGGACTGTCAAACTAGGTTTGTTTCAAGGCCCATTATCATGCACCAGTTCCTGATTGATTTTAGCTCAATATGGTGTTTTTTAGGTTGTTACCCCTATGTATATATATTCCAGAGCCACATCCACTTATAGTATCTAGATTGCTATGTAATTCTAGGAAACCACTCACTATATCCTTTGACAAAATTCCATGACATTTTCCTAAATATTAACTCATCCCTATACTTATCCTTATATACATAACTAGATATATCCTTAAAAATATTCCTAGGGATCTCAATAAAGTTTTCTCATCCTAGTTTCCAAATTTTGACTAAACCTTTCCATTAATATGAACTATAGAAACCCAAGATTAACATATATGGATGTTACATCAATTTAGATGAATATTCATCACATTAAAAAAAGTAATTTCCTAAGGACAATAATATTTTAGTGGCTTTGGAAACTTGGAAAAAATACTCTAATTTGGTGAAATATCTTCAATTTTTCCTAAAAAGATCTTCCCCTTCATTACTTCTACTTAAAACATTTCTTCATAACCTGGGGTAAGGGAACATAAGAAAGGGGTGATCTTAGATGCTCACTAAGGGTAAAAAGTGAGATAAATATGAGAATAAGGATATGAGAAGGTAGCCATAACATTAGAATATCATACCCTGTATATCAAAGTTAATAAACATGAATCATGGAATAAATAGTTTTAGTTTATAAGATTTAAATCATATGGGAATCGAGATCATAATACAGGAAAGAATAACATAAAAATAGGACATGGAATTTTTTGTATACATATAAGAATAAAAAATCATATATCAAGGTTACCCACTAAGACCTTCATAATCTTTCAGGCTTGGGATAATAACTTGTGTACCTGCTTCAGGCTTGGGATTCCCTCTTAGGTACCCTCTTGTTTCAAGCTTAGGATGACGTCCCGTGTACCCTCTTGTTTTGGGAAAGTGATACCCTCCCATGTACCCTCTTGTTTCGATATTGGGATGACCTCTGGTTTCGTGCTTGGGGTTCCATATCATGTTCCATCTTTTTTTATCTTGGTTATGCCCTCTTGTATACCCAATTGTTTCAAGATTGGGATTCCCTCCTAGGAACCCTATTATTTCAGGATTAATATTCCCTCTTGTTTCAGTCTTTGGATTACCTCTCATGTACTCTATTGAGATCATAAAACTATTATTATTACTTAATTAATTGGAGAGAGATATAGGTCTCACTTGACACATAATGAAATCATATATTCATGTACCACAAGATAACAAAACATTCATCATATCATGACCCATAAAAATAGATGGGTTTTATAAAAATCAAATCATAACCCATCAAATGAAGTGGGTATAATTAATATTTTGTCACATCATAACATGTGGAAAATGGATAGGTTTTCTAATCATTTCATTAAATCATAATCCATGGAAATAAGTGGGTACCAAAACCAAATAACCTATCCAAGAGAAACAGGTGCAGTAAATATCTTGTCATCAAAACATTAACCATTCAAGAAAGTATATGAATGGTATAATTATATCACGTTCTTAATAAATATTAAACTATATCAAAGTATTCCATGTTAGATGAAGAAAAATTTTCAAATATCACTAGTATCATTTCTTAATTAAAATAACATTTTATTGAAATTCACTTTTTAAAACATATAAATTATTCAAAATCATTTTCTTAAAAAACACTTTGAAAATATATAAAGTAGTATTTAAAATTATTCAAAACATCTCCTGAAGAAAATATATTTTCTGATTTGAAAAAAAAAATCTTTAAAACAAAAATCATTTTGAAAACCAATTTAATTTAAAATATCTTTAAAAACTTACAAAGTAAGCTTCAAAACATCTTGAAAACCATTTTCCATGAAAACTTATAAAATAATCTTAAAAATAATTCTGAAAACATTTTTCCTTGAAAACATGTAAAAAAATCTTTAAAATATTTTTAATAACCTTTTTCTATGAAAACTTATAAAATAATCTTGAAAATAATTTTCAAAACATTTTTCATCGAAAACTTATAAAATAATCTTAAAAATAATATTGAAAACCTTTTTCTTTTAAAACATTTAAAAGAATCTTGAAATTCATTTTGAAAAAAAATTATTTCAAAATAATTTTAAAACCTATAAATAAATATTGAAAATTTTTAAAACACTTTTTAAAAATAATTTTTTTGAAAAAACATTTTATAAAAAATCATTTTAAAAGAACGTAGATTTCTAACCAAAGAGAGAGATAAAGTCAGATTTTCCAGAAAAACACTTTTATAATTATCCTAAGTACCAAAAAGTGGAAAAATTGTACCAATACATGAAGTTATCATGATTAACTAGTGTATAATAAAATTCATGAGTTTTCTTGATATTTGGATTATAGGATTTCAGTAATGGAAGCATAACTATAAACAATCCTGATAAATGATGAGATTTTAGTAATAAACTGTTACCACTTTAGTAAATTTAAATCATGATCCCCACAGGATAATAAACATAAAATTATATTATAAGACAATTAAAATAATAAAATTCATGATATAACATTTCAATTTTAGTAAATACAATTTATATAAAAATATTGATGCATAACACGACATTTGTCTCAAAGAAAGAAAATTGATACAAAACTATTTTACAGATTTGGTAACTTGTGAAACATAAACCCCATGAAATAGAGATCATAAAATTGATATGTAAATACACAAAAATTTAATTTTTAGTAACATAGAATAAATTAATGTCTAATATATACACCACACCAAATAAACGAGTGATGAACATGGCATGTATCTCACAAATAATTAAAAGTGTGATGAGAAAACCCTTACCTTAAGTCTTCACTCTCTTCATACTCATTAAAAAAGATTATAAAATAAATAATATTTTATTATAAATTTACCATAGAAACATATTATTATATATATAACCATATATTATTTGATTATGACTTTATATTACCCATTTATTAACAACTCGATGTTACCGTAACATTTCGGGTTATAATCGCTTTAATTTTATGTTATATTTTGATTTGTTATATTTTTGGTCCTCAAAGTCATTTCATGGTCTTAATAATGTAAAACATGATATAAATATAATATATATTTATTAGATAATTATATATTAATCTATAAAATATACAAATATTATATGAAATACACCATTCATGGAGATGGTAGGTTGTACGTACGCATCAACAATGTTTCTGTTTTACTATCATATTGAAAGAAAGAAACAAATTAAATAAATATATATAATATAATATAATTATATTTATTATTTCATATATATAATATAATTTTACAAAAATCATCTTTAATACATTCCATGTAAAGTGTGAACGAATCACATTCCTTTGAGGAGGCGGTAGTCCACACTTTCACAAATGAAGTTATCATATTTACAAAAAATGGAAAGCATGAAGTTATGTTTGATATAATAATTATAGAAGCATAAATATATTATAAATATCATATTTATCATATAAAAATAGTATTTCCATAATAATTCCCAGCCATGATAGGTGGTAAATTAAAAACGAACAATATTATTTTGTGACGTGGTAGTTCTTTATGCACAAGAACGGTAAGTTCATTACCAATTAGATGGATGCGTGTGTAAGTTTAGGTTAAAACCATATAATAAAAAATGTAATAATATTTATTATACTAGTTGAGTATATAATCATGGAATAATAAGATTTTATGGGGTGGAGAATGAAAATAAAACAAAGGACCTTGAGGAAGGATGTTACCTCTTCTTTGAGTAACTCCTCTTGGTTTTCACAAAAGGGCTTAATTGGATGGATTTCATAAAAAAATAGAGGATTACAGGATGAAGTTAGGGATGTTGGGTGATTATTTTAGTATATTATTTTTTATACAAAGGGCTTTAGAGGTGTAAATATGTTGGATCGCTGAGTGACTTTTTATAGTGGATGAGGAGTGGCATTCTTGTAAATGTTTAAAAAGAAATTCCACCCACATTTTTTCAATGTCGTGTGGCCTAAATAATGGACCCAATTAGATAAAAGGGATGATATATTATAAATATTTCCATTAAATTTATTTTTAAAAAGTTTCTAGGTCATTCTATCCCTTAAGTTCAAAGTTTAGTCCCTTGTTAAGCTAATTTTCCTCATAATTGGTGCAATTAATTTTATTTCTTTCACTAATATTTTTGGTAATAAAAATAAGTTTAAATTATTAAACAATATAAATTATTCTGATTAAAAATAAGGAATATATTTTTTAAAATTCCAATAATATAAGTGGTAAAAATTAATTTAAATTTTATCCCATAGATGGGATGACAAAGCTGGATTTTTAAAGTAAAAATGTTCGAGAGTTTTCTAAGTTTTTATATCCAATTTTAATAAAAAAATGGTTCCAATTACCTAAATTGAGTTAATTTATATATAATTTGTCTAATTATACTTTAAACCCAAATTAAAAAATAATTTTACTATATAAGTTAATTATATTAAAAAGAATTTTTGAATTAAAATTTAGTGTTTTCCACTATTCATCAAAAAATGAAACTTCTCCAAAAAATACTAAAAATTTACCAAAAGTAAATCTTAATATTAAACTTTAAAAAATTAATTTTATTTTTTAAAATAAAAGTATAAAAGTTTGAAAAAAAATATTTAAAATGGGTTCTCCATTAAAATGAGGTAAAATTACCTTTTTGAAAAATAAATCTTTTTATTCGTAGAATTAGAATTATTCTTATATTATACCTAAAAATCGATTAGATGAGTTTAAAAATATTTTATTGAACATATAGTTTTTTAAAAACATTAATTTATATTTTTTTTGTTTAATTTATTTAGATAAAATGGTGTTCATACATAGAAAATTATTTTTCTATGAAATGTAGTTTCTTTATTTATATATACTTCTTACTTTCATTTATAGATAAAAGGGTTAATTTTATTCAAATGTTTTAATAATATTTTATTCATAACTTCCATCCTGATGGATATATGAAAAAATTAATAATATTTTAATGATAATATTAATAGTATGTTGTAGTTTGGTTAAATTAGGTCTTGTGTGTAGTGCATGTTATCGAAGGAAATCAGCATTGCATGTAATACAAGCCAAAAATTATGTTTCTTGTACTGAAAGCCAATCTAAGTGTTGTGTGTAGCACAATTTTAACTTGGTGTTTTGTGAAACACCAGCTAAACATAGTGATTTCATATAACACAAGTTATATTTAGAGTTGCATTAAATGAAAAATATCCAAAATATTTCAAAAAATCTTAGGGTATTAGAGGAATAATGGGGTAAGGGATTATCATCCCACATTTACTTATGTGAGATATATGCCTTATTCACCACTTATTTATTTTGTATGTTTTATATAATAACCTTTGATATATAGTATCATGAATCTCATTTTCTTCCTAGTATTCAATGTTTCATTTGAAAATAATTACTTTTATGGTGCATATGATTTGATTAATTACAAAGTGGTAAGATATTTCTTAACTCAATTTACATTCATTGGGTTAAAATTATATTTCATTGATTATGGAATTCTAAAATTATGTGTTAAATTCATTTTGATTATCTGAGGTTGTATTTACACGTTTTTATGTGGAATTAGAACTGATACACATAATGAATTCAATTGAATAATTCTCACTTCAATGATATGATATTTATAATGGACTTTCATTCAAAAAATTTTTTTTCAAAATTTCCCTCAAAATTATCTTTTTCTTACATTTCCATGTTTTCTAAAATTGTATTCAAATTTTTTTTCTATTATATTATAATCATTTAACTTCATTTTTACTCATGTTTTACTTTTTTATAAAATGGTTTCAAATGGTTCTTTTTTTCATTTCCCAAATGAGGTTATTTGTGAATTTTTCTGAAAAAGAAATATGGAAGGAATGTTTTTATAACTTATATGGTATGAGAGGATTTTCGTGATTTCCTCACACCTTATTGATTTTATTTTTCCATCACAATATTACAAGGTTCTTTTCAATGAAATTGTTTTCCATTATAATTTCATAGTTCTTTAAAAATAATTGATTTAAAAATGTAAATGTTGCTTGTTTTTCAAGAATTATTTCAAGTTATCCTTTAAAATTATTTTTCAACTAATATAACAATATTTGATGTTACTTATTAATTAATGAGGATATTATTCAAGGTTATTATCCTCATTCGTTTTGTTCTTGGTTTATTTTTATTATGGAATGATGTTTATGAATCCCGTTACTTTTCCATGAGTTTTGATATGATGGAATTTTAATGAAGCCCATTTCTTTTCATGGGTTTTGATATGATGACTAATTTATGATACTTTTTCACACATAAGTATATTTTTTATTATTTAAATGGATAGACCTATATCTCCCTCCCATTCATTGTGTAAATCTTAATATCTTATGAGATAAAAATTGGAAACGTATTGATGGGATTGATCCACTATGGGAAACATGTGTTTCCCAATCCACTCTGTTGATTGTCTTGGTAGTTAACCTTGACATATAATTTTTTTTCTATATTTATGATGGTTACACACATTTATTATATGATCTTATGGATCGTTATTGATTATGATGATTTATCACACTTATAATCCATGTTTTATGAAGTGATATTGTTTATTCCATGAATCATGTTTATGATCAATGAAAGGTTGGGTATGAACTTCCTAAGCTATTATCATGATTAAATAACCATATTCTTATCTTATTATTTCATATGATCATGTATAGATATATCATATGTTTATCATTTTTGATCATCTGAGATCTCTATTTATTATGTTTACTTCCCCCAAGATATTAATAAACGTATTTTGTTTGATATATCTAAAAGGGTTCTAGTTATAAAAGAATAAGCAGGAGACGATGTAGATTTTTTATGAACCAGTTAATTATATTTCCAATTTTATAAGGACATTAAACCCATATGGTTCTAGAATGGTTTTTCTATGTTATATAATAAATATTCATCTATTTAAATGTAATATATATGTATGAAAATAAGGAGTTATTATAAAAAAGGTTTTTGAAAAAATTGTTTTTACCCAACCCTTCTTTCTTTTAAAATAAGAGGAAGGTGTTTCATATAAAGGTGTTGAGGCCTATGGAAAAATTAGTTTTCAAATGATTGTATTTATTTAATCCTAATAAAATCATTTTGTAAAATATATGTATGATATGTATTTTTTATACCTATGGATAAAACCCTGTTTTTAATTGTATTTTCAAACTAGCATAAAATGTATTTTATTTGTAATAATTTTATAAAAAATTTGGCATTTACCTACTAGGGTCATTTTTTATCACACTCTCTATATACCACTCAGTATATTCAGCTCTTATTGGTTAATTTTAGGTGCCTTGGATTTGGTATCCCTTGATTTGGGATATGGTTTGTGTCTGATGTTGGCATGGGATATCGAGTATAATCGGAGGTCACATGGAGAATGTAGAAGTAATTGTATTTTTTATCCCCTTATTTGTGTTTCTTATGAATCGGCTTTGTTATAGTCTATATGATAATAAGGAGTAAATGTTTATTCATTTTCGTACCTTGTTATTATGGATTTTATTTTTCCTCTATTACTATTTACTCTCTAGTTTTTTCCTTTTTTTAATGTTTCTTACATTGATGTGGATTTTTACTTATTTATATAGTTGGTCATTAAAGATTAAAATCATTCCCAGTAATTATGTTATGAGACTATGTTTATGTTTTCAAGAATAGGTCAATCAATAACATGCCTTAGGTATGTTGCGGACTGGATTATGAGTTCTATGGATAGATGTCACGAGATAGTTCCTAATAAAATGTTATCAGAGGATTCCCTCCTATTATTTGGGTTGTGTCAGGGTAGTTTGGAGACTAGTATTGTAATTGGTACATGGGTGCAGTGTGTAAGAAATTCCTTATACAACTTTATACCTCACTAAACATTTATTTTCCATGGCTTTATTAGGCTTGAGTCCTCAATTTTGAGTTTTTATTTAGATATCTTTTATGGATTTTCATATATTGAGATGATACTTTGATCATTCTTAAGTGAATTAGTGATTTCGTGGGTTGTTTTGAGTTTCAAAGGTGGATGTGGGGAAATATCCAGAGCGTCATGATTAGTCGGCCTATCTGGTAAACCATGTGGTGCCTATGTAGAATGGCTTTATGACCATGAATGTTCTTATTTAATGGTTGGTGTAAGGTTTTAAAACCAATTCATCCAAACCATTGATAGTGTTGTTTCTCCTCAAGCTTTATTCTCTCCCCTTCTCCCCAGATTGATTCTAATTGTGTTGGTCATTCGCATGTTATTAAACAAGGGAGTTTTCTTGGGTATTTTATGTAATTGAATTAAATTCAATGGTATTTTTATTTTTAAATTATGATCATGTGTTTGGTTTTTTCCCTTTTGGTATGTATTAGGATTTTTTTTGAAATATAGGAAGGAGATTCCATGTGGTGTTTGGTTATTTATAACTTTTTTGTGGTCATTTTATGAGATATTATTGGTCTTTTTTAAAAAAAGGTCTTATTTTTTAAAAAGTGGAGCTAAGAAAAATAGTTATGTGAAAAACACTTAAGCGTAAATGGTGAAATTTTATAAAAAAATTATTTCTTAAGGTGTGTGTTCTTGTAATTAGTTAATTTTATTCTTTAAAATATTTATTTATTTCAAAATTATTTTAAAAAAACACATATAAAAGGGGGTTAGTGCTTAATGGATTATTTGGCCTATTTTTAATGTCATCAAATTGTTTAATCATTTTTTGGTTTTTAAATAGATAAGAATTTTTTTTATAAAGGAGTGTGATATTTCCTTTTTATTAGAAGTTCTAAAATTATTTTTGTAAGGAAGTGGTTAACCCATAGTTTAAAAAAAAATTGAGATTGGTGGGTATCTATGAGGGATTGAAAGGCTTGAAAAGAGAGTTGTGGTGGAATGGTTCAATTTCTAAATGATATTTCAAAATAGGTTTGTAAAAAAAATTCAAAATATATTTTGAAATGGTAATTCCTTTGGGGATTTGGAATGGTTGATTTTGATTTATTCCCATACTTTTGGGACTGGTTGTTATTTAACAAGTATACACAGTTAGGCTCATGTCTTGAGTTAGTTTTTAAATTCCTCCTAGAAAGGTCTTAACGAAAGTTAGAATGGTATTCCTAGTAGTTCTCCTTGTGTCGTTTCTTCAATTTTTATGGATTTTACCTTTTATATTTTTGAATTCACTGAGGATCTAAGTAGATTTGTGCAATTAGGAGACTTGTTGTTCTTTAGGGGTTCTTGGGATAGTTCCTCTTCACTCTTTATGAAGGGTTGGTTAAGAAGGTTTGGAGTTTTCTTATGGTGTGTTCCTTTTGTAATGTGTCTTGGTAGCGAAGCCTTGGGGATGTTTCATGGGATTCAATGTGTTTTCCTTAAGTAGTTGATTTATTTGAGAAAAATATTTTTAGTATTCATTAGGTATTCTTGAGCCAACATCTTGTGGATGGTAATGTATTTGGAATCAATGTTTATACCTTCTATCTTGTGTGAATGACTTTAGGCTTTGATCTTGGGGGAATTCCTTGTTGTTTCAATTTCTTTCCTTAGTTTTTTTTATTTTTTTTTTGTGTTGTGTACATTTTGAGGTTATTTTATTCTTAATATGGGAATGAGTAAGATTTGGTTCAATGCTTGGGTAATTGGTATGGGTGTTTATTTTAGGCTATTGAGCAGCGGTAGTGCTCGATTAATGGGGTTCACTGTGGGATATTATTCTAATATTGATTCTATAATTTACCAATAGAGTATGATGACCTGGTTCGATAGCCCAAGTCATTTATTATTATGGAGTACACATGAGTTATCCCTTGGACAAGTGATGTTTTTTTTTGATTGGTTTGTTCTTTCCCTTATATATATTGATTCCTTTGGGGTTGATTTTCCCCTGGGGAATGTTTTCCTTGGGTGTTGGAACAGGTAGTTTTTTTAAAATTCATTCTTTATGAATTTGAGTGATATCTGAGAATGTTATTGGGGATGCATTCTTTGGTGGATATCTTCATTCGAGTCGTGTTTCCCCCATTTTTTGAACTATTTATTTGATTTTAAATTAGTGGGGATATTGGTGCTCGGTCTCTATCTCCTATGGATTTTGTTCCTATAATCATGTATATTGTTTGGCTTGGATACATCAAGTGGTTTTGTGTATTTGATAATCCAGTATGGATAAATAATTGGAAATTAAGATTTTTCCTTTCTTAAACATCCAAAATTGTTTGATTTCCAATTTTTCTCATTCCACATGGTATGATTGTGACATGTTTTCACCACTTCTGTTTTGATTTGGGACTTCCTGGGGGAACAAAGTGGCACTATGGGAAGATTGTAACACCTAGTTTCACTATAGCATGTTTTCCAATTAATAATTTCAAATAATTTTGGAGGAACTTTAAACAATTGAAAGTTTTATATTCGATTATTGTTTTTATTTAATTTTTACTTATGCGCACAGTTTTTTTAACCTATTTTAGGGGTAACCATGAGAGTACCATTATTTTGGAAAGTTTCCGATTATTTTTGAACATTCATAGTTTTACCTACATGGGTAACAAATGGTTGGTTTTGACCATGACCTATGCGAATATGTTCATAACATGATTTACTAAACGGTGTGCCCAAACCTTGTGATCTATCTATATTAAATTAAAAATAAAATTTTTGTTTTAACCCTTTTGATTTTAAGAGTTCAAGGGGAACGGTTTATTATCGCTATCATTTTTCTGAGATAAGTAAATCCCTAGTAAGATCCTTCATCCTTTCCTTGGAAATTAAAAGCCTCTCTAATCTCATTTCTTTTGGGTTTATTCAAGGTAATACCTTAATTATTCTTCTCTATCCTCCCCTTTTCCTTTTCCTTGGGTTTTTTATTCCCCACAAACCCTAGGGGATTTTAGTTTTGATATTAATACTTGATTTTATTGATTCATTGGGGTTTTAGGGTTTTCTTGAGGTCCCTTAAGTATTTTTTGAGTTCTTTTTACTGTACAAGGAAACTTTTAGAATGAGTTCCATTAAATCAAGGTAGAAATTTTTGTTCCTATATTTAAATTGACATGAAATTTATTGTTTTATGTTTTATAATATCCCAATTGGTAAATTTAATCAATGAGTGATGGGTTAGTTGTCTCTGAAAGGTTTTCGATGTGGATTTTTATTTGGCAATGTGGTTTTCACCTAGAATTTCAAGTGATAATTGAAATGCATAGAGATATGTTTCTAAGGGAGGTGTTGATATGTGGAACAATGGAGCTCCCCTGACTATGAACTAGGTGTAGATGTTCTTCACCACTCCCCCTCTCATGTCGGTGAGGGAGGGGAACCATCCAGCTATAATGGATCTATCTCCTCCTTTCATAATTTTCTCTAACCTCGAATGCATCCCTCCATTCCCCAAAATTACAATTTTCCCTAAGGCCCCAGATCTTCATGAAGGCTCCCCTCAGCTAAAACTTTAGATCTTATAATTTAAAGATGCTTCATATCTCCATAAATAGACCTTGGTTGCTTGTTTTAGCTCACGGCATCCACCGATTGACGTCTTCGATTGATTTTTTTTATTCTTGGGGGCTTCAGGAATAGGCGACGGTGGGTCTCCTCAATACGAGGCATATCATGATTCGTTTCACATTGTTGGAATAAATGATCTCTGTATAGTTTGGGGATCCTCTCTCTTAAAACAGTTTTAACTTTCATCTATTAAGATGTTCCTTTGATATTTATATGAATCAGGACACTCCAAAAACGGATCTGTGGGTAATATTTTCTGATCTTCCTCTCCCCTTTCAAAACCCATCTGTTATCTGTATTCTTGGGAACTTGGTCGATGGATATCTCTGTTCAAACACAAGAACCAGTGTTTTTTCTCACCCAATCTCTCAGTATATCTGTGTTGAAGTCAATGTCTCTAAATCTCTGACTGAATGGCTTTAGATATCAGTTGAAGAGGCGTTTCATAGGAATAAATCTGTTGTGTTAAGTCTTGGACACACTTCTACTCATAATGTTTTCACCTTGGACATATGGATTCTTCTTATCGGTGAGGAAGGAGGACTATAAAAGTGGATATTTCAAATAGTAATATTAAAGGATACCCTTTGGATGTGGAATTATCTGGAGCTGATGAAGGTTGATGATTTCATCCTATCTCTTCTAGGTCTGGCCTCCCTGAAGTAGTGGAGGCTCCCTGGAAATCTTCAAATGATGCTAAACTAAATCCAAAAGTCTCTGATATTTTCAACCATTTGAAAAAGGATTTGGAAATTCCCTTATCTTATAGTGTAGTTTTGGAAGGGAGGGATGTGGTTATAAATAATGCAGGTATGGTTCAGGAAGGGGTTGGAAAAGAGGAGAGGGAGGTGCACTTGGATGTTGGGTTAGGTATGTAGCTGGATTTACTCAATGAATCTACTGTGAATGAGGAAGTTGATGAAGATCTAGCCATGGGTGAGGATCCTCAAATATTTGTCTTAGAAGACAATTCTATACATTTCCAATACATGTGTCATGGCTCTGTACATCCAAGTGGTTCAGACATATCAGTGCTGGCCTTGCAGGCCAAACCTTCTTATGCAGAGAATGTTAAATCTGTAGGAAGCTTTAATAATTCTCAAAACTGATTTGCAGTGTTTGGAGACAGTGAGGGTCATGATCTTGGGGAAGGTATTGAGATGGAGGCCGACCTTGGTGAGGATCCCTATATGGGAGGGGCTTATTCAAGTGGATAAGTACTAATATTCAGACTCCACTGCTAAGTCCAAGGAATTGGTAATTACAGAGGACTATTTCAGATCCTCTTCAATGAAGGGAAAGAACATCATTACAGATTCATAAGACTTTATCAATCACACCCATAGGAAAAAACCAAGGTAATAATACTCCAACTTACCTAGTCCTCTTGTAACTAGGTCCAAAAGTAACGGTAAACCACCTTCGACAGTGTGTAAAGGAATTGGAAAGCTTGTTAGGGTTTTCACCACTAAGGAGTCTGAATCTAAAGTAGGGGTTGGTCAAGTGACCTTTGAGGCTGTTGATTCCCCTCCCCCAGTGGTTGAGGATAAAGATTCTCAAATGGATGCTAATGAGATGAATAAGGAACATTAAGGGGAGAGACTTACTCATTTTGAGGATGTGCGATGGGAGGAGGTTGCACACCCTCTTAGGAAGCAGTGTGAGTCAGGATCCCTTTTTGACTCTCAGCATCAGATAGAATCAATGCTGAAACACATGGATCTTTTTATGTACTCAGATGAAGAAATGATGGGGAAAGTCCTAGATATTAAGGCATCATAGGAAGTGATCAACCAAATGATGGCAATATTTCTTAGAGTAAGAACTAAAATGGGGCATGGTGAATGGATTGATAGGCAGAACCACATATTGATTAGAGGCTTCAACAAGGGGAATATCAACATGGAGGAATACATGAAATCATGTGACATCTTGTAAAAACATTTTAAAGGCAAATTTTATGACGACCCTGGCTCTTAGGTAAATTATATTCCCTGGATATTGTTTAGGTAGTTTGATTCTAATCATCTCAAAATATTCTTCAACAAAAATGTAATATCTTTTGGTGTTTAAACTATCTTGTTGTGAGGGTTCTCACTTTTCCCTTAAAAGTTTTTGAAAATAAAAATGTTATATTGGTGGTGGTGGTGATATTTTTCTAACTGTTGGTTTTAAGTTCAATGTGGAATTTTAAATTTTTTATCCCCATTTGGGTTGTGAAATGAAATGCTGAACTTTATACTTTCAAGAATTTTTCTTAGGAATTGAAGTGGAATTTTAAAATACTAATTGATTTCAAATTATTGAGAGAAATATTTTAAATATATTATGTGTTAATATAAAATACTTTAACCCCATTTGGGTCATGACTTGAATATGGTGTGTGAATTTAAATATCATGAAATATTTTAATGAAAAAAGTGTTGAATTTTTGAAATGGTTCTTCCAAATGATTTTGAGTAAGTAATATTGGAAGATTATTTATAAATTTATTTCAATATTATTTTATGGTGTGTTTTGGAGTCAAACTTCAACCCATTGAAAATTCACTTAGAACCCCAAAACTTCTGTTAATTTCCTATTTGGAACTTTGTGTGTTTTACAAAAGGTGTCTCTGTGAGTGTGAGACCCTCTTTATCCCCCTATATTATCTCATAACCCCATGGGGGTGATTTCCTACTAGTAATTGTGAATTATGGACCATGGAGAATATTTTATCTTCTTTTATCATAAATCAATTATAAAGGGTTTGTTGTTTGGGAGGGTGTATTTATGTGTTTTTAATTATTTTTTTATATATATTGATTAATATGAAATATCACATTCATTTGATATCGGTCATGGGAATCCTATAGGTTTAAGTAGAGCTCTAGATAAGTGAAAACCATAGGGGAGATAGTGGGTAAAATAGAGAGTATTCCTAGACTACTCCAAGATGGTTTGACCGAAATGGGTAGTGGGCCTTGTGATATAACTTATTTCTTTGATTAACTGGATGAATGTATTCCAGGTATTTTTATTTTCTAATAGTCTAATGGGGATACCATATATGGAAAAACTTCAGTAGTTATATCCTAGATTCCCTTACAATAGTTTAGACTATTGAAATTAATCCATATTAGGTTTCCTATAATGATTGTATGTCCTTTATAGGATAATTTAGATGATAACAGTGTTTATTATTGTTTATAACACTTACCTTTGTTTTTTATTACACTATTGTTTTTGTTTTCTTTTTGGCATGTTTGGTTTGTTTTAGATGCCATGTATGCTTACTCTTGTGTGAGTGGTGATTTTCTTCACTTTTAAATTTAATTTTTAAATTAATTTGGAATGTTTATTTGGAAATAAAAATTATTTTCTATTGAAATGTATTTAGGGAGGAGTTTTAAAAGAGTAAAAATTATTTTTTAGCTTGTTCATGCATTCCAACAATTAACCTTCATCATTCTATGTTTAAAAGTAGTTCCTAAAAAGGTTTTGATATTTTCCTTATTTCTTTTAGAAGAAGGGGAAGGGGTTTTATAAAAATGGTTTGTGTGAGAGGTAAAATATTTTTTTCATGTGATATTTTACATTTATTAAAAATAAAATATTTCTTGAAATGTGTGTGTATGATTTGGATTTTAAATACTTGTGGATTAAAAATATAGTTTTCATTTTATTTTTAAACTATCATAAAATGGATTTTCCTTTGTAATAATAGCAAAAAATGTGTGGTATTTACCTACTATGCTTGGTTTCTCTAACACCCTACATATACCACTTGGTATATCAAACTCTTATGGTTTTGTTTTAATCACCTCAACTTTTCCCTCCCTTGAGTTGGGATGTGTATTATTTTGGATGTTAGAACTAAATATATAGTGTGAGTGTGAGTCATGTGGATATTATGGGTAGAAATTTTATTTGTTACTCCTTATTTAGGTTTCTTATGTATCATCTCTATTATAGTCTCTTTACAAGTGAGGAGATGATGCTTATTCATTTATGTACTTTATAATTTTTATGTGATGCATCATTTATTACCATTCAATATCTAGATGATTATTTTTATTTATGCCAATTAATCTATTTTTTATATTTATTTATTTATTAGTTTGGTTATTCCATGGTAAAATCATTCCTAGTGACTATATTCTGAGACCCTAGTACTAGTTTCCATCCCGGGGTGATCGGGAACTCACACTGGGTATGTCGTAGAATAGAACAGGAGTCTAATGGTTGGATGTATAATTTTGGTTTATGTAACTTTTATTAATAATTTGTTGTTTATAATTTATTATACTTTATTCTATGATTGATATATCTTAACTCCATTTGATTGATCATGGGAAATTTTATTACTTAGGTGGGGAAAACTAGGATTAAGTACATGTTAAGAAATTATAACACTCTACCTATCCTTTATACTAAGATACAATACTAAATAAATAAGACTATGATATGCATGTGATTACCACCAGGACTTGACATAGTTCTCCCTGGTATCTTTTTCATAGGTGGGGTTAGGGCGAGTTGTGGCTAGATTTGATTGTTTGATCCTCGAGAGTACGAGTATTCTAGGGTGAATTAACTCAGTTTCCTTAGTGTTTATCCCATGATATCCTATATTTATTTTACTATGTTTAGGTGATGTTATTATTTTTTAATTTTGGCCATCTTTTCTTTATTGAGTTGAAATTATTTGAGTTCATTTATATTTTTCTTGCTCGTAACCTAGTATATTCCATTGATGGTTGTTTTTCATGTTGTGTGACATGTGTTTTCCTTATCGGTGGGACTTATATGTGTGTTCATTTATTATATTAGTTACATTATTTTACCATCATATTAAAACCAATTTATAATTGTTTTTGTAAAGAAATTAATTTTCTTTGTCTCAAAGGTTAATATTATTCTTTTGGCATGCCTTCAAGTGATTTAAATGATAATGTTAAATGTTAAATTTATAAATCATGGTTTCGAAACTACTTATTTTATTACATGGACAATATTTTCTTAAAAAATTTAAATATTGGCGTTTATTAGAGGTATATTGTTGACCTAGTAGAAAAACTAGATTAAAATATTGATTTCATGTGACTGATTTTAAATTAAATAAAAGTATTGTTTTCAAAGTTTTATTTTCAAACAAGGATCAGAAATATTTATTTTTAAAAGATATTCATGGGGTGTAGGGATGTTACCTACTAGAAATTCCTACTCACACCTATATACATTTTATATTTTATTTAGGTTTTTCTTTGATGTAGTAGTTGGTCACATGTCTTTGGTCCAAGTATGGTGGAGGTGTCAAGCAAAGGGGTATTTTTTGACACATGGAGTTGGGGCTGTGAAAGTATTGTTTATTTTAGTATTTTATTCCTCACATGTATTATTCCATGTGGGAAATTTCATTATCATTTTATTTAGTTTATATTGTATCATATATTACATTTGAATTGTAATATTGGGATGTATATTTAATTGGTTTGGTTTTACATTTGTTTCATGAGTTGTTTTATATTATTTTTCTTTATTTGGTTTCATTTGATTACTGAAGTTGTCTATTTTGTATGTGTGATCATTTGATGTAAATAATGGTCATGGTGGGTTTTTATTAGAAATTTCAACATTATTTATTATTTTATTGGGTGAACACATCCTGTATTATATTCATTTTATTCCCAAACACTAATTATCGACATGAGGGGATCAGGAATACTCTTCATTCCTTACCATAGGCCGGACTTAGTGCCTAAATTAGGGTGAACCAGGTTAGTTAATGAAAATATTATATTAAAACACACTTTTTTTCTGATATTTAGTGATTCAAGGTAGATAAGAGTTAGTAATGTCATAACTCAAGGGGTAGACATGCCGGAGTATCTAGACAACAATTTTGTTATAAAACCTTCAGTTTCTAAGGAAATTTTGAAATGTATAATTCAAGATTTGGGTTTTATTTATCCTTACTTATGGGTAAAATTAAAACATTAAAGTAATTTAGAAAAATACCCCATGAACTGTATAGATAGGGTGAACAAGATGAAGAAAATTCACATAGGACATGTATCTTGGTGGGTGTAGTTTTGACGTGCTTTCCTTTTTCAAGGATTCTTAATATTTTATATATATTTTATAGATTAACTTTAATAAATATTGATGATTTTTATATGATCTCAAGTTATTTTTACCCTATTTTATTGTTAATTTTAGATGAATTGAGTTTATTTGTGTGGGGTATTATTGTCATTTAAGTATTTTTGTCCTCATTTCTTATGTTATGACCTTTGGTGTTTGAGTTTTAAAGAAGAAATAAATGGATTTTGAAAATTTTAAGTGATTATGATTTTAGAAAGGGGCCGTTTAATAATACTTATAGGTTTTAAATGGATTATTTCACAGTATTGAATGTTTTATAATGTAACAAAGTTTTTAATGTAAAATTTTATTTAAAATATTAAAATTTTATAAGACATGGAATTTAAATTTGTGGGGTGGTTATATTTTTGGATTTAAAAAAGTTCTAAAAATATCATAAAACACTTTCAGTAATCTAATTTTAAAAGGATAAATATTTTCAATAAAATTTTAAAAAAAATCACTTGTATTTATGTGTTTATTTTTTGGTATTTTTTTGATTTAAAACTACCATTATTATAGGTGAATTTCATTTTTAATAGGTTTTTGAACATGAAATTCTTGGTTAGTGGTGGAAGGTAATAAAATAAAATGGGTCTTATGTGAATTTAATCAACACTACATAAGTTTCATAAATCAAGATATATAACATATTTTAGTGGCCAATAAATTTTTTATGAGTTTTTATCTCATCGTATGGACTAATGTGATTTACATCATGGTTTCTTATGTTTTTATCTTGTATTTGTTTTTATGTGATTATTTTTTTTCATATTCATGGTTTCAATAAATAAATAATAATCCCTATGTTTATAATTGTGGACTAGAATTTTTAAGAATATATATTTTTGGATAATTATTTTGGCCAAGTTGGTAATAAATGGATTTTGGCTACTTAAAATAGATTTTTATTTCTATTGTAGAGATATTAATTTTTCTCTTGTAAGGTAAATACTAAATCTTGTGGTTTTAAGTGATGGTTTTTGGTTTTTCTATATTTGGTTTTAAATTGATTAAAATTTTTCATTTCAAAAGGATATTATTTATATTTCATGGTTTTATAGTCATTATTTATATTGGGAAGATGTTATATATTAAGAGTGGTGTTTATTTTGAATAGTATGTTTATTTTCGAGATATTTCATACTTAAAAGGATTTTGTTATTTTAATTTATTCCTTTATAATTGGATTTATCTCTATTTATGTAGTTCCATTTTTTGGTTATCTTTTTTTAATATTTTGTTTTTTAGCAAGTGAAATTTTTTCATAGTGGGTTGATCCCGCTTTTGTATGATGTTTTAGTGAATGGATTTATAATTTTGTGATGTGAATATTTTTAGTATGTTATATTATCCCTTTTTGTGTAAGAGGTTCCTTTCATAAGAATCCCATAGGACTTTCTGATGATGGAAAATTTTTGTGGTGGGGAGACTTATAAGGACCTGGCCTTAAACATTACATAATATTGAATTAAATGAATAATTCACATTGAGGATCTTTTCAGGTTTAGAGTTTTAGGTAATTAGGATATAACTATTAAATCTCAAAATATTACAAAGTAGGCACTTCTACCAAGAATCCACTTTTTTTTATAAAATAAAAACTCTCGAAAAAAAATTCATGTCTAATTCCATGTTAAAGAGAGCATGGATTTTCCTTTATCCCATCCTTGACCCTATACATCTTTACGTCCTGTGAAAAAAATTTCAAAACATGGGATGAGCATAAAAGGCTCAATAAGGGTTATAAAACAGTGAATGAAAACATTTGTTCATAAATACATAAAAAACATGGACTCTTTTACTTACCTCATTAAATCATAAGATTTATGAAAGACACATAGAAATCATAAATCATAAAGGTAACTTGTGGCATCCATACCATACTTACATTGTAGCTATCACAACTACATAGGGAGTTAATTTGAAATACCCATCACAGTATATTCCCTAAATCTCTTAGTAGAAACATTCACGTTTAACTCTGTCACGTAACCCAATGCATTGGAGAGCTATCTCAGGCTCACCTGCCCTAGGTTTATCACGAAACCACCCGTATATGTAAATAATGCCCAAGAACCATAACATAATCATAACACATAACAAAAGCATAAAGGAAAGATAACATTCCACATTGCAATAATAAAATATCATTTCAAGATATTGAAATAATAAATCCATTCTCAAAATCATTTTCAATACCAAAATACGTAAAAAGAGTATTTGGTAATTATTTTTCCTTTTATAAACATTTCGTCTTGTTAAGGAAGCCAAATATCAAATAATACTCGCGATGGTGGAAAGGTCATTGTCACCACTTACATTAAAGAAATATTCCTTTTTGTCATTTAGAAAAATTATTCATATAAAAATATTCCCCTTAAATAAAATGAAAATTCAAAGGGGTTTATACACTGTATAAAATAAAGTCGTGTATAAGAAATGCCTCAATGAAAGGAGATTGAGACGAAGTCCCTTACCTCATTTCCGACTTGACCCGTTCATTCTTTAATCTCCTGAATAATAAAATAAAGTTAATTTATACTTGCTTAAGAACCTTTTCCATGTTTATTATTCTTTTTATATCACTTATTACCATGTTATAATCATTATGTAATCATTTAAGTTAATAATGTTCATTTTTTCGATATTTGGTACTTGAGTCAAAAATTGACTTCTTATAATTACATGTTGTTCACGTGGTAAAAGGTTCATTATATCCAGAATGATATTCATGATTTTGGTATCATATATATCATATATATCCAGTATGTACATGTATTTATAATAGTACATAACATTTGGAGGTACGAAATGAAATGCACCGTTCATGGAGACGGTAAGCCGTACGTACGCATGAACGCTACTTTCATTTCTATTTCTTATTTTAATGGAATTTAAACATAAATATACATAGGTATATTATAATTACAGTATAATATCATATAAAACATCATTAACTCTATCCTTTATACATACCACATAGGGCATTAACAAGTCACATCACTTTGAGGGGGCGGTAGTCCGCACTTCCTCAAATGAGATTATCATATTTACCCACCATGGAAACCATAAAGATTTGATATAATTGGGAAGTACAAAAGCATAAATAAAGCATAAACATAATATATATCATATATAAATACAGTTCCATTATAATGGACACCATGAGATGTGGTAAGATGTAATGGAACAATCATCGTTTCGTGAGGCGTTAGTTTGCCATCCACAGAAACATTATGTTCTTCATCCATTAGATGGAGGTGTGTGTAAGTGTAGTTCTAATCCTTATAGTGACAACATTATAGTATATTGAGGATACTGTTGTTGTTACAAAAGAAAATAAATAAAAAGAGTTTAGGGGTTGGAGAAGCAAAATAAACGAAAACAATTTAAGAGAAATTGTTACCTTTAATTTAGGCAACTTCCTTTGGTTTAAACCAAAAGGAGTTCTTAAGTGCCGTCTTCCTAAGTTAAGGCTTCTATAAGGAGGAGAGGGATGTAGGGAGATTAATTGGTCAGAGTTTGGATGACCCAAATGGATTTAGAGGTGTGAGGAATTGCATAGAAGTAGTCTCTTTTTATAAGGGAGAGGAGGGGATCTTTAGGAAAGAGTGAAAATATTATTTTATAATATAATGATATTCAGTTTCTAATGGTCCAAAAATCATTATGGTCAAAGATAAGATGACTCATAACCGAAATAAAATCATCTAATCAGAATTGTACATGTTTTGGATAATATTTTAATCATTATAATCTTATTTATTTTAATCATTTATTAATGGGGTAAATACTGCATCATTATTGTGTCATAAATAATTTAATTTATTTGATGTCTAAAAATTATAAAAAAAATACCATGATGTAGGAAATCTTTTTATATTTCCAATTAATATTTATAGTCGAACATATAATTTATATAACCCCTTCTAATAATTAATTTACTAAAAGTTATTTGTTTTTGTCATTTTTGTCTTTTCGTTAAGTTAATTATTCTAAATTGTCATTATCACACCCAATTGGCCTAAAGGGGTACCAAAATCGACCCAAAGATGCTAATGGTCGTAAATTACTCAACCAATAATATTTGGACAAGTGTTAAGGTGATTTTGAATGATTATAATATTCTTTTAACCTTGAATTATCCTATTTACCTTTAATCGTAGTAAATAAAAGTCAAAAGTTACTATTCACCAAAAATTATTTTCATCTTAATAAACCAAATTTTACTTCTTGATAACAACCATGTATGTCGGATTTTTGAAATTCAATTCACAGAAGTGGTAAAATTCCATTTAAATGAAAAAATCAGTTTTTTAACTACCACTAAGTGGTGTCACTATTCATCAAAAATTGATGTTTTTCAGAAAAATACAAAAAATTCAGACTAAGCTATATTTGATATTCCAAATTCAGAAATGATGTCTATTTTCCCAAATTAAAAACTCAGAAGTGTAATTAATTAATTTAAAAATTAATTCCCGCTGTTAAAACAAATAGCGTGTTTTTAAGAAACAGTAACTATCAAAAGATTGATACTTGTTTATGTCTAATTTCAATGTGAAATTAAATACAATCACCAACATTGGATTAAATAGTAAAAAAATATTTTAATTCAACTTTAAAACCACTTAAAAAGATAATCTAACAATATAAATAAATTAGATTAAAAAGCACTTTTGAATTAAAATACAATATTTTTCACTATTCATTAAAAAATGAACTTTATCAGAAAAATACCAAAAATTTACCCAAAGTAAAATTTTATGTCCCCATTATAAAGAAGGATTTTATTTGGTCAATTAGAATGTATTAAAGTAACCAAAACTATATTTAAAGAGGGTTCTCCATTAAAAGGTGATAAATCGGCATTTTAATGTAAATTATGCTTAAAATTAGATTCATTCACATTTTAAGCCTCTAACTTTTTATTGGATAATGTAAATACATTTAAAAAAACATGTATAATCATATTATAGTTAGTTTTGTTCATTCTCACCAATACAACAACTAGGAGTTAACAACCATTTAAAATAATAATATTATATTATTAATATGCAACGTAAGATTCCAAAGAAACCCATTGTTGCGTATCGGGTACGCTATCGAACATAGCAACCCTTTTAAGCTAAAATTAATATTTAATTCACAAATATTAATAAATATAAAAATCTCTTATTCTTCATTTTCTAGGGATGTTACATCCTTCCCCCCTTTTGGAAATTGTGTCCTCGCAATTTTTATTCACTTATCAAAATAAGTGGGGGTATTTATCCCTTATAGAATTTTCAGATTCCCATGTTGCCTCTTCAACCATATGATTTTCCACAAAACCTTTACCTGGTGAATTACCTTATTCCGCAACACCTGCTCTCTACGGTCTAGAATCTGGACTTTTTGTTCTTCATAAGAGAGATTCTCTTCCAAGTGAACTACCTCTGGGCTCAAAACATGAGATGGATCCGGCATATACTTTCTCAACATCGAAACATGAAAAACAATATGTACCTGGGATAAACTTGGAGGTAAAGCTACTATGTATGCAACTGATCCAACATTCTCCAGAATTTCATATGGTCCAATGAACCTCGGACTCAACTTTCCCTTCCTACCAAAACGCATCACACTTTTCCAAGGAGAAACTTTGAGAAATACATGGTCACCTACCTCAAAAGAAAGATCCTTCCTCCGGTTATCCGCATAACTTTTCTATCTGCTCTGATCTGTTCTCATGTGCTTCTGAATCAATTGAACTTTCTCGGCCATCTATTCTACCAATTCTAGTCCCATCAGCTTTCTTTCACCTACTTCATCCCAAAAAGATGGAGTTCGACAATGCTTTCCATACAATGCCTCAAATGGAGCCATCTGTATACTGGAATGAAAACTGTTATTATAAGAAAATTCAACCAAAGAAAGATGTTGGTCCCAACTTCCCTGGTAGTCCATCAATAAAGCATGTAACATATCACTACTACAACCTTCCCCTTTATCAGTGCTAAAAACAAGCATTAACAATGCTAGAAAAGCGCTGTTAATTCTGGCGTAGATAAAGGGGGGTCCCCTTTATCAATGCTCCTCTAGCACCGTTAAAGGTGTCCTTTATCAGCGCTAAAAAAGCACTGATAAAGGCCCCAGTGCCTGCACCTAAAAAACAGTACCTGCACACCTGCACACCAGAATACCTGCACAAAGTAGCACATGCAAACCTGCACACCATAGCACCCGCACCTGATATTTTGACTGACAACGGTATATACATTTACTTAACATCATCAATACAAAAAAAATGCATTGCTATATACATTTCAAACATTGTTTTAAATGGTTACATTTAGAATTATTCAACAACAGTTATAAACATTCATGTTCCATCCTTTGATATCCGTGATCCGCTCTCGACGGTATTTGTTGTCGAACAAAGCATCCGAACTCAAGGAAAAAAATTCACCTATATAAGAAAACAAATATTATGTTAGTAATGCAATAATGAAAGAAAATAAAAAAGTAATATGAAAGAATACATTAATATGGAAATGTGAAACTAAAATATGAAATTTTAAACTCAAAAGTTTTCATTTTCATAACAATGAAAGGGAATAATGTAAAATCAATATGTTTTTGATTGATTTATCTCATTTAATAAATACTGATTCTTTATCTAATGAAAAGCTTTACCGGTCACACCGTGAATCGGGTTGAGGTGTGGTTGATTCGTACACATCACAAATGATTCGTGGATCATCGTCCTAAAGTATCAAAACAATCCGAACGCGTTTTCTCATTTTGGCATATGTCATTGGTGTTGTTTTCCAAAGTTTATGTCATTTTCAAACTGATATCAGACAATTTTAGCCATACCGGTCACACCGTGCGTCGGATTGAGGTGCGGTCGATTTGTACACATCACAAATGACTCGTGGATCGTTTTCCTAAAGTATCAAAACAATCCGAATGCGTTTTCTCAGTTTGGCGTATGTCATTGGTATTGTTTTCCAAAGTTTATCTCAATTTGAAACTGATATCAGACACTTTTAGCCATACCGGTCACACTGTGCATCGGATTGAGGTGCGGTCGATTCGTACACGTCACAAATGACTCGTGGGTAGTTTTCCTAAAGTATCAAAACAATCCGAACACGTTTTCTTGGTTTGTTGTATGTCATTGGTGTTGTTTTCCAAAGTTTATCTCAATTTGAAACTGATATCAGACACTTTTAGCCATACCGGTCACACCGTGCGTCGGATTGAGCTGCAGTCAATTCGCACACATCACAAATGAGTTGTGGATCGTTGTACTAAAGTATCAAAACAATCTGAACGCGTTTTCTCAGTTTGGCGTATGTCATTGGGGTTGTCTTCCAAAGTTTATGTCATTTTCAAACTGATATCAGACAATTTTAGCCATACCGGTCACACCGTGCATTAGATTGAGGTGTGGTCGATTTTTACACATCACAAATGACTCATGGTTCGTTGTCCTAAAGTATCAAAACAATCCGAACGTGTTTTCTCGGTTTGGCGTATGTCATTGGTGTTGTTTTCCAAAGTTTATGTCATTTTCAAACTGATATCAGATACTTTTAGCCATACCGGTCACACCGTGCGTCGGATTGAGGTTCGGTCGATTTGTACACATCAAAAATGACTCGTGGATCATTTTACAAAAGTATCAAAGCAATCCGAACGCATTTTTTTCGGTTTGGCGTATGTCATTGATGTTGTTTTCCAAAGTTTATCTCAATTTGAAACTGATATCAGACACTTTTAGCCATATCGGTCACACCATGAGTCGGATTGAGGTGAGGTCGACTCTTACACGTCAAAAATGACTCTTGGATCGTTTTCCTAAAGTATCAAAACAATCTGAACGTGTTTTCTCGGTTTGGCGTATGTCATTGGTGTTATTTTCCAAAGTTTATCTAAATTTGAAACTGATATCAGACACTTTTCGCCATACCGGTCACACCGTGAATCGGATTGAGGTGCGGTCGATTCTTATACGTCAAAAATGACTCTTGGATCGTTTTCCTAAAGTATCAAAACAATCCGAAGGCGTTTTATTGGTTTGGCGTATGTCATTGGTGTTGTTTTCCAAAGTTTATGTCATTTTCAAACTGATATCAGACAATTTTAGCCATACCGGTCACACCGTGCGTCGGATTGAGGTGTGGTTGATTCGTACATGTCAAAAATGATTCATGGATCGTTGTCCTAAAGTATCAAAACAATCCGAAGGCGTTTTATTGGTTTTCCGTGTGTCATTGGTGTTGTTTTCCAAAGTTTATGTCATTTTCAAACTGATATCAGACAATTTTAGCCATACCGGTCACACCGTGCGTCGGATTGAGGTTCGGTCGATTTGTACACATCACAAATGACTCGTGGATCATTTTCCTAAAGTATAAAAACAATCCTAACATGTTTTCTCGGTTTGGCGTATGTCATTGGTGTTGTTTGCCAAAGTTTATGTCATTTTCAAACTGATATCAGACACTTTTAGCCATACCGGTCACACCGTGCGTTGGATTGAGGTGCAGTCGATTATTACACGTCACAAATGACTCGTGGATCATTTTCCTAAAGTATCAAAACAATCCGAACGCGTTTGTTCAGTTTGGCGTATGTCATTGGTGTTGTTTTCCAAAGTTTATATCAATTTGAAACTGATATCAGACACTTTTAGCCATACCGGTCACACCGTGCGTCGGATTGAGGTGTGGTCGATTTGTACATGTCCAAAATGACTCGTGGATCGTTTTCTGAAAGTATCAAAACAATCCTACTGCATTTGCTCAGTTTTCCGTATGTCATTGGTGTTGTTTTCCAAAGTTTATCTCAATTTGAAACTGATATCAGACACTTTTATCCATACCGGTCACACCGTGTGTCGGATTGAGGTGCGGTCAATTCGTACACGTCAAAAATTACTTGTGGGTCATTTTCCTAAAGTATCAAAACAATCTGAAGGCATTTGCTTGGTTTTTCATATGTCATTGTTGTTGTTTTCCAAAGTTTATGTCATTTTCAAACTGATATCAGACAATTTTAGCCATACTGGTCACAACGTGCGTCGGATTGAGGTGCGGTTGATTTTTACACATCACAAATAACTCGTGGATCATTGTCCTAAAGTATCATAACAATTCGAAGGTGTTTGATCAGTTTGTCGTGTGTCATTGGTGTTGTTTTCCAAAGTTTATGTCATTTTCAAACTGATAACAGACAATGTTAGCCATACCGGTCACACCGTGCGTCGGATTGAGGTGTGGTTGATTCTTACACGTCACAAATGACTCGTGGATCGTTTTCCTAAATTATCAAAACAATCCTAACGTGTTTGCTCGGTTTGGCATATTTCATTGGTGTTGTTTTCCAAAGTTTATCTCAATTTGAAACTGATATCAGACACTTTTAGCCATACCGGTCACACCGGGCGTCGGATTGAGGTGCGGTTGATTCATACACGTCACAAATGACTCATGGATCGTTGTCCTAAAGTATCAAAACAATCCGAACGCATTTTCTCAGTTTTCCGCATGTCATTGGTGTTGTTTTCTAAAGTTTATGTCATTTTCAAACTAAGTAGTAGTAATTCACTAATCTAAGGATATGAAACATAAGAAAGGGAGATCATAGATTTTCAATAAGTGTAAAGGGAGATATCAATGACCATATAAAGATAACATAAGTATTAGGAATTCACCTTCATTGTCCTATTTGTTTACATTCTTCGATCAGGTATGCTGCCCATTCATTTCTAAAGACATTTATATCATATTCTGAATAGGAGTTTTTGTGACAGTCATAGTAGTACTACAAAAATATAAATACAGAAAGGATTAATAATTATTTTAAATAAAGTAGTAATTATTTTCAAAAATACCTCTTCCGGGATGCTAGTTTGTTCATGAAATATGATCTCTTTCATAAATTTACAAACATAATAACCACAGTCCTTGTCATTTGTTTGTTTCGGACACTGTAAAAACATTGAGAAAAATAAGTAATTTGTTTTGATATGTATTTGGATAGTGAAATATAATTATATATACCCAGATACTTCTCCATTTGTAGATCTTGTGGGCATTGTCGTCCTTATGCCATGGATTCATTCCAGCCTTTAGACGATATTCATACACCGCCCTATCATAAAAAAATCCTCATTAAAAGATAATATAAATTATATAACAAGATATTTAGTTCTAAAATTTTGGATCTAGTGTATTACAAATTTAAAATTGCCATCATGTGTGGTCGGTTAGTTGGATATCCATGCAGTGAATCCAGAAAATAAATCTTTGGAGTATCCAAATTGACTGCAATGAGCATCCAATGTTCCCTAAAAACACGAAAAGAAATAAGTACTGATAGAAATGAAAATATAACTGATATGATTAAAATGTAGAGGTTTACCCTTGCATCATTGGTATTAAAAAGATCCTATCAGTCGTAATTCTTCTTTGAAACGTTCTGAGCAGATTTGACATTAATTCAGCCTAAAAATTAGAATCTATTTCTGTTCGTTGTGTAGAAATGGTGTGAGGACTAACGGGTCCAAATTTGTATTCATGGGAAAATCCCTAAAATTGTTTTTCATATATACACCTATGAAAAATATGAGATGTATTTATCCATAATTATCAAAGTATATCAGCTTCTGTAAAATCAAATCATGAAAACATACCTCATGTATACATTTATAACTGAGGTGCCTAGCCAGTCGTATGTGATGATCTCAGAAACAGTGTCTGCACTAACGAAATCTATTGTTTCCTCTCCGTACATATCTTCTTCACAAACAATTGTATGACTCTTTCCGTCTTTCATTTTCGTATCCACATGAGCTTGCAATGATATTAAATGTGGATATAGAATGGGTGGGGTGAACGCGCTCTCAGTAGATCGTTTTGATTGGTTGGTTGATCCAATCTTGGAGCCGCTCTTTCGTTTTAGCTTCTCCATTTTATCCTTCTGTAATAACATTCATCGGTTCAGACATTTTCTATTTTAATGTTAAAGGTTCTGCTTGAAAAATGAACTGGAAATGAATACCTCCTGCTCGACGTGTTTTTTTACAAGATTCAACGGCCATGAAACGAATGTTCCAATAGCTTTTTCCACCGTATGAATGTCGTCATCGTCATTTGGCACGGGTATCTCAGCGCTCGGCTCCTGAGCTACGTTAATGGACACTTTGACATGACCGGTTGGAAGTGGTCTGGAGTGTAGCGTGTCATTCTTCATATTGAACATTGTAGCCCTCGCTACAAGGCGATGGGTGGGAGTTGACAGATATAAATCATAGTCATTTTCACCCTACATAATATCATTAAATGAAAGGTATCAGTGTCTATGTGATTCACATCTCAAAAAAACGAATATTATAACATTGATTACCTCAGTTAAGTCAGGTCTTTGAGGGGAATGGCTCGCCTCGAAGCTGGTGAGGGGTGGATCTTCTCGCGGGGGTTGTTCTTGAGTTGTTTGTTCTCTTCGCCTCTCCTCCATCAAACTCTTTAGCATCTCTCCCTAAGTTTGGGTTAGTTCTTCAAGGGTAGCTACTCTATCTATCATTACATGCAATTCTTTAGTTTGTTCATCCTCTTGTTTTATTTTTCTTAAAATATGTCTTGGGTGACACCCCAAAACCCACACCTCTAACGCGGCCATACTGTTCTGGCTGTTTCAAGGCCGTTGAAAGTATGTCTGCATCTGGTGCGGGTGTTGTTGATTCGTGTGACTATGTCAAATATAAAATATGAAAAAATAAGTAAGCATCATTATGTAATAGTGATTTAAAGAAAAACAAGTTTATATTATGTCATACTTACACATGTTTCCCACAAGTTTTGTGTGCTTTCATCTATCAGTTTCCCCTCTTTATTAACACGAGCCTCCTTCCATAGCACATGGCGTGGAATGGAAGTGACTTGAGATTTTGCTTCATCAATCTGCATATAAATAGAGAAACATGGTTACAGTGTTGTTTTATGTCACATAAAATTATTACAGTACTTTTAAAATACATACCAATTGTTTTTCAATTGAAGCGTACCCCAACCTTACTTTACGGTAGGGGTACGCTGGTTTTGCTGCCCGTTTTTTTTTCAGCACTCAGTTGGTGTTTCATAAATAAAAACCTATCAATCAATGTGATGAATACAAGCAGCGTTAGACAACCTGTAACAAAACACAATGTACCTGAAAATTCTTTTCTGCACGAGGGTTGCAAAACGCATCCCGCGTTCCTTGGGATATCAAGTGTGCATAAAGAGGAGGCGGGTGCGGCTTGATTTTACCTTCGGCATATTTCAGATGATTTTTCGTTAAAATGGTGTGAAAGCCTCTATGAATGCTTCCTGCCAGTCTGAAAACATATTATTTGTGCGAAACATCTACTATAAATGCACTCTGCAAGAGATGATGAAGGGTTAGTCAATATTTCAATATTTTATTTTAATAAATTAAATACATGATATCGTAATGTTACTGTATTTTCTTCCCACATTAATGTTTTCAACCCGCTGACAACATGGTGCCACGACTCTACGTCAATCGACACGCGTTGTCGAGTGACGATTCCAATGTAGCTACTAAACATGGCTTTGTTGGGGTTTACATGTTGGCCTAGATTATTCCATCCCACCTCATATTTGATGCCTTTTGCTTTTGTATTAAGGATTTTTTCTAAAACTATCAAACTACGGTGCACCTATTTTTTTTTGTGTCACTGGGGTTTAATCGCCTACCATTTCCTTAGTTTCTGCACCATCATTATGTTTCTCCGAAGCGCTAGCTTCGGCACTAACACCAGCTGCAACAGGTTGAGAGACCTGTTGTCTATCAGAAGTGGGACCGGCTGCAACAGGTTGAGAGACCTGTTGTAAGTCAGCAGTGGGACCAGCTGAAAAAGGTTGAGAGACCTGTTGTCTCTCAGCAGTGGGACCAGCTGCAACATGTTGCGAGACGTGTTGTGTCTCGGGATTGGGTGCGTCAGCTGGTGAAGAATTCATTATCTATAGAACTGGTTTAAAATTTAAGTTATATCACATAAAAGCAGCAGCGAACAGATAATAACATAATGTAACACAATCAATATTACAATAAAAATCAATAACCTGATTATTGAACTCCCTTTTTTTAAAAGGCTGAAGGGATTTGAACCCTCTATCAACTATCCATATCCCTTCATTGTGGTCTCCTCTGACATACATAATGTCGTCTACATTGGGACAACTGCGAAATGATTGAGAAATCCCAATTAAAGGGTCATCTTCCGTTGAATTTTCATCTGACCCTTCAGCTGTTTTGGTCGATAACAGAACAATTGACCAGTTTCGGTTTGCGGGATCAGGAACATAAAATACTTGCACTGCCTGTGATGCCATTATAAATGGTTCGTCTTTCTCCCCTTCCTTACTGAAATCAACTTTCACAAATCCCAAATCATATATTTTAACATCACGCCTGTTATCAACCCACTTGCATTGAAATATCGGAACTTGAAATTCCGTATAAACCAACTCCCCTATTTGTTTGATGATGACAAAGTATGACATATTCGCATAAATTGGATTTTTGTCCTTAGCACCAGAATCATGCATCGCTTCAGCCACAAGTGTAACCCCACTATTTTTCAGGGTACTGTCTTCATCATATTCATTAGTATAAAATGTATAACCATTAACTACATAAGCATTGTAAGATAATGCATACACACTTGGTCCTCCGGCTAGCCATCGAAGTTGTTCCGAAATAGGCTTTGGATTTTCATCTGACTTCTTAAAAATATGATCTCGGAACCATCCTATAAACTGTCGATTATGTGTATCTGATATCCATTTTTCATCCCTTGATGGATTCAATTGCCTAAGAATTTCTTTTTGTATTTCAACATATGGGTCAACGTCCAAACTGTTATGCAAAACATAAAGGTGGGACTGCTCCCGATCTGTAATATTGATTGTGACAACCTTTCTTCCAGAAATTCCTTCACCCTCTAGTCTCCCAGTGTGACGAGATTTCGGTAAGCCAATGATTTCCACACCAGACAAGTATTCGGTACAGAATTCAATGGCTTCATCAGCAATATATCGCTCTACAATACAACCCTCTGGCCGACTTTGATTTTTGACAGACCCTTTCAAAATTTTCATATACCGTTCAATGGGGTACATCCATCTGTAATGTACAGGACCACATAGTCGAATCTCTCTCACCAAGTGGACCATCAAATGAACCATCATATCAAAAAATGAAGGCGGGAAGAACATTTCTAATTCACATAATATGACGGAAATTTCTTTTTCCATAGCTGGCAATTTCGCCAGGTCTATAACTTTGCTGCATATAGATTTGAAGAAGAAACATAGTTTCGTTAATGTATGGTGGACATTCTTGGGCAAAATGAAACATAAATCAATTGGAATGAGATTTTGTATCAAAACATGACAGTCATGTGATTTCAGACCTTTTAACTTCAAGTCGCTCATTGACACAAGGTTACTGATATTTTACGAATACCCCTCTGGAACCTTTACGTCATTCAAGAAGTTGCAAAACTGATATCTCTCCTTCCTGGAAAGAGTGTAAGCAGCAGGAGGAAGAAATGTTCGTTTTTCACCCTTTACTGGTGCCAACTCTTCTCGTATTCCCATCTCAACCATGTCCAACCTAGCCTTAATTCCATCTTTTGTTTTGCCAGATGTATTTAGCAACGTGCCGATAACACTGTCAAATACATTTTTTCTACATGAATAGCATCAATAAAATGTCTTACATACAGACAATTCCAGTATTGTAATTAAAAAAAATTGATCTCTTTTTCAAACCGATTTTCGTAAGGTTTTTTGAAGCCGGTTTACGAAAAGTAGTGTCCAAATTTTTAACTTTCTCAAAAAATTGATCGCCTGTTAGTGGAGACAGTGTTGTACGTTCTTCTGAACTTCCATCGAATGATGTCTTCCAAGAACGGTACTTATGTCGTCGCGGTAGAAATATGTGATGTCCTAGAAACATAGTTTTCAATGAATGTTTCAACCTAATTGATTGTGTACCTTCTTCACAAACGGGACAACCTTGACTTACTTTAATGCTATATCCAAACAAATTTGCATAAGATGGGAAGTCATTTATCGTCCCATACAACATGACTCTCAAAGTGAAATCTTCCTTTCTGTAAGCATCATACAATGTAACACCTGAATCTCACAATAATTTCAAATCTTCGATCAATGGAGCTAAATAAACATCAATATCATTACCCAGTTGTTTTGGTCCTGATATAAGCATAGATAACATGATGTATTTTCGTTTCGTGCATAACCACGGTGGTAAGTTATAATTTATCAACATAACCAGCCATGTATTGTGATTGTTGCTTTGAAAACCAAAAGGATTCACTCCATCTGTAGATAATGCAAGACGAAGGTTTCTCGACTCGTTTCCAAATTCAAGATACTCATGATCGATTCTCTTCCACTGAGGAGAGTCTTCCGGGTGACGTAGTATCCCATCTTTAATTCTTGTATCTTCATGACATGTTAATTGTTCTACAGTATCCTCACTTACATATAGGCGTCTAAACCATGGAATGATTGGAAAGTACCATACAACTTTAGTAGGACTGGATTCATCTTTATTGTATCGAGAATCACCACACTTTGGGCATTCTTTAAGTGATTTGTAGTCCTTGCAAAACAGTATACAGTCATTCGGGCAGGCGTGTATTCTTTCAGAGATCATACCCATAGAGCGTAGCATTCGTTTGGCATCGTATGTTCGGATCGGGATCTCGTTGTCTTCTGGGAGCATGTCATTCAAGAGGGCAAGTAGTTTCGTAAAACTGTCGTCACTCCACCCGTTATCTGCTTTCAAATTATACAGCTTCAGTACGGCTGACAATGCTGTATATTTAGTGCAACCAGCATACAATGGCGTCTTTGCACAACTTTTTAACTTCTCAAACAATTTTGGGCAATCACGAAGTTCATCTTCAATGGTCCCTGTCATTTTCTCAATACGATCTTCATCATCATTCACATCTGTAATCACATCCTCCATACGGTCATCTTCATTGTTCATGTTTTTAATCATATCAGATGATCCATAAAACGCAGTGTCACCCCAGTCACTACCTACATTCGTTGTTTCCCCGTGTTTATTCCAAAATGTATAACTTTGATCTATTCTATGACAGATCAAGTGTTCTTCCAACTCATCTGGACTAATTTGTTTTGAATAACAACAGCATAAACACGAACAAAGGATTTGAGAAGAGTCACATGCATGATCTTTTGAAAACTTGATAAATTCTTTTACGCCTTATTCATACTCTTTTGTCAATCGATTTGCATTCATCCATTCTTTATTTATATTCATCCGATTGAAAATCCAAAGGATAAGTATATAGGTTAAAGGAGAAGGAATATGAGTATAATTTAGATAAAAAACAAGATACTTCAAGGAAATAAAGGAATAAATAAATACCAAAATAAAAAATATATTGGGAACCACTACAATCCCCAAGCCTCACATCATCTAGATCTCTAAAACCCATCAAAGTTACTCCAACTCGATCTGGCAACACTGGGACCCAATTCTACCTGACCTTCAATACATAAGGATTTCTTGGGTACTCAGTAGGGAACCACCAATGTGGTTTCATAAATTCTAATTTTTAGTTATATGTTCATGTTTCATGCTCTGAATAAATAAATAATATCTAAAAAATAAATAAATAAATCATCATTGATCCTCAGGTTCGTAGCCTCGATCACCCATACCAACTTTGGCTAGTGCCAAAGTGTATTTGAGAACATTGTGATGACTATACCAACCATAACAATAATCCTGAGGTCTTTCACCCTAGTATAAATTCATAATTACCCTAGATATAAACTCACCCCAGTGAATATGATAATAACCTGGAAAACCTCCATCCCATTATCACAACTTGAGTAGTATCCATACTAGTATAAAATTGTTCCCAACAACTTAACCCCAGTAGTGCAGGACACTCAACCAAACAGGCCCAATACACAATAAGGACTGAAATCTCTCACCTATCCACTTTTCATAACAAATATAATCACTACTCAAAATCAATGTCATCCCTATTAGTAGTATCATAGACCTCACTACTATGTAATTTTTTCCATTTCAATAAAATACCACCTCAAGGTCATTTTTTTAATAAAAGTGGTGACATGAATTGGTCACCTAATTCATGCCCCAAAGGACTCAATTAAAAAAAAGAGTATACGTACAAACACAAGGAGAAAAGAACATACACCAGTAGGGATTGAGAGAAGTATAAACCAAAAACACCAACGAAAATCTGGAAAAATATCTAGAAGCAATGAATGATCCAAACAACCTATTATCAACTATTCTATGATCTCCAAAAGGGGTTTTACTATCCATGGGGACAACACTAATACATCTGGCTCGAAGGGAATCCAATGCCTTTATAAATTTTCTTCTCTATCAACTTGAGTTATGTTATTCATGTTGTTATACAGTTGTTATTTTAAAATGAAGGGCTGAAATGAAACCTAAGAAAGACCTTAATACATTAAAACCAATGTTTAGAAAGGAAAACC
The DNA here is from genome assembly GCA_963277665.1 of Viscum album. Lineage (NCBI taxonomy): Eukaryota > Viridiplantae > Streptophyta > Magnoliopsida > Santalales > Viscaceae > Viscum > Viscum album. The sequence goes on from OY728128.1 coordinate 1,452,732,161, forward strand.
ATTAAAGGTTTGGATCAATATGCTGTTAAGAATGAAGACCATCATTGCAATGTCACCATCCAACAAGAGCACATGATGTAGTGAAACACTCATCGCATGAGAGCATCATATTATTTATCAGTGTCTTACATGGTATAGCCTCATAATATTTACATGGTAATATTCCATACTATAAATAGTCTCAAGAGATGGCTCATGTCCCATTTCAATATATAGGTTTGTTCTGGGTCAGTCTACACATCCAGCCTATCAACAACCTTAAAAAGTTATACCCACCCAAGTAGTCACATCCCCAAGGGGGATGTTCACACACTTTAGGTTCAATTCAATAAGGCCAAGGGATCTTATGTATCACTAGTTCCATGTGTGGCATATGGGAACAAATACATAAAAGTCACAGAATGTATTCCAAGAGGTCTCCGGGTTCCCCCTAACAAGGTCCTCTAAGTCACACTCACTCTAATAACACCCATTAAGGAATTTATAAATCCATAAAGAAATTACCAGGACCACATACCTATTTTATATGTTTCTACTATTTTAATTCCAAGTTGAAAACTTTTCCTAGGCTCGCTAAGCCTCGTCCAATGTCTACCCCAAGATCAACTCATCAATATAGATCCTTCCTCTCTCCAAAAAACCAAAATTATTAAATTATAACATTTATAATTAATTATCAAAATCAATTTAAACTAGTTATATTCACTAGAAACTCATCTTGTGGACTTTTCATGTTAGAACCAAGACCAAAAATCCATATAAGATCTGAAGTGGGATCTTAGTGCCATCTTAGGAAAAACACCCAACCATCAGAACCAAATTCATAGACAACATTATATAATTTGATCCAATATCCATGAAAACTAAAAAAGGAAACACAAATCCTTCATAGTGATTGGTGACTTGCAGATACCATCATGATGCCTCTTATACATGAGGTAGGAAAACACCCCCATCAAATCAATATGATACCACCATGCTCCAGTTGAATCACCCATAAAACCTAATCTAGATAAATCAAAAATCAATAGAAACTAAATATAAAGAATAAAATGGTAAGGAATATGGTGAAATCACTTAGAATTGTTTAATAAATCCACTAAAAAACTCCCCATGGAAATGGGAATCAAAGAGGAATAAGGGGGTGGGTCGATTGGGCATTGTATAAGAGGGAAGATGAGAAATGGGGGCTTCCCCTATTGGAATTTCAGAGGGAAAAAGATGAAAATATAATTTTAATGTTCTACACAATTTTCCAAACCATATACTAATAATGTTGTGGCACTGTACAAGAAAACCCCTTCAAATATTTGGTCAACATAGTTTACCAAACTATGCATTAATTATGTAAATTGGAACTACCTCAGTCTACAAAATTTCACATGTTTTGTATGAAATCATGAAAAAATGGTATGTTAATACCTAACTAAAATCCAACTCACATGGTTTCCTCTAAGATATCCCATGGTTAACCTTCACTAACCATGAAAGTCAACTATGTGATTTAGAAAGAGGACTGAAAACCTCCTCATTCTCAAGGTTCTACATTGTTTCTCAAAAAATATGAACACAAAACCATGTTTCATTTGAAAAATATCCAAAAAACATCATATAAAACTAAAATAAAGCTTGTGAGACTCACCTGAGTACTTAAGGCACCTCTCAAACCGTGGTGGAGGAGGAGGCAGCAGAGTAGGCAGAGGAGGAGGAGGAGGAGGCGCCGGTGGAGGAGGAGGAGGAGGCAGCGGACTAGGAGGAGGAGGAGGAAGCGCCGGTGGAGGAGGAGGAGGATGAGGCTGTGGTGGAGGATGAGGAGGAGGAGGAGGAGGAGGAGCAAAGGAGGAGGAGGAGGCGGTGGTCGGAGGAGGAGAAGAAGGAGGAGGCGGCGGCTGGAGGAGGAGGCAGCGGCCGGAGGAGGAGGAAAAGGAGGAGGCGGCGGCCGAAGGAGGAGGCGGCGGCCGAGGAGGAGGAGAAGGAGGAGGTGGTGGCCGCGGCGGAGGAGGAGGAGGCGGCGGCAGCAGTGCAGAGGAGGGATTCTGCGAGAGCTTGACTGGGTGTAGGGAGGAGGAAGAGGACCTGTGGGTTTTTAACAAATCCGTGTCAGCCTTTATCAGCGCTAGTAAAAAGCGCTGATAAAGGATGTATTTATCAATGCTAAAATGAAAAGCGCTGATAAATACAACCTTTATCAGCGCTTTTGTTAGAACTGATAATGGTCCTCCCCTTTATCAGCGCTTTTCCATTAGCGCTGATAAAGGCAGGCACATGCCTTGCCCAGTTTTGTGGTAGTGTATCCTCCAAGGTCTGAATTGTTCGTTCTGACTGCCCATCTGATTGAGGATGAAAAGCTATACTAAATTTTAATTCAGTACCCAATGACTTCTGAAGGCCTTTCAAAAAGATAGAAGTGAACCTGGGATCTCGATAAGATATAATGGAGAGGGGAACTCCATGCAACCTGACTATCTCTTTAACATAAAACCGAGCAAGTTGATCTAGAGGCAAATTATCTCTAATAGGAAGGAAATGAGTAGATTTAGTCAATCGGTCAACTATAACCCAGATTTCATTATTACCTCGAGATGTCTTTGGTAATCCAAAAACAAAGTCCATGGATATATTTTCCCATTTCCACTATGGCACCGATAAAGGCTGAAGCATTCCTTTCGGTAACTATCACTCTGCTTTAACCTACTGACAAGTCAAACACTTCACAGTAAAATCAGCAATATCTCTTTTCATTCCATCCCATCAGTAATATTCCCGAAGATCTCTGTACATCTTAGTACTGCCAGGATGAACAGAAAACGGAGAACTATTAGCTTCACATAACAACTCATTCTTCAACTGTGAATCACAAGGCACACATAATCTCTTTCCAAACCTCAAAACACAATCATTATCAATGTTAAATTCAGGCAACTTGCCCTTCTTAACCAACTCTACCTTTTTCTGCAACTCACTATCTTCCTTCTGTGCTTTCTTTATTCTTTCTGATAGAGATGATCTCACTGACACCTGAAACAAAATAGAATAATTTCCTGCACCAACAACTTCTATTCCAAATTTCATCAAATCAAAAACCAAAGGATCTTGTTCCAAACGTAGCATGGCCAATGAGACATTACTTTTCCAACTCAAAGCATCGGCCACTTTATTTGCTTTTCCCGGATGGTAATGGATCGTACAATCATAATCCTTGATTAATTCCAACCATCTCCTCTGTCTCATGTTCAATTCTTTCTGAGTGAATATATACTTCAAACTTTTGTGATCAGTATATATTTCACATTTCACTCCATACAGATGATGTCTCCAAATTTTTAAAGCAAAAACAACAACAGCTAATTCCAAATCATGTGTAGGGTAATTTAAATCATGTGGTTTCAACTGACGTGAAGCATAAGCAATTACCTGATCATTTTTCATTAGAACGCTACACAGTCCTTTCAACGAAGCATAACTGTAGATAACAAACTCACCATTTCTGGAAGGCAGTGCCAAAACTGGAGCATTAACCAATCTCCTTTTCAATTCCTGAAAACAATCATCACATTCATTTGTCCAGATGAACTTAACACCTTTTCGAGTTAACTTAGTCATTGGACTAGATAACCGTGCAAATTTTTCAACAAACCTCCGGTAATAACTTTCCAAACCAAGAAAACTACGAATCTCGGTTATATTTGTGGGTCTTGGCCATTCTTCAACAACTTTTGTTTTTGCAGGATCAACAGTTATGCCATTTTTTGAAACAATGTGACCAATGAAAGAAATTTGTTGTAACCAAAACTCACAGTTGCTGAATTTTCCATAAAGTTTCTTTTCTTTTAAGGTTTTTAAGAAAACCCTTAAATAACATTCATGTTCCTCTTTACTTTTTTAATAAACCAAAATATCATCAATGAACACAACCACAAACTTATCCAAGAACTCACTGAAATTTCTATTCATAATATCCATGAATACAGCAGGTGAATTGGTTAAACCAAAAGGCATAACTACAAATTCATTATGGCCATATCTAGTATGAAAAGAGGTCTTCGGAACTTCAGCTTCTTTTACTTTTAACTAATGTTACCCCAAACTCAAGTCAATCTTAAAAAAATACTGAGCTCCCTGGATCTGATCAAACAAATCATCGATATGAGGAAAAGGATACTTATTCTTAACAGTGATGTTATTCAATGCTCTATAATCAATGCAAAGTCTCATTGAGCCGTCTTTCTTTTTAACAAACAAGATAGGAGCACCCTAGGGTGATGTGCTAGGTCGAATGAAACCTTTATCTAATAACTCCTGCAATTGCTTCTTTAACTCTAAAAGTTCAATTTGAGCCATTCGATAAGGGTTTTTTGAAATTGGTTTAGCATAAGGAGCTAAGTCAATAGTAAATTCAACTTTCCGATCAGGTATAATACCAGGAAACTCATCAGGAAAAACATCAAGGTACTCATTTACCACTGGAACATCATTAATCTGAATAGTTCCTTTGTTTTCAACAATATGTGCAAGGTAATATTCATTTCCATCTTTTACCAGTTTTTTGACTTCCTGATATGTTATCAAAAGCAAGGGTTCATTCATGTACACAAACTAAAAATCATTCTGAAAAGAAACCTCTTTAGCTCTGCAGTCAATCTTAGAATGATAAAGAAAAATCCAATCCATGCCCAATATAACATCAAACTCTACTAGAGGCAAAACAATAAGGTTTGCAGGTATATTCCTTCCACACACAAGGACAGTAATGTTCTTATGTTTTTTTTCTCAACATTTCCTCCAGGTGTTTTTACCATAAGTTCAGTATTCATATCATGAGATGGAATTCCTAATTTACTAGAAAACTTTTCAGAAATAAAAGAGTGTATAGACCCTGAATCAAACAACACATTGGCATAATCTGAACAAAAAAACAATGTACCTGATACAACTTCTTTTGATGGCCCAACATCTGCTGAAGTATTTGCAAAGGATTTTTCCACCCCTTTCTGCTTGTAGTCTTGCTTTTTTCCTTCGGTTGAGTTCCTTTTTGGACACTCATTTGCATAATGACCCATTTCATTGCACTTAAAACATTTTACTGACTGTAAATCAGATTTTTTCTTACCATTACCCTGATCTCTTTCATTGAAATTACGAGCCTTATAACTCATTTTACCACATCGGTAGCACTTACCAGAATTCAAAAGACATTCCCCAGCATGCTTTTTACCACAATTTTCACAAACTGAAAACTTAAGCTTCTTACCATCAGACTTTTCTGAAGAGTTCTTTCCTTTCGCCTGCCACCTCGACCTCTTATTTTGTTGTTTGTCAAATAATACTTGATCATCGGCAAACTCCATTTTTACCTTCTCCGCACAACGAACAAGTTTTTCATAAATTTTGAACTCACGAGAAGCTAAAGCCCTTCGATACTTTGGCTTTAATCCTGAGTAAAAACAGTTGATTTTACTATCAAGATATCGTATAAAGTTTGGAGCATACCTTGCCAGTCGAGTGAATTTTTCTTCATAAGCATCCACTGAGTCATCCTCCTGCCTCAATTCTAGGATTTATATTTCCATCCTAAGACGAACCACCTTAGGAAAACAATTCTCCAGAAACATACCTTTGAATTCATCCCAAACAAGAGCATCAATCTCCTCGCTATCCTTGATATTTTTCATCATCGACCACCACTGATCAGCTTCACCTTCAAAACGTTAAATAGCGAGACTAACCTTTTGATGTTATAAACAACCCATGACATCAAAAATCTTTTACAGTGCTTTAATCCACCCTTCAGCTAGCACCGGATCAGATGATCCTCTGAATGATGGGGGATGTTGCCTCATGAAATGATCAACTATTGACATGTTCCTCTGTGGTTGATCTGGTGGATCTCGTACATGGATACCACCACCATTTATAGCCTGATTCAACTGTGTCATCACTGCAACAAACTGTTCAGTTCCGATTCTGACCATCTCGGGTTGTTGATTTGGAAGGTTGTCTTCCTCCTGATGACGTCCCAACATAGCTGCCGTATTTCCTCTATGTAAAACCATTCTAAACAAAGAAATATCTTATAAAAAATAACATGGTAATCTGGGAATGCTATATGATGTCAATATTAACATAAATTACTTTATGGATATTAATTTAACAATATCCTAACTCCTAAAGTTATCTAAACCAACCTCTGATACCAACTATAAGGACCCGGCCTTAAACATTACATAATATTGAATTAAATGAATAATTCACATTGAGGATCTTTTTAGGTTTAGAGTTTTTGGTAATTAGGACATAACTATTACATCTCAAAATATTACAAAGTAGGCACTTCTACCCAGAATCCACTTTTTATATAAAATAAAAACTCTTGAAAAAAAAGTCATGTCTAATTCCATGTTAAAGAGAGCATGACTTTTCCTTGATCCTATCCTTGACCCTATTCATCTTTACGTCTTGTGAAAAACATTTCAAAACTTGGGATGAGAATAAAAGGCTCGGTAAGGGTTATAAAACAGTGAATGAAAACATTTGTTCATAAATACTTACAAAACATGGACTCTTTCAATTACCTCATGAAATCATAAGATTTACGAAAGACACATAGAAATCATAAATCATAAAGGTAACTTGCAGCATCCATACCATACTTACATTGTAGCTATCACAGCTACATAGAGAGTTACTTTGGAATAACCATCACAGTATATTCCCTAAATCTCTTAGGAGAAACATTCACGTTTACCTCCATCACGTTACCCAATGCATTGGAGAGCTATCTCGGGCTCACCCGCCCTAGGTTTATCACGGAACCACCCGTATACGTAAATAATACCCATGAACCATAACATAATCATAACACAAAACAAAAGCATAAAGGAAAGATAACATTCCACATTGAAATAATAAAATATAATTTTAAGATATTAAAATAATAAATACATTCTCAAAATCATTTTCAATACCAAAATACGTAAAAATATTATTTGGTATTTATTTTTCCTTTTATAAACATTCCGGCTTGTTAAGGAAGCTAAAGATCAAATAATACTCACAGCGGTGGAAAGGTCGTTGTCACCGCTTACGTTAAAGAAACATTCCTTTTTTTTAGAAAAACGATTCGTATAAAAATATTCCCTTTGAATAAAATGAAAAGTCAAAGGTGTTTATACACCATATAAAATAAAGTCGTGTATAAGAAATGCCTCAATGAAAGGAGATTGAGACGAAGTCCCTTACCTCATGTCTGACTTGACCCATTTGTTCTTTTATCTCCTGAATAATAAACTGAAGTTAATTTATACTTTCTTAAGAACCTTTTTCAAGTTTATTATTCCTTTTATATCACTTATTACCAAGTTATAATCATTATGTAATCATGTAATTTAATAACGTTCATTTTTTCGATATTTGGTACTTGAGTCAAAAATGGACTTCTTATAATTACATGTTGTTCACGTGGTAAAATGTTCATTATATTCAGAATGATATTCATGATTTGGGTATCATATATATCATATATATCCAGCATGTACATGTATTTATAATAGTACATAACATTTGGAGGTACGAAATGAAATGCACCGTTCATGGAGACGGTAAGCCGTACGTACGCATGAATGATACTTTCATTTCTATTTCTTATTTTAATGGAATTAAAACATAAATATACATAGGTATATTATAATTCTAGTATAATATCATATAAAATATCATTAACTCTATCCTTTATACATACCACATAGGTCATTAATGAGTCACATTACTTTGAGGGGGCGGTAGTCCGCACTTCCTCAAATGAGATTATCGTATTTACCCACCATGGAAACGATAAAGGTTTGATATAATTGGGAAGTAAAGAATCATAAAGAAATCATAAACATAATATATATCATATATAAATACAGTTCTATCATAATGGCCACCATGAGAGGCGGTAAGATGTAATTGAACAATAATCGTTTCGTGAGGCGTTAGTTTTCCATCCACAGAAATATTATGTTCTTCATACATTAGATGGAGGTGTGTGTAAGTGTAGTTCTAATCCTTATAATAAAAACATCCTAGTATATTGAGGATACTGGTGTTGTTACAAAAGAAAATAAATAAATAGATTTTAGGGGTTGGAGAAGCTAAATAAACGAAAACAATTTAAGAGAAATTGTTACCTTTAATTTAGGAAACTTCCTTTGGTTTAAACCAAAAGGACTTCTTAAGTGACTTATGCCTAAGGTAAGGCTTCTAGGAGGAGGAGAAGGATGTAGGGAGATTAATTGGGTAGAGTTTGGATGAGACAAATGGCTTTAGAGGTGTGAGTAATTGCATAGAAGTAGTCTCTTTTTATAAGGGAGAGGAGGGGCTCTTTAGGAAAGAGTGAAAATATTATTTTATAATATAATGATATTCAGTTTCTAATGGTCCAAAATTCATTATGGTCGAAGATAAGATGACTCATAACCTAAATAAAATCATCCAATCATAATGGGACATTTTTTGTATAATATTTTAATCATTATAATCTTATTTATTTTAATCATTTATTAATGAGGTAAATACTGCATCATTATTGTGTCATAAATAATTTAATTTATTTGATGTCTAAAAATTATAAAAAAAATACCATGATGTAGGAAATAGTTATAGATTTCCAATTAATATTTATAGTCGAACATATAATTTATATAACCCCTTCTAAAAATTAATTTACTAAAAGTTATTTGCTTTTGTCATTTTTGTCTTTTCTTTAAGTTAATTATTCTAAATTGTCATTATCACACCCAAGTGGCTTAAAGGGGTCCCAAAATCGACCCAAAGATTCTAATGGTCATAAATGACTCAACCAATAATATTTGGACAATTGTTAAGGTAATTTGGAATGATTATAATATTCTTTTAACCTTGAATTACCATATTTACCTTTAACCGCAGTAAATAAAAGTCAAAAGTTACTATTCACCAAAAATTATTTTCATCTTAATGAACCTCATTTTACGTTTTGATAACAACCATGTATGTTGGATTTTTGAAATTCAATTCACAGAATTGATAAAATTTCATTTAAATGAAAAATTCAGTTTTTTTAACTACCACTAAGTGGTGTCACTATTCATCAAAAATTGAAGTTTCGGAAAAATACCAAAAATTCAGCCTATTCTATATTTGATATTCTGAATTCAGAAATTATGTCTATCTTTTCAAATTCAAAACATAGAAGTGGCATTAATTAATTTAAAAATTAATTCCCGTTGTTAAAACAAATAGCGTGTTTTTAAGAAACAATAACTATCAAAAGATTGATACTTGTTTATGTCTAATTTCAAAGTGAAATTAAATCCAATGACCAGAATAGGATTAAATAGTAAAAATTTATTTTAATTCCACTTTAAAACCAATTAAAAAGATAATATAACAATATAAATAAATTAGATTAAAAAGCACTTTTGAATTAAAATGCAATATTTTTCACTATTCATTAAAAAAATGAACTTTATCAGAAAAATACCAAAAATCTACCCAAAGTAAAATTTGATGTCCCCATTATAAAGAAAGATTTTATTTGGTCAATTATAATGTATTAAAGTAAAAAAAATATTTAAAGAGGGTTCTCTATGAAAAGGTGATAAATCGGCATTTTATTGTAAATTATGCTTAAAATTAGATTCATTCACATTTTAAGCCTCTAAATTTTTATTGGATAATGTAAATACATTTTAAAAAAACATGTATAATCATATTACAGTTAGTTTTGTTCATTCCCACCAATACAACGGCTAGGAGTTAACTACCATTTAAAATAATAATATTATATTATTAGTATGCAACGTAAGATTCCAAGAAACCCGTTGTTGCGTATCGGGTAAGCTATCGAACATAGCAACCCTTTTAAGCTAAAATTAATATTTAATTCAAAAATATTAATAAATATAATAATCTCTTATTCTTCATTTTCTAGGGATGTTACAAGACTGCAACGTTTCATGTTTTTAAATTATAATTTTATGTTTATGTTTTTTCTTTTGATGGAAATAAAGTGACTTATTTAAAAATTTAAAGAATATTTTAAGCTTTTTAAAATTTATAATTGAAAACTTGATGTGTTTTAATATTAATTGGGTGTATAAAAATATTAATAGTGTTATTATTTTTAATTGTTCTTAAAAAAGATAAAATTTCAATTTATATATATATATATGGTTTTAAGAACTATTATTAATTCATTAAAAATAATTATAATGGGATTATATTATTATTATTATTATTTTTATTTAAAATTTAATTGGTTTTGCTAGAAAGAAAAGAAAAGATAAAATAAGAAATGAAGGGGAACCAAGGGGTGTTATATGCAGAAAAAAGAGGGGTGGGTGTTATAGAAACTACAAGAATAGAAAATAAGGAATAATAAAAACAATAATAATGAAAGAAAATAAAAGAAATAAAAAATTAGGGTAAAGAAAAAATAGAGAAAAAAATGAAATCATGAAATATATGGGGGTGATGGTGTATACTGCAGAAACAGAAACAATTTTGGGGTAAACATTTACCCCTCTATCGTCTCTATCTCTTTCTAATTATCTCCACCCTCTATAAAATTCTTTAGTAATATTTCTTCTATATATCACCCGATATATATCGGGAAGAAATTTTTTGCGTGGAATTGGATTCCTCTCAAAAAGTAAAAGATAATACATAATATTTTATTCCTAGATTCAAGGTGTTTCTTTCAAAATTAATTAAATTTTAATTTTGTATTATATTTTTCATAGATTGGGGATTGTATTGGAATCTCTTATTAGTGGTGTAGCAACACCTGAGTTATGATTTTAGTGAATTGAGGTAGGTGGATACATTCAATACCTTTTAAACTAAAATCCATGATTACTTTCATGCTATAATTTTAGGTTTTTATCTTTATAATAATTACATAAGGTGTTATTACTTATATTGGATAAAAAGTTAATTTTTATATAAATTATATATCCCTATTGGTTTGTTAAAATTTCTTAAAGAATGTTTCAAAAATAACCCGACAGTGAAAAGAGTTTTTTGATTCCTAATGATATAAAAGAACAGAAAATATATATTCTGAGAAACATTTTTTTGAAAATGGGTGTTTGGATTATTATTTATTAATTGTCTTATATTTTTGGGATAATTTAATGTGTTTTTTTGTATTTGGATTTAAATTGGTTTGGGTGATCTTTATAAAAGTATGTATTTTTCAAAAGATTTTCAAGTACATGTTTCATGGGTTGGTTTTCATGATATGATTTTATAAATTAGTTTTACTAAGGATATTCTCAAGTCCTAGTTGGGACTTTACAAAAATGGTTTTCTTGTTGTAAACATTTTTTGGAAGTGATCCCCTTGAGTAAGTTTTAAAAATGTGAAAGCAGTGATGATATTTCATAAGTTAAGATTTATCCTAGATAGGGGATATGTTTTCTTATGTTTTATCCATGGTTAAAAATAAAATGGGTCTACTTCGGTGAGGGTGTTTTGAGGTGAGGTAAATTATGATTTATGATGTGTTTAATATATGTTATTGAGAATTTATTATGCTTGATTCCATGATTCATATATCGCACCTCTATTTCACTGGTCATGGGAACCTCAAATACTTTGGTGGGTAATAATATGATCAAGTACCTGTTCAGAATTGATTATTCTCACCCAAGACTTTAGACCATATTTCAACACAACTACACAAGAAAATGATATGGATGTTATTACTACTATGACTTGACATAATTTTCCCTAGAATCTCATGAATGGGTGGTGTTATGTTCTATTGTGTTTATATAAAATTGTTCGATCACTAATAGTATAATGATTCTAGGGTACCTTGACCTATTTCACTTAGTGGTTTTCCTATGATATCAACTATGTCTTTTCATCTGTCTGTGTGATGTTATTTTTTTTTCTTTCAATTATCCTTCCTTTATTGAGTTCATATTATTTTTATTAAATTATATTTTCTTTCTCTTACCTCATTGGATACGATTTTTGGTTATTTTTCAAGTTTTGTGACATGTGGTTTCCTTATTAGTCAGATATATGTGTGTGGCCATTTTATTTCTTAGTTCCATTATTTTAAAATCAATTTAATACTAAATTAAAAATATTTTTGAAAGAAATGTTGTAAATAAAATAATTTTATTTATTTCAATGGTTTATATTATTTTTTTTATAAAGTCTTTAAGTGGTTTAAAATTGATGATTAAATGTGTAATTTATAAAAAAAATGTTTTTAAACTACTTATTTTATTACATGGACCATCATTTAAAAAAATTAAAGTATGGTTTTCTTAATGGTGAATTGTTTTCCTCATAGAAAAATATTGATTAAAATTTTTATTTCATGTGACTCATTTGAAATTAAATAAAAAAATTATTTTCATAATTATATTCTCTAACTAAGATGAAATTGATTTATTTTCAAAATTTTATGCATGGGGAGTGGGGGTCACTACAAAAAAATACCTGAGTAGAGGGGTTATTTTTTAGTTTAGAAGGGGTTATAACCCCTTCTAAACACATTAGAAATAGTTATGGGGAACCACCGCTAATGTGACCACCTAATCTTGTTAGAGACGGTTTTGAGGAACCACTGATAAACTAATGTAAAAACTAGTTATGGTTCATTTAGAGGTGGTTACAACCCCCCTCTAAATTCACCATAGAACCTCAATTTAGAGGGGGATAAAATCCCCCCTAAACTATAAATCAAACTAGAAGCATTTTATAATCTCCTCTAATTGTGTTTCATGATCCCATAATAGAGTCGGTTCTATAGACCGCATCTATTTAATACAGATTTAGAGGGGGTTAAAACCCCCTCTAAATCAACCATAATAAAGGTAGTTCATAAAACCTCCTCTAAATAAAATATATAATTTTTTGCATTTTAAATCTCGTTTCACCCCCCCCCCCACCTTCCCCCCTACAATTCACGAGACCACCCACCCTACCCTCCAGTTCACACAAGGCCCGCACCACCTGACTGCATACTCTTGTTAGATACGGTTTTGAGGAACCGCTGGTAAACTAATTTAAAAATTAGCAGCAGTTCATTTAGAGGCGGTTAAAACCCCCTCTAAATTCACCAGAGATCCTCAATTTAGAGGGGGTTAAAATCCCCTATAAACTATAAATCACACTAGAAGTGGTTTATAACCGCCGCTAATTGAGTTTCATGATCCTATAATAGAGGTGGTTCTATAGACCGCCTCTATTTAATACTAATTTAGAGGGGGGTTTAACCCCCTCTAAATCAACCATAATAAATGCAGTTCATAAAACCTCCTCTAAATGAAATATATAAATTTTTTCATTTTTAATCTCATTTCACCCCCCCCCCTCTAGTTCACATAAGACCCGCCCCACCTCCAATTCTCCTACGACCTATCAGGTTCCAGTCTCACCCATGCCCCCCTCTGGTTCTGGTAAATCTCACCCACGTAGCCCTTCTTTCCTCTCACATATTCAGCCGCCAACCCATGCCCATAATTTTTTAAAATTTTTCCTTGGTGTGATTCAAACCCTGACCACTTCTATATACTTATGATATCCAAACCACCATCACAGACGGTTTTTATTTTTATATTTACATATCATTTTATTTACATATATAATGAAACTAATTAAAATAAATATTATTTCAATAAATATATAATTATTTAAATTTTTATATTATATATTTATGTATTTATATTAGAATACATTTATATTATATCAAATTTATACATTTATATAAACTATATATTGTATATGTGTATTTATATACATTTGAGTATGTGTTCTAATTCTGTTCATGTTAGGTATATATATATATATAATTATATATTTTTACATATATTTATGTAAATTATTTATATACTTAACTATATATTTATATATTATGTACATGTTTATTTATATAATATATATATGAGTATTTATTTAATATATTTTTATAATATCATTAAAAATATATTTATATAATGTATTTTAATACATATATTTATTATTATGTAAATTAATATATATTTATTTGAATAAATTGTATCATATTATATATAATTAATATTACATGAAATATAATTTAGAGAAATATTATATATGAGATAAAATTCATACAAATATTTATATAATGTTCTATGAAATAAAATTTATACAAATATATAATTAATATTATATAAAATACAATTTATAGAAATATTTATATATTGTACTTCAATACATATATTTATTATTATGCACATTAATATATATCTATTCCAATAAATATAGTTGTATAATATTATATACATTAATATATATATATATCAATAAATATTATTGTATAATATTGTGTACATTAATATATATTTATTTATATAAATCATATATCATATAATATTAATTATATAAAACATAAAATCATAAACATTTTTTTAAAAATAAATTTATTATTATTATAATATAAATTATAAATACTACAATCTTGAGTTTTTATATGATTTATTTTTAAAATAAATTATATTTATGTATATATTTATATAATATGTTTATGATTTTATGTTATATATAATTAATATTATAATAAATACAATTTATACAAATAAATATATAAAAATGAACATAAAATTATAAAATTATATTTATGTATACATATAAATACAATTAAATACAATCATATAATTGGAAATATATAATTTAATTAAATTATATATATACATTTACTAAATAAATTTAAAATTAATATGGTATACTGGAATATATTTAAAATAATTATATAATATAATAATTAATATAATATTTAAAATAAATTTTTTATAATATAATATATAATATAATATAATATTTATAATATATATATATATATTTAATTTTTTCTATATTATATTTATTTGTATAAATTATACAATATAAATTTCTTTATACATAAATATACGATAAAAATGTATTTAATATAATATATGTATAATATAAATCATACTGTAAATTTATGGTTTTTATAAAACCATATATAGATTTTATATATTTGAATAAATATATTTATAATTATATTTGTATTATGTATGCTAATATTTATATATGTATACATTTTTTTATATTTATAAGTATTTATTTAAAGTATTTATATAATCTCTTTATATATATATATATAAAGAATTTAAATACATTTATATAATGTTTTTATGCAATATATGTGTGTGTGTGTGTACACACACACACATGAACACAAAAATATATTATAAAATTTGAATTTATATGAGATTTATTTTAAAAATTAAGAGGGGGTTAAAAACCCCTCTAATCAAAGAGATTGGTGGTGGTTTATGAACCCCCTATAATTTCTTGAATTAGTAGGGGTTGAAAACCCCCTCTAATGTCATAAATTATAGAGGGTTCACAATCCTCTCTAATATCTTAAATTAAAGGGGGTTTACAACCCCCTCTAATTTCCAAAATTAGAAGTGGTTCAAAACCCCCTCTAATCTAAGAGATTAATGACTATTCATGAATCCCCTCTTATTTATGAGATTAGAGGGGGTTGTTAACCCCCACTATTTCCTTTAAAAAAAATTCCATGTTATACATACATACATATATATATATATATCCTCTAATATATATCCAAGCAAATAATATATATATATATATATATATTACGCCTCTAAAATACAACTGAACATTGAGGGACATTAATTATTAAATTTGTGGTGGTTTTGATACAAATACCTCTAAAATATAATCAAATATTACAAAGAAAAAATGCTAAAAAATTTAAAGGGGGTTTTGCTTAACCCCCTCTAAAATTAATTTAGAGGGGGTTATGCATAACCCCTTCTAAAAAACCACCGCTAATCTACTGTTTTTTATAGTGGGTGTTACCTACTAGTAATTGTTTTCATTTTCGTATAAATGTGAGGTTATGTTCGGAATATTATTCAATGTGATGGTCGGTCTCTAGTATTTGGTTTGATTTTGGTGATGGTGTAAATAAAATTGGAATTTTTCTTAACACATGGAGTTTGGTCCGTGTTTGCATTTTCTTTATTTTAGTATTTTATTCTCCCTATATATTATATTGTGTCGTAAATTTCATTCTTGTCTTCTATAGAAATAGTTCTTGTATTAAATTAGAATTTTTATATTGATATGTATGTTTTTTTTTGTGTTTTATATTTTTTCATGAGTTTTTTTATATGATTATTCCATGTTTTGTTTGGTTTGACTACTAAAATTGTTTATTTTTTATGTGTGGTCATCTTATGTATGGAATGGTAACTCCAAAGTTTCATGGGTAATTTACCATGTACTTTATTATTTTATCAGGGAAACAATTTCCTACTATATTCATTTGATACCGAGACACTAGTAGTTAGACCATGGGGATTAGGAATTCTCTTCAAGCCTAAATAAAATTCGGCTCAAGTTCCCAGATCAAGATGACCCAAGATGGTTTATGATATATCTAAATTCTGGAAACAACATTTTCAATCATTTATTTATGTACATAATTCAAAACATAATCATTCATCAACCTGGAACAACTTTTTTTATCAATCATTATTTATAAAACATCATTTAGTGCATTGTCATTTACCAATTTCATTACACCATCCAATGCTGAGTCAATAATTAAAAAATTTCACATTAATCACCAGCCCGTTGGAAAACATTTTACATTATCTATAAATGAATTATAATTCATTGATAATTATAATTTAATCTTACCCTAAATTTCCCTTTTATTTAATAAAAAAATACTTTTAACCTTTTATTTCATATGTAATCATTTAATGCAAAACACATTACCTTACTTTCAAAACATGACTTTTTAGCAAGCATATCACCTTTTTGAACCAAATTTAAAAATATCAATATTCCACCTTTTCAATTTATTGAATTATCATATATTGTTCAATTTCCTTTTTTAATCAAATTTTCATAATTTAAATCATTTTCTCAATCAATAAGTATGTTGAAAATTTTCATCTTAGGCCTCCATTAATAAAAAGCTTTCATAAGAAACCATTTTTGACAAAAAATATTCACAGTCTATAAAAAAAATCAATTAAAAATCATTTCACTAATTTAAACTTATTAATGATTTTTAGCCTGAAATATTAATCAAAAACTATCTCAAAATCAAATTGTTTCATTTTAAAATTCCGCATTTAACATTTAAACTCTTAGTCGCAATTTATTCTAATTAAAATATAGGAGTTTAACATAAATAATTTTTTTTAGTAAAATAATTTGTTATATTCCAACACTCATCAACATGTTCAATCATGTAAATTCCCACTTTATATACCATTAAATTCTTCTAAATTACCACAACAACTTTATAACCTATGAATACTTTAATTAAATCCAAAATGAAGTTATTGGACTATTTATTCCTATTTTCCAACTAAAAGAATATATTTTCCCCATGTGTAATATTTTAAAATTTCTTTTATTATTCTCTTTAATTTACATAATATCAAATTGAATCATTTAATATCTCATGAAAATGAATTTACCATTAAATGATGCTTTAACATAAGTATTTTAACATAAAAACAATAAAAAATGTTGTATTTATCATAGATAATATTAACTCAAAATTTTATTTCACAAAACCCCATGAACTAAATAATCATCTCAATAAATAACCACACTTTAAGAATTTTTTCATTTGTGAAATACTAAATTTACCATTATAATACATTTAAGTACATCATAATTGATTCAATTTCATTCTCATTATTTTAATCCCACTCAAAATAAAAAACAACCCCAACACAAACATGATTCACATGAAATAATTTAATTAAAGTTTAATAAAATTACTAACATCACATACACCCTAATTAGTTAACAATTTACACCAAAGACATAAAACAAAATCCCCCTAAATTTCTAGTAATCAATAATTTTTTCAAACTTTAAGAAGTAAAATTAATTAGAACATACATGTTTACAAACCACAATGTCTTTCAATGAAATTATATATAAAACAATTTTTTTCATCACAACTAAAACAAATTCAATGGATCATTATTTGAGAGATAAATAGATAAAGGAAGATAAATTAGAAGAGATAGTAAGGTTGAGAGAGAAAATTAATGTAGAACTGTTTATCTAGGAGTAAAAATCACACTTTAATATAAATTTCCATGATAGAAAAATTATAGACATATATTTTATTAAAATAAAGTAGAACAATTACACTTCAGCCCTAATAGAATCCATCCAAACTCCTAATAGACTATAGGGATCCTAGGGATTAATTATTGACTTATAGATGGTTATTAAATACCCACCTCCTCATTTAAAATTTTCCAAACTCCTCACGATACCCACCAGAGTCCTAGTGGACTTCTTTGGTGAAATTTAATTTATCTCAATAGATCATATACTAAAAATACTCTAATATTTCTTTTTTATCCTATAATTTCATCCAAAAATAGACCATATTAAATTTAAAATATACCTAAAATTTCAGAAGTCGCTATAATTTATAGGACTTGTGAACTTTACTTGTATATTCATATAGGCCAAGTCCCCCCCCCCCACAACATACACACTTATTTAGGATTACCTTTTTAGAACCATTCCCTTCCTCCCTCCATAGGAATATACAATGATTATGATAAACCAAATTTTTTCTTATAAATGGATTATATGGAAATGTATTGGTAGAAAAGTTAAATCATGAATTCTTGATAGCTTATAAATGATTATAATATGGTAAGAAAAAGTTAGAAATGGATAAATCCCCTCTAAAATTTTAATAATCTGAACTGCATGAATAGGTATTTAGATAATTGAATGTGGATGAGTTTCATTAAATTATGTTCTTATTATGGTATAATAATGAATTGTTAAAGGATTATAATGAGAGGGAATGAATAATATATCATAGATAATATATTAATGGGTTGATGATACATTGGAAATATAAAAATAGTATCTTATGAAATAGAATTTTTAAATAGATTATAATAAAATATTTACTACATGAGACTAAGATAGTATAATATGAACCTATTCCTTAATTAATATTTTTAGAAAATAACTGATACCTAGAACCTTTAAAACTAATCGATATTTAAGAAAGAGTTAGAGTAGATAAACTTAATAGAAATACTATAGGATAACTCTAGATTTGTGTGAAGAGAAATGGATGGTTGGTTGGGTATTTATAGGTGTGGTTATTGGAATTTCATTGAAAAAAAATTTATATTTTTATTTTACCATTGTCTCAAGTTCTCTATCAAATTCCAATAATTCTCTAGTACACCCTTTGTTGCTCTAAAAATATATTTAATACTAAAATTAGGCAAATAAAATTAAAATTACTAGATCATGTTCATGTGTATACATTTATGATTTCATCTTCTCTGTATTTAACAGCATTTTACCATGATTCACCAAAATTTAATTTTAAAAAAAAAACAAATTTAAACACTTACCATATTTTTAATTCCCCATTATAAATATGAAATTTATTTTATCATATTCATCTTTAAATTATGAAAATTTTATCATTTAATTAACGGTGATGAATTTCATTAAAAAATTAGTATTGTGGTAAATAAATATTTTTTATTATAATAATTTATACAAAAATACCACCTTAACTCCTAGTTATATAACACCTTATTACACCAAAATAATAATTAAGGGTAATTTGAAAAATGGTGGTACTTTTATGTAGTTTTTTAGAAAATATTGATCTTGTTGTGACTCTAAAAAACTTAAAATTCTCCCATAAATGGTTCATCTCAAACCTCAAGGGTTGAAGTTTGTCTTGAGACTATCGTAGTGAAAACCCACATGATGATAATAAATTTACATGGTTGGAAAAATTTACTTCATATGGGATTATTCTATTGTTTGAGGTCATCGTTTCTCCCATATACACATATTATCTTATTCAATTATCATCATTAATATAAAACATTTACATGGATCATTTTATAATGAATATATTATTATTGTCCATAATATCCATCAATCATATAGGAATTATTTACTCTCTTTTATTCAATAAATTTGATCCATACCAATGCCTCAAATAAAACATATCATTCGAAAGTTTAACTCTCTGATAATGTTCATTCTATGAGCTGTATTGTTTTTATTTTAAAATATAATTTTTATTGTAGTGATGTTTATAACGAATTGTATCTCTTACACATAATATTACATAATTTTTAACATAAATATCCATAAATATAGAGTTTCAGTGTCTCTAGGAGATTAGATACACCATAATACATTTTCAAAAGAACTATGTGGTCTATTATTTCTATCTTAATAATTTTATTCTAGAGATCACTATGATCTTATCAAAAAATGGGATATCTTAGGTACATACATAAAATAAGGGCTGATATAAAAAACCCAATAAGGGGATTAATTAAGATAAAAATAGGGTGTGATATCATAAAAAGAAATTATTATAACATGGAATGAAAAAAGTAACGGACCATAAATTGTCTCATGGAAACATCAAATAAGAGAAACAAATATCATTAGAGGATGAAAATCATGAAAATATTAAGAATTTATCACAATCATAATTCATGTCATCATAAACATAGGTCATGGCTCACAAATAAGACATTGAAATATAATGGACACTGTTAATCGTTTCATTCTTATGCATAAAATAATGGACAAAGAAAATAGTATCATGCACATTCATAATGATATCATAAAATATAAATAAAATAATAATTGATTACAGGGCGTATAATTATGGTACCACCAATTTCAATATCATTCTATGTATATTTATGAAACCTAGAAAATAAATATGTACAAAACAAAAACAAGAAATAAAACCATGAGAAAGTAATGAGAAACATAATAAATCTATAATAATTTAACCATAGAGGTACCAAGTAGGATCCCCAAAAATTTATTTATTAATATTGGACGTTAATTATAAAAAAAGAAGAATGTTTCATGAGAATTTGTCTCAAAGAAGAGTATAAAATATTAATAAATTATTAAGAATAAGTTATGAAATTTAATTCCTCTATCAAAATTATAAGAAGTGGAAAAATAATCTATAAAAGAGATAAGTGCATGGGATTTCCCCAAAATTATAAATAAAAAATATTTTTTATGTCAAAATAAGGTGGGTTTGTTTAAATAATATAAATAAAATAATTTTATAAGAGTGTAAATGAAATGGAAGAAGAAATAGAAATGTTCTTTTTTGGGTTTAAATTAAAGAAAAGACTATAAAAGGGAGCTAGAGATACTTGTATATCTATAGAAAAGAAAAAAATAGAAGGTTATATATCAAGGAAATATATATAAATAACATATAAATAATATAAATTTAAGGTATAAATGGGGGGAGAGAGAGATAATAATCAAAAGAATGAAAAGGGTGGAAGAGAACTCTTACCTTGAGTCCTGAATCACTTCATATGCTCATGTAACCTCGTGCATAGTCAATATAAATTTATTAATTACTTGTTTATGAATTTTCTCTAGATTTATTTAATCTCTTATAATATATTTATTATCATTATTTATTTATTTATTAAATTTATGTTGTTTATGTTGATCGTTTTTTGTTGTTCGGTTTATGATTCCAAATTTTCTTTGATGAAAAAGTAACAGTTAATGGTCATTGTACAATGGTTTCAAAAGATCCATAAGTTTCATGTTATATGGTTCGTGTCCTTACATAAGTATAAGATTCTAATAGTTTTATCTATTTAACAAAATAGTCCCAAATCAATAATCATTTAATCTGGTTTTATACAATAAAAATGCCTATGATTGTTTACTTTTAATATCACTATTATCATACTAATTATATCATTATATAATCATAAAATGAAATTATTTTATTATTAATTAAATATTAAATAATAAAATCTATTATTAATAATTCCCATGAAAGTAATAAGTGAAAAATAAAACATAATCATTCACTTAGTTATTAAATAATGACCGTAGTTGAATAATGTTTTCCAAATAGATTAAAAGGAAAGAAAAAATAATAAATATTTGAGTTTTAAAAAATAATAGAGTAAAATTAAAAAAAATATTTTAAATTTTATTATAATGATTTACTATGTTATAAAATGGGAAATATGATAATTAAAATTAGAGGATATGGGTTTTGAAACCCTTACCTTACTTTCTGAGTATCCTCCTTTGGGTTGAGCCAAAATATATCATAGGAGGGTATTTTGGTTAGATTAGGTACATAAGAACATGTAATTAAGAGTTTATTGATGGATTTTTATATAATTTATACAAAATAAGTTGTTTTATAAGTGATGAGAGAGGGGTGGAGGAGGGGTATTTATATAGACATGGGGGAAGAGTATCTTTCAATAAAATACTAATTATTTTATTATTTAGGATCAAGACTATGAATATTGTTGATTATAAATTTTATTACTATTTTATTAAAAAATAAAAGTAGTGGTGCCATTTAAATACACCCAAAATATAATGTAAACATATAAATATTTTATATAATGTAAATAATAAAATATATTTTTTATTAGAAAAAATATAACTTAGGTTTTCAAAATTAATTTATAGGTTTGGAAATTAAATTTCTTATTTTTAAATAAATTATTTTAATCACGAAATTAATTTTATGCCATAAAAAATTATTATAAATTATTGAATCATATTTACATTATAATGATATCATAAAACTTACGTTATTTGTAAAAGGATATATTTTTCACCATTTGTATCAAAAACAAATTTTTAATATAAATATCAAAAATTCACCCTAACCAAATTTATATATTCTAATTAAAAAAATTGATCCATTTTTTCAAAATAAAATTCTGAATTATATAATTTAATATTTAAATTTTAACATAAAAATTACGATATTACAAAAAAAATTAAAACATTCTTTATTAATATTTATACTTATTTATACATTAAGATATATAACTTGATAACAATTTTATAGAATAATAATATATATTTTACTTATTTTACTCATTTTAAATATTAATTATTAGGTATTTTACTACTCTCATTGGTGATGTTACTATTTTATTGATTAGTTAATATTTCAATGGTATGTAATTATTCCATCAGTTGGATAATTATTATAATTCCTATAAATTAACTTTATTTCTTTCATTATCCATTCACTAATTTTTTTATAAAATATATGTACATTTTTTTAACAAGTAACAATATTCTTTTCAACATTTTATTTTATATTTACAGTGTTGTTCACACATGTGATATTTGTAGTAGACAGTAACCCCATGGATTTCCAAACAATATTTATGTTATCTTTTTCCCATTATACTATTTTTAACTTTTGTAAGTTTATTTATACTTCATATGTAATGTTATATGTTGATTAAATAAAATATATTTGGTTTTTACATTATGTCTTCTATGTGATTTGTACTATACATTATAGTTGACACACATGTTTTTAGAGAAGGAAATTGTATATGTTTAAAAAGTCTACGTAATTACATTCTTACCCCATTAATAAATTTCATCCTTAAAATTTTATCACAAACTAAAAGATAAAAATATATGAGGGTACCTTTGTTTTCTTACATCCTTAGGTTCCCATGTTGTCTCTTCGTTGTTATGATTTATCTAGTACAATTTGACAAGATGAGTGGTCTTATTTCATATTATTTTATCTCTATGATTTGAGATTTCTAATGGATTATCCTTATAAGAGAGTACACACTCTAACTATACAATCTTTGGATTTAGTACATGTGATGAATCTAGATTGTACTTCATCAAGAGGTATACATATAACATATTATATACTTGTGATGGTTCTGGTACAAAATAAACATTATAGGACACAGCTCCAACATAATCTAGAATATAAAAGTCAAATCTACCATGGAATTAGCTTTTACTTATTCCTTGATGTAATAACTCTCTTTGATGGAGATATTCAAACAAATACTTTATCCCTAACCTCAAACTACAGGTCTTATCTATGATTATCAACATAACTCTTTTATCAAATCCATGCAACTTTGATGTGTAACTTAATGGTTTGAAATTTTTTTTATCTATTCCACTACTTTTGTCCCCAATACCTCATTTCCCCAATTTCATCCCATCATGTTAGAGTTATGCATTTCTTCCCATAGTGGGATTTATATTAAGATATCTAAATTGTTGATTTAATTCTATTGTTAAATAAAACGAGAGATGAGAGATATATTGATAACAACAACATTTAGATTGACCATATTTCTAAGGGTAATATTGTGTACTAAATTTAAACTCTATGTTCACTATCTTCTGAAGACACTTCCAAATGTTTTAATTAAACCAAGAATATCAATCAGATAGAATTAATAGTAGTGTTTCATTTCTCACCATCACTTATATGATATATATATTAGCATGTTGATTGAGTGAGAGGTCTTTATGAATGGTGATGAAGTGATCAATATTTTTAAAAAGACCTAATATAACACACATGTCCATTTTTCCTTTATATTTATTTAGAGGATCTATAATAAATTCTAGGGTGATATTCTTATACATCAATTTTTGATAGGTTAATGGTTGTATCATCCCCTTTGAATTTTTTCATTCTACCTAAAATTGTTTCCACACCAAACACTTTAATGTATATTTAGCAATATCTTTCTTCATATCATCCCACTAGAAGTATTCTTTGTGATATTTATACATCTTTTTGCTCTTTGTGTGTATTGAGAGTGTTTATATATGATCATTATATAATAGATCCTTCTTTTTATTTGGTTATTATTGTACATATAATCATGTCACAAATCTTACAACTCTATATTTATCAATGTTAAACATTATTAATTTACCATTCCTTATTACTTCCCCCACATTTTATATCTTCACACCATCCCTCAATGAAATTTTAATATTTTATTAGATGGATATTTAAGAAACCATTTGTGAAAAGTTTTATGATGTACCCTATTTTATGATTCTCATGTCTATTCTTTTCATGTATAATAATATTGGGTCCCATTCAATCCTCATCATGGATAATTTTGAAAGATATTTCCTTCATATAATGTCTTATAGGATGGAAATGTATTGAGAATTCATAGTCTTTAATCAAATTTAACCATATTCATTAGTACATGGTGTTATCCTTCTATGTGAATCTATATGTTAGAATAATATTATGAGTATATAAGTCATACTTTTCTCCATAGAGACAATTTATCCAAATATTCAAGGAAAATATTACCACTATCAAATCTAGATCTTGAATCAGGTAATTTTTCTCATGTAAGTTTAACTATCTAAAATCATAGTCTATCATATTATAATTTTTCATTATTAAAAAACCAAATATTTTTTTTAAATCATTAATAAATGTCATAAACACTTCCATACTTGAGGGTAGTGTGAGTAAAAGTTTTTTGGATAGCCTCTTTTTCTTCTCCTTTAATCTCTATTCCCATTCAATAATCCATAAAAACATTACCCATTTTTGATTTATTTTGGTTAATGGGTTTGACAATCATGAGAAATTTATCACAAGACATAAACAGTAACTAAATAATCCAAGGGAACTATGGATATCTGTCGATTTTTTTCTACTCATTAATTACCTTATTTTTAAAATGATTAAAATATATCCCCTTTCATGTGATCACATTCCCTAAGAATGTAACTTTATTTATTTATAAGTCACATTTACTATACTTTTCATAAAAATTATCTTTTTCTAAACTATTTAACATAATACTCAAATATTCTTTATGTTTCCATACATTTATAAAATTATAGAATATCATCTATAAATTATACCATAAATATTTCGATTTAATCTCAAAGTTATCTAGTCTTCATGCCCATGAATATTGTTAGAGTATTAATAAGTATAAGTGGAAACACTAAGAACTCATAGTTTCTATATTTCATATAAAATTATTCTTAGGAATATCATCATGTTTATCCTTAAAATAATCATATCTCTATCAAATATCCACCTAATTGAACTATTTTCCCCACATGATTGATAAAATAAGTCATAAATTTCTGGTGTAGGATACTAGTTTTTATAATGATCTTGTTAAGATCATAATAATCAATTCATAGAAGAATTGAACCATCCTTATTCTTAAAAAATAGGATTGAGATACCACTTAGAGAATCACTAGGGAATATAAAACCCTTGTCCAAATTATCTTGTATTTTTTTCTTCAACTCTTACAATTTTATGGGCACTGTTATATAGATACTCTTGGATATAGGTAGAGTTAAGGATACAAGTTCTATAGAGAACTCAACCTCTCTATCAAGAGGAAGGCTAGATATAAGTTCAAGAAATACATTATTATATTCCCCCACAATGGAAATGTCTTAAATGATAATCTAGTCCTTTATCCAAATTTTTTGATCCAAGTATGATTAATCATAAAGAAATGATATTCATAATTGAGAAATGTTTTTCAATGGAGATCCATAATTCTCCTTGTACTTGTATAAAATTAGAGCATGGTTTGGGATATTGAATGTGATTTACCTCTCCTAGTAGTTAATATTATCTCTATATAAGGATAACCAATTTTTTCCTAGTATAACATAAATTTCTATAAAATAAAGAATAACTGGGTTTACTAAAATATTCTCCTAAAAAATTTTAACTATTAAATATTTATATACTTGATATACAATGACTGGACCACTTTTTGTTTTTACTGATGGGGCAACCTTCATGCCTTAAGGTTGATATCAGTGTCCACCATTGATCCTGTTGTCATACTTAATAAAATATATTCATGATGAGTTTCCCTTTCTTAGAACATTGAAGAAAATAAAATATATTTTGAATGAAATTTAATTATTATTCTATGATTAATGAATTAGAATATCCACTAAAAATGTGTGGTTGTTGTCATATAAATGACTCAACAAAAAGTTTCTATTTATTTATAGAATTTGGGTGCACTATATGGTTCTTGTTATTATTCATAACTTTAGTTTATTGAGAAATTATCTCAATGAGGTTTTTACTATTACTCACATCATATTTGGTATCTCGTTCAATAAATTGTAACATTTCCCATCACATTGGTTTTTTCATAATCCCTCATATTTATATCAATTGAAAAAAGTAAAGAAAATATAGGGTTGAGAATACTTGAATTAATAATCATAAATGATAAAAATTATAAAAATATAAAGAATAATAAATGTAAATCCTAACTTATGAAATCCTAAATCTCAATCCTGGTTATTTAGGGCGTGTTTTCTTATAATGTTCACAAACCTAGTCCCTTAAAAAACATTCCTTTATATGATACCAACTATGATAACCTACATTTCTTACACATAATATTATAAGTTTTTTATCAAATAATTACATAAATTACACCCATAAATTTAGAGGTCTAGTGCATTTGGGGTATTAGATAGTCCATAAAATTTTCAACTAAAATACTTAATATTTTATTTCAATCTTTATAATTTTATTCTAGATCTCACTTAACTCTAATATATTGATGGGATATCCTATGTATATACATAAAATAATGGGTCGGCTAAAAATATTAGTAATTATATAAATTAAGATAAACATAGGGTGAGATATTATAAAAATAAAAAATAATAACATGGAACCATAAAATAAAAGGATCAAAAACTATCTTATGGAAACATTTCATATGAAACAATATATAATATGACCATAGAAATCATGAGAATCATATTAATGTGGTATAAAACTATAAAATTTCATTATAAGAATAATTCAAGGCTCACCAATGAGACATTGTAACAAAATAGACAAATCCAACTATATCATGATCATTCATAACATTATACATAAAGCTAACTACATTATGCCCATGCATAATAGTCTCATGATATATAATGAATTAACAAATATATTGGGGTGATTTATAATTTTAGTCCCATCCATCATTGTAATATTTCATACATATGTGTGCCATATAGAAAAGAAATATACATAAAGCATAAACATAAAATAATCCCATGGGAAATAAATGGGTAACATAATAAATCCAAAACCTTATTCATATTTATTCTTTATATTATGGTCCATTTATTATAATGTTTTATTCATTTATTAAATTATTATTTTTTGCGTTGATATTTTCTTGGTTGTTCAGTTCATGATCCCAAATATGCTTCAATTTATTAGTAATGGTGGATGGTGTAATGTCCCCAACCAGATTCGTCTCCTTTTTGACTAAGCTAAAGTGATTAAAACCTCAAACACGCCTCTCTATATGCCATAGGTCGTCAATTATCGGTGAGGGTATCAAATACCTCATACGAAGACTACACCCTTTATACCAGGTGCCATAAATAATAGTGGAATAAATATAAATAATAACCATTATAAAATTATATCAATATAAATATAGACATCTATCTAAGTGAAAATATAAGTAAATAACAAATCACATGTTGTATCAAAATAAACCGTTGTAATATCACATGGGTCATGAGGAAACAAGATCGCACATGGGGAAATTGTATAGAAAACTATCCAAAAAATAGACTAAATTCTAGATTCATCTAAAAAACTGGTCATGGATCCTGGCCTGATTCCATCCCCCAACTTTGATAGTACTTCATAGTTCTCTTGTCCACTACAACAGAGCCCTTTCTCTTACTTGGATCATGAAACATGAATTTTTCTCGGGTTCCTAGGATCCTAAGTAGAGTGTGAGTACAACTCAGTAGTCCACCGCGAATGTGATCCTAATCATATCCAGTCTATATGAATGCATATAGATGTGACAAGGAAAATATAGTAGTGGTAAATAAAAAATTATACTTCTGTATCCTTGGATTCCATCATGACACTCAAGATCAACCATAGCTACATTAGTCAATGCTAATGTCTTTTTTGAACATGTAACATAACATAACCAAGGTTTAAAAAGATATCCACCCATAATTTTATATCCCAAAGCTCATGAATACGAGTTGGTAATACACCCAATAATAGAACCATGTATTGAATGGCTGGAATTACACCCAACTCATTCTACTAAATCAACCCTGATTTGAAATACACCCAAACTGTATCAAAATTTCACCCATGCTTTTCATTACACCCAACCCACATATCATTTTTACTAATGGTTGTTATTACACCATTCCAACATCTCATGTTTACCAATGGTTTCCATTACACCAAACCCACATCTCATGAATGAACTAGGTTGTAAGTATACACAACATTGTTTTCCCATTATTCTCATTATGTCTAATTTTTAATTGCACCCAACCAATTTCCAGGAAAAAAACCCAAGCTGGAATAACTCTCTACTTCATTTTACATACATTTTTGGGTTGGAATCACACCCAAACACAATCCAATATAGTCCCCATGTTTCCAGTACACCCATCTACATATCATACACTTTCCAAGTTAAAATACTCCCAACCTCTCCCCACTTCAAAACCATATCACACACCCAAAAAACAATGAAATGATATAATTATTTCTCACTACATAACCTAAT
Source organism: Viscum album (assembly GCA_963277665.1). NCBI lineage: Eukaryota > Viridiplantae > Streptophyta > Magnoliopsida > Santalales > Viscaceae > Viscum > Viscum album. The sequence goes on from OY728128.1 coordinate 1,452,761,617, forward strand.
TAATAATAATAAATAAACAGAAACGCATAGTTAATAACGGTCAGCATGGGTTGTCACTCACCCATCACCAATATATACTTTACATTATATTGTTTTCTCACACATGTAAAATCTCCCAAATTATAATTATGATTCAAGGATACCTCCTTAATATCTTGAGTTTATTATATTTTTCATTATCTAAAAGTATTCTTGGGTACCATAAAAATGTATAGTATGTTGTAACATTTTCATGGACACCACTATGAATTCATTCTATAATTTTTCAAGACCTTTATTTTATGAATAAAACCATTATTGGACATAACATATAGATAACATCCCATGAATTACCACTCATAACTTTAGAAATAATTATATGATCCCAAGATAATACTATAAATCATTTAAGTTAATTCATGGTTAAGTACACATGGTTAGAGAGACCGCATATCATAAGAATCAATGAAACATGCATAAATTATTGGGAAAGGTTAGGGACTACTTACATTATAATTATAGGAAGTTTTCTGAGTGATTTCATCATATGATTCGTCCAAATAATGTTAAAATGGAATAACCTAAAAATTCCCAAAATTGTGACATAACTAATGGAAAATGGTGAGATAATTATAGAAATTGAGATTTAAGGGAATAGGGGTGGTAGAATTACCTTTGTAAACCCAATGTGATTATTGGATCTTTATTCCATCCACAAATGATGTAGATATACACTTGAGATGGGATAGAAAATAGAGTAGAGGGGGGAGACGTGCATCTAAATTGGAATGAAAGAGATGAGAATGGTTTTAATTAAAACATAACATTTAAATATTTTAAATAATTTTTTTAAAACATAGGTACCAACTGGGTTCCCTACTAGATCCCACTAGGTACTCGATACCCACTAAGTAACATTTCAAAGGCATAGACCACCCATTTTCCCTCACAGAACCACCCCCACCACAAAGGCCTATGGGGTACTTGGTATATGTAGTGACCCTATTTTTTAGTGTTTAAACCTTTGGAATATTTTAAATTATATTTTTTCAATAGTTCACTATGTCGGCATAAAGTTGCAGGCATTGCGGGGCCTCAATAATAATATATTGAATACAATATATTATTTATAGTTTTTTCACATGTGTTTGTGGGAAAGATGATTTTTCTTCAATAAAAATTCTTAAATGAGAAATATAGGATTGTTATAACATAAAAATTGGTCTTACCCTATGAGTGGTGTAATATTTATTTTCACTGAGGTCTCCGAAGGTCGAGACATCATGAGTGGATTGATTAATTAATTAATTGGTAATTAAATTGATGACCTAAATCACAAGAATTTAAAATCATTAATCCCTCTCAATATGGTTAGTTTCCATAAACCCTAGAATGAGAGGGAACATTAGATAAAGAGATTTTTGAGAGGTTTGGGACCCAATGATTTGATGAATGAGCTCAATAAATAAATTCTAATGATGCTTGATACAGACATGTTCTTCTTCAGTGACTGAACCATTGATGAGGTAGGGATTTATTATTGTATTTTTTTCTCTTTTATTAATATTTTTATAATCAATTACTCTTTCTTGAATTTATTTTTAATAGTATAGCCCTAAAAAATTATATTTTCCCTAATTTTGAATGAAAATCATGATTTTACACCACCCTTCTTTTATGCTTCAAATTTTGTGCCTAATAATCAATGTTCGAGCATTGAAAAAACCATGGTTAATTCCCATATATGATTTCCATGTTTTTTACTAACTCTTTCTTCAATAATTCATAATTGGCATTCACTTTGTCCATCGGTTCGATAAATATTGGTCTGGTTCGACATGAAATAAAAATTTAGGATGATTATTTATTAATTTTGGATCAATTGAAAATATAAATGCTTGAGAGTGAGACCTTAGGTGTTAAATAATTTTCAAAGGTTTCCTATTGTGGTTACTTTAAGGGTGGTGTAAATTAGGTATTTCAAATGAAATGTGTGGATATTAATTTTTTTATAACTATGATAGAAAAAATTCATCCTTTGTAGAAATATCATCTATAAAAGAGGTTGGATAAGCTTTTGGATCAATTTATGGAAAGAATAGTGATAATGTGAGGTTTTTGAGTGTTCTACATAATATAGGATTTAATGGATGAATGTGAAACCTGTGTTTCTGAGTCACACATTGTGTAGTTCTCTAGAAGTAGTGTCTACGATATTAGGTAGGGTTAAATATCACTAACCATATAACCCAAGGTAACACCCCACATAATCCTAAGATGACAAGCATATAAAAAATAGAGAGTACACACCCAGGTGGTCATTTTTTTACACTCATTGTGTGGGTTAGATCCATATTTCATATACATTTGAACCTACAAAAGTCAGCTTTCATTATAATAAACTAAGTCCAACCATCATGTTCCCTAGTATCACGCTATTAATTTCGGACTTTACATGACAGGGGCTATGGTAATAAACATCAAGTACCCCACTAGACCAACGCATCATGGACACTATCATACACACTGTGAAGGTAGACCTTTACATGCCACATGGTAAGGCAATGCATGAATAGACTGTTTTTGAGGGGATAAACATTCTGTACCACTAGAGTACATGTGGTGTACTTTTCACACCTTAGTGGAACCTCATATATCTTTTCTAGAGACATAAATTTTGATGCATGATTCGTATATCCTGAAGAATTTTCTATATATTATGAAATAATATGATTCTATTTAGCATTAGAGGTGAGATGAAAAATCACTATGAAATTAGAGGTTATACATAAGGTGATAAATAAAAATTACCCTTATTATCTATATAGGATCGATGATTAAGTTCAAGTGTGGAGATCAAAGAGTTCTCTAGGTAGGTACCCCTGGCGGTAAGTTTATATTAAGGCATTGGTCCCCCACATTATAGCTATTGTTGGTTACCCCTACCCCCACACATTAATACACACTAAAGGTAACGGTCATCTATATATGGAGTTGGTTAAACCATTATAAGATCTCAGAAAGGGTGAGGGCCCTCCACAATATCTAGTTACCCCATCGATCGATGCCTGTACTTTGACAAGGAGAGGGTCCTCTACTATAGTTCCATAGAGGTGGCACAGGTTAATTATTTTAGGTTGATTTAATTCTTAGGGATTATTTATGTTTCTCTTGTATTTTGGTTATAAAGATCATAACTTTCTATTATTCCTTGGGTTCTATATTTTAAAGTATATATGGGTTCCTTTTTATGAGTTATCCCTTTCTCCATATCTTATTGTTCTAAGCTAACTGGTTTTCCCCTATCTTCCCTTTTTGGTTTTTGGGGAATCCTACTTGGTTGTATATACTCACCCTTATATGGATATTTTTTATATAATGTGTAGTGTCTTATGGTTATGATAGGAAATTTAGTGGGGAACTTAGTTGAAATGATGTTGGTGGAACTTAGTTGTACGTAGAGGGAGATGTAACGTGAAGTGTTCATACTTAGATCTTGATATTCATTGGGATATCTACAACACATATTCTTAGATTAGTTTTATTCATTGGGGTTTTCTAGTGTTTATCTTTCCCCCTTAACATTATGATTTTCACTCTAGTTGTGTCTTTGTAGATCTTTGAAGTTATCGAATGAATTTTATATATATTTTAATTAGATTATTTTATTTATTATATAGTATTATATCTTGTGTGGAGGTTTATTTTGTGTAAATGTTCATTAGGTTTTGGCCTCCCATCATTTATGATATTCCCAATCAGTGTTATTCAGCATCACCTAATCTATTTCAAGAAATATTGGGGTGGCACGCTCTATTTACTACCTCCTTGGAGGCATCCGAGTGGGTCTATTTGTGCTAAAATATTATTGCAGTAGTCTTATCTTAATAATGGAATTGGAGTTATTTTTTTGGTGAGTACAGGTTTATGAATTTATGTAAATAATGTTAATAAGTATCAAGTTCATATTTTAGGACAAGGAACCAAGCATTGGTCTGGGGTCCAATGTATCCATTCACCAAGACTCGAATAACCTGCATATCGACTCAGTACACTAAGTCACCTATTACAAGGAAAAATATTTGGTACATTCATCAAATAGGAATGAGTTACTAATTTCCATGTTCTTTTTGAGCCATCTCTCTAGGTATGCTTTATGATCATGGTATATCTTTTTAATTGAAGGATGCCTCTATGCAGACAACTAGGATTCAAATGAAGAGTTATAACATGCCCATACTAGTGATTATGCCCCATTTCAATGACCAGTTGAGTGATGAGGCTTATATACAGGGACCATATCATGAGACATTTCCACTAGGTGTATAGGAAGTATTATCATCACCTTTTTATAGTGATCAAGCCCATCTCCCACAATGAAAGCGATCATTCTTCCACTTTCTATGTAGTCAATTATTCTTGTGGGATAGGATAAGGATAATTGTAAGATAAGTGTGTTGCATGAGTTCTAATGATAAAGAACACCCATGTTATAAGGAAAGAATAATTGTAATGAGGATGAGGTCTGGATTTAGAAGACCATTCAAGATTTTTTCCTTGTTTGGATTCCAACCAATCATATGGTAGTGTTATCATACAGACTTCTATAGGGTGTCATGAGTCATTAATAGTCCTTCAATACTCAGACCTATGATGAGGTGAGGATTACTTGGATATAGTTAGAGTATCTTTTCCATGAGTATTGTTATCCAGAGACATTAATATACATGGTCATCCATGATTTTTTTATGTTTTATAACTGTATTATGTTAGTTTCTAATTAAATGTTGAGAATCATTGATCCCACAAGCTACTCAATCAATATGATCCATGAAGGATACTTCTGATCATGACCGCCATTGATACTATTTCCAACACTTTCGTCAGGGCACGTGCATCCGTCTATTTGAGGATGACGAGGACGCACTGTCTATTTCCCCGCATTCCCTTTTTCAAAGGTGGGCGACCTCTATCACTTATTCAGGGATGTTGGATCCTTGATCGAAATAGTATGATGGGATTTTGGTTATTCCTTTCATAGATTACTCCTCAGAACTCATTACTTAGTTCGGGTATCCCTTATAGACTTAAGAAATTGTTCGTGAAACTCTTCCCAGTGCCATATCTTTAAGGACACCGGTTAATTACACTGCTTCTATTGGGACATTTCAAGGGGTCCGGTCAGGGAAGCAAACTTCGGTCATGAGAGTAGTCATGTTGGAAATCACTAGAATGTCTGGATGCTGGAACACTGGCACATCTAGGTTTCTTCCCCTTATTATAGGGCTTCTCAAGGGCACAGAATCTCGAGGCATCCCACGTCGATTGCAAGGGATTATATTCTATAGGCATGTCTTTGAGGTTTTCCTCAGGTTCCCATGTTTAACATGTGGTATGTCGTAGGTTTAATGTCTAGAGGAGATGAATCAGACTGATCGGAACACTGACTATAGTGGATCAGATGGGTTCAACCCCTGGAGGGAACACTGATGTTGGGGCTAACATGTGGTTAGTTACCTGGTTACCACTAGAAGTAGGGAAGAGGTGAATTGGCATGATCTCACCAGGATGTGGTGGCCCAAATAAGAATCAATATGGATGATGGATGGTTAAGTGAAGTGGATGGAGTATGAGATGGAGTCGACTCGAGGGCGACAGTGATGTCGGTCTTGATCTTCGAAGAGACTTTCTACGTATCCTTATGTCAAGGAATCAAAATCCGCGTAGTTCAGAATAGGGTATAGGATCAGGGTGTGCACAGAGGATAATGACCCAATGATATGTTGGGGATTATGCATGGTTAGAAGCCTGAGGTTGGTCTGACACTCAAGGGATGAAAAAATATGTGGGTCCCAACAAAGGAGACTACAATGGTTTACCGTTGATTGTGAACACGGAATTTTATCGCAGATTGGGGTTGATAATGGCTTACTACTGACTGGAGCTCCCAATGGCTTACCACTACATGAGGTTCACAATGGCTTACCACTGGGTAGAGGATCACAACGGTGTTCCGCTGGATGTGGTTTGCAATGGCGTACCGCTGGATGGGGGCACAACAGTTTACCGCTGGATAGGGGACAATTTAGTTTCATGCAGGACAAAAGGGGCGTATAGTTTAATATCATGAAGGATGAGGGTGGACTGATGTGGATATGTTTGGAACAAATGGATGGTGTTTTTAATCCTCATAGAGGCTTCCTGCGTACCTTGCCTTGGCAAGGATCAAATTCCATGTAGTTATGAATGGTGGGAACTGACGTGAAGGGGGTCAGAACCAATGGATGGTGGAATTGAACCTCAGAGAGGCTTCCTACATACCTTTCCTTGGCAAGGATCAAATTCCACATAGTTCAGGATGGTGGGAACTTACCTGAAGGTGGTCGGAACCAATAGATGGTGGGCTTGAATCTCAGAGAGGCTTGCTACGTACCTTGCCTTGGCAAGGATCAAAGTCCATGTAGTTTGAGAGAGGTGTTGGTGAACTGACATGAAGGGGGTCGGGACCAATAGGTGTTGGTCTTGAACCTCAGGGAGGCTTCCTACATAACTTGCCTTGTAAAGGATCAAAGTCCTCATAGTTTGGGAATGGATGGTGGTATTGAACCTCAGGGAGGATTCTTACGTACCTTGCCTTGGCAAAGATCAAAGTCCTCGTAGTTCTAGATGGTGTTTGGAGATTACACTCTAGGCTGCCCAGGGAGAGTGTCATGGTAGATTCTTACTCTAAGACCACGTGAGTCATGCTCAGAGTGAGAAACAAGAGGCAGTAGAGACCTGATGATCACGTCGTGAAAGGTGCATCCATGGGAAGTAGAATGGGGCTTACACATGGTTAGCTGCCCAAAAATGAAAACAGGGCATTATGTGTGGTTAGAAGCCCAAGGATATGCATATTGGGACTTAATCCAGGGTAGAGTCTTGGTGGCAACAAAGCCCAAAGGTAGAGGGATTTGGCACTGAAGAAAGGAGGGATTCGGTGCCCATCCCCCCCCCCCCTCTTGTCTTTGGCCGAGAAGAATACAGGAGGATTAGGGATGGTGCCTCCCGAAAGAAAGGCTATGGGATTACACTAAGGTGGTTTCCCTTTCCCCATGGATAGAAACCGCTCCAGAAAAGAGGATCTCATTACATGTGAGGAATGGTCTCACTTCCGTGGAGACTAATGGGTGTAGAGAATTTCTGAGATATGGCACCCCACATATAATGCATGGGGTGAGGCCACAGTTTAATGTCGCACACTGAGGAAGATGGTGCTTGGTAGTTTAACGTCCTGCATCGCGGACGATGTGGGTTTACTCTGAACCCCTGGGACTTACATAACTGATATCTACTCACCCTTGGGGAAGGGAATCCATCAGCAATGTCATAGTGAGGGGTTGTCATGGATGGATCCATTGAGCGGTCCATGTTAGCATGGCTGTGTGAAGAAGTAATAGTCGTTAGCGTGCCTATGTGATGAAGCATGAGGCAAAGAAATGCAATGGTAATTACCAACCAAGGGACTTTGAAATCACTTCGTGAAAACCTAGAGGGTCTCATGGGAAAAGGAGTTGCGGAGAAAAGGGGTTCATAGGTAGAAGCCTCATGAAGCTCTGGTGCTCCATGTAGTGGAGGGGCTTCGTGAAGGGGTATGCTTTGCGAAGTGAAGTGTCCTGTCCAAGGCGGAGAGAATAGGTCCATATAGAAGTTTTTTCGTGAAGTGGAAAGGAATTCATAGAGTAGTGCTTCGCAAAGAAAGGGTGCCCTGCGAAGCATAGCATTACAAAGCAATGTGCTTTGCAAAGCATAGTGACCCTGCCTTAGCATGTGGGTCACATGTTCATGGAGGGTATTTCGCAAATCATAAGTGCTCTGTGAAGAATTGAGTCCCCTTGGGGTTCCCCTTTATCCTCAGAGGCCTGGGGGTTACACAAAGGGCATCCCTCTTTGACGAGGAGTAGAATTCAAGCCAAGGGAGAGGCACTTCATGATGCTAAAGTGCCTTGAAGAGATTATGGTTCGCAGAGTAGAAATTCCATCATGATTTGAGATCTAAGAAGGAAAAAGGTCATAGGATCCATTATTTGGGCTTGAGAGGAGCCCGGTATTTATAGGAAAGAGGAGCCGTGAATTAGAGCTCACTAGGCATGAAGAAATGTGGAATTTTTTTCATAATCGCAAAGCCTCCCGCCTCCTTACTCCATAGTAGCTTCGCAAACATCAAACAGGTTCATGGATCCTCCCACCTCCTTGCTCCATGGTGGGTTCGCAAATGTCAAATGGGTTCCTCGATCCTCCCACATCCTTGCTCCACGGTGGCTTTGCAAATGTCAAACCGTTTTCTGGAGCCTCCCTCCTCCTTTCTCTGCAGCGGCTTTGCGAAGGGGGAGATTTGCGCCGGTTGCGGGGCTCCGCGGACAAACATCGTAAGTCACACCAAGGGGCCTCGCATTTGCTTCTCCTCTTCAAATGTTTTGTCACTAATAAATTTTTCCCCCCTTAGACTGGGAGTCGAGGAGAAAGTGAGGGTCAATCACCAAAATTCCTCAGTCAATCACGAAGTTGACTCGCGAAGGAGGCTTGTGAAGAAAAGGGGCGATGTACAGGCTGAGCGTTCCATGAAGATAGCTTCGGTCTGACATGCTGTGAAGCACTGGGGGTCCTTGCCTATTAATAGCAGAGGATGACCTATCTTTTTTCCTTTCTCATATACATGTTTTTAGAATTTAGAACTCTTGATTCGCGAAGCTCTGCGTACTCTGTGATTTCTCTCCTAGAATCAAGCCTTCTGCTTCATGGCGCACAAAAAGTCTTTGACTTCATGATGGTGCACTCTGAAGCTTGCATCTAAAGGCCGGGGTAGGGCTCTATGAACTACCTTCACGAACAGACTCTACGAAAGAGCTCCGTGAAAGAGCTCCGTGAACCAAAACCAAAAAAATTCCCAAACTCAAAAATTGAATGTCTCACCAAGAGGCTTCTAGGGGGTCCTTGTAGATGATGCTCAGAGGGAGGAGATAGCAGACATCTCAAGTATAAGGGAGTTTGTGTGGAGCCATTCTGGGCATAATTCCTTGGTGGAGCTGCTATCGGAAATCCATAATAATTATTCATTGTGTAAGAGGCTGCCTCTGTATGGATTTGGACTAAGGGATGACGTCTTTATCCCTGAAGTGAGCAGTGACGAGCCAACTTACTGGTTCAGGAGCACACCATGCCAACACCAGTGGTTTAGGGAAGCTGGCATCCATGCCTAGGAGGACTTTATGCCTGTCAATGCTGACTGTATGTACAATCACCTGAACAACGTCAATGGGAAGGAATTTTAGTCATAGAAGTCTCCCATGTTGTATCACGCTATCTTGAAGGCAACCCTCAGGAACCCGGGAAAGGGGTGGTCCGATGAGTGGGATCTCTGACAGGGCGGCAACTTCACAGATGACTAGGCCTGGGCCAATTGGGTAGGTGCCTTGTGTGAGTAATTCTGGGCATAGCTGAGAAGAGTGGGCCTATATGAGGCAGCTTGGGCCTCCCAATCCAATATTTATCAGCCGAAGCAACAGATGCCAGATTTGTTGATCATATGGTCACCGAGGACTAATACCTTCCACTTACACCATGGAGAGGTCGATATTATTTTATGGGATGTGCATCAGATCTCGGGGGTCCCAATACTGGGGGATATGTATGATGAGTTCCTCCCTGTTATGGGTGTATTAGAGGATCCATAGCAATTGTAACACCCCAAGCTTCTACGGTAAATTTCCCTTTGAATAATGTAATAGATTGCATTGTACGTAATTTTGAGATTCTAACACACCGTGACCAATCAAACTAACCGTTATGAATTGTAATACCCACTTTTTGAAATTTTAAAATTCAAAATTGACTTCATTTTTTGATTTGGAATATAAAAATTATCCTCGGGTGAATTTTTGGTATTTTTCTGAAAACTTTCAATTTTTGATGAATAGTGAAAAACACTGAGTTATTGGTTAAAACCGACTTTTAATTTAAATAATTATTTATTTAATTTAAATTTATTTTAGGTCAAAATAGATAATTAATACCTATATAAGTTCAATTTAATTCATTGGAGTCAGTTTATAATAATTTTAGACATATAAAAAGTTTATTGAACTTTTCACCGTCTTTTACCCATCTCCTAGGAGAGTTTGCAAATTCACATAAAACTTAATTTTACCGCTTCTGTGAGTGGAATTTTGAAAATCCGAGAGACATGGTTAATATCAAGGAGTAAAATTTGGTTCAATAAGATAAAAATAATTTTTGGGAAATAGTAACTTTTTACTTTTATTTACCACGCTAAAAAGTAAATAGGGTAATTAAGGGTAAAAATGAAATTATTATTACCCTAACACAAGTCCTAATTCTATTGGATAAGTATAATTCGACCAAAAACAACCTAAAAAATAAAATATGAACCTCTTTGGTCCACTTGGATTAGATTAGGACATTTATTATTTTTTAATTCAAAGAAGAGTTAAAAGAGTTAAAATCAAAGTTTAATAACTAGAAAATTTTTAATATAGGGTTACACATAAGATAAATTCTATTATAAATATTCATTAGAAATATAAAAAAAATTCTTACATAATTGTATTTTATTTATAATTTTTAGATATTAAATAATTGAATTTATTTATGACACAATGGTGATGCAGTAATTACCTCATTAATGAAATATTAAAATAATTGATTTTATAAATATCCAAATAAATGTAATTTGATACTTTTTATGAATTAAAATAATTTTATAGGTTAATATGACATGTTATTATTGGTTATATGAATTTTATTCGAAGTAATAATGATATTATGAATTTATCAAAAACAAAATACCCAATAGTGTCAAAATTGACATAAAAGAGTTTTTAAAATAAATATTACATTATTAATTGATATTATATTCCTAAAAATATAAGGTTAGTCCAAAGTAATTATATAATGATATTTTTATCATTATTGGACCACTCTGGGGTCTCATGGAAGTATATAGTATGTTTATTAACTATATAATATAAAAATACAAAGAGACATGGTAAATGTCAAACTATTTAACTAAGAGTTAAATCTAAAAGATAAGGTTACTATAGTGACCCAAACCTGTATAAAATCTATTGGTTGAGTGGTTTTCGACCCATACACACCTTATACTTTGAATAATCCACTTTTGAGCCATTAGAAACTGAATATGAATTTATTATAAATTAAAACTTTAAGTTGTTCCTAAAGAGCCCCTCCTCCCCCTTATAAAAGGACACCACTTATAACCAATTCCTCACACCTCTCAAGCATTTTGGATCGTCAAAACTCTTCCAAATTAATCTCCCTACGTCCCTATACTCCTCCTAGAATCATTACCTTAGGAAGAAGGCACTTCAAGAGTCCTTTTTGGTTCAAACCAAAGGGAGTTACCCAAATTAAAGGTAACGATTTCTCTTAGCTTCTTTTCGTTTATTTTACTTCTCCAACACCTAAACTCTTATTATTATATTATTTTGTAAAAAAAAGTATCCTAAATAGACTAGGATATTTTTATGAGAAGTATTTTAACTACACTTACACACACCTCCATCTAATGGGTGAAGAACATAATGTTTCTGTGGATGACAACCAAACGCCTCATGAAACGATGATTGTTCAATTATCTCCTACCACCTCTCATGGTGGCCATTATGATAGAACTATAATTAAATATGATATTAATGATATTTATTTTATATATAAGCTTCTGTTATTCCATTTTATAGCATACCACTATTCGTTTCATTTTGTATATATATACGATAATTTCATTTGAGGAAATGCGGACTACCGCCGGCTCAAAGTGATATGACTCGTTCATACCATACATGGAACATATAAAGGATGGTGTTAATGAACTTAATTAACGAATATAAGATATTATATTATACTGGAATAATAATATACCTATTTATCATTTGGTTTTGATTCCTTTTAAAATGAAAAGTGAAATGGAAGTAGCATTCGTGCGTATGTACGGATTACCGTCTCCACGAACGCGATGAGATTCATTTCCCCATCATATCCATTCAAGAATAATTCTCATTTTATGATTAGAAGTAATTTTTAAGTACTTTATATCATTCTGGATATGAATAAGATACAAACTATCCATAACAAACACGGATTACGTACCGAAGCATATAAAGGAAAACGAATCAGTTAACACCCGAAACGACGATAATACTAAAATATTATTTACAAAGAAATGTTAAAAGATCATATATGACATCATATTAATGTATATGATTCTTTTATAATTTAATAAAAATTATTTCACCATTATACAGGAAGCTAACCTACCCTCGACCAAGGAAAAAGTACAAAGTAAGGGATTTCTTATCTCACTTTTAATTTCGTGAGATTTACATTGTTCACCACTTATTTATTGCATGTGGTGTGTGTACTGCCCTTGTTTGTATTAATTGTGTAATATAATTTAATTCATGGATATTTACATCATCATTTTATGATCCTTATTTTCTGGGTGTATGTTTCTTAAGTTACCAAATCAATAAGGGAATTTGAAATTTCAATTTCCACTCATTCGGCTTTACGCATACTTCATTGATTATTTTAATCCAATATTATGTGTGGAATCAATATTAATTTGATTATGTCATAATTTCCACTCCCCTTTCTGTGGATATACTTTTGATACACATAATCACTCCATTGATAAATTCTCAAGTCATCGGTATGAACTTGATATGAGTAATTTTAACTCAATATCCATTTGTTGAGTTAAATATCCAATTCATTGGTGTTGTTTTTACAAGAATATGTGTGAATTTCCTCTGATTGATTTACAATTAATATCCAATCATATTGAGTGTATTTATGCTTTTCACACATAATTATGTCATTGATTTATCCTTAACCTAAGGATACAGTCTTTATAAGAGATTTCATCTCAATTTACATTCCATTGAGACTTCTTTGTTGTTATACACCAAATCACTTTTATATGGTGTATATAATATAATTTTACATAGTATATCATGAATCCATTTATTCTCATGATATTATAATTTTTTTATTACCTCAATTATTTCTATTCAAGTGTCTCTCTTTTGGTTAGGAACCCTAACTAAAATATCAATTTTAATTTTTTAAATATTTATTATTCTAAATTTTTCTAATTAATGTCCATGTTCTAAAAATGGTTTTAAGGATTTATTTATATGGACATTAAAGTTTTCAAATAAAAATTCCATTTAAAAGTTTCAAAGTGGTATGGGACACTTTGATTCAAAAATCTATTTTAAAGGGCTTCTTGACAAATAGTGTGACTTTTAAATGTTTTCAAGAAAAAGGGGGATATTTCTTTCAATATTTTGTTGATTAGTTTAATCTATGTCAATATCATTCATTATTCTCGATTGAGGTTAATATTATATAATAAAATCTTCCATATTTTATCGAATGAGTTATGTTTGACTGTGGATGTGCTATTTTTTTACCATTCATGGTGTGTGGTTAAAGTATTGACATTTCATATGCTAGTTTTAATATGAATGTTTATGTTATGTTTCAAAATTTTCATATGAGGAATGCATCGGACTTAGTAAGTGACGGGTGGAGCCCGCTATAGCTCCTCGATGCATCGGTAGGTCTCATTAGACAAACTAGTATCTTGGCACAAGGCCTTGACAAAATGTTATTTGTAGACTTGGCACGAGGCCTTGGATACGTGGTTATGATAGTCTAGCATCATGCATTCTATCATTATGAAAGTGGTTATTGATATTTCATGTGATTATTCGACTATTAGAATATCCATGTGAATAAGTAAATGGAATTATTTCATTTTATTTTTTCCATATTATGCTGAAGTTTAAGTTTAAAACGCTTTTGTTTTAGTTATACATTGCCTTAAATGTTTATGTTTATTTATGAAATTTTCCGCTATATTGTTATCCTTACTGGGAATTTGAGCTCACCACTTTCTATGTTTTATTTTTCCCAGGATGTGAAGAAGTATTTTATGAATGACTTGCAGGGATAGTATAAGGGGATATGAGTGTGGAGACAAGATGTTGTTGTAGTTTTATCTTTATGATGTAATGTAAACTTTATGAATGTATCTAGTTATTCCACGACTACTAAACTAATCGGTCTTTCGAGACTTAATCTTTTGTGATCATGCCAATGATACGTAATACTGCACCGACTCAGGGTAACAGGGGTCAGGGCGTTACCGCAAATGTCACCACTGGCGATGGCATTGATGAAACTAGTACCGGGAGAGGACAAGCAGTCGGTGAGGGACGTCCACTTCAAACGTTGGTTCAAGCAGCTCTTGAACTTCTCAAAAAATATGCAGTTCCCTCTGAGGCCTCAGACTTTCCCGAAGGGGGCTTAACGAGGTAAGGAGCACTCGTAATGATGGATTTTGGAGGATAGCCAGTGGAAGATGTGGGGATTCAGCGTCAGTATAGAGCATCAACATGTAGTTAGGTTGGATGCATTTATTGTGGCACTCATCTGTTGTTGGATCCTACCGGTGAGGGACATAAACATGGGCATGCGACCGAGAATGTTTATCACGGTGTCCACGCTGGCGATAGAAGGGAGGCTCAACCTCATGATCATGATGCTCACCAAGCTGTACAGGATGTTGTGGAATATTAGTGAGGGGTAGAAGCCACATAGAATATGCATGCCATTCCACCTTTTTTATGGGTGGATAACGATGCATGTCAGGGTGATCTATGAATATCCGAACCTCATCTCCCCTCTAGGATCAAACTTCCACCCATCCATTATGAATGCTAGAGGGGTCTTTCTAGCCAAGCTGACCGCGTAGGTGGTAATGAACCGCATTTGGAAGGTAGAGGAGTTAAACTTTCACCCATTCCCGTTTCCAATAGGTGTATTTCACAATAATGGCTAGGGAATGGAAGAGTATTGGTCCTACCTCATGGCCTTTCGAGGTGGAGTCCTGGTGGCACTGGTGGACCGCGAGACCCTATGTGAGACGTACACCCTGCACTGATTCTCTAGGCAATTTTGGTGCATGAAACGACTGACCCCACAAGTCTATTTTGGGGTGCTCTACAAGGACCACATGTGCGTGATGAGATAGATGTAGATCATGTTCACATGGGAAGATGGTAAGATGAAGAATGAGCTACCTCCATCCACAACTGTCTTCATACTAGTGAAGGAGTACACCAAAAGCTAGGAGGCGGCCTACCCTTGGGAGATGATGAAGCAACCAACTATTCGTGCTAGTGATGGTGTGCCTCCCCAACCTCGACGTCAGGGCCAGAAGACGGTAAGGACTTCCTGTGGTGGTGGGGATATTGTAGCGGTGAGGCCCGCACCGATTGAGGGGGAGGTAGCAGCAGCAGATCCAGCAGTGGTAGTGGACCAAACGATCCTAGAAGGGCAGAGTTATCCGAAGGAAAGGCCACCAAGAGAATTCTGCAGAATATCCACATGGGCTCTAGGGAAGCAGTTGCGCCATATAGACATACCGTTGAAT
Source organism: Viscum album (assembly GCA_963277665.1). NCBI lineage: Eukaryota > Viridiplantae > Streptophyta > Magnoliopsida > Santalales > Viscaceae > Viscum > Viscum album. Next base: position 1,452,777,116 of record OY728128.1, read on the forward strand.
GTTGTCATCCCGGACGCCTGGGACATCTGGGATGTCAATAGGAAATTCCTTGCCCTGTCCGAGATGTGAAACACCTAAAACATATTGAGAATGGTTTTCTAGGAATCATCCATGTTAAGGCCGGATATACAGTATCCTAGGCAGAGGAGGAGTAATACCTGGCCGAGTTGAAGGACTTTGTGCACTCCCGGGGTGCCCCACATCCAATGACAGTCCGGGTGAAGGTGTTATTAGATCGTATGGCCCCTCTTCAGTGGTCACCTAAAGAATTTAGGGAGCACTTCCCTTGGCCGGAATAATAGGATGTGTCCTCCTAGGGGGAGGAGGACGGTAGAGGGATCCCATTGGAGGAGGGTGAAGTTGGTGATTCAGACCGAGAGATTGAAGAGCTTGTAGAGGCTCTTAAGGTAAAACCCTGAGTCCCTTCCCCAGGATCTTCTTCCAGGACACTTTAGACCCCTAACTAATATTTAAACTCTGCAAGAGGGCCTCATACATAAAACCCATTCTCGCTCCTCAATAGATGCAGATGTGGGGTCTTTGGGATCTACGCCCATGGTTGTGGTAATTAGCGCATCCAGCGGGGCCAGGACGCCCAAGGTGGTTCCTACAGAGTTTTAGAACTTCCCAACAATATATAGAGGGCCATGCCTTGGGGTCCATATAGCAAAAACCCAAGAACAAGACCATAAATTCGATCTCTATAATTCTCCTTTAAAAAATTCATGACTGACACCCATTAACTGGGCTAACTGACATTCGTGCCCTTTTTGGTATGCACAATTCTTCAAATGGCGTGGGCTGCCTTGGCGAGGTTGGTTGGTACTTCTGGTGGCACCATTCCTAGGGGAATATCTATGGTTGTGGAGATGGATAACCAAACCGACCAAGCAGCGGCGCTCCTGATCACTGGCGGGATTGTTAGCAGGATTGAGCCTGAAATTATTGACATGGGATCTGACGATGAAGATCGATCAGACATCATGGGTCTCGCCATACCTGATCGGACACCAAATGTGGACCCTGCTGATGAGTTCTCTGGGGTGTTACCTACGTATGATCATGCCAACCCCAAAGGCTGGGACAAGATGACCTTTGATGAAGAGGATAGAAAGATAGTTCTCCGCTGGTCATGGAATCTAATCAAGCACTTTATCGATGACACCCCTCAAGCACAATGGATAGAACAGATAGAGAGACTTCATTCACGAATGCACAAACTGTGCACTGGGGGAGTGGATGCCCAACGCCCCCACATGCTCGTCCAAGTTATCATGGTGGATAAGTTCTCATAATATGATCAAGGACTTGGTGTGGGTTGGCAGCCGATAAAAGAGGTTAATATCAAGAGGATTCAAGAGGCTGAAAATGAGATTCAGTGGCTATAAATCCGGGCAGATGAACATTATACTTTCCTCAACGCACAGTCAGAGATTATATCACAGATGAATACCCAACTAGATAATTCTGAAGAGCGCATTAGGCAAGCCTCTAAGGATATGACCATTATCCGAACCAATGAGGAGAGGGCCCAGATCACAGCTGATGAACTGTGCCCCATTGCTGTTGAGGAGGAGTGGGAATTGAACATGCGACAATGAATCTTGGATGCCACAATCCAGAGGTTGTAGGAGCTACAACACTCTTTTGACGAGGTCAACCCATCCATGGGAGGGGTCGATCCTCAGGTACTATGATTCATGTAACTTTTGAACGTGCCTTCATGTTTTGATTATTTACGCTAGATGCATTCATGGGTTCTGTTACTCGTTTTTTGTTCTATTGCATTTATGTTACACTCATGAAACATCCAGCGATCAGTCCCTAAGATCATGTGGGTCGGGCCTTATGCAAGAAATAAGGGATGGCCACCTTGCCATTCCATCAGAATATAAGAGTGCAAACCAAGCTCTGGGCATCTGGGGTTTGAACGACCAATCTGGATTTCTAGGAAGAAAAGGAGAGGCCTGACTGGAGGATGAAGACCTCATAACAATCAACGTGTCGTCTTCCCAATGTGCTCTAGTGCACGAGTTGGGTAATTCTAGGTGTGTTTGGAATCCGCTCAAACATAAGGGAGTCGAAAGTGTGAATCACGATACCCTATATTCGGAACACTCTGGGGGTGGTGTGACAATGAAGGACAATTGTTGACCATGTTTGAAACACAATATCCTTATTGTGTTAGCTTGAAATGTATATAATAAATGAGGGTTGACCGTTGAATATATTCAAAACATGGGTCCTGGCTCAAAATTTCATCCATTAGTCTTCTAGAACATTGGACCAGGATAGTAGGCAATCCATAGGCCGAGCATCTATACTGTTAGGGGGTTTTTTAGACGTGAAGGATGATGAGGTTCTGAATAAAGGGCATGTAATGCATTGAGTGTGGAGTGATGGGTTGTTCAAATAGATTCCGACACACTTGAAATCACACCACTGTGGTGGAAATACATTAGATGGGTGTATCTGTCTAATCAGGGATCAAACATACTTCTGAGCTGGAACTCTCTGGTAAGGACCTAGAATGCTCTGTATTTTTATGTCATACAGATACAGATGATGAATGTAATAGTTTAACATCATATGACCAAGATGTTTCACATAATTTTAAGGTCATACTACCTAGACCAAGGCTAATAGTTTAAAGTCATGTTACATGGACTGTAGTCTCCTATTTTAAGTTCATAGAGAATGGAATGTGATTGAGGCTGAGGTGCCATAAGGGTTAATGAACTAGCGATTGGTCCTAAGGTGAAATGCATGGGCATCTCTACGTTTCCCATAAGGATTACAATCAAGCCAAACATAGTTCTGAGAGCGCAGTTTAATGTCATGTTGGACGATAATGTCACAATTTAGGGTCATGTGATGAGACCAAGAGGGGATATTCATGGCGTGATAAAGAATACCTGACGTGAATGAGGAAGAGGACCACATCACACCGCGTGAGATTCTAAGAAAGAAACCTCGGTCCAAGGGGCTAGAAAAGGTTAGAGAATATGGGGTAGGAGAGACTAGATCTCAGTTGAGATGGATCCAAAGACAAGATGTCTGGGTGTTACTATGTATCCCATGAGTATGGGAATCAAGCTAGATTTAGTTCTAGAAGATGACGTATAAGGAGATATTAGTTTAAGGTCTTATAGCTCAGACCATGAAACGGACAAACTCTTCCACGCGAGCACGTACCTTGATCTGGTCCCTAAGCCCACATGAGTCAAAATCAGTGTGGGAAGCAAGGGAGGAATAGGACTTTGCAACACATGGGATACACGTAAAGTGGAAGTTGGTGTGGATCCCTGAATGACGAATTATTGTGTCTTTGTCCTCCTAACATGAAAATGCACACTGAGGGGCAGTACCAAGAGTATCGAAATTCCACTTGGACATTATGGGGTGGAAAATGATGTGAATTATGCAACCATCATTTAAGGCTTTATGGGGTTGGCATGACGATGTAGGATAACTATTAGCCATGTTCAAAACACAGAATCCATATCATGTGACCTGAAATGGGAATAAAAAATGGGCATCAACCGCTGACCATATTTTCAACATGGGACTTGTATCAATTTTTTGTTTGAAACCCTCGAAGATGTTGGCCCGTAATTGTAGGAGATCCCTTTTGTCGAGCATCCATGCCATTTGGGGGTCCCTTCAGATGTGAAAGATAATGAAATCCCAAATTAAGGGGAACACGAAGCCTAAAAAATGGGTGAAAGCAAATCCAGGTAGAATCTGACACTCTAGGCTCTGAACCAGAGTACTCCTAGGCACATCGGTGAATCACCAAAGAGGTTTGAGGGACCTAACTTAAGAATAGTTGATTTTAAAGGATGAGTGTAGGGAAAGGGAGTGAAGGGGGCTCAGGATAGAGAGGTATGTGGTGTGGTCATTACAAACCCAACGTGAACGGGGACATAAGCGCATACCACACCATATACCCATATCATGGAAGAACGTAGGCCAAGGGGCCAAGATGATAGGGAGGTTTCTAAGAGATAGGGATAGTCTTGAAGACTTAGATGTTCGGGTGGTCCTACGTATCCCATAAGGATAAGAATCAATCCATATGTAGTTCTGAAGGCTATGCAGTTTAACGTCATGCAGTGAGGATGATGGTGATCTTAGTTTAAGGTCAGAGGGCTTAGATCGTAGATGCCTAGTTTAATGTCATATGCATGGGACATGTGAATAAGGAGGGAAAATCATTGTGCCTGTGGAAAACTACAAAACGACAACGATGATAGAGGATAGATGTTGACCACGTTCGCAACACAGTATCCGTATCTACATGAATGAAGGTCGGGGAAAACAATTGAGCGTCGAATATTGACCATATTCACAACATGGGACTTGTATCAATTTTTAGTTCAAAAACCTCGATGAATTTGGCCCGTAATGGTAGGAGAGACCTTGGGCCGAGCATCCATTCCATTTAGGGGTCCTTTTGGATATAGAAGATGATGGAAACCCAAATGTTGTGGCTCACAAAGCATGGTGGGTCCTATGCTCACGGAAAGAATGATAAATGAGGGGGGTATGTATTAAGGGGATATGTGTGGCATGGAGAAATATCCCGATGTGAATAAGGACATCAGTCCATACCACGCCGCACAATCCTAAATGAGAACTCAAGTTAGGGGGCCAAAAGGGTCGAGGGACCTGAGGTTGGGCGTCCCAGCCAACTGTATCCAAATGACCTCTCATGTGGGTATTGACTTAACTTAGCTCATAATACTATGTAAGCAATGCTCGGTGTGGGAAAAAAGGAGTAGGACTAGGCTCTCCCCATCATATAAGGGTCTGATAGCTAGAATCACACTCTTGCCCGAGGCAGACCGAAGATTGAAGAGACAGCGGGGCATAATGAACCACTACACTCAATGTTTGGGACATGTGGGGGTGGTGAAAATGACAAAGGATAGCTATTGACCAAATTCTAAACTCAGTACCCATATCATGTGACCTAAAATGGGAACAATAAACGAGTGTTGACCGCTGACCATATTCGCAACGCGGGACTTCTATCAATTTTTCGTTCGAGGTCCTCAAGGGAGTTGGCCAAAAATGATAGGAGATCCCTTAGGCTAAGTATCCATACTATTCGGGGGCCCTTTTGGATGTGAAAGATAATGGGAACCCAAATTATGGAGTGTGCAGAGCATAAATGTGCCCGTGCAACTTAAAGTCAAGATTGATAGCAGAAGAGGTGGGGATCTTCAGGGAGTAGGGATACATGATACGGTCATGACGAACTCGACATGAATGAGGGAAAAATCCTACACCACACTATGTGTTTTGACCCAATGGGAGGTCCTAAAGTTTTGGGTTGGGCCTATGGATGAAATGTTTTGGCGTTCCTACATATCCTATAAGGATGGGAATCAAGCCATAAGTAGTTCTAAAGTCCATGCAGTTTAACATCGTGTAGTGAGGACATGGGAGGAGAGAAAAAATAGGGAGGGCACATGGTGCAATCATCATAATATTGACATGAGTGGGGCCAAAGAATCCTACATGACACCATGTGGGATCCTCCAAGAGAACTATACCCAGGGGAATAGTCAAAGAGGACATTGAGGCTGGACTTGAGAAAAAGCGTTTGAGCATTCTTACGTATCCCATGGGGATGGGAATAAAGTCATACATAGTTCTTGTGATTTAACATATCATAGGGAGACACACGGTTTAATGTCATGGGGGACGACATACAATATAGTGTCATGCGAGACGACATACAATTTAACATCATGCAAGATATTTTACAGTTTAAGTTCATGTAAGACCGGATAGTTTAAGGTCATGTAGGACCCTAACACAGTTTAGGGTCATGCAGGACCATACATTTTAAGGTCATGCGGGACCATAAAACTCAAGAAAAGTATATTTTGAGGAACTTGGCATTGGTGGGTGGAGTTATATGCTAAACATCCATGGTAACCAGGGAGTATGCACCATTGAATTAAACCTTGTGAATGATGTAAGGTCCTTCTCATTTGGGCTCTAACTTGGGTGGTTTTATACCAGGTGTCATTGGTGTTCTCAGGGCCAACACCAATTCACCTTGGAATGAGGAGTGGAGGTGAACATTCTTGTTGAAATCTCTAGCTATTTTGTTCTGATGCCTTTCCAGATTATGCAGGGCATAAATCTTGTTCTCATCGAGTGCTTCCAACTCATATAGACATATTTCAGCTACTTTATCTAGTGATTTTTGATCATAGATAGTTTTGCACAAAGAGTGAAATTGAATCCCGATGGGCAGGGTGGCCTTCGTTCCTTACACCGTGGAATATGGGGTCACCTGGGTGGAATTACGAGTCGTCATCTGATAAAACCAGAGAGTGTTGGGGAGCTTGTCCAACCAACTCTTCTTGTTCTGACTAACCATTTTTTGAATAATTTTAGAGAGGTTTTTATTGAATGCCTCGATCTGCCCATTTTCTTGTGCATGATAACGGGAGGTATGGTTAGAACATTTGTTGTACTTAGAATACAGTTTCTTCAGCTCAGCTGCCCAGATGTTCATGTCGTTATCGGTGAGGATGGTGTGAGGGACTTCAAATTGGTAAATGATGTTAGATCTCATGAATTCAACGATATAATGGTCCTTTACCTCCTTGATCGGAACTACCTCTACCCACTTAGAGAAGAAATCTATAGCGGTCATGATGAACCTACACTGGCAAGCTGTCACCAGTGGATATAGTTCCATGACATCGAGTCCCCATATTTCAAATGGACAAGATTACTTGGTAGTGTGGAGAGGCTCTGGCAGCCGATGCATAAATCTATCATGAACATGGAATTCATAACACCTTTTGGAGAACTCGATGTAGTCATGGATCATGTAGAGCCAAAAATACCCTGTCTCTGGATTTGGTGAGATAATTTTGACCCGGTCTGATGAGCCTCGCAGGAACCAGCATTAACCTCCTGCATGACTTGGGGAAATCTCAAATCCTTGATTGCAATGGAGGAGAACCCCATCAAACCCATGATTGTAGAGTATCTGCTCACAACCAGGACTGTCCTAGAGGGTAAAATGTAACATGCGGCATCGAATTTTCTCACGCTCAGCCTGATCTACCGAGATATTACCATGTTTGTGGTACTCGAAAAAGGTGTTTCTTTAGTTAATATTCACTTTAATCACTACATCCAGGGGACCTAGGGGTATAGACGTGGAGGCACTGGTGGTATGGTGTCTTACTTGCAGGCTGTCATCGTCATCTATAGTGATGGGAGCAATGACTCTTCTATGTGCCATGTGGATAATCAGATCATCATGTTCAGGATCTGCAAGTGACGCAGCTAGGCTGGCTAGGGCATCAGCTCGACTGTTTTGAGATCGAGGGACATGAGTACCTTCTGGTTGAGATGGGAACTGGTCCATTAGCTAGAGAGTGCATTCCAACAATGGTACGAGCTCTGGAGTTTTGACGACATAGTCACCGTTGATCTGCTTGATGAATAGTTCGGATTCTCCTTTCACATGCAAATGGGGCACATCAATCTTGAGGGCCAACTCGAGGCCAGTAATGAGAGCCTGATCCTCTGCCTCATTGTTGGTTCAGCCTTCTAACAACAATAATGAATATGGAAGAATGGATTATGCTAGGGTAATGAAGACAATACCCATGCCTACTCTGTTGAGCCTGGGGTTATTGAGAATTCTATCAGTGGGGCTCCGAGAAGCACCATCGAAGTGCATTTTCCAACATGGGATGTCTTGGTCTACTGATAGGATTGCCTCATCAGAAAAATCGAGGTCCAAGGACTAGTCATCAAGAGCTGGATAGGAAGCAAGGAAGTCTACCAATGTTGTCCCCTTAATATCCTTCTGAGGGACAAACCTGATGTCAAACTGCTGAAGGATTACCACCCACCAAGCTAGATGGCCTTTCAACATGGGGCGGTTCAAGATGTACTTTAGTGGATCTACCCAGGACACCAGTTATACCTTATTATGATGGAGGTAATGCCGCAATTTCTATACTATGAATACCATCACAAGGAATATATTTTTGATAGGGGAGTATATGGTCTCTGTATCAAGAAGCATGCGAATGAGGTATTAAAGACTATTATTTATCCCCTCATTATTCTTCTGGGAAAGAATGGTGATAAGAGACCATTCAAGGGTGATCACGTAAAGGACCAGTGGCTTTCCAGAGACATGTGGCATTAATACTGGGCGCTGGAGCAGGTGCAGCTTGAATTCCTCAAAAGCAGCCTGACATTCTTCATCCCACTCGAATACAATGTCTTTCTTCATGAACCCTGAAAAAAGCTTACACTTTCTAGACAAATTCGTGATGAATCAACGTATGTAGGCCAAGTGGACTTGGATGCCTCGAATCTCTAGAATGTCTCTTGGGGGAGACATCTGACTGATGGCCTTAATCTTCTATGGGTTAATCTTGATGCCCCTATATCTAACAATGAATCCAAGGAACTTTATAGAGGTGACCCCAAAGGTGCACTAAAATGGATTCATCTTCAGGTGGTGGGAATGGAGGAATTCTAACACTTTATCATGGTATTTGATATGGTCCTGACACTGGTGAGATTTGACCACCAGATCATCCACGTAACATTCCAACAACGTTCTGAGGACCATCTTAAATATGTGATACATAGCACAATGATAGGTGGAACCTACATTCTTTAAACTGAATGGAATGACTTGGTAACATAAAGTACCTTGTGGTGACCTAAAGGCTGTAGACTCCTCATCCTTAGGGGCCATTCAGATCTGGTTATACTCGGAGTACCCATCCATGAAAGAGAGGGCCTAGAACCCAGTTGTAGCGTCGATCAACAATTCTATCACAGGAAGGGGAAAATCGTCTTTCGGACACTAAAGGTTGAGATCTCATATGTTGATGCAGACTCTGATCTGTCTGTACTTCTTCCTGACTGGCATAATGTTGGCTAGCCATTTGGGGTACTGGACCCCCTTAAAGAAATTGGCTCTGATGAGCTTATCAACTTCTACCTCAACCATGGAACTATGAGAAGGGTGCATCTTTTGGAGAGGATTCTTGTGTAAGAACCCGGTTTTTGGCTATAAAAGAATTTTAAATATTCTAAATGTTATTCTAGAGCAGTTCCCTAAGACATCTTGTGATTCTGAGCCCCGGTGTGGCCGGAATTAAATTTTCAGTGAGTTCACATTGTGAATGCCAAATAAATGGGATAACTCCTAAAAGGAGTTTTAGATCAGAGATCTGAGTACATGGATGGGTCCGGAATGGGGTGTTTACCCTAGGAACGACATAAAACATGTCGTTGTGGGACGTTTGGACCCCTCGCTCGCTATCAGGGTGTGGAATGGATAAATTAAATAATTAATTTATTCGTTTAACGTCTTAACTCAAGTATATACTAAACGGTGGCTCGGATTGGAAAACTGAGGGCAACGTTGAGTTCGTAGCGTGTCGTTTACCCTTGGAGGGGTGTAATCTTCACAGGTGTGAGCTGTCTTTGAAAAATGGCCCCAAGGGTGTTTTCGTAATTTGGCGGCCTCGGGCCTCGAGTTTATTAACTTTTGAACGGGGCCTCGGATTAAAATTAAGAGACCTCCATTGTTCTCGGGAGTTGGTATTTACCATAGGGGAGGGTTAACCTCGACCCCGTCGAGAGTTTCGGATGCGGGTTAAATTGGGGGTTTAATTAATTAATTTTTTAATCAAATTTCCTTTATTTAACCATAACCCACCCCTCTCCTTCCCATTTCTTTCCCCTGGAAAAACCCCCTCCTCTCCTCTCATCCTCCTCCTCCTCCCTCCCAATCGAGGTGCTTGCGGTGACGGCGAGGCTCAACATGCGGTGAAGCTCTGGGCTATGCCCAAAGAGGTAGGATTTTTCATTTTGAGTTTTTAATTCCTGCACCAACTTTGATCCAGATTTATGGTGTCGATTTGCGGTTGAATTTTCAAGAGAATCCCATGGTTGTGTATTATATTTTCTGATATTTCCATCTCACTTTTCGGAATTTAAATCCGAGTTCGGAGGAGTTTGCAATTATTCGTCAAAGTTTATGAGAATTGGAGGTCATTTGATGTTTTCCGGCGGGTGGTCCGGGCTTCACAGGTGGCGGCGGCGCGGGCCAAGGCGGCAGCACGCGGGTGGCTTCAGAGGTGGGCGGCGGGGCTCCTCGGCAGCGGGCGTCAGCGTGAGCTGCGTGCGGAGGCGTTTATGGGCGCGGCGCCTGGGCGAGATGGGGTGCCGGGTGACAGTGCGCGACGGGGGAGGACCGGCCGACTGTGACAGCCGGGTTGACGCGGGGGATCGAGACCCGCGCTCGGCGGGTCTCCACGTGGACCAAGTGACCAGCCATGTGGGCCGTTCGGCTATGTTGGGGAACTGTGGATCAGCGTCGGGCCGCGCGGCTGAGCCACTGGCTGGCTCAAGTCGGGCGGACCGGTCGGTCCAGGCCGGGTGGACCAGCCAGTCCAGGCCGGTCCAGCCCAAGGGGAAATCCTCCACTCGACTTCGGACACTCGTATTTTTCGCTACGAGTGTCCGCTTTGCATGTCATCTATGGCAGTGAACTCCAGACGTTGAGGCAGAATTTTTGAGATGGTCTCGGGAATTTTTAATTCTCGAGACGAGGGGCTCGGGGGCACGGCATGACCGTTAAGTGGACGGGCATTCTTCCGAGAGTTCTTGTTTTGGACGGCGCGGGCACATCTGATGTCCGTTTTGAGCGCCGTCAGTGGCATTCCAACTCTGGCGTTGAGCCAGAGTTTTCCAGTGTGGTTTTGGGCATTGGAACCAGATTTGAGGTGTGGGTCCCACGATGCTTCTTTTAAGCTGTGAGCAGCGTTTTGTAACTTTTTCATCAGACGTCCGTTCGGGACATGAAAGTAGTCGATTCGGGGTGTTTTTTCGAGGGAATTGCGTTGGAAAAATCTTCCCGCTTTATTTCTGCACGGTGGTGTGGGCCCCATGAGGGTCGTTTCGGGAGTTGACGGTGATTTTTCCAGCAATATCACCAGGTGTCCGTTTCGGACAAATGAATAGTCAATCTTGTGTACTTTTTTGAGAGGATCGCAACGGTGCGATCCGTTCTTTGTGTTTTGGGTCCGGGATGTGGGTCCCACATAGTATCGCTCGTGTGCAGTGCGCCGGAATGCATCTTTTTCTCCAGATATCTGTTGCACTCAAGTGAGCAGTCCTTTTGGTGTGTTTTCCTGAGGGGATCACAATGGTGTGATGTACCCAACTATTTTCGGGGTCGAGGCTCAGGACCATGGGACGCCATTTGGGCATAAGGCGGTGTTGGTGACTTTTTCGTTGTATATCCGTTTGAGGCAAGTATGTAGTCGATCTCGCATGGTTTTCCTAGAGGATTACAACGGTGTAATTTTTTCAGGCGAGTGGAGCCTCTTACATGACCTTATTAAATGTTGAAATGTGAAGGTGCCCCGCGGTGGTTCTTCTACCGCGTTTGTTGCGGACCTTTGGCGTGTGATCACGTTCACTATTTCGGGAGTGAAGAAATGCTTGAAGGGATATAGTCGGTCGTGCCTGGGCTAATGAGGTGGCAAGTTGGAGTTGTTACGTTACTCCTTCGCGTTGACGTTGGGTGTCGTGTGCACGATAGCCTTTGGGCTGGAACGTGGTATACTCTGGGAGTATATGGGATTGCTTGAAGGTACATGTGGTTGTTTGTACCTGAGAACGTTTGTGTGCTCGGTTGGGGTTTAATTAGGGCCACACATTGTCTGGGCCCCATGTGGATGACGTGTTCTGATTTACATAATTTTGACCTCTCAAAACGTAGAGGATTCCTCTGTTCTCATTTGTTGACCAGTAAGGTTGAGTTTTCCCCTGGTCATGTTCTCGTTTGGTGACCAACATGGTTGAGTTTTCCCCTGGTCTTGTTCTCATTTGTTGACCAGCAGGTTTGAGTTTTCCCTTGGTGCTGTTCTCGTTAGTTGACCGGCAGGGTTGAGTTTTCCCCTAGTTCGGTTCTCGTTTGGCTGATAGAGATGGTTTGGTTCCTCTGTTTCTTCAGCTGTGAGGGGTTTCAGTATCATGCCCCTTTCATCAGACTGTGGAACCGTTTGCGACTACATGTGCTCGTACAATGTGGGTGTTTTCCCACTTTCTGTGATGAGTTTTCTAAGTCCGCTTCAACAGTGACTCAGTGGATTGGAGCGTGATTTTCCTGAGAGGCCCGGGGAGTTTCTCTCGTTCCTTTGTGTTCCCTGGTAGAGTTCTTGTAGAATCGGTGTGACCAACACATTATGCGGGCACCGATCCTCTACCCAGGAGGTTGTTTCTAGTAGGGCTGAGGTTGTTTCGAGTAGGGCTCTCCAGTTGTACCATCTAGCAGGGATGGCCAGTGGGTTACCATTCAATAGGGATGGCCAGTACAGCAGTGTTCACCTAGCAGTACCATCCAGCTGGGATGGCCAGAGCAGTTCCGAGTTTACCTCCAGCGGGGCTGGGCAGTGGTCCCCGATGTCGGGCTTACCTCCAGTGGGGCTGGGAAGTGGTCCCTAATGCCGGGTTTCCTCCAGAAGGGCTGGGAAGTGGTCCCCGATGACCGTTCCAAGCCTCCCTCCAGTGGAGTACCCTTTTACGAGACTGGGCATTGGGACTCATCGACGACTTTAGTGGGGTCGCCCTCCAGTGGAGTACCCTTTTTACAGGACTGGGCAGTGTGGTACCCATCGACTCTTGTTAGGTCTCCCTCCAGTGGGAACCCATCGACTTCCATGGATTACCCTCCTGCGGGGCTGGGCAGGGGGTCGCCTGTCGACTTTGAGGAGACCTATCGACTGCGGGGCAGTGACGAGGTGTGGTTTGACGTTCCCCCAGAACTCTCAAGTACGAGGGGCACTTTACCCACCGAGACTCTTCCTTGTGATGCGACCTAAAACCGTGCGGGCAAGTAAGTTTCACCCAAAGCGAATAGTTTCGAGGTGCAGTGATTTGAGCCCTTGACTTGCAGTTCGGGACAGACGTTCGGGATGCTAGGCATCGATGGTGTTTACTTCTGGGACTGTTGGCTACTCACTATCTTGGGCTGAGCTACGGGATGGAGATCCCCTTACAATCTTGTTCGGGCTTCTTGTTGAGCATATGGATATGTATATAAATATTTCTAGTACCCACTTCTTGGGCTTGGTTACTCTCCTTCCAGTAGAGGTGAAGATGTGCGGGGTATGACACGTGCTTTCCGTGCCTAGCTTCTCGTGGTTGGAATAGTCTACTCTCCTGATATAGGTAGTGAAGACTCGATGGGAAGCTCATATTCTCACTGTTTCTAGCTCCTTGTGTCTAGATGAGTCTACCTTCTTTCCTCTTGTTGGGTTGAGCTGGACTCTCTAATGTACTCTTACTGCACTCTTCGTTGTACTCCTCTACTTTCCCTGTTTGATCTAATTCTCACCCTTCGGTACCTCCTTTGTTGCTCCCTCGAGCCTTCGGGGTATCCTACTGAGTATTTTTATACTCACCCCTACTTGGGATTTTCCCGCACTTGGTCTGCCCTTGCAGACGACGGATAGGTTGGTCGTGACTTCAGCGGAGCTTAGGAGTTCGGGAGCTTGGTCCACGTGCAGTGGTCGGAGTCAGGTTCTAGGTGGGGGACCCTTCCAACTGTTTTTCTTTTGTTTACCTGTTGTCGGGTTGTGGCACTTTTTTGGTCGGGCGCGTGTTTTTCCCCTTTTCTTTTCAGTTTACCCTCAGGACTTGCTTGTACTAGTTAGAGGTCGATGCACTTTTGTGGTTTATTTATAGTAGTTGGTACTTAACTTTTTCTTTTACTCTACACTTTTGCGTTGAGTGTGATGTGTGTGTGTGTACAGGTACATAGGCAAAGGCCTCCCCGAGTTTTTGTGCCTTTGGCGCTGGTTTCCAGCCCCTGGCCTATAGAGGCGTGCTTGGGGTAGTTTCAGCTCGTTCCCAGGTATGGTTGGGTCGTGACAGCTTGAACCCGTGATGATTTTCCAGGAGACCGAGGTGGTGGACGACTAAGTGAGGATCTAGTCCTGGAATCTCATCATAACTCTATGAGAATACATCACGGTGCTATTTAAGGATGTCTATGTACTAATATTGCTCCTTGAGGGTCATGGCGGCTGTAATGACCCGGATCCAGAGCCACATAACTAGTGCCCCGTACCCAGTTCTCCACATGACCTCAAGCGCGTTTCCCCAAACGCCAGAGGCTGCCTACTAGCAGCGAGGGCCTTGGTGAGTCAGGGGGGAAACTATGCCCTCATTTGGTAAAGTATGCAGCAGAAGAATAAATATAACCAATAGCGTAAGCAGTAAACAGCATACGACAACTGAACTAAAAGTAGAAGCAAAGTCTGATATAACAATGATGCAGTACGGTACATGTATCTATGGAAAGTTCTAAACAAATCAACATGATAAAATACAACTGAAACCAAATTACTAAATGTAAACAGCAACTCCAGCAGCATCGCGAGCCAAAGCCTGGTCCCATGCTCTCCAGCTCCAACCAGAAATCAAGTTCCTGAGGTAGAAGGTCCACAATCCCTATCTACACTTGCAAAAATATAATCTGTTTGGGCCAAAAATCAGGACCCAAACAGGGTGTGAGACTTATCTCAGTAGGCAACCACCACAAGATTTGTGCCCTACTATCTGTGAGTAATATAGAAAAAGTAAAGAAGAGTAATTATAGTAATGGACTAAGAGTATACCAGTAAATAATCCTACCAATTACCATTCACATTCATTTAATTAAACAACTAGGAAGAACTAGTAAAGCCTTCTATTCCAAGGTAAAGCAAGTAACACAGTAGGTATCTAAAAAGACTACCTAAACACAAGCAGTACAAAACCCAAGCTTGTTCTTTGGCTTGGTGGACTCATCACAACCATCCATCAAAATAATCACATTTTCACTCTGGGTGGCTCAAAATAGCACACCCCTATAGTCCAGTAATCAAACAAGGCACAGAAACTCTGGAAAGCTCTCACATCAATTCCCCTATGGTCTTGCAACGATAGCTACAGACTCTCTGAGGAAGCACTTACGTCTAATTCCTCATGTGGTCTCGATGCATGGGTAAACTAAGAACACTCTTAGGGAAGCACAAAGTACTATTCCCGTAGGTCCTGCATATGAGACTAAAACCAACAAACCCTCTAGGGAAGCACTTAATCGTCTATTCCCTCGTTGATCTCTCGCACCAGGTTATCACGGCCCTAAGCAGTCTCGTCGTGCGTAATCGACTGTCAGCAGCCCTAAGTATGTTCAACAACTACTTGGATAAAATCTACCATGCATCAAAATCATTTAAACAGCAGGCAACACATGAAATTAGTGATAACAAGTAAAATAACAATTGCAATAGGGTTTGCCCCACAGTAAAACAGTGCCAAACTGCGATAAACAAAAAAACAGGGGGAGAAACACTCGTGGGGTGATCCTCAATCATCAAACCAAGCACATATTAGCAATAATTAAACATAATCTTACAAGAAATCTAGGGCAACAAACAATAGGATCATAATCCTAAACCCGGGATACCCGATACATGGGTATCCGGCACTTTTGCACCCAAAACTCAAAGAACTTCAACATAGGGCAACAAACCACCTACCTCGATCTGCGAAGATCGATATACTTGAACCTTAGCCCGTGAATTTTCCTAGAGCGGAGTAGATCTGCAAAAAATTATAAAATGTTCAACCTCGGATAACTCACATGAGAGAAGGAAACACGAAATGAGGCCAAAGAAGAACCAAGAACTCACCGCTGCGATTCTTCTGCAATCGATAGAGTTCGATTCAGACAACCGGTGACAGATCAGTGGCTCAGAGAAGAATCGGACTCCTCGGACGCTCAGGATGGAATTAGGCAGAGAAGAAGACTTTTATAAGCATTAGGCGTGACCCTGGTCCGATTAATGAAAAAAAAAGAAATTACACTGCGTGTACTTTTAGAGTACACAACGTGTACTAGGTCTTTCCACACTCCGCCAAAATCGGCCTCCACATCACCCCTATACACCATGTATGTGGCCCGGGCACGCCAACACACAACTTCGAGCGGGAAAAGAGTACACGGTGTGTACTCAGAAAGTACACGGCGTGTACTTCAAAAATTTCCAGAAACTTTATTTTTCCCAAAAACTCCCAAAAAAGGAAAAACACACCTCAAATGAAGATATGGGTTCTTACAAACTCTCCCCCCCCCCCCCCTTAAAGAAATTCGTCCCCGAATTTCCATAATTAGGCGTGGAAGAAGAAACCCCGAACAGCTCTGGCCACTGCGATCGTACATCGGCCTCCCTTTCCCAGGTCTCGTCCTGTACTCGCCCGTGCTACCATAGCACCCGTACTAGAGGAACAGACCGGCCGCGGAGAACTTTCGTACAGCGATCAAAAATTCTGATAGGATGCTCCTCGAAAGATGCATCCTACTCCAGCTCAACCTCCTCGGATAGAAAAACATGAGACAGGTCTAAGAAATACCGTCGAATCTGAGAACATGGAAGACGTCGTGCATAACCTGGTACCTCAGAGGTAACTGCAACCTATAAGAAACAATCCCGACTCTCTCCAGAACCTCAAACAGCCTAAATTATCTCGGTGAAAGCTTCCCCTGCCTCCTAATCCTCTTATGTACCAACCTTGGGGTAACGCGCAGGAAAACCTAATCTCCGACCTCGAACTCCAAAGGTCATCTCCGCTAATCATCATAGGACTTCTGCTGAGACTGTGTTGTAGCCATCCTCTTTCGAATCAACTATATCTGTTCTGAGGTCTCCTGAATAAGATGAGGTCCCAGCAAAGCTGCCTCTCCTTCCTCTAACTAGAATAAAGGTGGTCGACATGGCCTACCGTACAAAGCCTCATAAGGTGAAATCTGAATAGTCTCCTAAAAAATGTTGTTGTAGGAGAACTCAACCAGAGGAATATGCTTCTCCCAAGAACCGCCAAAGTCTAGAATGCAAGATTATAACATATCCTCAAGCACCTAGATTGTACGCTCGGACTGGCCATCAGTTTGGGGATGGTATGATGTACTCAAAATTACATGTGTACCCAAAGCCCTCTGTATCCCCTTCCAGAAGTGAGAAGTAAAACGTGTATCCCTGTATGAAACAATGGAGTGTGGAACTCCATGCAGACATACAATCTCTCGGATGTACAACCATCCCAACTCATCAACACTGAACGTCTCCTTGATCGGAAAGAAGTGTGCAACCTTCGTGAGCCTGTCCACTACAACCCAAACCACATCATTTCCTCGAGGCAAACCTAGTAACCTTGTCATGAAGTCGATCGCGACATCATTCCATTTCCACTAAAAAATGGGTAACTGCTGTAAAAGCCCTGCTGGTCACTAATGCTCTGCGTTCACCTGCTGACAAGTCGAACATCTCATGACAAAACCAGCCACATTCTTCTTCATACCTGGCCACCAATACTGACGGTGCAAGTCTCGGTACATCTTGGTGACATCAAGATGAATTTCCCAAGATGAAGCATGAAACTCCCACATGAGCTCCTCACGTATGTCCATTGGAACCCATACGCAGCCATGAAAACGTAGCACCTCATCATCACCCACTGTCCACCCCGGAGTGGGGTCTTCATCTGACACACCCTCCCGTAGGACTAGGCCTTCTGGGTCTGATAACTGCCTCATTCAAACTCGGTATAAAAGGGTAGAGGTAACAGCAACAGAAGAAAGAACTGTCTGCCCCGGTCTATCGTGCACCTCCAAATGCATCTCAGAGAACATATCCATAAGCTTCCACTCATTGCTAGCCTCCTGAACTGCCTGCAACTGAGTCCTCCTACTCAGTGTGTCAGCCACAACATTGCCTTTCCCAGTTGTATAAGCAAGATTGAAGTTGAAAGACTGTAGGTACTCGACCCACCTCTACTATCTCAGATTCAAGTCACGCTGAGTGAAGATATACTTGATGCTCTTGTGGTCAGTATATACCACAAAATTCTCTCCCATGAGATAATGCCTCCAATAACACAAAGCATGAACAACCGCAGTCAACTCCAGGTCGTGCGTAGGATAGTTCTTCTCATGGGGCCTCAACTATAGAGATCTGTATGTAGCAACACGTTCTTCCTGCATAAGCACTGCTCCAAGCCCAATTCCAGATGCATCACAGAAAACTGTATAACTCTTGCCCGGCTCTGGCAGAACTAGAATCGGTGCTGAAGTCAATCTCCCCTTCACCTCCTGGAAGGCTGAGTCGCAAGATTCTGACCAAACGTACTTCACACCTTTCTTAGTCAAGCCCATAAATAGCGCTGCTAAGCATGAGAAGTCATGTATAAACCGCCTGTAGTAACCAGCCAGTCCCAAGAAACTACGTACCTTGAAGACATTCTTCAGCTTCTCCCAGGTATCTACTGCTCTCACCTTCTCTGGGTCTACTGAAATGCCTGTCTTTGAGATAATATAACCCATGAAGTGAATTTCATCCATCCAGAAGTGGAACTTTGAGATCTTAGCATATAACTGATGCTCTCTCAGTGTACTCAATACGATCTCAAGATAGGTAGCATGGTCATATTGAGTGTGAGAGTACACCAAGATATCGTCCACAAAGACAATGATGAAGGAGTCCAAGAAAGGATGGAAAACTCTATTCATTAGTGCCATGAAAACTGTCAGTGTGTTCGTGAGACTGAACAACATAAACAGATACTCGTACAGACCATACCTGCTTTGAAAAGCTGTGAGAGGTATATCTGATGGTCTGACCCACAACCGATGATAGTCGGACCTCAATTCGATCTTCAAGAATACCCTGTATCCTCCAAGCTGATAAAAAAGATCATCAATCCTCGAAAAAGGATATTGGTTCTTAATCGTCAACTGGTTCAACTTTTGGTAGTCCACACAAATCTGTAAGGTACCATCCGCCTTCTTCACAAACAACACAGTCGAATCCCAAGGAGAAGTACTCGGTTGGATTAAACCCTCCGCCTAAAACTCCTCCAACTGCTTCTTGAGTTCTTGCAACTCAGGCATAGCCATCTTATAAGGAGGTATGGATACCGGTGCTGCTCCTGGCACAAGCTCAATAGAGAAGTCTACCTCACGCTCCAGAGGAAACCCTGAAAAGTCTTCTGGAAAGACATCCAGAAAACGGTAAACTACTAGAGGGTTGTCCTTCTGAGAAGTTACCTGATCATCTAGATATAAACTAGCAATATGGGCTGTAACATTGCCCAACCCATGATGATCTAGTCCAGATTTTCTTTCCTAAACATCGCATTCACCCTTGTGAAGAAAAGACCCGCCCTATGGTGACGTGAAACTCACCTTGCGGTGATAATAATCGACAAAGGCCTGAAAAGGAACTAGCCAGTCCATTCCGAGAATGACATCATAACCCGTCATCTCAAGGACATAATGATCCCACAAGAAGTGACACCCACCAACCTCAAGGGGGCACTCCTTGCACCGATGCACACTAGTAGTTATATTTCCCAAAGGAGTGTCTAGTGCCAATGTATCCTCAGAAGTAAGGACAGTAAGTCTAAGTCTCTCCACAGTGTGCATAGAAATAAATCTATGAGAAGCTTCGGTATCAAAAAGTGCAGAAGATAAAACTGAGGCTACTAAGATTGTACCTCGAACTGTGGAAGGTCCAGGATCTTGCTCCAGATGGATCTGCTCTACCGCAAAAGTCTAGCCAGTACCGCGGCCCTGTGTAGCAGCCTGATATCCCTGAGCTGATCCTCCCTGAGCCTAACCACCGCGTCCACGACCTCTACCCTATCCTGAACGACCTGAAGAACTCCAGCCCCCAGTCTACTGCGGAACTGGTAATCCTGCTCCTGTACGAGGAGTAGAAACCGATCCTCCTACACTAGCTGCTAGAAGAACTGCAAAAACATTGTAGATGACTCATCTTGCCACAAGATCGGCACTCCACTAGATCTCTCTAGCACTGAGTATTCTTATTCCCTATCTTTCCACATTGATATCACACAACCAGGTTTCCAGAAGGAAGATCCCGTCTATGAGAATAAATACCTCACTTCCTCGAGTCACCTCGAGTAGACTCTCGGTGGCGCTTCCTGCTGTCAGTATGAAATGAATCAGCCTTGGATGTTGAACTGCCCTGGTCAACAGCTCCAGTCTCCCTCAGATTCCATTCATTGATCAGCTTCTAGTTAAATATTTGGGTAATAGAATTCAAATGGAAGATGTTCACCTGCGATCTGATCTCTAGTTTGAGGCCTTCCTCAAACATCCTTGCCAAAGACAACTCTTCGTTTCCCAGAACGGGAGCGAAACTTTGTAACTCAATGAAAAGGGAGGAATAATCCATAACCGAAAGAGTACCCTGCTACAGGTTCATGAACTCTCTGGCTCTATCGGCCCTCAACGTCACCGGATAGAAGTAGCCATAGAACGTATGCTGGAACTCATCCCAAGCCATAGTCTGTTGGCGCCCTGCCTGTGAGACTACATCCCAACATATCTTGGAATAATATCTCAGCATGTAATTCGCGAGCTTCACACTTCTGTCTGGGGGTGTCTCCAGATGCTCGAAGATGGAAAGCATGGTTTCTAGCCATGACTCTGCAGCCTGAGGTCCTCCATCCCCTGTGAAAGTGGGAGGATGTTGCTGCTAGAAGACTCGCGTCATCTATACCATAGACGGGGAATGATTCTGAGCTCCCTGGAAGGTCTTCATGAACCTCATGAAACCCTCCCTGAATAGAGCATCGGCACTAGTGTCTAGAATCACTTAAGGTTCCATGTTCAGAATGATCGTCGGAACTACTGGTAGTCCCTGGTCTGTCGTATCAGGCGTACGGTCACTGCCTGGTTCCTGACGTGCAACGGGAGGATGTCTTAGTGCCATGGACTTGAAAGGTAAAAAGCACACCTTAGATTTAGGATTAACAAGGACAGAAAACACAAGAGTACAAAATGGGAATAGGAGAGAGAAACACTTAAGTTTGCAAAACAAGACTACACGGCGTGTATTTAAACTACACGGCATGTTTGTTAAAGCCATTTACATGGGCATGTAACTCTGCCACCACTGGTCGTGTAACAATCCATACTACACAGCGTGTTGTTCTAAAACATGGCATGTACTTGAACTCCACTCCCCTACCTGAGTCTCTTTACACGGCTAACCTACACGGTCCTTCTAATTCTAAACTACACGGTGTGTTCACTAAAGACACTGTGTGTACTAGACAGGTTTCAGCGACCCGTGTAGCGGTTACACGGCTGGCTACACGGCTGACCCCTACAAGGCTTGTTCCGAACAAACAAATCATGTATAAGGACTGATAACACTGAACCGTGTTATTAGTCACACAGTCGGGCACCCAGAAGAAAACTACACGACATGTTCTTTATAACACACGACATTTACTACACGAGTTTCCCCGACCCGTGTTGTTAGTGACACAGTCGGGTATACAGTTGACTACTACACGGTGTGTACTTATTGTACACGGTGTGTCCCTGAAGACTCTTTGACACCCCGTGTCTCTTCTCACACAGTTAGTAACATAGTTTAAAAACTACACGGCATGTATTTATAAATTACACGCCGTGTATTCTGGGTTTTTCCGGGCAGTAGCTCAGAAACTGCACCGAACACCAGAAACACTATAAAACAAACATTTATGTGCCAAATTATGATCCGTGGGGGCCTATACTCCATGAGAATCAAATATTGGCATCATAACCATGCATATATCAAGTAAAACAGCACAACAAGTATGTATGTCATAGCAACTATCACAACAGCATTCATATTTATCACGACATCTATCACAACAGCATGAAATTATAATGCACCCTAGATGGCATGGTAAAATGCATGACATGTGATTTCCTACCCCGTGCCTATATGATTCATGAGATGGAACACCCTCATATCATCGGGTTTCAACAAAATATAACCACAATCATATAAACTGTAACGTCACAAAACATGTGCATCACCCAACGGTGAAATATAATAAACTGTAACACTTGAAAAAAAATGAAAATTACAATTATGAGGTAATACAGCTTTTCCCTGTACACAGGTTAATTAATCTCAGTCACAGTTAAGTACTAACTACCCATTTATTCCTATCTTTGTCTATTGTCGCAAAACAGTGAGGCAATAGAAAAGAAGAAAAATCATCTGATACCACTTTTTAATGACCCGGATCCAGAGCCACATAACTGGTGCCCCGTACCCGGTTCACCACATGACCTCAAGCACGTTTCCAAAAACACCAGAGGCTGCTGACTAGAAGCGAGGTACTTGGTGAGTCAGTGGGGAAACTATGCTTTCATTTGGTAAAGTATGCAGTGGAAGAATAAATATAACCAATAGTGGAAGTAGTAAACAACATACGACAATTGAACTAAAAGTAGAAGCAAAGTCTGATATAACAATGATGCAGTATGGTACATGTATCTATGGAAAGCAGTAAACAAATCAACATGCTGAAATACAACTGAAACTAAAGTACTAAACGTAAACAGCAACTCCAGCAGCATCACGTGCCAAAGCCCGGTCCCATGCTCTCCAGCTCCAACCAGCAATCAAGTACCTAGGGTAGAAGGGCCACAATCCCTATCTACACTTGCAACCATATAATCTGTTTGGGCTGAAAAGCAGGACCCAAACAGGGTGTGAGACTAATCCCAGTAGGCGACCACCACAAGATTTGTGCCCTACTATCTGTGAGTAATATAGAAAAAGTAAAGGAAAGTAATTACAGTGATGGACTAAGAGTATACCAGTAAATAATACTACCAATTACCATTCACATTAATTTAATTAAACAACCATGAAGAACTAGTAAAGCCTTCTATTCCAAGGTAAAGCATGTAACACAGCAGGTATCTAAAAAGACTACCTAAACACAAGCAGTACAAAACCCAAGCTTGTTCTTTGTCTTGGTGGACTCGTCACAAACAACCATCAAAATAATAACAGTGTCACTCTGGGTGGCTCAAACTAGCAGAACCCAATATTCCAGTAATCAAACAAGGAAAAGACACTCTGGGAAGCTCTCACGTCAATTCCCCTATAGTCTTGCAACAATTTCTACAGACTCTCTAAGGAAGAACTTATGTCTAATTCCTCATGTGGTCTCGATGCGTGGGTAAAATAAGAACACTATTAGGAAGAACAAAGTCTTATTCTCGTAGGTACTGCGTAAAAAACCAAAACCAACAGACCCTCTAGGGAAGCACTTAATCATCTATTCCCTATTTGATCTCCCGCACCAGGTTCTCACAACCCTGAGCAGTCCAGTCATACTTAATCGACTGTCAGCAGCCCTAAGTAAGGTCAACAACTACTTGGCTAAAATCTACCATGCATCAAAATCATTTAAACAGCAGGAAACACATGAAATCAGTGATAACAAGTAAACTAACAATTACAATAGGGTTTGCCTCACAGGAAAATGGTGCCAAAGGGTGATAAATAGCCAAATAGGGGGAGAAACACCCATGGGGTGATCCTCAAACATGCAACCAAGCATATATTAGCAACAATTAAACATAAGCTAACAAGAAATCTAGGTCAACAAACAATAGGATCATAATCCTAAACCCGGGATACCTGATACATGGGTATCCGGCACTTTTGCAACCAAAACTCAAAGAACTTCAACATAGGGCAACAAACCACCTACCTCGATCCGAGAAAATCGATATACTTGAACCTTGGCCTGTGAATCAGCCTACAGAGGAGTAGATATGCAAAAACGTCTAAACATTTCAACCTCAGATAACTCACACGAGAGAAGGAAATAGGAAATGAGGCCAAAGAAGAGCCAAGAACTCACCGCTGTGATTCTTCTACAATCGACGGAGTTCGATTCAGACGACCGGTGACGGATCGGTGGCTCATAGAAGAATTGGCCTCCTCGGATGCTCTGGACGGAATTAGGTGGATAAGAAGACTTTTATGAGCATTAGGCGAGACCCCGGTCCGATTAATGAAATAAAAAGAAAGTACATGACGTGTTATTTTAGAGTACACGGCGTGTACTAGGTCTTTCCGTACTCCGCCAAAATCAGCCTCCACGTCACCCCTACACACCGTGTGTGTGGCTCGGGCACGGCCAGCACACAGATTCGAGCGGGAAAGAGTACATGGCGTGTACTCAGAAAGTACACGGCGTGTACTTCAAAAATTTCCAGAAACTTTATTTTTCCCAAAAAAGTAAAAACATACCTCAAACAAAGATCTGAGTTCTTACAGCGACACTGATCAATGTGGGTTTCGAGTCTGCCTTGCTACCGTGGTTCACATGTACCAATTCATCAACCACAATAGAGATACCCTCTTCAATGGTGGGGGGATAGTCCTCTAAATCCTCTTATTCACTTATAGAGGATGGATCCTTGGTGGGAGGAGTTTCCTTTGAGTCGACAGATCCCAATGGAAGGCTGGTACTAGCCTGAGCGGTAATGGACACTGCATCAGGGAACTCTTGTGCCACTGAAACCATAGCGATGAAGGTTGTTGATCTGACCTCATCTGGTCTTTGGCCCAAGGGGCCATGCTTGATGATATCAAAGAAATAGTGGTGTGTTAGATTGAGATGGTTTATACCATCTCAGTGGAGAAAGAATGTATGACATACTGTTGTCGCCATGGGGCGGACTTCCTGATACCTTATGGGAGTAGGAGGCTCTGGGATCACCTAAGCCTGATTTGTGTAGGACTATGTGGTGATCTTCCGGGGTCACATATACTTTGGAAGGTGTTCCCCCATCATTCTAGAAACAACGAATCATTTTCCCATGTCTAGGGTTGTAGCCTCCAACCGGTGGATTGGAAATATGTAGATGTCATCTAGATCTGTACATGGGTCGGTCACGGTCGTGGCATGCTCAACCTCGTTTTCCTGAATCTGCTTGTCTTTGATCTTGTAATAGTTAGAATCTAGATAGTGGGATTCACAATAGGAAAAGGCAGACACGTCTCCTTGAAGCATGCCCACTTGACCATTAAGGGAGTACTTGAGGAACTGGTGATACGATGAAGGAACCGCCACATGCAGGTGGATCCATGGCCTTCCCATCAACGCATTGTAGGCGATGCCTTTAGAGATGACCAAAAACTTGGTACTAGAAACTAGACCACTGAACTGGGTCTTCAAGCGGATCTTTCCGACTGATGTCTATTCCGTCCTGTCATAACCTTGGATTCTTAGGTCAGAGGGACTTAGATCATCCTCATACAAATCTAGTTTTTGTAGTGTTTGAGTCGGGATTAGGTTGATCCCAGAGCCTGTGTCGACAAGACAGTGGCGAACCTCCATGCCATTGAACTGGTTAGTGATTTAATATGGGATAATGTACCCCTATATGGGATATCCTTCATCTTCTCCGGAGAATGAAATGATGGCCTGACATTCAGCATTATCGATTGTCTCAGCATGAAAGGCTTTTGGGACTGATACCTCTATCTCAAACTGGAGGGGGATTCTTAAAGCCTTGGTGAGGGCCTCACGCATATCTGATGATATGAGAAGGGCCTCAAGGATGGAGAGACTTGCTGGAATGCTGGAACGATGTTTGAGAACATCATACTTCTGTGCCAGGCGTGAACTTATGCTTACAGGAGGTCTCTCTATGATAGGAGGTATGGTGGGCCCTGACGGCTAGACCGGTGGATGACTGGTGCTAGGAATATCTTGTTGTGCACTGGTTGAAGCTTGCAGAGTGACTACCAGATGAGGTCCCAATGACTGAGACCGGTCCGAAGCAAATCGTGGCTAATAACGATGCAATCGAGGTGGATCTACCTTATCCAACAACACAAACGATGGAGAAGGAGGACCAGATGTCTCCATATGAGAAGGTTGCACATGATGATCTGTGCACTGGGCCTGCTACCTAGTTTCAGTAGCATGCACAGCCAGGCTGGAAGTACTGACTAAGGCACTCTGACGGCCCATATTGTCATGGCTCCACCGACGTTGGTGACGACTGGGGACATTGGGAGGGTCTTCCTGGAGCTCTTCATCATCAGGAGTCATGTAGGGGCTTACCAGCTCTATGGTACTAACCAAGGTGTACCCTTGACCGTCACTTGAAGATTCGTCCACTACTGGACAAATTCTGTGAGGAATCTCTATCTATGGGGGCATGAAATCACTGAGAGTATGGGATGATGATGGCATTTGCAGGGGACTTTGGTTTCCCTTACACCATCGGGTTTTTCTCTTTTGAGAAGGGGACTACTGATACGATAATGCAGAAGTAGTAGATGAAGCTCTTGAAGGTTCTAGTCAATTCAGACATTCATGAATAACACCATAGGCATAGGCAACTATTTTATGATCCATCTGGTTTTCATACTTCTAGGACCCGCGGTTAGACACCTGATGCCAGTTGCCTTCGTTGTCACTGCTGTTGTTTGGATTCACGAAGACACATTCCACTCATGCTGGAGCTCGGCCTAATCGAACTATGTTTTTATCCACATGGTCTTGAAGTTAGTATTTAAACACATAACACTATTTGAGGGTGTACCCTAGGATCTGGTGATAGTGGCAGTAATTAAGGAGATCAGTGAGGTTTGCCTCTTCTGGCCTCCTACACTCAGGAAAACATATAATCTCATGCTCTAAGGCATTGTGGAAGTAACCGAGGACTTGATCCTCATTTAATGAGTAGGTCTAGTTCCCCGTGTCTAGGAATGGGTCCCTTCGAGTCTGACCCTCACACGGGGCTAGAGGATCCTTTTCAGGAGGTGGATCATGGTTATCTCGCCTAGGCGGTGGCAGCACGTTGTACGGGGGAACCTACTAGTTCTGAGGTGGGTGTTGCTGGGCTGGAGGCTATGCCTGAGGTGGATGGCCCCCGTGGGGCTGTAGAGGTGGCTTCACTGGTGACAACTCTAGTTTCCTGGGGGCCTCTATTTGGGCCACTGCGGTGGGCTCGGCCCTGGCATCCCTTCTCGCAAGGATTGTAGAAGGCAACATATGTGCCTTCTTAGCCTACTGTAAGGCTTCCTCTAGGCTCTAGGCCTTATCAGAGAAGTCTCGGAATCCCCCGGGGTAGTTATCGGTGATCAAAGAGGGGACCAGTTCCGTCTTGACATCCCTTACACACATCGTCAAAAGTTTCTCCTGAGTTAGTGGCATGTCAAGGGAGTACGTGATCCCTTTCCACCAAGAAAAAATGGCTTCAACATGCTCATAAGGCCTCTACTTTCACTTGAAAAGGTCTGCGATAATCATCTTTCGAGTGGTGGAACTGAACTGGTAGAGGAATTACCTACAGAGGTCTTCCCAACAGGCTACTGATTTGATGGGGAGATGGTTGTACCAGACGAATGTAGCCCCCTCTAATGTCTATATGAAACACCATAGTTTGGTGGCCTCCTGCTGTGCTGGATTTACCAACATGGTCCCACACCTTGTGATAAAGTGGGCCAGGTGCTACGGTGGGTCCCCTATCCCATTGAAGGGGAAAAGGGTAGAATTTCCAAAACTCGAGGGTGGTGACATGTCCTCCACCCATGCCAGATAAGTCTTTCCATCAGGAGGGATTTCCACCTATCACGTCTCCAACGCTTCGAGATGGGCAGTTAGTGCCACCATTAGATCATCTGGGCGGGGGTTCCTGTCTTGATGGGGATCCCTGACCACCATCACATTGGCAAGTTCTTTAACACGATAAGTAGGCCCAGCGGCACATGGAGTGGCTGGTGGAACAGCCTGTGGAGTAGCTCGGGGAACCGGAGCTGGGTCCTGAGGATTATCATGATGCTCGGGTGGATTTGGAGATTCATACCGTGCCCTTTTTCCATATGTTCCAGACCCAACCCTATCTACATGGGAAGGATGGTCAGGGTCACCTAGAGGAAATTTCTTGAGGGGAAGTTGTGCCTAACCCTACTGCCCCATCAGAGGATCATCGTAGTCTGGTCGTCACTCTACAGTGCGTTCAATGAGGAGTTCGTCAACCATCTTCATGTGTTCGGTGAGTTGCTTCCACAACGTGGCTTTTTTGGGATCATCTTTCACCTTTTCATTGAGCCAGACGTGTCGGTGGTTTTGACAGATCTGAGGTGTTCCTTACCCTTGTTGGGATATCGGCTAAGTACCAATGCCTCAGTGGGCACGAGAATACCTATTAGATTCTTATGTTGATGATTAATCCTTCCCAACATATCCAAGAGGTGTGAAACTCCCTCAGGGGGGTAGTTCCTCTCCAAGAAGATCAATCTCGTTCTCACCCCCAGAAGGTCAGTCATGTTAATCATGACCTTGCCAGAATGAATATCCTCTATGTCGCCTGACAAATCAGGCTAGCGCCGGATGGAACTGAAATAGATGGCCGCGTACTGCCCCCAACCATGGATTTTCACATGGGGAGAATCCACTTTGATTATCCTATATATCACTTTAAATCTCTAAATGAATCATTATTAGAGGGTCTTATAGAGGCCTAGTGACTCAGGGTGCTGGGCCACGGGGAGTGCGGCCAAATCAACCAAACAAAATTGTTTTCCGATGTCTTCGAAGTGCGCCTGACTCTTGGGGTAGGCCACCCATTGAGGACAAATATAGAAATGAGTCTCCCATAGGTTCTGGAGAAAACACTCAACCTCTTCCTGGGTGAGTGATTCCGATGCACTGAAATTTGATGCTGCAACTGGCTAAAACATCTTAGGTAAATGGTCCACTGTGAGAATATCCCACAAGATCCTTGGTCGAGATTCGAGGTCTGGCCCTTCATTGCCCCACTAATCAACCAAAGTCGGGTAGAGAACCGGTAGCGATACTGAAGGAGAACACTGAGATGGTAGGATAGACGATGGGGAATATGGAGAGAGAGCTAACAAATTGCCACATCTTGGGATATCCTCTGAAGAGTGTAGTGACTTAGCCACCACGGCGCAGTAAGACGAGCTAATGAACACAGTTTCTGATGTAGAGAATATGACTACTGGCGATGGGATATGATGATTCTTGTCTAACATTGGTCCCCGTAATAACTTTTCATGATCTCCAGTCGAGGTAGAGGGTGATTCTAGTGATGATGGAAACGATTGTGTGGTTGGACCTTGGGGAAATGCCAAATTTTCGTCTTCTTGGATATACCTGTGGAGGGAGGTGGGAATCCGATGGACCTCACATTCTGGAAGTATGAGGCTTATGTGCCTTGTTCCTGCGCCGGCCCTTGACATAAAGGATCTAGGCGAGGGTTCCATCACTGAGTCATTTTCAGCCTCAGAATCTGAGAATCAGACTGGTTTGATCTCGTTCTAAATCTTATCGACATTCTTTTTATGGTGGTGATGACCTACCCTCCTTCCCCGGGATGGTTCTTCGGGACAGGGTATATTTTTTTCATGAGGAGGACCTTCAGTCATACTGGTGCTGGGGTGAGGAGGATTTCCTCCGGAGTGAGATGGGGTGTGAGGATCACCTAGACAGATATCAAAGGGTACATGGGGAGGAACTCTATGTCGACTAGTTGATGTGCGGAGGGGGTATCTGATGGAGATTCTGGAGTGAGTAAAACCTCCACCAGAGCTAGTTGGAGCATGGGTAAGGCCTCCATGATGGGTGCTGGTGAAGTGAAGATAGCCTTCACCCCTCTGAATCCTGAGGCGAGGAGGACATTCCCGGCAGCTGCGATGATATGGGGAGGTCCCACACATTGGATATTGACAGGATGTGTAATTTCCTCACACCGACAGCCTGTGATAGTAGGAACTACCCCATACCCAATGTAATGAGTGTGGGATTGGCTTCCGTACTTAGTGTCAATGTCAGGGGAGGACCCTCATTCAGATTGGAGGTGGCATGAGGTGGACCTCCATGCCGATTTTGGAAGCGAGGAGGACCCACGTTCTAAATAGTGGCAGTACAGGGAGGACCTCCATGCTGGGTGTCATTGATGGGGGTCAGTCCTCAAGGGCCACTACCTGTGTCGGCGACCAAGAGAGTTGACCCATCCTTCCTATGGGGTGGTTGGGGCCTCGATCCGGGTCATTTATATAAGTTCCCCTACTTATCACACACAGTTAGTTGATGATATACATCAGCGGTGTCCCGAGCCACAGTAGTTGCTGACGTTGACGCCCCTTAGCGGGCGTTCTCCTCATCCTATGCCCAACACTGGCATCAGGTTAGATGAACTGGGACCATCGGTGCAGGCGCATGGATTACCTGCTCCTCAACTTGTGGGATCGAGTGGCAGTGCTGGTGCAGCTTAGTGGGAGTCCTCTTTGGGGCCCTTAAAACGGGATCCCGGCTGGGCTGGCCAAGACATCCCCAACCTCATCGGCGTAGGAGAGGGAGTCATCGAAGCATTCTGGGGAAAGTTCCCCGAAACAATTTTATATTGGATTGGGAAGCAGTGTCTCCCTGTGCGGCCCTTGGGGGAGGTGGTGGCAACAAGTCACAAATGCCTCTTGTTGGATCGAATATATAGATGTATATGTATATTAGATGGAACAATACAAGAGGGGGGTGAATTGTATGTTTAAAAACTTTGTGTTTAAACAATTAAGAGATTAGTTTAAAAGATCTTAAACTAATACAATTCAAACAACCACTATAGTATTGAATATAAAGGTATGATGTAATATAATACTATTAGAAAAGTAAAGTAATTGTATTCAAGATGAATACAATAATCAGAGTAATACAAGTGTGAAGGATTCTACCATAAAGCGTATAAAATCTATTAATACAAATTGTAATAGAATAATTGTAATTGAAACAATTACAATTGAAAGTGTAATGAAGAAAGGAAACAATACAAATTCCTTTCTAATACAAACAGCAGTGGAAATGTAAGAGTATTACAATTATTTTGACCCAAAGAGAAGGGTTATCCTTTCACCTAGGATAAGAGGTCTATCTTACCACCACCTTGGTAAGCCCTCGATATGATGATTAGTTCGTCGGTCTGCCTATCCCCGACAGCCCTCGATACGATGATCAGTTCGTCTGTCTGCCTATCCCTGGCAACCCTCGATATGATGATCGGTTCATCTATCAGCCTATCCCTGGCATCCCTCGATATGATGATCAGAACGTCTATCTGCCTATTCCTGGTAGCCCTTGATTTTTTAGGTAATCGGTACCTCTGTCTTTCAATCACTTGAAAGACCTCGATACAAAGATCGGTCGCACAAAGCACAAAGCATGAGATAAGTCACAGCGTCTCTCTCTAGAACTTGATAGAAGAAAAGTATCACAGTTGTTTCACCGTTGTTCTTCTTGGCTTCAAATGACCTCCTATTTATAGGCCTAAGGTTCCAATGGTCACATTTCCTCCAACGGTCATATTTCTCTGAAAAACTCGGAGGGACTTGGACACCTGGCATTATATCGGTCATATTGAAATAGAAATCACAACATCATTTTGATTAGTTTTTAACTAACTCAACGACATCCTGTTGGTTAAAACAAAAGACATATGAAGATGATAAACAAGAGTACGATTAATATGAAACATGTGTTTTTTGACTAAGTACCAAAACAAGCAAGTAATGAAAGTATGAGTATTATAAGTATTACTAAATGTAATGTATTGATATGATACAAAGTAAGATACACAAAAGTGAGTACGATTTGGCAGAGTTAGTATGATACGATTGATAGAGTCAGTATGATATGATTGACAGAGTCAGTATGATACGATTGACAGAGTCAGTACGATACGATTGATAGAGTCAGTAGGATACGATTGACAGAGTCAGTATGATACGATTGACAGAGTCAGTACGATACGATTGACAGAGTTAGTATGATACGATTGACAGAGTCAATACAATACGATTGACAGAGTTAATAAGATTATCAAGATAAAATACATTTGTGATTTCCAAAACATGATATAGATGTCAAAGGATAACTTTTGACTCAAAAATATCCCCCTTTTTGGAAAGCACAAAACAAAAAGTAAAGATAACAAGAAATACTTATCTCCTCATGAGTTATTGGAAACTCTTCTGAATATGAATTTGAATACAACTAACTCCCCCTTAGGTGTATACTTTCCTTAGGATTGTATTCACAGATTTTCCTTAGTATCGAAGTATTTGATTAAAACATTCTCCCTTTGTAAAACATTCTCCCCCTTTATAAAACATTCTCCCCCTTTGTGATTTACAAAAAGAGTGGGGTAACCTTGAGGTGCCTGAAAGAGTTAGAGAAAAGAAATGCAGGACAAAAGAAAATGTATTAAAAAGTCATTACAAAACAAAGACAGGTTCCAAAAACAAATACAACAATCATTTGTTTTCTCTTTCCTTTTCCTTCTTTATGAGCTCATGAAGAACAAATTTCATCTTTTTGATTTCTTTCTTGTCTTCAGAAATTGAATCACCCTGAGATCTAAGAAGCACTTGTTGGTCGGCAAAAAGTTGATCTTGATTCTTGATAGTCTCCTCCTGGGCTCTGATTACTTCCTCAAGAGTATCAATTATGCCTTGAAAATTCTTGTTATCTTTGGATAACACAAAATTTTGTTTCTTTAGAAAAACCATTTCAACTTTGAAAGATGAAACCTTTGAGAATTTATACTGAAAAGCATTCATTCTCTCTTGCAATTATTTCACTGAAGGGATATCGGCTCCATGAGTTACCTGATTCAGTCTTTGAACAGTTTCTTTGTCAAGTTTGTTAAAAGCAATAGCAAGATCATTTGAAAACCTCCTTATATCTTCAATTTCTATATCATGGTCATTCACTGAGCTTTCTGTTTTATATGACCACTTGGTCATCCTGTTGCAAGCCTTCTTATGAGCAGCTGAAGTTTCAGATAGAACTTTCAAATCAGCTTCAGTATCTTCATCATACGAAAGTATTTTGTTCTGAATCAGTATCTTCATCATACGAAAGTAGTTCATTTGATCGGCTTGACTCAACAACTGGTTTTTTTCCTTTTTCTTTTTCTTTCTCCCTTCTTTCTTCTTCTACTTTTTCACTGATGACAATAACTTTTTTAGTATGAGAAGTTTGAGCACCTTGCTTTGCTTGAGGGGGTGTTTTATCTAGAGTTTCAAAAGTTTCAATAGGTTCTTGATCAGCATGAGGAACTTTTTGAATACATTCACTCTGCTTTTGAACTGATTCTTCTCTACTCTTTTTCGAACTCTGAAGGAATTCCAAAAGAAAATATCCTTCCTCTTCTTTAACTTCTTCTATTTCTTCCAACATATGTTTTCATTTTTCTTTCTCTAGAAGACTCTGTATGATTGGTTCATGATTTATTTCTTCCATTAGTTGAGCACTAGCATCCTCAACCATTTTGAGTACTTTAGAGATATCAAAGTCTTGAGCCTTTCATTTCAAAACAGACTTCTTTTTATTTTCAGCTTGAAGGGTTTCCTCTACCCTTATTCTTTATGAAAAAGCTTCAACTGGGTCAAGACTGAACTTTGGGTAACCTTCCTTTCTCTGTTCTCTTTCTTTTCTCCACTTGTCCATAACCTCCTTACTGTACTTTGGTTTCTTCTTTGGCTTTGAACTGGTTTGCGGATCTGACTTTTGAGGAACACCGACAGATGGATTATCTTTGATAGGTATAGGTGCCGATTGATTCTGAGCCGATTCTTCTTCTAAATCTCTTACAAAAAGTTTTGAATTTGGGTCAAAACAAACATTAAACTTCTTCAAAGTACTTTTACTAATCCAGGAGGGCTTCAAATCTATTAGATTTCCTTTTAATGGAATATTACAAAACTTCATACTCTCGAGAATAAATTTTGTAAGAATAGATGGATACATAACCATTTAGGACTTAATTCCTCCTGAATTAACATTATTGATAGTTTCAAAAACATATCCCATGAGATTTACTTTTCTCATATTTACAATATAGTCAAGCATAAAAACATCAGAAACTTTCAGAGTTTCTCTATCTCCTTTCCTTGGGATAAGAAAACCTTGCATCCAAAGAGTTACAAACCTATTGTCTGGAGAAAGATGAGTTACTTTCCTCTTTTCTTAATTTATTATAAACAGAGACTTTTCAGCATTCTCTTTGTTAAAAGTACCAACTTCCTCTGATAGTTTATGAGATGTACAGAAAGAGTCACCTTCTATCGGAACATTCAGAAAAATGATCTTCTTGACTCACAGACATAGAAATCATTCTATCGTACACAGCAAAGTTGATAGTCATATTTTTATCAACTGATACGGTTTTATAAAACTAAGTGACTTCATAAAAAAGAACTGGATCTTGAGATACTGGTTTTTCAACACATAAATGTTCCCAGCCTTGAAACAAAATGATTTTTCTGATTGTAGAATCATACAAATCAAAAAAGTCCCGAGAAACTAACCTTTATCTGAAAAAGTATTTCTCCTTAAAAGTCTTTGAAGACATTTAGGTGGGAGTATTAGCAGAGGAATGAGACATATAGGTGAATCCTCTTGAAAGATCGTACGATGACTTAAATTGGTGGAGCAGAGCTTCTCCACAAATCGTGAAAAACCGGTGTGGGATTGGGGAGGTGGATCTATTTATAGGCGGAAAAAGGGTGACCGTTGATCTTCTATGGTTGAGATTAGAAGAAAAGAAATCAATGGATAGGATTAAAGAGAAAAAAAATTTAAAAATGAAAATTATGTACCTTCCAGAGATCGTTAGGTAATTGTTGGTTTAGATAGTATTGAAAGAAAAAAAACAGGCTTACGAAGTAAAAGAATACTATCAATCGTCATACCGATGGAAAACAAAGTCGTTACCATGAACTAACGTGCTGATGGAAAAGAAATTTGTTACCATGAACTGAAAATCTGATGGAAAAGAAATTCATTACCATGATCGGATGAGCCGATGGAAAAGAAATTCATTACCATGATCGAACGAATAAATGGAAAAAAAATTCATTACCATGATCAGACGAGCTGATGGAAAAGAAATTCATTACCATGAATGAATGTGCCGATGGAAAAGAAATTCATTACCATGATCAGACAAGCTGATGGAAAATAAATTTGTTACCATGATCAGACAAGCTGATGGAAAATAAATTCATTACCATGATCGGACGAGCTGATGGAAAAGAAATTCATTACCATGAATGGATGTGCTGATGGAAAATAAATTCATTACCATGATCGTACATACTGATAGAAAACAATCTTGTTACCATGAACTGATGTTACGATAGGAAGATAGGTAAATAATACAATAAAACTGTCAATATGATAAACAGAAAAGTAAGTAACACGATAAAACTGTCAATACAATAAACAGATAGACAAAAACACAAACCAGGAGAATAAATAATTAAATATCTCAAGATAAAAAGGAACACAGTAAGAAATGTTCTCCCCCTTTCTAAGAGGAGTTTGTTTAATGTAAGAAGAAATGTAAAAACAAGAAATAGATATGAATGATTATTTTAAGGTAGTCATTCCTAGTTTCTGTTTTATAAACACAAATATATCGGAAGGTAATGGTTTTTTGAAAATGTCAGCAAGTTGTTCTAGCATTCTGATGAATTGTAAAATAATATCTCCTTTTTGTGTGTGATCCCTAAGAAAGTGATGTCTAACATCTATGTGTTTTGCATGAGAGTGATGTGTTGGGTTCTTACTGAGAGCTGTGGCACTAGTATTATAACATAGAATTTGGGTTTTGGAAAAACTCAAACCATAGTCAGTGAGTGTGTGTTGCATCCACAGCACTTGGGCACAACAACTTCCAACTGCTACATATTTAGCTTCAGCAGTGGAAAGTGCTACTGAGTGTTGATTCTTTTAGGACCAAGAAACTAGAGAATCTCCAAAGAAATGACATGTTCCAGAAGTACTTTTTATATCCATTCTACAACCACCAAAGTCAGCATCTGAAAAACTTTTTAAAACAAAATCACTTCCAGAAGAGTAAAAAAGTCATAAATCTATAGTGCCTTTTAAATACGGAAAGATTCACTTTATGGATTTTAAATGAGAATCTTTTGGATTAGATTGATATCTTGCATATAAGAATACAGAAATCATTAAGTCTGGTCGAATAGCTGTCAAGTATAGCAAACTTCTTATCATACCTCTAAATATTGTTTGATCTACTGGTTTCCTAGTTTCATCAAGATCAAGTGTATTTGAGGTACCAATTGGAGTGTTAATACTTTTAGTTTTGTCATATCCATAATTTTTGAGTAAATCTTTAATATACTTATGTTGAGATATATATGTACCTTCTGGTTTTTGAGAAATTTGAAAACCTAAAAATAATTTTAACTCACCCATCATACTCATTTCAAACTCAGATTTCATTAAATTAGCAAAATAATTAGTTAAAGATTAATGAGTTGATCCAAATATGATTTCATCAACATAAATTTGAACAATAAAAACATTTTTATTTTCCATTTTTATAAAAAGGGTTGGATCTGTTGTACCTTTTGTATAATTGTTTTGTAAAAGAAATCATGTAAGTCTATCATTCTATGCTCTAGGATCTTGTTTAAGACCATATAGGGCTTTGGTAAGTTTAAAAACATGATTAGGATGTTTTGGGTCTAGAAACCCAGGAGGTTGTTCGAAAAAACTTCTTCTTGAACAACACCATTTAGAAAAGCACATTTTACATCCATTTGAAATAGTTTGAAGTTAAAGTATGCTGCAAAGGCTAATAGAATACGAATAGATTCAAGTCTAGATACCGGATCATATGTTTCTTCATAGTCTATCCCTTCTTGTTGTTATATCCCTTAGCAACAAGTCTTGATTTATTTCAAAAAATGATTCCATTTTCATCACATTTGTTTCTAAAAACCCATTTTACTCTAATTACAGTTGTTTCTTTAAGTCTTTCAACTAAAGTACAGACTTTATTCCTCTCAAATTCATTTAGTTTATCTTGCATTGCTTTGATCCAATCTTCATCACCTAAGGCCTCACTTGGACTTTTAGGTTCAAATTGGGAAATAAAATCAAGATGTTCTATTTCATTTCTTAAGGAATTTCTGATCCTTACAGGTTGATTTAAATCTCCAATGATATTATCAATAGGATGATTTCTAAGAAATAATTGATTTGGATTTTGTAAAACTTGTTCATCAACATATGGTAGAAATTCTTCTGTGGTAAATGTTTCAGAAGTATCTTCTTGAACATTTTCCTTATCAGAAGGATCTTCTAACAAAGGTTGATAATTAGTTTTTGAAAACACATATGAGGATGTAGGTTGGGATGATTTAAAAACCAAAGGATCAGATTCATAAAATTTACATGTACTGTTTCCTTAACAGTACAAGTGTTTTTATTGAAAACTCTATAAGCCTTAGAAGTTGTGGAATAACCTTGAAAGATTCCTTCACCAGATTTGGTGCAAACTTATGTAGATTATCTTTTGTATTTAGAATGAACACTTTGCACCCAAAAACTTTGAATTATGAAACTTTAGGTTTTCGGCCAGTCCATAACTCATAAGGTGTATTATTAAGAAAAGGTCTGGTTAAAACATGATTTATATTATAACAAGCTGTACTAACAGCTTCAGCTCAGAAGTTCTTAGAAATTGAGTATTCACTCAACATGGTTCTAGTCATTTCCTTAAGAATACAATTTCTTCTTTCAACAACACTATTTTGCAGAGGAGTTCTTGGAGCTGAAAATTGTGAGTAATACATTTCTTACTACAAAAGTTTCAAATTCAGAATTTTGAAATTCACCACCATGATCACTATGAATTGTTATCAATGGTAGGTTTTTTTTCATTTTTAACTTGAGCTCTAAAAGTTTTGAAATAGGAAAAAGCTTTAGATTTATTTGTTAGAAAATAGACCCATGTGAATCTAGTAAAGTCATCAACTAAAACAAATACATAGTATTTGCCTCCAATGCTTCCAATTTATGAAGGACCAAAAAGATCCATGTGCACTAGCTGTAATGCATCAGAAGTTGAAACTTCATTAATTTATTTAAAGCTAGTTTTATGTTTCTTTCCAAATTGACAAGGATTACAGACTTTTGAAGAATTATATCTAAGATCCGGTACTCCCCTTACAATTATTTTCTTTGAGAGTTTACAAAGGTTTCTTAGATTCCAGTTTCCTAGTCTTCTATACCATAGCCATCAATGGTCTTCTATTGCACTTAATTAGGGTAAATTTCGGCTTCTAAGGTCTTCTAAGTTAATAGTGTATACATTCTCTTGCCTATGGGAAGATAGAATTAAATCATCCTTGGAATTGTGAACTAGACACTTATCATTTCTAAAATTCACAAGGAAAACTTCATCACATAATTGGATTGTGCTGATGAGATTGTGCCTAAGACCTTTAACAAACAAAAAATTTAAGATAAGAACTTTTCCAAGAAAAACAATATTACCTATACCAAAAATCTTTCCTTGAGCATTATCTCTGAAGGTAACTTTTACACCTTTTGTTTTAATAATATTTTCAAAGAGATATTTGTTTCCGGTCATGTGTCGAGAACAACCACTATCCATGTACCAAATATTCATTTTGGTACACTTATTATTTTCCTGAAAAAGAAACAATTAGTTTTTTGGAATCCAAACTCGTTTGGATCCAGAAGGGTTAGATAAGAGAATTTTAGGAATCCACATTTGTTTTACAAAATGAGCTTTATGAAATCCTAAAGATTGAGTTTTATTAAGAGAACACTCTCTTTTCCACTGTCCACCACATTGACACTTAGAACAAAAAGGTGTTTTTTGTTGAACAAAATAGTTATTACTAAAAACCAGTTTGGAATAAGTATAACCAAGTCCGGAATGATTCCTCAAAGGTCTAATTTGAGAATACATCTTGTCAAACTTTTCCTTTCCATGAGTAAAGTTTGACAAACATTTCTTTAAAGAGAACATTTCTGACTTTAGTTTTAAAAAATTGTTTTTATCTTCCAAAACATTTGATTTAAAACTAGAGTTAGGCTCCAAAATATTTTGTTTAGAAATCACATTTTCTAGATCCTTAGAAAGTTTATCCTTATCAGATTTGACTATCTCAAGGGTTTTTAAAATACTTTCAAAATCAGAAGTTTTTGTATCAAGAGCATTAGAAAGATCTGATACTTCTTTAGTTAAAACTAAAATTCTAGAATTTTTTTTATCAAGCTTTTTCTTAAGTTTATAATTTTCATTTTCAAGTAGTTTAGCAAATCTAGATACTTCTTCAAAAGAAGGTAGTGTATCATCTTATGATCACGAAGAATCATCATTTGAGGATTCATAATATTTATTATCAATATAATTTTCATTTAAAGAGACATTTGTAATAGCTTTAGCATTATGTACCTTGGCCATAAGAAAATGATCTTCAATTGGTATTCTGTCTATAAGTCCAATATTTCTCTGTCCTGAGGACTCATATTCTGAATAATTGTCTGAAGAATCACTACCACTTTCACTCCAAGTATCATTTTCCTTCAAGACTTTCTTTGTCTTATAATACATTTTCTTATTTCTTTCAGAATGTTTCTCTTTTCTGCCTTTTCTCTTCAGTAAAGGACAATCAGGACTTATATGTCCTACTTTCTTACATTCATAACAAGTTACCTCTAAATCTTTCTTATCCTTCCTATCTTTCTTTTTGAATCTATATTGGAAGTCTCTCTTTACCACAATCTTGTTCATCCCTCTAGAAAGATTTGCTAACTCATTATCTGAAAGATCACAATCACTTGAATCAGATATAACAACTTTCATGGCTTTGGATCTTGTTATCCTTTCAGGTGTATTATATTTAGATGTAAAAGCTACACTGCCATTTCAGTTCTTCTTCTTGTTGAAATAAACATATCTCTTCATTCTTGTCTCATGCTGTAAAAGAGTTCCAAATAGTTCATCAAGAGTAATCTGGGGAACTTTTCTATTTTCATCAATAAGTGTCCGTTTTTACTCCAATTCATTTGGCATTATATCTATAATATTATCTACAAGAGCTTCATCATCAATACCTTTTTCTCCCATAGATTTTAAACTACTGAAAATTGTTATAAATCTTTGTTTTACTTTACATACTGGCTCAACATATGGGAAAATGAATCCATGATACTCTGCTCGAAGCATTGCTCTTCTTGTTTCTATAACCTTGGATGTACCGAAATGTGTGACTTCCAATTTCTTCCAAATACAGTTGGCTGCTTCACAAGAATATATATGACTGTATATATTCTTGGTCATAGAACATAGTAAAGTATTGTGTACCTTGTAATTCAGTTGATATTGTTGCTTCTCTTGGTTAGTGAAAGTACTAACTTCTTTGACAGGAATGTTGTAACCTGCAGTAAGCATTATAAAATTGTCTACACCAGTATTGATAAAAAACATCTTCATTCGATCTCTCCAGTACTCATAATCATTCTCATCAAAGATAGGTGGTCTAGAAGGATTTAGGTTATCAATTAACCCAATATTCATTCCTTCCATCTAATGAAACAAAAAATCTTTTCCACTCCACATGTTAGTGTAGTAAGTAGTTAAAATGAAAGTTTGTAAGAAATAGAGTAAGTAATAAAAATCAGTGGAAACCTCCTCTGATACAAATTATTGGATCAAATATATAGTTGTATATGTATATTATATGGAACAATACAAGAAGGGGGTAAATTGTAGGTTTAAAAACTTTGTGTTTAAAAACTTAAGAGATTAGTTTAAAAGATCTTAAACTAATACAATTTAAACAACCACAATAGTATTGAATATAAAGGTATGATGTAATGTAATACTATTAAAAAATTAAATTAATTGTATTCAAGATGAATACAATAATCAGAGTAATACAAGTGTGAAGGATTCTACCATAAAGTGTATAGAATCTATTAATACAAATTGTAATAGAATCATTGTAATTGAAACAATTACAATTGAAAGTGTAATGAAGAAAGGAAACAATACAAATTCCTTTCTAATACAAACAACAGTGGAAATGTAAGAGTATTACAATTTTTTTGACCCAAAGAGAAGGTTTATCCTTTCACCTAGGATAAGAGGTCTGTCTTACCACCACCTTGGTAAGCCCTCGATACGATGATCGGTTCGTCTGTCTACTTATCCCCGGAAGCCCTTGATACGATAATCGGTTTTTCTGTCTGTCTATCCCTGGCATCCCTCGATATGATGATCGGTTCGTTTGTCTACCTATCCCTGGAATCCCTCGATATGATGATTGGAACGTCTGTCTGCCTATTCCTGGCAGCCCTCAATTTTTTAGGTAATCGGCACCTCTGTCTTTCAATCACTTGAAAGCCCTCGATACAAAGATCGGTTGTACAAAGCACAAAGCATGAGAGAAGTCACAAATTCTCTCTCTAGAACTTGATAGAAGCAAAGTATCGCAGTTGTTTCACCATTTTTATTCTCGGCTTCAAATGACCTCCTATTTATAGGCCTTAGGTTTCAACGGTCACATTTCCTCCAACGGTCATATTTCTCTGAAAAACTCGGAGGGACTTGGACACCTGGCATTATATCGGTCATATTGAAATAGAAAGCATGACATCATTTTGATTAGTTTGTAACTAACTCAACGACATCGTATTGGTTAAAACAAAAGACATATAAAGATGATAAACAAGAGTACGATTAATATGAAACATGTGTTTTTTGACTAAGTACCAAAACAAGCAAGTAATGAAAGTATGAGTATTATAAGTATTACTAAATGTAATGTATTGATATGATACAAAGTAAGATACACAAAAGTGAGTACGATTTGGTAGAGTTAGTACGATATGATTGATTGAGTCAGTACAATATGATTGACAGAGTCAGTACGATACGATTGACAGAGTCAGTACGATATGATTGACAGAGTCAGTACGATACGATTGACAGAGTCAGTACGATACGAGTGACATAGTCAGTCTGATACGATTGACAGAGTCAATACGATTAGCAAGATAAAAGACATTTGTGATTTCCAAAACATGATATATAATTCAAAGGAGAACTTTTGACTCAACACCTCTAAATTCTGGCGGGCCATATCCCAAGTCGGGATAATCCCATACTCCTCGTATCGATGTACGAGTTCATTAATAACCCTTTATTGAAAGAATTCATAAGGGGATCTGGGGCATGGGTGCCTAGTGGGTGTGGGTGTGGAAGCTGTCATAGAAGTGCTGGAGCCACGTGGGATTGTCGCGTTTGTGCTTCCCCTAACCCAACGTTGGTGGGTGGGTGGCGATCAG
This sequence comes from Viscum album, assembly GCA_963277665.1. Lineage (NCBI taxonomy): Eukaryota > Viridiplantae > Streptophyta > Magnoliopsida > Santalales > Viscaceae > Viscum > Viscum album. The sequence continues at coordinate 1,452,819,257 of OY728128.1, forward strand.
ATTATTGATTTTGTAGCTTGGTTTATAGAAAGTTAAACTATTAGTGATAAAATAAAGAAATTGACTTCTAATTCCCTAGAACCATTCCATCTCCCATGGCTAGTAAGAAGGACCCACGCTGACAACATCACAAATCGGGATATCCAATGTTTTGACCGCCCCGAATTTTGGTGAGTTTCATGTTGGGCCCACTATTTTCTTGGCGGGACTCAGCACTGGATAACTGGGTCCAGTAACACACTAATCCATTGATGTATTGAACGCTACTAATCTCCACATTAAGGAGAAGAACTTTATGTCGGGTTCACCATTTCTATTTTCAATGCTTTCGTCGGGTCTCATGCATATGTCTGTTTGAGGACGACGAGGACGCGCTGGTTGTTTCCCCGCATTCGCACTTTCCAAAGGCGGGTATCATTCGTCGCTTATTTAGGTAAATTTTATACTTGATCATAATAGGATGATGGGATTTTGGTTCTTCCTTTCGTGGATTCCTCCTCAGAACTCGTTACCTAGTCTAGGTCTCCCTTATAGACTTAAGAAGTTGTTTGTGGAACTCTTCCTAGTGCCATATCTTCATGGACTTCAGTTAATGACATTGATTTTGTCAGGGCATTCCAAGGGGTCCGGTCAGGGTAGCAACCTTCGGTCAAGGGATTAGTCACATTGGAAATCACTGGCATGTCAGGACACTAGAACACTGGCGCGTCTTGATTTCTTCCCCTTATTATAGGGCTTTTCAAGGGCGTGGAAGATCGAGGCATCCCACATCGAATGTGGGGGATTATATGCCATAGTCATGTCTCACGGGTTTTCCTTAGCTTCCCATGTTTAAAAAAGGGTATTCCACAGGTTTAATGTCTTTCGGAGCCGGATCGTACTGATCAGAACACTGACTAGAGTGGATCATATGGGTTCAACCCCTGGAGGGAACACTGATGTCGGGGCTAACACGTGGTTAGTTACCTAGTTTCCGTTGGGGTAGGGAAAAGGTGAATTGACATGATCTTATTGGGATGTGGTGGCCTGGATAAGAATCAGGATGGATGATGGATGGTTAAGTGAAGTGGATGGAGAATGAGATGGAGTCGACTCAAGGGAGACTGTGATGTTGGAATTGAGCCTCTAAGAGACTTTCTACGTATCCCTGTGGCAAGAAATCAAAGTCTACATAGTTTAGAATAGGGTATAGGATTAGGGTGTGCATAGAGGACAGTGACCCGACGATATATAGAGAATTATGCATGGTTAGAAGCTCAAGGTTGGTCTGACACTCGAGGGATGACCATAGATGTGGGTCCCAACAAAGGGGACTACAACGGATTACCGTCGATTGGGGAACACGATAGCTTACCGCCGATTGGGGTTGACAATGGCTTACCACTGACTGGGGATCACAATGGCTTACCACTATGTGAGGTTCGCAATGGATTACCGTTGGGTATAGGATCACAACGGCTTGTCGCTGGATGGGGTTGACAACGGTTTACCGCTGGATGAGGGCACAACGGCTTACCACTGGATGGGGGACAGTTTAGTGCCATGCGGGACAAAAGGGGTGTATAGTTTAATGACATACAGAATGGGGGTGGACTGATTTAGAGATGGTCAGGACCAATGGTTGGTGGGTTTGAACCTCATAGAGGCTTCCTACATACCTTTCCTTAGCAAGCATAAAATTCCACGTGGTTTAGGATGGTGGGAACCGATGTGAAGGGGGTCGGAACCAATGGATGGTGGGATTGAACCTCATAGAGCCTTCCTATGTACCTTGCCTTGGAAAAGATAAAATTCCACATAGTTTAGGATAGTGGTAACTAATATGAAAGGGTTCATAACCAATAGATGGTGGTCTTGAACCTTAGAGAGGCTTCATATGTACCTTTCCTTAGCAAGGATCAAATTCCATGTAGTTCAAGAGAGATGTTGGTGAATTGACATGAATGGGGTCGGGAACAATTGGTCTTGGGTTTGAACCTCAGGGAGGCTTCCTACGTACCTTTCCTTGGAAAGGATCAAATTTCTCATAGTTCGAGAATGGATGGTGGGCTTGATCCTCAGGGAGGATTCCTACGTACCTTGCCTTGGAAAAGATCAAATTCATGGTAGTTCAAGATGGTGTTTGGGGATTACACTCTAGGATACCTAGGGAGAGTTTCATGGTCGATGATTACTCTAAGCCCATGTGATTCATGCTCAGTGTGAGAAACAAGAGGCAGTAGAGACCTAACGATCACATCATGAAAGGTGCATTTATGGGAATTGGAATGGGGCTTACAAGTGGTTAGTGGCCCAAAAATGGAAATAGGGGATTATGTGTGGTTAGAAGCCCAAGGAGATATATATTAGGACTTACTCTAGGGTGGAGTCCCAGTGGCGAAAAATCCCAAAGGGAGAGGGATTTGGCACCAAAGAAAAGAGGGATCTGGTGTCCATCCCCCCCCCCCCTCCTCTCTGGTCTTTGGCCAGGATGAAGATAAGAGAAGCAGAGATGCTGCCTCCTACAAGAAAGGCTAGGGGCTTACACCAAGGTGGTTACCCTTTCCCCGCAGACAGACACTGCTCCAGCAAAGAGGATCTCATTCTATGTGAAGAATGGTCTCACTCCCGTGGATACCAGTGGGTGTAGAGAATGTTTGAGATAGGGCACCCCATGTATAATTCATGGGGTGAGGCCACAGTTTAACATCATGCGCTAAGGATGATGGTGCTTGACAATTTAACGTCCTGCAGCTCAGAGGAGGTGGGTTTACTCTGCACCCCTATGACTTTCAAAACTAATACCCACCCGCCCTTGGGGAAGGGAAGGCATCATCAAATCCATAGTGAGGGGTTGTTATGGAGTGATCCATTGAGGGGTCCATGTTAGCATGGCTATGAGAAGATGCAATAATCGTTAGTGTGCCTATGTGAAGAAGCATGAGGCGAAGCAATGCAACGGGAAGTACATCCCAAGGTACTTTGAAATCACTTTGTGCAAACCTGGAGGTTCGCACAGGAAAAGGTGTCGTGGAGAAAAGGGGTTCATAGGTAAAAGCCTCATGAAGCTCTAGTGCTCTATGTAGTGTAGGGGCTTCACGAAGGGGTATACTTCGCAAAGTGAAGTGTCCTAGCCTTGGCATAGGGCATAAGTGCATATGAAAGGTGCTTCATATGGTGGAAAGGCATTCGCAAATAAATGCTTTGCGAAGCAAGGGTGTCATGCGAAGCATATCATTATGAAGCAATGTTCTTCGCAAAGCATAGTAACCCTGCCTTAGCATGTGGGTCACTTGTTCATAGAGGGTATTTCACGAAGCATAAGTGATCCGTAAAGACCCGAGTCCCCTTGGGGTTCCCCTTCCTTCATGAAGGCCCGGGGGATCTGTGAAGGGAATCCCTCCTTGAAGAGTGGCTGAATTCAAGCCAAGGGAGAGGCACTTCATGATGCTGATGTACCTTGAAGATCTCATGGTTCGTAGAGCAGAAATTGCTTTGCGATTTGAGATCTAAGAAGGAGAAAGGTTGGAGGATCTATCCTTTGGGCTTGAGGGGAGCTTAGTATTTATAGGCCAGAGGCGCCGCAAATAAGAGCTCACTGAGTACAAATACATGAAGCATTTTTTCATAATTGTGAAGCCTCCCGCCTCCTTGCTCCACGGCGGCTTTGCAAATGTCAAACAGGTTCGCGGATCCTCCCGCCTCCTTGCTCCGTGGCAGGTTCGCAAACATCAAATGGGTTCCTAGAGCCTCCCACCTCCTTGCTCCGCGGTGGATTTGCAAACGTCAAACGGGCTCATAGAGCCTCCCGCCTCCTTTCTCTGTGGCGGATTTGTGAAGGGGGAGCTTTGAGCCGGTCGTGGTTCTATGGGGCTCCACAGCCAAACTTCATGAGTCACCCTAAGGGGCCTCACATTTGCTTCTCCTATTCCCAAATTTTGGTGCCAACAGATACATTTTAGAATGTGTCATCACCCTCTACATCCCCACATATGTTAGTGTTTTAGAGTGAGCCTTGGAGAAGAGAGATTCTTAGAATAAAGGAAATTGGTAGTGGGTTTTAGTGGAATTCATCTGAGGGTAGAGTCATCATCCATGGTTGACCAGATATAGGCATTAGGGTTATAACATAGTGGGAATGTGCATGTGGATTCATATTCTAGTATATCATCAAATCAGGATTCTAGTTGGGGATCCACTCGACCATGGGATAAGTGTTGTTATGCATGTGAAGGATGAGGTTATCTAGTACATGAATACCCAACCGATCATATACAAGAGGGTAGTCATGTAGTTAGTGGATATCTATATCAGAGCCAATGGAGTGATCAAGAACCACCCAAAGGTGGATAGGGTTCTCCTCTAGGAGGCGTATTTGGTAGAAGAGATGATAGTCCTCTAGAATGAGGATATTTACGAGGAGGATTCTATGATCCAATTATACCATTATCACACCTAGTTGGTCCATGTTAGGCTTAGAGGCTTAGCGGTTAGGTATGTAGACCGATGTTGGTGAGAAAGGGATAAAACTAGGAAGCACCTGACATGATTCATGTTATGATATGTATCTTCTTCAATTAGGCACACATACTCCTTGACACTGGTGTAATCCATTAGGTTGTTACTTCATCCCTTTTTTAAGAGAGATATTCTAATGGATCCCTTAGACCAACCAATGTGGATAAGGACTTCTACTTAAGGAGATCACATGCTCACCCACATCTAACAATGGTTTGAGACTATACTTAGTGATTCAAAAATTAACTTTTTATTGTTCAAAACAATTTTGAGGAAAAAGTGGGAAACTATTCCAGTTCAGAACATACAATCATCCAATACCAAAATTAATAACAAAATTATTAAAATAAATCATAATTTGACTAGAAAACTTACCTCTATAAAGACGCAAATGTAGATTAGGAGACTTAGTATCTAGGTCATACCTGATAAGGTCTTCAAAATAATAGTCCATCTATCCCATGATTGAATAAATTTTTCCTCACCTATCTTTCTCTCATTGAAACCATGATCCAAAATGCAATTTTTCTTTTCAATTCAAGAACACTACTCTTAGTTAAAGTTAACTCTAATAATTGTCTCCACCAACCTTCCATAATCCTCTTGAGTGGTTTTGAACTATAATACTCCTCTAAAATCTCTTCATTGGAATGAAAGGATGAGCTCCCATTATTCCCTCTCCTCTCAGACCAAATCATTCTTTACACTGATTGTAACTTTATCTCTTTCCTACTATAATAACAGATTATCTGTCTTATCATCGTTGTGGGTTGGTTCCTTGGATTCACCACACTCTATAATTTTTTATCATTCTGAGTAAATGAGATCTCTTAGTTAACCATTACATAATTCATGGGGTCACTATCTGTCACCTTATTCTTTTTAGAATACTGAGTTTCCATCAACTTTAGTAAATGAGAATAGTCTTTACTGACTTCTTTATTCTTTCCTTTTAGTAAAATGAAATATCCCACATCTCTTTTTTCTTTCCTCCATTTCTTCTTCCTAGAAATTTAGTGGCCTTTTTTGTGTCCTTCATCAACACTTTCCACTGATACTTTCCTTGAAATCTCATCCTTTGACCCTGAACAATGGTATCTACGATCTTCCAAGAGGTTCTGTGTTGATGTTGGGGTTTGAATGGTTATTATAAATGAATCCCCTTTAACCTATTCCATATCTCCAACCTCCAGTTTCCTAAAGCGTTTGCTTACTTTTATATTCATACTGCTCCCTATCAACCTCATACTGCCTGTAGCCTTCATCCACTCCTCACAACCTCCACTAAAACCACTAAAATTCTCCTCTTCCTTACTTTATTCTTGAGACCCACTCATGTCCTTTTCACTAACATGAGTGTCCCCTACTTGCTCATGGAAAACTAAAGGAGACGCATTAGTTTGGGAATCTGTTAATACTTTAGCTCCAACACTCGTTACCAATGCAATAACTTGAATTTCCACTACCCCTAGAGCACACACACCATACAGGTCTCATTTCAATCTAGCATAGATATTAACTACTTTTAGTTCATGAGGTATAGTCTTTTTATTCTTCTGAATATCCTTTACTACTCTACATGAGACCATAGGATCGACAACATGACCAAGACCAATCCATGCCGACTCCTGGCCCACATGTATTCCATTGTGTACCATGTCAATAAAACTACCTTGATCAAATGTGACTCTAAATGAAGCCTAATTCGTCTGGTTTTCACCAGAACCAGACACCGATTCTTCAATAATATTTCTCAAACCCTCAAACATCTTTTATTTTGACTTCTCGTGCTTGTACACTACCGATACATGTCCCGTTTTCTTGCATAGAGAGAAGAAATCATACCATGACTCAAAGACAACTTGTTGTTTGTACCGAAACTCTTCACTAATAGTAACCCAAAAAGAATCAATATGTCATATCGAAACATCCACTTCAATACAGACTCTTAGTGAAATCAGGTGACCTACTGATCTAGTCTAACTATCGAATCAAAGATAACGCCCTACTAGATTTTGTAACATACAGTTAATCAAAGGAATATGAAAATAGAGCATGAGTTCTAGAAATCTAACCCATATCACCATGGTCGGTGAATCAGGCTTCATGTGAAAGTAATACGTCCACCTAAAGAGGAAAAATACGGATCTGTTGCAGATTCAAGAAGCACTAAACCACTCCAAGACTAGGTTATCTTATGAAGAAAATTGTATCATTATGTTCTTGGAATAGAGGAGACCCACTGTGGTACCCCCAGTAAACTCCAAGATCTGAAGATGAGTCAGTCGAAAGAGTCCACCAACAAACGTTGTTGTTTGAACCATGCTATCAGTTTCAGATGCAATGGGGATGAAGTGTCTGTAAATTCTATGGATGAAATCGATAGTTATGGGAGGCCATGAAATAATTAGAGATTGATGTGATTCCATGTTGATACATTTATATTCTCTTTCAAGGGTAAGACACTACTACAAAAGAGGCCTTTAACAGTACAGACATTTATCAGCACTAGCAAAAAACGTTGATAAAAGGTACCCTTTATTGGCACGTATTTTTATGTTAATAAAGGGTAACCTTTATCAGTGTTTTTATTTAGCACTGATAAAAGGTACCCTTTACTAGCATTTTATTTTTAGCGCTTATAAAGGGTGTCCTTTATCAGCACTTTATTTTTAGCCCTGATAAAGGGTATCCTTTACTGGTGATCTTTAGTATTGATAAAGGTCGAGAATAAAATGAAAAAATTAAACAAATAAAAATTAAAAAAAATATTAAGAATTTTATTAATTAAATAATTATTGATAAAAATGAATAAATTGAATACCTATATATATATAAATTATAAAAAAATAATAAATAGTATAAATTAAATATGAATATTTTTAAAATGAAGAAAATGAAATTATTAAACAAATAAAAATTAACAAAAGAGTAAATTAATAAAAATATCAAAATTTTATTAATTAAATAATTATTGATAAAAATGAATAAATTTAATATACATATATATATAGTATAAATATTAATAAATAGTATATATTAAATATAGATATATAAAATGAATAAACTGTATTAATTAAACAAAAAAATTAAAAATGAATAAATTATAAAATTATTTAAAAGTTTATTGACGAAAAAATTATTAATAAAAATGAATAAGTATAATATATATATATATATATTAATTATAAATTGTAAAAAATAATATATATTAAATATAAATATATAGAAAATGAATAAAATGTAATAATTAGAAACATATTAATGATTTATTTTATTTTATTATTGTTTGATTTTTAAATTTAACATATATCAATTGAGTACTATATTGATTTCAAATAAATATACATAATTAATTTATTTTTATATACAACATGTAAAACTAATGAAATCTTATATAGAAACACATAAACCTAATATTTATGTAATTTTTTCAAATTTTAGTATATTTTAGAATTTCATTACAACATGATACATTTAATATATTATGTTTTAAATTGATCAGTTTTGTTAATTTATTTTTAATATTATTACAGTTAGGTGTTATTTATTCATTTTTAATTATTTTTATTTTATTTATTTTATTTTTTCATATAATCATTTTCTATTATTTATTTATAATTATTTATTTACTATATTGTATTATTTAAAATACATATTCATCTTTACTTCAATATATATATATATATCCATATTTTTTAATAATGTATATTTAATTAATAAAACCTATCCATTTTTCAATATTTTTAAAGTGTGCTCATTTTTAATTATTCAATTTCACTCAATTTCAAAACACATTTATTTAAGATTATATATTCATTAATAATGTTAGAAATATATTTTTAAATAAATATTTATAAATAAGTATATTTATAAATTTATATTTTCTATATTTATAAACTTATATATTTATAATTATTATAAATAAATATTATTTTAAAAAAATATTTATATAAGTATAAATAAATAATTATAAATTTATAATAAATTTATTTAAATAATGAATATATTATATTTATATTTAAATTTAAATTTATAATATATATATATATATAATTTGAGGCTAAAACCTCAGTTCATTCGAGGAAAGGGGTACATTATAAAGAAAAGCAGGAAACATACAATGTAGGGATCCACTCGTTGAGACTTGAACTCGAGACCTCGCCGAGACCCATAGGGGCAGCTACAATTGATCTGCACCCTAGGGGATATATATATATATATATATATTAAGAATTATGTATATATTTATTAATAAATATCTGTATATTTACATAATTTTAAAATTATAATAAATATATTTAAATGATTAATATATTTATATTTATATATATTTATTAAATAAATATATATAATTATATAAGTATATATAATAATACAAATATATTTATAATTATAAATAAATAATTATAAATATATTTATAAACTTATATTTTCTATATTTATAAAATTATATATTAAAATAATTATAAAACTATAATAAATAAATATATAATAAATGAATATATATATATGTGTGTGTGTGTGTGTGTGTGTGTATTTACAAATTTTTTATAATTATAATTATAAATCCTTTATTAGGGATAATGTTTTAGTGATGATAAATATTCCTTTTATCAATGCTTTTTTTACTGCTGATAAAGATGCTTTTTATCAGTACTTATTAATTTAACACCGATAAAAGGGATCTTTATCAATGATTTTTTTTCAAGAACTGATAAAAGTGTCTTCGGTCTATTTAAAAGAATTCTAACAGTGACTCATTCAGTCATGATTCTCAAGCTCTCGTGGAACTCCCTTGCTATCGGTGCTACTACTCTACGTTCTCTCAAACATATCAAGGATAGAATCCAAGGTATCTTAGTTTCCCCTTTTCCTCTATCCTTTTTTTGATTTTTTTGGGTTCTGTGGTTAGAGTTTTTGTGTTTTTCTTAACCATGAGGAACCCTACATGTCATCTCTCTCTCTATCTCTCTTTATTGCTTAATTATACATACATAATGCCACCCCTACTCTGAAAACTCATTTCAGCTTCATATGAGACCATTCTGAACTATATCACTATCTATAGTTTCATATAATGGTGATTTTATTGATGTTTCCATTATATTTTTTCATGTTACCTTTTAGATAGAGTGAATTTTCATTGTTTGAATCTTATTTCCACAGTATTGAATACACAAGAAGATGAAAAAAAGTTTAAGAAAATAAGAAGTATTATGAATATATGTGTATCTATTGAGAAAATCATCTTCATAAAATTTTATAGAAAGATAGGTGTGTGTTTCTGCTTAACTAATATTGGATGATTAGAGTTGCATAGGTTATTTAGTTGAATGAATAAATGGATTTTGTTCCAATCATAAAATGATATAATTTTACGGTGGTTTATGTATATTGTCTTTCATTTGATTATTTTTTATTGTTCATACACAATTTGAATATAAATATGAACATAATTTTACATGCTGAATATATTATTGAATAATTAGATGGTGATTTATCGCATTCAAGAATTATTAAAGGTGTTAACTTAAATTTCTGCAAAATATTATAAATTTTAGTGACTCTTAGAACTATTTTATTATATTTATTATTGTGGTAATTTTTACCATAAATGAATTGATAAATTCAAGATAGTTAAATAGAAAAGTTTTTTGTTGGGATTACATTGTGGTTGGTGGTATTTTGTTATGGAAAGTGAATTATATTTTTGAAATTTAATATGTTAGAATCCATAATTAAAATTGAATTTATGTTATTTTTTTAATATGAGTGATTATAGATCATACATGGGATAAACAAATTTTTTAAAAATAATAGGTTCTAGGTTTTATTTTATTTTTGAAACAAATTTTCCTTTAGTTTTTTTCTAATTATATGTAACAAATATTTTCTCATTAAATATATAAATTACTTTATGATTTCCTTTAAGGATAAGTTTATCAATATTAATTTCACAATATTTAGATCAGGTAGGATATGTAAGAGTTTTTAATGTATTTATTTTTGAGTATTTTTTGAAAATAGAGAATTTATTATTTATTAACCATTGAAATATATTATTTGGGATTTAAATAATTTGATACTAATTAAATAAATCCATTGATAATGGTTTTAGACTATTTTTGAACATAATCAATGATAGTTAATGGTTTTAATTATGTTATATTTGAAAAAACATGGGTTCTTTATAATATTGGTCAATTATTATGTATTACACATGCTATAATAGAAATGTTTAAGTGATTATCATGTTTTATTATTCCTTTAAGGTATTTTATGTTTACGATACCAGATCAGTTCTAGTTTTTATATATGTATTGGATATTTTATTTTTCATATGAAATGGTTTATAATATATATATATATATTGATAGGATAAATATATTCTTCAAATTATTTTATTGTAATCATACATTTTTTACTGATTGTTTAACTAATGATTTTTTTTACTTGTCTAATAACATCTTCTCTATATTAATTTTTTTTAAAATTATTGTATTAAATGTAATATGTAACTACTTTTTTTCTTAAATTTTGATAAATATTTACTTATAATATTTCCTTTGAATAATCAATTGATATTATTTGAAATGATTCTTAATATACCTCTTAGTATATTATTATAATATTTTTCTATAGGAATTAGATGTATGGATGTGATAAAAATAATTTTTATCATATATTATAATATTATGGGTATTATTTGAGGGTTAGGTATGGTATGTTAAACTTTTATTTATTATAGACATGTTAGTGATTCATCGAGGGCTAGGGTGAGGGTGATGAGACATTTGTGTTTTTGTTTGTTCTTTTTTATGGTTTTTTAGAAGTTAGTTTTAACTAATGTTTTGTAAAACCCATTGTGTGGTTCTTTACTAACAGAACAAATTATTTTGATACTTACCTATATTTAAAATGCACTTCCTAAGAAAATTTTATATGTTATACCCATTTCATAATTTGGATGCAATGAGTACATGTGATGGTTATCCCTGAGGGATAGTCCTGGATGCTTGGGGTATGAGGTCAGATCTCATTGTACCTGGGATGTGGTTATTTACAAAGGGAGATAAATAAATTTCTATCCTCCAATGATTCAAATTTTATCCTCTTATAAGTCAAATGTTTTTAATTTCCTGGAAAAACCATGGTATAAACTTATGGTATGGTTAGTATAATTCATTAGTTTGAAATGAAGTCGGTACATTTGATTATCATAGTGTTCGGGTTAATACACAATAACTTGAATTAAATATGTATTTTGAGTGTTACTGCATTGAAAATGTACTCAAATATATGATCAATTATATATTTTAGGGGAAATTTTAGTATTTACATATTTATTTTTATACTAACACCCTACACATGAACCTCAATGGATATAGAGTACTTATATTTGATATAAAAGTGTCATAAAATAACATGTAAAATAGATTAGATTCATTGAAACTCAATGGGGATAAGTTTATGTTCTCATGGTAGTGTCAAGGACCTTTTATCATTTTGAGACGAGATTTGAAATTTTAACTTAAGATGTGGTAATTTAAAATGTTTTAAGGAGACAATTTCTATCCTCACTAGTTTCATATCCTGAACGGTTATTATTTCATTTTGTTGATTGTAACTCATCACAAATATATTCTATGTTTTTTGAACAACTCTGAGCAATAGTCATCCAAAATGATCACTGGTACCCAGTTTTGTATGACTACTACTCAAAGTAGTTCAATCAATATAGGTGTAGATGGAGTTAAAGAGTATGAAGATGGAAATAAATCCAATTACCCATTTACTTCAAAATTGATGAAGGCTAATAATATGAAAAAAATAGTATGAAGATCAAGTTAAACAGTTTGAAAGTTTTAAATAGAGAATGCATGTGACCCATATCAAATCCTTTCTTCATGTTTACACAGTTCTTATTCAAGACAAATTAAATGTTTGACAACTCATGCAGACAATGTCTTTTTCACATGATGATGTTACCAATCACGAGGAAGAATAGACTATTGATTAGGAAACTGTATAATTATCAGGGGATCAATAACATATTGATGAAAAAAATAACAATGATGGAACCTCAAAGTTTTGAATAAAATTACCAAGGTAAGAAGTCATGGTAAAAAAATTGAGGTTGTTGGAATCAACATGGCCAGCCTATTGACCCCAACAAGTCAATGTTCACCAGTTAAGTTGGGGTCACAGTAAGGATGAATCATTTGATTGATATTGATTCATGGTTCCACATCCAACTTATAATGAAGTTAATCCTTTGTAAAGATATAATGGTAATGTTACGATATACTTTCTCTATTTTACTAAAAAATTATATAATGAAATGTTGATTTAATTTTCATTATCCCTTATAGAGTTTGTTTATTTTAGAATATTTCCATAACAAATTTATCTTAATTGATTCTATAAAATCCCATAAAGGCTTGATGGATCTTCTTACAAAGTTATATCTTAGAGATACTGAGGGAAAAGTAAATCCACACACACAAGTTAGTTATACAGTCATTATAAAGCAGGAAACATGGACTTCTTTCATCAATTATCATAATGATATATCATTATAGGTACATTTCAGTCGATAATATATTTTTTTCATTATTTATTTTATCCAACTTGATTAAAAAATTATTTATGAAACAAAAAAAGAGTGTTTAAAATATAAAACATGCATCAAAACCAATATACCTTTATCGCAAAGCAAGGAGGGGGTATGATTCATTAGGGAAAAAATTGGTATATATTTTAAATAAATAATAAAAGCTTAATTATGTGATATGAAACAAAAAAATTTCCTTTTTTATATTTAGATTTATGAATCAAAATCTAAAGCCACTTCCATCCCATGTCACATGCTATGGAAGGAGGCTCGTGTAAATAAGGAGGGTAAATTAGTAGATGAAAATACAAAAATAGTTTTGGAAACATGTTTAAGAATGAAATAATTATAATTATTTGTGATTTATAGAAATATTATATAAAAATATCTATATGTGTTCATTTTTTTATATAGTTTAGACATAATAATTGGAAGCAACCATACTAGAAGAAAAACTAATTTCAGTAGCTTTGAAGTAGCCAGAACAATATGTTCGCATTAGAGGATTAGATTTTGGAGTCTCTCCTCGAATATATTTTGAAAAGATAAAACCACATGAAGATTCATATAATATAGTGAGATGATTTCAAACATAAATAGACTGACTATAATATATTATTGTTCAGCCTGGTTTGGTAGACCAATATATGAGAACTGATCAAAGAAAATTAGTGGTGGAACAAAGATCCTAACATGAAACAAATTATCCCACTATCTTTGATGCTAGTCATTCCCCCAAACCACATACCTTACCTGGGCTAATCAATTTTTTCATTACGCCTTATCCTAAATGTGAATCAAATAACTTATGATAACTTTATATTACTAAAATTCCATAGGATATAGTTTTATGTGATTTTTATCTATCAACATCCACACACTACCTTATTACAATGGGTATAATGTATAATATCCTATAAAAATATCTATATAATAAATACCTCCCAAAATATCACATGAGAGTGGGTATTGAGGTAACTCATGATCCGACTGCTGTTTTTTCTATTCTAGTTGATGATCTAGATATTTCAATGGTCAATGATGTTATTGAAGATTTCATATAATAGTTATATAATATTATAAAGATATATGTGGTATGTCTTTAACAAAAAAATTTCATATGAGAAATCTATAAAGATTGATGAAAAAAGTTCCTAAGTGAGGTATGATATTACAGATGCATAAAGTGGTGGGTAAATAGAAGGTCGAATCAATAAAATCAAGTGAATCGACCAAGAAATCAAATAACACTCTTAGAGTACCTTCTTCCCGTCAGTTCTAGGGAAACATTTATTATCATTAAAGCATCATGCAGACACCATATTTAATTATTAAAATATGTACTTAATTCCATATGAAAAATAAATATATGAAAGTTCTATGACTGGAATAATCATTCTTGAGAGTATAAATGAGATTATAAAACATGAATGGTTGGGAATCTTAGTTGTGAATACATACGTAAGGTATATTTTCATAATACTTTTTTCCAAATAGTGAGTTAGTATGTTTATTAAATTTAATAACTATTAACATTTTATATAGATGTTTATATTACTACTATATAAAAGTAAAACCATATGAAGAACAATTTGGATTCATTAATCCCTATATAATTTCTATGGAAAAATATACTCTGGATACAAAAGAAATTGATAATAAAAGAGATCTATTACTAAAAGAATTTGACCAAAAAATATCTAACAACAGAATCTTTTTTATTCCTATAATTTAGAAGTAAAACTCTACAACCTAATCACATAAAATATATTTTTAATTTTGGAATTACTTATTTTTTTTAGTCAGCACTGGATGTTAATCATAGTCAATATGAATACCCAAAATATTTATTTTTTGGATACAATGCATGCTTATCCAACTAACCAACCACACATGATATGTATTTTTAATTTTTAATACAATGCAATCATTTTTTTATAGATAAAATTTGAATTATATGTTTCAATCTATGTTTTAATAAGAATTTTTTTTGTGATAGGGAGGTCACTAAATATAGGATAAATCATGGCATGAAGTCAATGTATGAAGATATAAAGCATGTGGATTACTAAAAATGGAAACAAATTAAGTTATATATAGAAATATTTAACTATAAAAACATTTTGAAATAATTTAATTATTTTGATAAATGTTTCTGTAGTGTCTAAATAAAGATAATGGCATCAATTGTGGATATTATGTTTGCAATTTTAGGAGACAGATCATAAGGCATGAAAATACCAGCATCCCCCAATAGATAATTTTATAAGGTAATTAATATTTCATTCAACACATTTCATGATCATTTTTTGTTCTATATTTTATCAGTACTACCAAGATTTTCAACAACCTTTATACTCAAAAGAAGAATTTAATTTTTTTAGAGATGAGTGGGCAGCGCACATGTTATTAGAATGTTTAATGAAAACAAATTTAAGTGGATACCTGCTATGTTTTTCACCAAGTATGAGTTATGACCTTATAAATATATTTGGGTTGTAAATCATTAGTTTTGGAATGATTATATAATATTTTTTATCTATTTATCAAGGAGAAGTATAATTCAATAAATCAATTTGTTTGTAAGTGTTGACCTAAAAACAACACAATTTTTGGGAAATAGTGGAGGAAAATTTGGAGGTAGAGGAAAAGGTAGAGGAAAAGGTGGATACGAAGACGGATGTGAAGGCAGAGTCAGAGATCAAGGTGGAGGAGGAGGCAGATACGGAGACCTAGGTGGAGGAGGAGATGAAGTGTAATCTTGAAAACAATAAAATTGTTGGGAAATGGAGTAGAATGATAATCATACAAAGATCTTGTTTGATAAAAATTATTGAAAAGTGTGTAAAATACTTCTCACTTAAGATAAGATCCATGTGCAGGTGTTTCAGCTGGCTTATTGAAAAAGTGTTTTCCCGCACATTTTAAAGTGATTTTATATAGTTATTTAAGTAGATGATTTTTTTTAAAACAAAACTAACACCTCTTATATTTTCAAACTGATTTTTATAGGCCAAAATTTATATTAGCACATTAAAAGTACCATCAAATATTATTGAAGTGTGAAAGAAACCCCTCACTAAGAACAAACTTAACAACAACCACAAAAAAGATGCATATACTTTCCCACGACTTCTCTACACTACAAAGAAAGGGTCTTAGTAGTGAATCCAAAAGTCACTTGAGAGTTATACAACACCAATCCAATCATCAAACAAGTATATAATAAAAATTAAATGATTTAATAAAAATGTGGCAATTAACCATCGAATCTAGTAGGTATATGAGATAACTATTAGAGGATAGCCAACATTGAGATATCATGGTCATCAAGGAGATCTGTTGTCAAAGGAAACATGACATCAAATGAAAATAAACAATCTTATGAAGAAATGACAAAAAATTAAAAACCCACTTCAAATGAAATTGTGAAGCACCAAAAATCCAAATGAACACCCCTTTAAGATATAATCTATTATCTTGATCCAAAACCTCTAAAAAAGAAATAAAAAATTTCATCGACTAAATCATAAATTTTCAAAAAAATAACAATATAGTGGTTTCACTTTTTTCAGTGGTGGATTTATTTGGTCTACTCAATAATCAATTAAATGCATGATAAAATATCAAAAATTCTTGTGAAATCCATATAAGTAACATTCATTATGCATGTGCACATTCATTGTGTAAAATGATCAATATTCAAAAACTCATTAATATAAAGCTCATCATCATTATCCATAAAAAATAAATCGTAACTGGGATATTCCCATTTTACGAACAAATAATTATGATGCTATGTTAGAGTTTTTCATCACTGAGAAGATGCATTAATATTGTTTTCAAATTGATATTAATTTTAGTAAAAATGACAACTAACATACTCAAAATAGAGAAAACGCATTCAAATTGTTTTGGTACTTTAAGAAAACCATCTATAAGTCATTTTTGATGTTTAGGAATCATCCAAATCACAATTCTATACATGATGTTTCCAATATGACTCAAAGAGTTTCTTATCAATTTAAAATTGACTTTTCAGTTCAAAAAGGGACACTCACAGAAAATCAAGAAAATGCACTCTGATTTTATTAGTAATTTATGAAAATAATTCATTATTAATTTATGACATGCAAGAATTAGTCTCACACCAAATACACACATTATGTGAACAATATGACTCAAAGTGCATGTATCTAGTTTAAAATGACATTTCAGTAAAAAACATATGGCATACTCAAAATTGAGAAAATTCATTTGGATTGTTTTGATAATTTAAGAAACATATCCATAAGTCATTTGAGGTGTTTAGGAATTAGACACACCTCAATCTGACACACAGTGTGATCGGTATGACTCCAAGTGCATCTTTTTATTCAAAATAGACATTATGTTTAGTAAAAAATACAACTAACATACTAAAAACTGAGAAAAAGAATTCATATTATTTTGATACTTTAGAAAAAATATCCATATATTATTTTTGATGTTTAGTAATCAGCCTCACCTTTATATGATACACAATATGCCTGATATGACTCAAAGTGTCTATTATCAGTTTAAAATTTACATTTTAGTTCAAAAAGTTTCACTCACTAAAAACCAAGAAAAAACACTCATATTGTCTTGATAATTTTGTAAAAAATTAATAATTCATTTTTGATGTATAGGAATTATTCTCACATCAAACCAAGACACGATGTGATTGGTATAACTCAAAGTGTGTGTTTCTAGTTTAAAATGACATTTTAGTAAAAAAAACACAAGTGGCATACTCAAAACCTAGAAAACACATACATATTATTTTAATACTTTGGTAAAATGATAAATAAGTAATTTGGTGTGTATGAATCATCCACACTTCAATATGACACATGGTGTGACCAATATGACTCCAAGTGCGTCTTTTTATTCAAAATTGACATTAATTTTAGTAAAAAAGACAACGAACATTCTCAAAACCAAAAAATCACTTTCAAATCATTCTTTTTCTTTATGAAAACAATCCATAAGTAATTTTTGGCATGTATGAATTATCCTAACCTTAATATGATATATTATTTTCATGGTAAGACTCAAAGTTTCTGTTATCAGTTTAAAATTAACATTTTAGTTCAAAAAGTGTCACCCATAGAAAACCTTAAAAATGAACTCGGATGGTATTTATAATTTAAGACAATGATTTATAATTCATTTTAGACATGTTGGAACTATTATCATTTCAAACCCATACACAATGTTACCAGTATCACTCAAAGTGTGTTTTTGGAGTTTAAAATGATATTTTAGTAAAAAACACAAGTGGCATACTCAAAACTAAGAAAAATCATTCACATTATTTTTATGTTTTAAGAAAACTTTCCATAAGTAATATTAGATTTATAGGAATTATTTTAACTTCAATCCAATTCATGGTGTAATCAGTATGACTCCAAGTACTTCTTTTTATTCAAAATTGACAATAATTTTAGTAAAAAAGACAACTGACATAGTCAAAACTGAGAAAAAAATTTGAATTGTTTTTATACTTTAGTAAAACAATCCATAAGTTATTTTCTAAGTTAGAAATCAGCTGCACCACAATCCAATACACAATGAGCCTGGTATGACTCAAAATTTATGTTATCGGTTTAAAATTGACATTTTACATCAAAAGGTTTCATTCACTGAAAACTAAGAAAACATGATCATATTGTCTTGATAATTTAAAAAAACGATTCATAATTCATTTTTGACATATTGGAATCATTTTCACATAAAATCCACGCACTATGCGATTAGTATGATTTAAAGTGTATGCTTCTAGTTTGAAATAACTTTTTAGTAAAAAACACAATGTGGTGTACTCAAAACTGAGAAAACACATTCTAATTATTTTTATACTTTATAAAAATTATCCATATGTCATTTGGGATGTGTATAATCATTATCACCTCAATCTGACCATGGTGTGACCATTATGACTCTAATTTTGTATTTTTATTCAAAATTAACATTAATTTTAGTAAAAAACCGACATACTAAAACCCAAAAAACACTTTTGGATAGTTGTTTTACTTAAGTAAAACAATAAATAAGTCATTTATGATGTGTAAGAATCATATTCACCACAATCCAATACATGATGTAATTTTTATGACTCAAAGTGTCTGTTGTCAGTTTAAAATTGACATTTTAGTTTAAATAGTTCAACTCAATGAAAACTGAGAAAACACTCTTGGATTATCATGATAATTTAAAGAAATTATTAACAATTCATTTGTGATGTGTAGTGACTAGTCTCACATCAAACCCATAAATTATGTGACGGGTATCACTCAATGTGTGTGTTTCCTCTATAAAATGACATTTTAGTAAAAAACACAAGTGGCATACTCAAAAACAAGCAAACACATTCAAATTGTTTTTATACTTTAAGAAAACAATCTAAAAGTAATTTTTGACATATAGGAATCAACCCCCACCACAATCTAATACACAAAGTGACTAGTATGACTAAAAGTGTCTATTATCACTTTAAATTGACATTTCAGGGATGGCTCAAAGTTTAGTGTAAAATTAACTTTTACTATTTAATATATTTATTTATAATATCACTAAGATAATAATTTTTATCATATATAGGTGCGTTCGTTTTCTTGAGAAAGGGTGGAATGTTCTTTTATACTGATGTGTTCTTTTTTTCTAAAATAGTGTTTTTTTATTTTATTTGTGTTATAAATTTTCTTTCATTTAAATTTTTTATTTGTATCTAATTTTTATAATTTTTTGTTTTGTTTCAGATGCTATTTTGTATTGTAAAATCACATTTTAGTATTCCCTTTTATCAGATCTACTAAATGCATTGATAGTGGAATAATTTATCAGTGCTTGTAGAAGTTCTCATAAAGGGTCCTTTATTAGTTCTTTGAGAATCACTGATAAAGGATCCCTTTTTCAAGGATTTTAGAAGTGCTGATAAATGATTCCTTTATCAACACATTTATCAACAGTAATAAAGGATTTCTCTATCAACTCATGTAAAAGAACTGATAAAGGGTCCATTTATCATCACAGATTAATAGAAATAATAAATGATATCTTTTATTATCACCTCTAAAATCATTAATAAATAAACCCTTTATATTCGATTTTCTAGCACAGATAAAAGTCTAGGCCTTTTAACCATGCTGCGGTAGTCAGAACTTTTTTAGCATAGATAAAGGAATATTTTAGTACTGTTAAAGGCCTCTTTTATCATATGAGAGGGTCCTTAAATAGAGATGATAAGGTCTTATGTATGGGAAGTTATATGTGATCACCCACTAGTTAGCAGGTTTGGATTCATGTGTAATGGATGCCTCATATGATCATCTTCCAGTAATAGTGGAGGAGTAGATGGATGTTTTCACTAAGGATGTGTTGGGATTTACCCCTCATCAGGAGGTAAACATTTTTATCACTATACACCCAAATACCACTCTTATATATTCCATATCTTATTGGATGGACCCATCTTAGATTAAGGAGATGAAGGAACAGTTGGAGGACCTTATGGATAAAGGTTTCATCAGACCCAGTTTTTCACCTAGAGAAGCTTCGATATTGTTTTCCAAGAAGTTGGGTAGGATCCTATGGCTTTGTATTAACTATAAATGCAAGAATTAGGTGAAAATAAATAACAATTACCATCTATTAAGGATTTATTACCTCTTTGAATAGCTAAATAGAGAGAAGTGGTTCACAAATATTAATCTTTAGTCTAGCTATCCCCAGTTTTAGGTACATGAGGGGGAATTAAAAATTTTGAATTTCAATGTCGTTTTAACCATTATGAGTTTTTGGGGATGAAATTTTATGTGAAGAACATTGAAAAAGTGTTTATGTCCCTTATTAATATAATATTTAAGACTTTATTAGACTGATTCATGGTTTTCTTCATTGATGAAATCTAAATTAATTCGGTATTCAAGGATGAGTGTGATGAACATATAAATATTATTTTGTAAATACTTTTCGAGAACCAATTATACAAAAAAATATCAAATTTCCATATTTATATTTGAGATTTCCACTTCTTAGGTCATGTTTCCTCATAGATAGAAGTAGATATGGACCCATAAATCATCAAGATAGTGTTGGCTGGGAAGACACCCCAAGATATTATTCAAGGTATAGAGTTTTATTGGGTTTAGCGTTATATCATTGATTCATGGTGGACTTATCTAGGATTATAGACCCCATGACCTCCCATACCCAAAAGGTACATCCATTCATTTGGCATGAGTGGTGATAGAGATATTTTTAGGAGATGAGGTGAATTTTTATGAGTGCTCTTATCATGAGGTTTCTATAGGATGGAGTCAGTTTATTGGTGTTTTATGATGCCTCTAGACTTTTTCTTGGTTTCTTCTTGATTCCGAGATAGCCAGTGATTGATTATGGTTCCATGAAGTTTATAAAAAGTAAGAATAACTACAAGACACATGATTTGGATCTATAAATGGTAGTTTTCACCTTGAATAATTGGAGGCATTATCTCTTTGTGCGTGGTTTATAGTTTATTTAGACTATAGGAGTCTTAGGTTCATCTTTTCTTAGAGTGATATTAACTTGAAATAGTTTCATTTTTTTGATTTCCAACAATACTATAACTTCAATATTTTTTATACTTACGGGAAGGTTAAAATGATGGTTGTTTCCCTTATAAAGAAGTCTCATTATCAGTTGGTGGAGGATGCATCTAAGTAGTTGACCACATTGTAGAAATTATTTCTAGATGAGAGATGGGTTATTTATATTCATTCAATGGTGGTGGACCCTCCACTCCATCAGTGTGTAGGGAGGCCTAGCCGAGAGATATTTATTTTGAGGTTTTACATTGCCAAATCTTCCTAAGAGATGCACCAAATAAGTATTTTTAAGATTGGAAGCATGCTATCCTCTTTTGAGGATGGATAGTGGTTTAAGTTGGGATGTGTGAGGATGTGTTGAGGGAGTTATATACTTCACCCTTAGTGATGAATCTAAAAACAAAAAATTTATTCCAAGAATTTTAATGAAATATTTGGTGGGAAAGCATGATATTGATTGTTGCTAAGTTTATCACACGGTTCCTCATCTATCAGCAGGTGAAGGAATAGAAAGAGATACCAGCATTTTTTTCTAAACCCCTTGATATTATATAGTGAAAGTGACAAATAATATTGATGGATTTAATGATGTGGATTACTTATTTAATGATAGGTTATAATTTTATTTGGTTGATCGTTGATTGACTGTCCAAGTTTAACAACTTTTTTCTATATGGGAGAAGATTTTTGTATAGATATTAGGATGCCTATATATAGAGGATATCACACTACTACAAAATAAGGTTGTAGCCATGGTTTGGAACTCTGGCTATAAGCCCAAAAACTGTGGCTATAGGTTAAGCCACAGTTTTATAAACTATGACTGGAATTGGCATGGTTATAGGGAAAACCCTATATCTATAGTTTCAAACTTTCGATATAGCCCTATATCCATGGTTTAAACCGTGGCTATATACCTATAGCCATAGTTTTCAAACTGTGGTAGAATCCCAAGTCAGTAAATATATATAGACACGGTTTAAACCGTGTCTATAGGCCTTTTTCCATGGCTTTAAACCTTAGCTATATCCTTTTATCCACAGTTTAAAACCATGGCTATATGTCCCCCCATTCCATAAAACAATAGTACCCCCCCCTCCCCAGTACACCCCCCCTACACACTGCCCACCCCCATGCACACAGCCCACCCCCCCAGCACACCCCCTGCACCCCCCCCCCCCCGCCCCCTTACCCAGCACACCCCCTACCCCATGCACTCCCCCCCCCCCGCCCACTACACACCACCTACCCACACCCTTACCCTTGAAAAAGAACCCAAAACATACCCCTACCCCCTCCCCTTCCCCTCCCCCCAGCAAACCACCCCTTCCTCCTCACCATGTCCCCTACACACCCCCTTTCCCCCCCCCCCCCCACACAGCCCCTGCTCACTGCACTTCCCCCAGCTAACTTCACCCCCACCCCTAGAACACCCCCTCCACCCTCACCATTCCCCATGAAAAAGAACCCACCACACCCCCTACCCCGTGCATTCCCCCCAAAACACACCCCCTGTCCACTACACTTCCCCCCCCCCAGCCCACTGCACCCTCTAGCACCCCCCCCCCACCCACCCCTTGAAAAAGAACCCAGCACACTCCCCGCCCCCTGCCCTCTCTCCCTTGCACCCCCTACCCCCAACACACACCACTTCCCCTTTCCCCCTCCCCGGCCTCTTTCACCCCCCTACCCCCATGCCCCCTCACCCTGCCCTCTTCCCCAGCACACCTCCCTGCCCACCCCCTGTACCCTCCCCCTGCCCCTTGCAAAAGAACCCAGCACACCCCTTCCCCTTACCCCATCCCCCTGCACCCCACCCCCTTCCCCCTGCACCCCCCTACACACACACCCTGCCCACTGCACTTCCCCCCACCCTGCCCACTGCACACCCCCCTTCCCCCTCACCATTCCTCCTTCCCCAGCAAAACCCCCTGCCCACCACTTGCACCCTCCCCCTGACCCTTGCAAAAGAACCCAACACCCCCCCCCCCACCTCGCCCCTTTCTCCCTCCCCCTGCACCCCTCCCCCTCCCCCTGCACCCCCACCCCCAGCACACCCCCATTCCCCTCACCATGCCCCCTATACACCCCCTACCCCCTTCCCCTGCCCCCTCCACACACACACTACCCCCCCCCCCAGCCCACTGTACCCCCCCCCCCATCACACCCCCCTACACCCCAACACAACCCTATGCACCCTTCACCTTCCCCTTGAAAAAGAACCTAGCACACCCCCTACCCCTTTCCCCTTCCCCCCTTATAACCTGGTTAAAATCTTTTTGAAGAACAATAACACATTATGATCATGTACGCTAATTGGAGGATGGATGGTTCTAAGGATCGGGAATCAATTGATTTTTCCCTGTTAGTTACCATATCATCTCATATATATTGGGGGAAGGTTAGTATATAATTTAACCCTATGTTTAATGTGATTCCGAAACAACTAGAAATTGGTACACTGACACTTGAGTGTTCACTGTTTGATGATGATGTGTTACAATTTTATAATAGATTTATAGTCCTTGAATAATTTAGGGAATAGTTTATGAGAGACCGTCATACCTCTATGTGGTTTCTAAATCCCAAATAGACAAATATGGGTGATGAATTCGGGTTTCTATTTTGGTGGCCATGGATGGATGCGAAAATATTCATTCTATTTCTGGATTCCTTTCCTATCAGATGATAAATGCTATACTCCATAATCAACATTTTCTACTCTAGGCATTTCAAGTTTCTATGTGGAATAGAGAGTACATCATGATGGAATTTATAATAGGGTTACTAAGGACCCTAAGGAGTCGTTAAACTATGTAGGTGGTTTTTTATTAAATAAACAAAGATTCTCATATCATACCTATCAATGATACTCACCTAGTAGAAAATATAGGAATGTTTTATATCGGTGAAGACTAATACTATCATGGAGTTCCCTTAATAATTATATCATATAGAGATGCACATATTATGCCATGATTTTTGGAAATGGTTTAATATGACCTTAGGGAATCATCTAATATTGAGCACAACGTACTATCAATATATAGACAGACACTAGGAGTATATGATACATATATTGGAAGATATACTTAAAGATTGTGTTCAATAAATCTATATATCTTGGGTTTAATATGACCTTAGGTAATCATCTAATATTTATTGATAGATGTGATAGCACACCAGTAGGTGAAACAAAGAAATTTCAGGAAAATTCATCCAGAGGAGAACAGACTGGTGTTTTTAGTGGGGTTGGATGCAGTGAGCTGAAAACCGCATTGAGATAATTTTTCAAAATCCAGTTACTAGGTCGATATACCGTTAGAAGATCATTCTAAATTGAAAATTCATATGTTTAGGAGCACTATTATGTTTAGTTGAGGGATGAACCCCCTATATAGAACATTTCTAGCTGTGAACCTTGGTTCAAGACATGAAATTCCAAGGGGTAGGGATTCATGGTGTGAAACCTCTGGTCACACCGTGAATCATGCCTAGGTGTATTTATTTTAATAGGTTAAATTCTGTCTTTTTCTGGGTCAAGTGTTTCACAATGATGTTACTGAAGAAAGTATCAAGTTTTCAAAGCAGGTTGTTTGTGTTTGACGAAATGAAAACAAAGATTTTATTTATGTTTTAGATTTTTATTAGAATGTTTGGTTGATGTTTTCTCAAAATGAGGACACTTTCATCTCTAAAGTGAAGAAAATTTCATTTTATACTATTGAGTTGGCTGAAACTTTCTACTAGTCCATGTTGAAGTCTTTGGGGGATCATGTAAAACAGAAAAAAAAATGTAATTACAAAGAGACACAACCAATTTTCATAGCATATACACATTATATAATAATGAAAATAGGTTTTTAAAATACTCAAGAAATTATAGAATTCAAATTAAAGGGTTAGGCAGAGGGAACTTACCTCAACCTCAAGGCGATGCTTTTGACGACAACTCAAATCTTCCTTTTTTATGCTTGCACGCATATGAAACTTCACATATATATAAGGACACCTATCCCCTATGTACATATTTTCATGGCCAAATATGCACAAGGGGGTCCTTAGATATATGTTTATACTCGCATATCCCCTTTACACTTACACATGTATGCATTTTTCATATCTATATATAAGCACACCTATCCCTAATATATATATTCATACTGTTGTGAGTGAATATATATAAAGGGGAAACTTATATATATTTATATGCCTACCTATGCATACACATGTAAGCATTCTTCAACGGCAACTTGAATCCACCTCAATGAGATCAAGAAAGCACTACAAAAATATAAAGAACCCAAAAATCACAAAATCCCAAATCAAAATTTGTCCAAAGAATAAAAACGATATAAATCTTACCCAAATATGATGTTGAACTCACTGTCATCGATGATAGTGGATAGAATCGACCTCATCATAAGAAACCACCGGTAAGAAAATAGTGGAAAAAGAAATGAGATATAACAACTTCTTATATATATGTGATCAGTGATGATAAATGATACATGAATACATAATAATTATAGATTCTATAATTTATTTCTCTTATTACCATAATATCATCATTTAGTCACTCCCATTGGACTGATAATTTATGGTGGTCAATTCAACACAAAACAGCTACAAACACACACATTGTTCATCATAATATCAATAATCATTGAATCAATACATGCATAAACAATAGAAATAACACATCCATGAAGCATACCCCACCCCCACATGTACCACCACTACCCCCCAGTACCAGGCCCCCAGCACTAGTCCCCCTACACCAGCCCCCCTGCACCACTCCCCCCAACCCCCCAGCACCCCCCTCCTGCACCAGTCCCCCCCACACCCCCACCCCACTTTCCCCCTGCACCACCCCCTGCACCGCCCCCTTGCACCACTCCCCCCAGCCCCACCCCCAAAACTCCCCCACCCCACTACACCACTCTCCCAGACCCTCCTTAGACCTCAGTTCCCCCCCCCCCCCCCGCCCCAGCACCCCTCAGCCACCCCCCCCCCCCCCGCCACCCCCCCCCCATCTGCACCCCCACTGCCCCCCCCCCCCCCCAGCACCAGCCCCCCCTGAACCCCTCCCCCTGCACCCCCTGCACCCCCAGCCCCCCCCCCCACCAGCACCCCACAGCACCATCCCCCCTACACGACTCCCCCCATCCCCTAGCACCCCCTCCAACACCAGTATTACTCTTATTCTTCTAGGATATCTTTGTTATTATTTAGAATACCCTTATTTAGAAGTCAGTATTAATCTTCTTCTTCTAGGATATCTTTAATTAAATGAATTATACGATTCCTTTACTAAATTGATTCCATTTTTTACTTTAGATCACTTTCATCAGTCATGACGTTAATGGCTAATTTTCAATGGTCCATGATCTGGACTATTCTTCCATAGTGTAGGTAGTTCATCTCTATTTCAACATTATCTTCACTTCCATAAATCATGACATTATTATTCCAACATTCACTATACTTTTGTCTAAATTTCTAGTATCAATATTATTTATAAATAAATCACATTCTCTTTCTATTGTATGTAGTATATCTAGTTTTTCTTGCTTTCTATTTTTGGACAACAACAATATGATTTTGATCTTTATTTAGAGATCCAATTATTTTATTAATGATCATATCCAAATTGGATGATATGGGTAGATTATCATAATTTAATCACACCCATATTTGTACATAATTTGTTTTTTAAACCATGGATAATAGATAAATATACATGAGTAACAAAAGATTTATCAGGATAGTCTATCATGTTCCTTCATGAGATTATACTAAAAAAATTAGTGGATCAATTAAAGTTATTTTGACAAAATTAGGAGCCTTTTCGTTAGTAATATTATCATCATTAGTTTGTGTGGTAGCTACTCTTATTTTCGTAAAAATATGTAATGATCCAACTTGGGTGACTTCTTGATTTATCAATTTCACCTCTTACTCCAATAATTAAAGATTTAGATAATAAAAATCATATTCAAGAGATTTTAACCTTTCTTCATATTCATTTTGTTAACTTCAGAATAAGATCTCTATACACTTTATTAGCCTTTATAATAGAACTATCTAGTTCTTTAATACTATTATCTTTAACATCCAGCTATAAATCTTTGACATCCATAGAGGTCAAATATAGTTTTTATAGTGAAAATACCACTTCTTTAATAAAAACCGCCTAAAAACTCTCCTTTTTAATTTTTATTCATTTATAAACAATTTTCCATTAAAAGGGGATAGAAATGTCTCCTTAGCTTCAATAAACATTATGATGGTGATACATTTACTTACCTTTTTAGTGACTTTATATTTCATTGAATTAGAATCTAAATATAACTAGGATTTCTAATATTGTATCCCACATGGGAAATTCCATCTTAGTGGTGACTTGGTCATTACAACAATTTCCTATTTGAGAAATTCCATTCTAAAAGTCTAACTGCACTTAAAGGGTGTTTTGGTTGAAACAACCATTTTAATAAAAAGAGGGAAACCCCCTACAGGGATATAAAAAGGGTCAAGTATGATGTGTGATTTAAAACTAACAACAACATCAAGTATAAGGAAAACATAAATGCAATAATGTCAAGAAAGGTATACCATTGTGAGTTTTCGCAGACAACGCACCTTCGTTGGAGGGGTTTTATTACAAATCCATGACTTGTTTATCAAACAAAACAATTATGTTAACTAACAATTATTCAAGAGTTGCACATTAATATAAACAAGAAAAATTAAGAAGGAAACTAAATGTAATTTAAAACATTCTTAAATTAAAGAGGCTAGGAGAGGGAACCTACCTCAGATGAGCCAAGCCACACTCGGCACCTGACACTTTTATCAGAAAAAACTCTAAGCTGCTTCATCCATCCTCCATAAATATGAACCTTTTCATATACATAAGGATTCTCTAACCCCTAAATACGTGTCTTCATGGCCTTGAACATGAACAAGAGGATCCTTATATATATTCTCACATGCATAATCTCGTTACCACCCACACACATATGCATTTTACGTATATATACATAATCACACCTAGCCCCTTATATCTAATCACGCTGCCATGGGAGGATATACATATAATGGGAGAACTTATTATATATATGCTTACATATGCATATGTGGGGAGTTTCCTTTTGACTCTGGTTGCATCAACACACACGAACAGGCCCCGGGAGACTTTACCAAAATGCTAGTGATCTGATGAATCATCATTAATTGAAACTAAAAATAGAAGTGGGAGGAACATGATTAGTAAGAAAGGAAATATATCATATTAAATTAAAAAACCCTACTCTCATGTTATAATCTATCTCACCTCATAATTATTCACCCAAACTATCTGCAATACTACCCATTTAGAATCTCTTGCATTGTCCCACATATAGAATTTCATCATAAGGGAATGCTCTCATTTTATGATTTTCATTCACTATAGTTATAAAATAATCTATCATATTAAACATAAAAAAATCCTCACATTTAATATTTTATTCCACTAATATTTTCTTATTGTAGTTAATCATTAAGGGAGAAAAAATAACTTATCAAGAATATAACCTCATGTCTATTAGTCGAATGACCATTTAATCCTTGATCTAAATAATTCATCATTATATACCTATTCTCCAACAAGGAAGAGAACTGCTGGTAGATTCACATTAATTAACATGTAATACTATATTCATTATATGAAGGATTAAAAGAGAAAATAGGATTCACTATTTATGATCTTTATCATGATCCCCAAAGTCATCCATAATATCAAACTCTCATAAATGTGGAATAATTATACAAGAGGTATCAATAAATTTCAACTCTATATCTATGTTATACCACTAAACCAAAACCCTTCTCAATGGCTTCATACCTAGACAATTTATATCATTTTAGAAAATGAAAAAACTAAAATGGGGGAGAATCACTCTTCTCTTTTCTAAAGATTTCATACCATGTATAGATTATTATATATAGGGATTATCTTCCCAATTTGGGGTTAATCCATAAATCAAAACAACCCATGTCTAACCTACAACAATTAACTCATTAACCTCAAGGTCGATTCTGAAACACTTCACCCCCAATAAATCATCAAAATGTTTCTCACACTATCTGATGTCCATACCATGAGCTAATCAAAACTGTGAATTATTGCTCAAAAATACTTATTAGAATCCCATGAATAATCTCATTGTTATCAGGAAACCTAAGAGTCCTATAATCCATCTCAAAACCTTTGGAGAACCTTCCAAGGCCCCAAGATTGTGAGATCATTATGAAACCCAGTGGGAATCTCATCCTGGCCTAACCAACCCATCCTATAGTATAAATTCATGACATGTAGATCATACATAATCAAATAATAGTAAAAACTCATGGGGAAGTCAACAAAAAAGTGATAATACATGAGAATATTTCCATTATAAATAATGCATCTACTATATGAGGTTAATAAGAGCAATCAATTTCTAAAAAAACTTACATTATGTTATATCAATAAATCAGTTAAGAAACACTTTTATGAACAGTTTAAAGTGACATCTAATGCCTACTATGCACACATGAGTTCCATGAAAAATATATTTAAAATAACCTATGGAAAATCACAAAATTCAATTTTAAAAAATTATTTCAAAAAACTCATTTTAAGATTATTTCTATAATGAAATTTTATTTCAAAAACACTTTACATTTAAAATTTCATTTTATAGTTAAAAAATATATTTTTAGATAGCCCAACAAATCATCACCTCACGCAACCTTGTGAACTATATGATGGGCCACTGATAACTATTCAACTATGGTGGAACTAAATATACTATTTAGGAAGCTATGTATTCTTTGGTGACTATTAGTATAATAATATCCCATCACAATTATAGAGTAAGAGAATGTCATAAAATTAATTCAAAATAATATCAATAATAACATGAATATGAAATAACATGTAGCAATTTAATAAAATAAAAAGGATTAAAATAATCAATGAATAAATACAAACAATATTAATTATAAATCCATTATAAATAAAAGGTCATACCAACTAGTTTCTATGACAAAGACCCATTATCTTTTCAAATTCCCTAGAAATATATATGTCATATATTTAAAATAAAGTCCTGTAATTGGAAAAAATAATAGAATACTCACCATATGGAATAAATAAATATAAACCATTAGAAATTTGGTGTAGAAAATAATTTCATACACAATAACATACTATAAGTATAATCCCAAATTTATAAATCCCAATAAAGCATTAATTTTATGAAATTTTTCTAAAATCCATAAATAAATGAGTCTGGTGACATACCTCCATTGAAAGAGTGTGTATCAATACGCATCATTCCTCTATAACTGTCCTTTAACTATTTCATACAAAATACACATTATTAGTGTGATTTCATTAATGATCTTTTGAAATTACATATTAAAATACCCACAAACAAACACCACAATCATGGGAAGAACAATATAAGGCAATAAATAGAGATGAAAGGAAGACTCTTAACAAGGAATGATGAACTAGAACCATACCTATCATACCATTGACACATTTTTAGTAGGGTTAGAACCTTGAAAATAATCCTCAATTGAATGTTTATGGACGAACGATCACTGGAGATAGGTATGAATTGCTTGGGAGAGAAGCTGGCATGAAGGAGTAACCACAACCATCTTTAGCAGCGAGGGAGAAGGGTTTCAAGGTGGGAGATGAGTCGAGCCGCCATGAGGGTTTGGAGGGTCAAGTATTGGGGGAGGAGCTGCGGCGTTCAATGGGGATGAGGGTGTGGAGAGGTCGAGGGGGGAGGATAGAGCAGAGAGGTCAAGGGAGGAGGACAATGCGGATCGGGGGAGCAGCGGTGGTGTTCGGCGGGGAGGAGGTCGTGGAGAGCCTGAGCAAGGAGGTCACGGAGAGCTGAGGTGGAGGGAGGAGGGGTCTTGGATTGAGGGAGTAAGAGCCCAACACTTGTGGGGAAAATGGGTATCCATAATTTTTTAATTAAACCATGGCTATAAACATGCTATATCCATGGATCTATAAAACTGTGGCTATAGATCCATGGCTATAGCTTAAATTTATAGTAGTGTCATCTGACTGCATGGGATACCTTCAATTACTGTTTCTAATGAATATTATCAATTTACATCCTAGTTGTGGAGGAGCTTGCAATGGGAATTTAGGAATCTATTTTGTATGAGTATAACATTCCACCCTCATACTAATAGTCAGTCTGAGCAAACCATTCTGGTTCTCAAGGATATTTTAAGGGCTTGCATGATACATTTTAGATAATGCTAGAAGGACCACTTATCTTTAGTGTATTTCATGTACTATAATAGATACCAGTATACCATTATCATGATATATTTCAAGTATGTTAGATCCTACAGGTCACCTTGTGTTAGTAAGAGGTAGGAGGGTCATCACTGATGGATCCAAAGTTGGTGTAGGTGGAAATAAAGAAGGTGAAATTGATCCAGGAGTTGATGAGGATCAATAAAAGCCATAACAATTTATATGTGGAATAATTATGGAGACCATTGGATCTTGATGAAGGTAATCAATTGTTTCTAAAGGTTTTTACATGATAAGGTTTTTAGAGATTTAGTTAGGGGGATTTATCCTTAAGATTAATCAGTCCATTCTAGATCCTGCACAAGGTATGAGAGGTTGATTATCACTTGGAAATGCCCCCATAATTGTAATGATTTCATGAAATATTCCTTGTGTCATAGATGAGGAGATACATTTATTACCCATCACACACCATTGACTTAAGTGAGTGAGACATTGCGGATGGTTCTACCTTCACTGGGTATTTAGTAGAGATTAAGCACCATAAGGAGAGGAATCCTAATAGATGAGCTATTCCATTGGTATAAATCCTTTGGTGACATGGGAACCTTCAATAAAGGTTTTTGGGAGCATTATAAACATATGTGGGATTATTAACATAACATTTTTGAGTATGTGGTACTTTTTGGGGTGAAAATCCTAGATGTTGGGGATGATGGAGCAACCCTGGTTTTTACTATTTAAACCTTTAGAATATTTTAGATAATATTTTTTAGAATGGGTCACTCATTTTATGAGGAGCTGCGAGAGATTCAGATATTGGATAATAATATATTAAATATAATATATTTTTTTTTGTGAACACATTCATTTGAATGATTATTTTCCTTTAAAACAAATCCTCTTATGTAAAATACAATACAATGTTTGTTCCTAGAACACGGGTTTTACGCTAGGAGTTGTATAATATTCCTTGTCACTAGGGTCTATAATTTCAATCCATCAAAGGTGGATAAATTAATTAATTAATTTAATTAATTAATTAATTTCATCACTGACCTAAATCACCCCTATTTAAGAATCATTAACCCCTCTCACTATAATTAGTCTCCATATTCCATTTCCTGATAGGGGAGTGAGAGGAGGTCTTTGGGTGGATTAGGACCCAAATATCCAATGAAAGTGCTCAATGAGGAATCACCAATAATGGTTGACATAGACATGTTCTTCTTTAGTGATCAACCAATTGATAAGGTAGTGTTTTTTTATTATTTTTATTCATTCTATGTGATTTTTAGAATGAATTATTTTTTATTTAATCTATTATAAAGAGTGTGTCCCTATAAATTTATCTTTTCTCTAGTTTGTCTAGACAAATAAGATTTTTTGTTTGCCTTATTTTTTCTTCAAATTTAATTCCTAGTTATCAGTGTTCTGGAATTTCAAATTCCATTTTTATTTCGCTTATATTATTTTCTTATGTTTTCACATCCCCATTTCTCATGTGTTCATTTTCAATCGTATCTTTTTTCGACAGTGCAAAAAATATTGGTATGATTCAATGTGAGATAAAAATTTGGAACTTTGATTTATTTTTAAGGGCTTGATATTGAAGATAAAGGCATGTTATGAGGACATTATATGATGAATAATTTTTGGAGGCTTGCTAGTGTGGTTATATGGAGGGTGGAATTGAGAAGGGTGATTTTATAGAATGTGAGGTAGTTGAAAATTACATTTCTAGCCAAATAGGGATGAAAATTAACTTTTAAGGCACAAAATCTATGAATGAGGAACTTTTTTAAGCTTTATGATCAATTGGGGATAAAAATATTGATTATGGGAAGCTCTTGTTTATTTTTCAAAATCTATGATTTAAGTGATAAACACACAGTGTGTTTCTGAGTCACATTTCATGTAGTTATTAGGTTTAAATAGATTAGGTTTTAGGTGAAGATGAGTATCACACATTTTGTAACTTAAAGGGAAACATAGTTTATCCCTAAGTTGAATGGAATGGTTTGAATAGGTTGTACATACCAAAGTGACCATTTGGCCATACACATTGTGTGATTTATGAAAATACTCTGTGTACCTATGGCCCTACATAACTCATATTCCTTTATAGTACACGTTGATTGAGTTATATGATTCAACATGTTGAGTACCCTTAGGGACACGATGTGTATTCAAGCCTTTACATGAAACGGGATGCGGTAATATGTGTTGAGTACCTCACTAGTCCCATATGTCGTGTAAACTATCATACACTCCATGTAGGTAGACCTTTACATGTTTTTTGATGAGGTAGTGCATGAAAAGGGTATTGTTAAGGGGATACACACTATGAACCCCTATAGTACATCTTGTGTACTTTTCAAACCTTAGTGGCTCTCTGTATCTATTTTCTTGAGACTTGGAATAGAAGTGTGGGTAGTCCATCCTAGGCGATTTTCTTCAAAGATGTGATTTTATACTTCTTTTCAGAATCATAAGTGATATGTTATTTCACTAAGTAATTAGAGGTGATAAATGAGGTTATATAAAAATATTTCCCTTCTTAGCTCCATAGTACTAAAAAATGGGTTTGAGCTTGCTGATTAGAGTTTTATAAGGGTAGGTACCCCATGGCAGTGACTTTATTTTTGGGTGAGGGTCCCCTATATATTATATATGTTTGGTTACCCCCAACCCCACATACTCATGGTGAGGGTCCTATATCTATGAAGTTTATAACCCCCTCATTTAATTTCTCCAATAGGAGGAGGGTTCTCCACAAGATTATTTTTACCCCCTCAACTGATACTTATCCATTTGTGAGGCGAGGGTTCTTATCTATAGTTCTAGAGAGGTGACTTAGGTTACTTGGTTTGGGTGTATTGGATTATTAGGGATTTATTCTGGTTCTCATGTAGTTGGGCTATGAAGAGTAGGAATTTATCCTTCATCTTGGGTTCTCTCTTTTAAAGTATATCAGGGTTTAATTTTTATGGTATATCCCTTCCTCCCTATATTTTGGTCTTGATCAGACTAGTTTTTTCTTTTTTTCCTTTGTGATTTTTGAGGAATCCTACTAGATATATATATATATATATACTCACCTATACATGCATATTTTCACATGCATGTGTCATGTATAATGAAAATGATAGGCGATTCATCAAGGACCTTAGTGGACACAATGCTAGTGAATCTTAATGGTGACATTGGTAGTGGATAGTGTTCATACCTAGATTTTGATCATCATGGTGATATCTATAGCACAACTATTTAGGTTGTTTTTATACATTTGGATTTGTTAGGTGTGTATCTAACCCCTTCTACATTATTATTTTCACTATAGTTGTATATTTTTGTATCTTATAGGTTGTCGCATGAATTTTATATATATCACAGTTTGATTCTTTTATTTGTTTATATTATTATATCCTGTGTGGAGGTGTTTGTTGTGTATAGTTGTGTAGGATAAGTCCTCTCATCATGTGTGATATTTCTAGTCAGTGTTATTCACTAGACTCATTCCTATTTGAGGTGGAATTGGTGTGGAACACTAATTTTACTGCCTCCTAGGAGGGGTCATGATGGGTTGAGTTGCGTCAGAACAAAACCATTAGGTACCTAGTGGCTTTTTTCATCAAGACAGAAATCTAGAAATAGGGACCAATTTCTCAAAATAGACCAATGAGCTTCATCTAACATTTACAATATCCCAAAATCACCCAAATATAAGATGTTTGGATAAAATTAAACAAAATCCATGCCTTAAAAGGGAAAGATGTTACAACCTCCCCACTATATGGAAACTCTTCCCCGAGTTACACTATATAGAATTGACAAGGATTACTAATGAAAAGATCTATCCAAAAAACCAACATGTTTGCCTCATTATCCTAATTATCCTCATGGATATGCTTATGATACCAATTCATGTGTTACAAAGGGAATATATTTCCATAGATGATGTTTTTTATCTAGTTTATTAAATAAACTATTTATTATTTAAATGACTCATCTGGATCCATCTAGAAATCATCGATGCTAACCATGTGAGAAGGAATGGATCATATCTCTCAAGCTGTGATACATGGAATATATTTTTCATAACACTATATCTTTAAGGAAGTGATAAATTGTATTCTACAGTATCGATATTATTGAAAACCTCAAATGATCCTTAATACATGGGAACCAACATACCCCACCTCTGAACATGAAGATGTCCCAATTGAGGTGACACTATAAAGGAAACATGATCACCAACTTCATATTCTAATAGATCACATCTTCAATCAGCATAAGACCACTATCTTCTCTGAGTTTTCACTAGAAACTTCTCAATCAACTGAATATTCTCTGACATCTCTATAATGAAACTTAGTCCAACAATTGTAAACTCCCCTACCTCCAACCAACATAGAGGCGTTCATCATAGAATAATTTATAATGGCTTGAAATGTGTCATACAAAAAGATGTATAATAATTGTTTTTATAGAAAAAATCAAAAAATTGTGAGATTTTTCTCCAAAGAACATCCAGATCAAGAACACATGCCCACAAAATTTCCTTCAAAAACCAGTTTTTATGAACTAACTAATCATTTATATGAGGATGTTAGACGATGATCAAATAAATATGGTTCTCTATAACCTTCTATATACCCTTCTAAAATCATGACATAAAATGGGAATCTTTGTTAGATATAATTCTCATATGAACACCAAGAATATTTATTAACTTCTATACATATATCTTACATAACTCACTAGTGGAAAAGGTCTCCCTAATTAGTCGAAAATATGAAACCTTTATAAGTCAGTCAATAATAACCCATAATACATCGATAACACTAATTGACCATAGTAACTGCATCAAAAAAATCATTTTCTACATTATAACATTACCCCATAGGAATGCGCAATGACTAAATAATATATGGTCTTTAATGTCCAATCTTCACCCACTAATGGGTGGAGAATCATGTGACAAAACTTGTTATGTACTTATTTATACAAGGCCACCAATAACATATGTGGAGGTTCGGATACATATTGGTAAGCCCTAGGTGAGAAACGCATCTTGTGGAATGTGAATCTATAATCAGCTCCTCGTGCATTCTTGAAGGGACTACCATACTACCACTAAAATAAAGAATTTCATCTTCATAATAAGACCAATATTGTGGAGGCTTTCCACCATATATATTATCCCTTATAACCTAGAAATATAAACCGTACATTTGACTCTCCTTAACCCTGTATAGAAGTAAAGAGGTAATATATAAGTATGTGAGGGTCACTGTTTCCTGATATTCTTGTAAATAAAGATGCATCTCAATGAATAGGCTCTTATACTGTAACATTCTAGTCACTTAAAATACCACCTGCACCTGAGTATTTATACTCAGCATATTAACTACATCATTCCCCTTTCTCTGGTTATATTCCATCTTGAATTTGAAGGATTATAAATACTTGAACCACAATCACTAGAAAACTTTTATTTTATGTTCTGATAGGATATAATTTAGGCTATTATGCTTCACATATATCAAGAACGTATCTTCCAATAGGTAATGGTACAAAATTTTCAATGAATCCACTACTAATTCAAACTCTAGATTTTTAATTAGATAGTTACTCTCATTTATACTTAGGTTCTTGGATCCATAGAAAACTACATGCCCATCTTGAATCAACAAGGCTCTAAAACTAACCCATATTGTATCACAATATAGGGTGTACTCCATACCTAGCTCAAGTGAGGTCAAGATAGATATAGATGTCAACATTCTCTTTATCTCCTATGAGGAACTTTCATAAGGATCAGATCACTTGATCTTTGTCTCCTTTTAATTTTGGGGCTTCATCATCACTTATAATCATGAAAATTACTAAATAAATCTCTTCTAATAACCATCCAATCCTAAGAAGCTACAAATCAAAAATATGTTCTTAGGTCTCTCCCAAGGAAGCATAACCTCAACCTTCTTAGGGTCTACTGATATTCTAGCCTCCTATGTCACATTCCCTAATAAGTAAACTTTACTTATCTATAATTGACACATAAAAAATGTATCATAAATCCAATTATATCTTATTTTTTCAGTATGAAAGGACCCTAACCATAGTATCCCTGATTCGTTGATTACTTTATTAAATTGGTACTAGATAAAATTTATTTCATCACAAAGGACCAAATAGTTTAGTAGTCTAGGAAAACTAGATAAATAATTTAATTTCACGTTGAATTTGAAAAATAAAAATAAAACATAGTATTTTATTTGATAACACCATTATTCCCTTTAGAATATCTTAATATATCAATCATAATACACTTTCTGACTTCCTGAGAAAAAGAAACATAAGAAATTGGTGAGTTCATATGATTAGTAAGGGTATGCGTACAACAGAAGCCAATAAGGCATGAATAATATAGAAAGAATAAATGTTGATCAAATAATTCCATATAAACAATATCATGAGTTTAGAACTTATCCATGAATATCATAGTTATTAAAATAATGAAAGGGAAATCAATGAAAGATTTAATAATGATGGAATGAATAATTTAAAACATCTAAAACTTACCATCTAGGCCTCTTATTGAGGCATCTTACATAAATGGGTAAGTCATAGACCAAATAACCAATCTAGTTTGACTCATGATACCAACTAATATATAGAGGGACTATGTAATTTTGGGCCCCACCCATCACTTAACATTTCTAATGCATTCATCATGTGAATAAACAACACAAATTAATGAACATGCCTTAAAAATAAATATTTTTCCATATTGGAAGAACTAACATATAGAAGATCAATTATTTCCCTAGTCAATCTAATCAAAAACCATATAGATAAATATTTTTCATGGATTCAAAATATTATAACCTCGTTAAATCATAATATTCAATCATGGGTATTCATATAGATAAAAATACTTTCAGAAGTTCACTGGAAAATTTCATGAGTAATATACACTTTTTCACTTTTAAATCACTTATTTAAAATCTAAAAATTTACCAAATATGAAGGAGATCATTTTTTATGAAAATATACTTTTCAAATTTTACCGTGATCTTCAAAATAATTAGTATTCATGATGGTGGTAAATTATGTTCATGTCATATAAGTTAAAAAAATATTCCTTTCATAGTTTTATAAAAAGGTCAAAAAGTATATTGTTCGGATAAAGAAACGAATATTCCTTTAAAATAATTTTTTAAGAAGTAAAAAATGAGTAAAAATTTCTTTAATAAATCATTTTATAATGTTAAAATCATCCTTATAGACATTTTGAGGAAAATATGAACATGTAAGAGAAAGATTCCTAATGAGGAGAAAAATAAGTTGGTCTTCCTTAAAAATATTATTTTGATACCTTGAGAACTTAAAATAAGAAAAATGAAAGGAAAAAAATTTAATTTATGTAAACAAACATATGATAATAAAATATATTCTGTTTAATATCAAATGATCAAATATTTCTCAGTATAGACTTAAACATAAACAATCTTGAATAATGATGAGATTATGAATTAATCACTTACCTCAGGTTCAACTTCCTTTATATGTGTATAAACCTCAAATATAATAAATATAGATTTATTATACATATATTAAAGAACTATACTCAAATATATCATACCATATATGATTTACTTATAATATTTCATGACTTTTTTATTAACAATTCTTTGTTAAAATCACTATTCTAGATAATAATTGTTTTGTTTTTCATATATTTTCTGGTTCAGTAGTTTTTCCCATTGTACTTTGACCATGGTTACATCATCTCATAATGATAATCATGATATACATTTCATATATATTCATTATAAATGTACTTATATTAATCCATAAAAGTTATAAATATAAAAATTAATTACACCATTCTTAGAGATTGTAGGCCATACGTACAAATGAATGATGTTTCCACTTTTTGAAAAATTGAATGAAAGGTAAATAATAATTCACCTTTATAAAATCAATATTATATCATATATATCATATATATTTATTAAATTTACCCTTATTTATATCCATTTAAAGCTGAAATAAAAAATAAATCACATCACTTTGGGGAGGTGGTAGTCCACATGTATGCATGAGCGATATTATCATTTTTCATTTGATGGAAATAGGGTGGAAATAGTGGTGTAATAATCATAATAAAATTTATATAAAATATCTATTTTTTCATTTAAATATTTTAGATATATCTAATTATATTTTCAGATCTAGGCGTTGAGACAATACAATATTTTGAGCCCTGGTGTGCCCTGTGATGATATTATATAGATATTAAATATATTAATATCATGAATGCATGATTTTACTGAAATAGTTATAGAACTCTTAGAAGGTATCCTGGATCAGAAATATAAGAGTTCTTTTTAGTCTATAACATGGGTTTATCCTAGGTGTGACATATCCTATATCGGCGTTGACCATTTTGTAAAAGTTTTTTTGTGGGCGCAAATAATAAAATAATAATATTTATTTATTTATTTATTTATTACTTTCAGCATAATGAACTAGAACTGACCTCTATAAATTCAGGGTTATAGATTATTCCTAAGGTTATTCGTATAACCCTTAGTATTGAGAGAGATCATTGGAGGAGGGATTGGAAAATGACAATGATAGATCGAGGATCATTATCGCCAACACAGTTTGTGGATCTTTCCAATGAAAACAATGAATATTTTTTATTCATTATTGATTGATACAAAACTAATTTAGGACATTTTATTCATATTCTTTTATCATGATTCAATAATCTCATGAAGAATGTTAATCAAATAAACTAACAGGTTTATTTTCTGGCTGATTGTTTAGTGGGTGTGGGTTTATTTACCGGGGTTTTGGGAAAATTATTCTTCAGTTTTTATAATGATATTAATTATTAGTTATAATGGAAAGAAATATATGAAAACCTTAAAATTGTCCAATGTTCATTCCTAATTTTGTGATTTTTATATTTCACCTCTGATTCTTTACATGGTTCATCTCCATTATTTCATTGGTCAGCGTTTTGACAAATACCCGATATACCATCATTGTGAAATAATTTTTCAACACAATAGATCGATATGGCGGTTAAATTTCATGATTGAGAGTTTGATTTTTGTGTAAAGATAATGGTGTATAATCATAGGTAGATCAAGATTGTACCAGTGATTCCCAATTTGGGGTTTGATGTATGGTGGTGGTGTGGTGTGGCGACTGTTGAAATTCGAGGAGATCGAAGTCCAGAATCCAATAAGCATTAGAGGAAAGTGTCGATCAATCCTAGATTCATTTTGTGTGGCATGATAGATGGTGGTTATGGTGAAATCCGGGGACACATGAAGGAATTGTGGGTTTCTGGAAAATCCCATGTTACATGACATGTACCCTGAATAACACACACCGTGTGGGGTCCCTGGGTGTGGTGTTAGGGTTTTACCAAAAATAAAATATTTCATGTCATGTAACACAAGTCACACACCATGTTACCTAGTGTAGGTGGCTAAATATGTTCCCTTAAGAAATTTCAGATATATGGTGGTTTACATGCCCTATGATATGGCTAGACATGAGCAGACCTAAGGTAGATGAGACAAGTCATATACCCCTAGTACACACCATTAACATATTTCAGGATAAGTATAGACCCCCTGCATCTTCAATATAGAATAGGTTTAGTTTATTGTTCTTATTTGGTCTATTTCTATGAAGGTATAGTGTAGTATTACATCATGTTCATAGGATTGTGATCCCCTATATGGGTTTTGTCTTTCATAGAGTTTGGATCATCCCTCTATATGACTAGGGTGGGATCCTCTATCACATCTTTTTTACAAGGTGGGGTTCAGGGTATCAGCATGACCACCATGCACAGGGTTTCGATACCCTATCAATAAGATTTGTCTTGTAGGGTTGGTGGCATCCCCCATCAATCCTAGGTGTGATCCCCTATCTGGTCAGTGTGATCTTCGTAGATCCAGTGAGTACTTCATGGTGTGTCAAAATGAATATGACCTCTCATATGAGTGTCCTCAGTGATGGTATAGATCATGGAATGAGTTCTCCCAAATTATAGATACCTTGAATGACTAAGAAGAATTATGTATATGGAAGTGTTTGAGACCACCAGAGACTTGGATTCTATTATGAGTATATATAGGTTTTTGGTTATCATTATGTATCATATCTTGATTGAAATAAATATGTATTGATGAGCTGATTAATTTTCATGGTTTATGATCAGTTATTTTAGGGTTTCTACTATGTATTGTTATACTCAACCCTGCATGGGATTTTCTAGTACATATTGTGTCTTATGCTAATGATGGGCCATTTGATAGAGTCTTAGGAAAATAAAGAGTATGAGGAGCATAGTTTTGGGTTAGATAGACTGAGGTTCATACTAATTTTTTATTTTACAGTCATCCCATCCTTCAAAGAAAGTTTTAATCCATTTTAGTTATTGGTGGGAATGAATTTATCCTTTATGATTTCTAGTACTTATGTCTTACTCTGATTGTGAGATTTAGATGTATTCATGCATTGGTATCAATTATACCAATCATTTAGTATTGTCTAGTCTTAGAGATGTGTACATTAATATAGGTACATAGGCTAGTGGATCCCATATGTGGGATATTCTTACCCGATAATGGTGTGTTTTAATGCCTTAAAATGAATCCTTAAAAGGTTTTTTAAGTCTAACCCTCATATAAGGATAGTTTAGATGTTTCCTTGAGTAGCTGCCTTGAAACAGTGATGTGAGAATTACCCATAGGCCCATTATTTTATAGATTGAACCTAAAAGATTGGACCTTAATCCTATTATCCTTTTCAGGCATAATCTCTTTGTAATATTGATGATTCATGATTAGTTAAGGGGCTAAACCAAGGTAGTAAGTTACCTTGGAACCTTAAAATTGTTCTTAATTGACTGTGAATCTTTTCAGGAATGTGGTGATGTTCTGATATCGTTTTCATATGAAGGAATTATAGTATCCAAAATTATATATTTTCCTTGATTGGGATTCATGAAGTGTTTTTACCCTCATTGTGTGCGTGAGAATCAGGTAATTCTCAGTTTAAAGGAGTTACACATGCCTAGGGCATGGTTGACTGCTTAGTGGTGTGTGACCCATCTTCCTCTTCTTTATTAATGGGTGACTCGGTATGTTTCCAGTTGGGTTAACATTCATAGGGGAGGATACGGCCCTGGGTTTAAATCTTTTAAAGGCAATCGATGCTAGGATGCATAGGGTTGACAATCCTATGGATATTATTGAGGATTTTAAGTTTTCTATTGAAGCCTTATGGTCATATGCATTCATAAACTCAGCATCGTCGAGTTGCTAAAAATGGTATAGAAACCCATGTGAGTTCTATGGTACACATTAAATACTTGATCTTTTATGCTAAATCCAGAAATCATATCTGGATTAGAGTGACCTAGGAATTATAGGGATCTATATTTTCCTAATGATATGTATGATGTTGTTAAAGGATCTTGTGTTTTTACACATTGGTTAAGTTTCTTTGGCTTTTACACTTAGTGATTGCACGTGTGGACACAACTCGTAAGTAGTGTCACATGTGCATCAAAAGTAAATATG
The DNA here is from genome assembly GCA_963277665.1 of Viscum album. NCBI lineage: Eukaryota > Viridiplantae > Streptophyta > Magnoliopsida > Santalales > Viscaceae > Viscum > Viscum album. The sequence goes on from OY728128.1 coordinate 1,452,862,928, forward strand.
ACCTAGTGTTCTTGTAATTAGTTCTTATATCTTTACATTCATTTAGTTATTTCTAAAATTAGTTTTTTCACCTCTAAGACTCTAGTTAATGGATGATGGAGTGTATTCCATGGAACGAGTTTTGTTTTCAGTAAATTTGATGACTAGGACACTCCTAAGGTGGGGATAATTGTGTCAAATTTGCTGTAGCATTTCCTTACAAGAAAAAGGGATAAAACCAAGAAACTTTTATAGATGGTCAATACTACTTTTAAATTTCCCTTTAGGGATGTGAGTTTCAAAATATGTAAGTACTTGAAATGCAGCATGATGATGGAATGGTTGGATATGTATGCAACCTTTTGAATCACCATTAGTCGGGAATTAAATTTGGTGGTTGTGCTTGGGTGATCATGTAATGCCTTAGTGGTGAGGGAATCATGGTCAAGTTATGATGGTTTATTGTCTAGTGCAGATGATATCCTTCAATAGAGTAATCCCTAGGTGGTTTGACTATTCTTCCTTTTAATTATTGGGTATGGTTGGGTGGAAACCATATCGAGCACTTCATATTGAGTATGATGGAAGTGTTTCTAGTAATTCTTGGTAATTCTTAATACCCTTTCAATGTACCCTTTTTTAATGATTATCATGTACCCAATATTGAAATCATTCAGGATACACTGAGATAAAATCAGTTATACGCTGCGCTAATTTAAAAGAAATTGGAATTGAAAAATAGACTCCATCAGAGTTGTGTGACAAAAGTGTGGTTATTATCAGGGCATGGTTAGTCCTAAGAGATACTTCGGTTCCCAAGTAGGAACCCCTTGGATGGAATCAAACACTATCCATCCCTTTAAATTGACTTCCCAGTAGATTCTTCTTTAGGCTCAGTAAATTTTTGTGATATGTAGATGTTAGGCTATGTATCGACTCCTCACTTTTGAATTATGTAGTATATATTTCCTTGGATAATCTCCTAGGACTCTGGTTGATGATTATGAGGTTACCACATTTTTTAGTCAGGCTCAGATGGGATGTTTTAAGAGTTTCATCACCATTTTTAAGAGTGTTATCACCATCCATGTGTGATGGATTGTGTTTAAACCCATGTTCATGTCATGGAATTATAATACAAATGGATGTTTTGGATTGAGACTTTATTGTAATCCAGATAGAGACTTTAGTGAACATACTCGAGGTAAATGGGAATTGCCTTAGAGAAAGGTGTTTTGGTTCTTTTTTTGTTATGTTGGCCGTATAATCCTAGAGTTTTTATAATTATTGGGTGATATTGGATAGACTCACCCTTTATTGATTCATTGAGTACGGTTGGTGAGGAACCATTTTTGGCACACTGTTAGATTAGAACAGATTTGATGTAAATGTCAGCCAAGGTTTTTCTTAAAAAGGTTTAATTGGCCAGATTAAATGAGGATAGTTTGGAATTGACCATTTTATTGCCACAGTATTCATGCCATGAGTGTCGTTAGAACACAATGGGCATGCTAAATGGAAAATTACAATGATGGAGACACTATAACTCAGAATTGTCCTTTCAAATTCTATAACCTATAGTAAGGAGCGCTATTGGAAGTGTGATTAAATAATATATGAAATGATCATGTCTTAGGAATGATGTTCTTGGGTGAGTATCGTCTCAATGTTTCATTTTTTTGTACGAATGTTAGCTCGCGTTTTAATAGATCATGTATCGTTTGTCTAAAGTAATGTTTGTCAATGAGTTGGGGGATTAGAAATTCAACATATCCATTTGGATGAAACTTCACTACCTGAGTAGTTCAGTTTTTGTTTCCAATATTTCCCAAATTCTTATTGGGGATGAAAATTCATATGTTTGAGTGACTGTAGAGTCTCATGTTTTTAGACTGGATGATATTCCAAATGAATTTAAATTTTATCATTTTGTGGATATGAAATTATTTAAACTGAGATGTGAGATGAAAATATAATATTTGGGACTCTAAAAAATGGTGTTTTAAGATGTGATTGAGGTACCAAGAGGTGTTATAGGTGTCTCATTGAGTTTTAGAAGCACTGGACCCCGAAAACTAAAGTATAGGAGGACTAGTAAGGGCGCACAGTTTGTCTGAAATCGTGTAGTTCACCAGAGGAAACCATGTGTACCATTCAGAAGGGAAGAGGGTGCCTCATGGTTTTGTATAACTATGTGCACTAGACCACATGAATATGTGGTTTTCTTCAAGTTCTTAACAAAGTAATTTTTCACAGGCTATGCATAGTTAGCCAAATCGTGCGACCAACCCATGTGAGCCCCCTCCTTAAGTAGTTTGTCGAGCATGGTTAGAGCATGGTTTGTCCAACCATGAATCCAAATCATGTACCTCATTAAAGGGTCTATAAATTACCAATTTTCCTCTACCTCATTATTTATTTTCTCCTCATCTTTTTCTCTTATTACCCATGCATAGAAGCTCTTTTGGAGATCTCCTTCTCCTCCTCTAGATATGAAAATATCTCTATAATTAGGCCTCTGTTTCAAGTCTCTTATCATGTTATAATAATATCGATAATTCTATGAATCCTCTTTATTATTTTAACTATATATTTTCTCACTATTTTCACTGTCTTTATGTGAGATAATTCTTCTTATTTTCAGGGAATTTTTTCAATTTTCATTTTCTCTTGAATCAGCTCGATTAAAACCTTGATATTGGAAAAGTGAATCATCCTGAGCATAAGGTAGGTGGTCTATAGATTTCCCACCAAATTTCACATCATTTATATATAACACCATTGTTTCATGCACTTTTATTTATATGTAACATCTATTAAATGTGATATTTAATTTATTAAACCTAACGTCCTAATTCTAGTAACTCTTGTGTATTGGTTTTGATGTTATTTATGGTCAAGATCCCCAAGGCTGGAACTTCCCTTGAGGGTGTGTCCTATGAATGCTTTTAATTAACTAATTTCTTTATAATAAAACCCCTCATTAGCATGCATTATCTTATAAAATGTAATGAGTTGGTTAATTTAAATGAAGAAGGGATTATCCCTCCTCTATATTATCCCCATGACCAAACCACCACCAATTAGGTTGAAACCATATCATATTAAAATGTGATTGATGAATTGTGTATAAAATAATTTACATGTCCTATAATATTCTTTAATTTGTTTTTGATAAAATTCATGGCCCTCACTTAAAGTGTTCATGAAATGTGATGCGGATTACTTATATAAATAGGCCTCCACTCTTATTCATGGTTTATGATAAGGAATTATTATGGACATGGATTCTTTTACAATTGAACATAATTAACTAAATAAATTCTATCACACCTTGAGTCATACCTTGGTCTCTTTTGTTACAGAATGCCAAGGAAGGGCTCACAGTTTACCTGATTTGTGTACATGTTGGGAGAGATACTTGGTAAGCCTTGGATAGGCTCACCATTCTATTTCCCAACCTCTACATGAGTGGTACTTGTTCCCTAGATAAGACAATGTGGATGGGTTCGGTGGACAAATAGAAATACCAGGCCTTGAATGATAATTGGACCCCTATGTGCAATACCAAGTATGGACTCATTGGTTTTGTTTCATACCATACCAAGAGTGATACTTGGGATTTCATTTATGGATCACCTTGGATAGACTCTGATAGTGGAAGGAATTTATATTTCCCCTGGAGAAATACTTGGGATTAAATTTAGGATTGCCTCAAATGGTCCCAGGGTGCCTCTTACTAAATTATAATGATGAAAATAATATTAAAGACTAAGAATACATAGTTGTTATCTTGGGACACATTCACTGGACTAGATCACATGTCGGGCTCAGTCTACTATTGCTACTTATTTTCATGATGATCCATAAAAAATATATACAGGTTCACCTTAGTTAGATACATTATAGCTTATGAAGAAGCAGGTATGGTCATCCATGTGTCCTTGAGGAACCTGAGCCCAACTTGTTACACTTAATTATTCATTCATTTTCATTTCCCTTAATTATTCATGAAAACTACTATATTTTATAGTCACAAACTGGATTTATATTTTTTCACCATTGGTAGTGGACTACTGAGTATATATCACACCCTTATTAGGACACCATCATACTAGCGTACCCTAGATGATCTCATGTTCATAGGTCTAGGTATTATTTCTTCTGATATTCTTTATACCTAGGATATATGAGCACATGACTGATCTAGTACTCAAGATGATCATGGAGATTTCCCTCATGGATTTTTATTCTTTATCTTGGTTCATATATCATCCTGTATTGTCTACTGTACATTTTTATTATATTTTAGAATCATCCGAACATGCATGCATAGATGGATATTTGGAATTGGCCATTTATCGGTTATTGTATTTATTTTTCTATTATTTTCATTTATTTCTTAATATTTCCTATATTTTTTATTGATTCTTTATTATTATACCATTGTTCTACTCTGATATTGCAGGTATAGTCTTCCCATTATACAACCATCAGACCCTCACTACTATTCAGTAGTCTCTAGCATATGGAGAGGGGTACTTGAGGAAATGTGATGACTGATTCGTCTACTGGTTTCGTAGTCATTCAGGTTGGTATGTTACACCATAGATGCCATGGAATATTTTGGGTGATTGATATCACAAGTTAGGAGAAGGATATTCACTATATATATGAGATATATTGGGGATAAGGATCCATTGGTTGGTAAAAGGTATGGATGACTATAGGACTTGTGATATATTATGTGGATGTTCTTTTGGGGCATCAAGGTTAACTCAATATGGTTACATTGTTTCTGGTTGTCATTTTATTCTTTTCCTTTGAGAACATGTTATAATATTATTGGAACTTTTGTAATATTAGACTATGGATGCATTATTTCACTCTATAATTGGCTGAAGTAGGTAAAAACTCGATCATGGATGGTCAACTGTGGGTGGAGTAGGTTGAGTGGTGTGATTTTCTTATTATTTATTACACTTCTCATAAACTTGTATACATAAGAATATTATCTAGGTACACCATTTGTGGTGGACTACTGATTTCATACTCACACCCTCTATGGGCTCTCCATGATGCATGCATAATTTATGATTCATGATATAAGTAAAATTAAGGGCTCAAAATCAGGATCTCGGTAGAAGTATAAGTGTAGATGGTGCATGAATTGGAAGATATTTTTTTATGGGTTAGGTGGTCTCTTTATTATAGGATAACAGTTTATTTTGGATACTCTTGTGAATGTACATAAACAATCAAGATATGGGTGATCTATTTGGTTATCTTTATCTGAAATGACATTATAGAATTTTTTTTAGAAAGTATGATTTGGTTTGGTGTTTCTTGTTATTTATTGTTGTTTCTATTTTGGTTTTTTTATTTTATTTTTAATTTTAAGAGGGTATAATCCTAACTATCACCCTTTTGACCCTTTTTTCTAGTAAATAGCTTCTCTAGTGCTGGGAGGCATGCCTGAGGTTTAATGGTTCTCTAATCAAGTTACTATAGAGTGAGATGAGTTGGGAAATTAAAACATTGTATCATAGGAGGTTGAGGTAAAATGATATTGAGTGAGTATTATTTTTTATTTTGGTTATGGTTAATAGAGGTTTAGGTAAGCATTATAACTTACTTCTATAAATGAAACTTAAGATTAATGTCATACTATTCATCTAGACAATATAAGTATGAACTGAATTCCAAGTTACTAGAGGAACTAGGATAGTTGTTTTGATTTTCATGGTTAACTTTTAATTATTTGATTGTGATAAAAAAATTTATGATTTTATATATTTATAGACACATAGATTTGAGAAGAAAGAGGCGACACTCATACATTATTTTAGGCATGTAGGGATCATATGATATATGTGTTCCTACTTGTGATTACTGTTTTAGTTATAAAATGGAAAGGGTTTTGGCTATTTTAAGTGTCAAAAACAACTTATATGGTGTTTTTTCCATATAGATTCTTGGTATATTTCTACTCTACCCATCCAGGTATGTTATTCTTTATGTGATCAATTATGTGGATATTAAATGTGTTGGTGTATGTGGTACGTGACCCTCACATGGGTAGGAAGGGCTATGAGGATATATGGTATCCGGATTGAGTGTGGTAGAGAAGTATAGGGGCTAGTGGATCATGTTTCCTTTTTACAAATTTCCTTATTTGTGATATTTATACATTGATATCTATGTTGATAATTATATTTGGTTCTCAATGAGATTCTACCTCAGTGGATTTTTTGGAGCATCAGTAGAGCGGAGATATGGTGTCACTGTGGCGTGAACTAGATGAGGTCCCTAGGTGAGTAGGTGAGAATGATCCACAAATAAAGGTTACAAGTTAAGCAGGATGAAAACAATTTCTAGAGTATTTGGGGTACTGGTTAGATGATTATCTCAGGGTGATCCCAGAATGGGATTTGGAATACTTGAAATAGGAGTTACAGTCATAGAAACCTCATTTAAACCAAGGAGAGGGAAGATCACAAGTAGTAGAGTGTTGAATTGAGCCATTACATATGATATTTTATCAGATCAAGAAAACATTATTCTTAAGGGTAAATTTCTCTATGAATATGATCAATGGACTAGAAGAACACCAGTGGGATGCATAAGTATAAGTAGGTATGCATGAGGGGGTGGCATGTGAATATTTTGATGAAATGTTCTTTAAGAACTTCATTACTGAGACATTGTGGGGTGATAAAACCTATGAGTTCATTCACATTTTTCAAGAAGGGTCTTGTGTTATGGACTATTCAATAAGTTTCATAGGTTTTATGTGGTTTTCACCAAAATAGATGGGATATGAGATCACAAAAGTGTGGTGATTTGAGGATGGTTTACAGCATGCTATCAAGGATTAGGTAAATATCTTCAGGTCGACCTCATTTTAAAAGTTAATGAACAAGACACTAATATTGGAATGGAATCTAACATATGGTAGTATACTAAGTCAGACAATGGTGTTATGTGAGATAAGTATCTAAGTTCTAAGTAGTGGGAAGAAGGTACTTGAGGATACCCAATAGGGTAGTCAAAAATAATTATAATGATACCACTACATAATTGGTTCTCAGTGGTATATTTTCAATATGTGAATATGGGGAATGTTTGATCCCAATGTGATTGGTTACTGAAGGAGTATTGAACATGTGTCAAGATAATTTATCTAGAGTAGTTTTGTCAGATGAATTAAAAGTTTGTTGGGGATTGTGGACTAGGTTGGACTCAAAAGTTTAATGTAGGATTGATATCGATACTTATAGTTATTAGATGAGATATGAAAATTCATATGGGTATATGTAATGAAGAGTACACCCATAGGTGGAAACAGTAGCTAATATTGAGAGGGAATCCATAGGGAATACTAGTATTGGGAATTTGGGTTTTAGGTTAGAAAAATTCTATCGATCCAACATACTCATAGTGGGATATGGAACCATAAATAGTCATGGGTATGATATGATTGTGTTTGTTATTATTCTTTATGATGGGTACTAGTACAAGATGTTTGTATGTTATAAATAGATCGAACAGATGTTGTTTGAGGTAAAGGAATCAGATATATTGTGTGATAACTATATAATGTGTTGTCATTATGTATGATATGGTAATTGGTTATAATAAAGAATTATATTTTTCATCAATACTATGCATGATGAGGAATTATGTATAATGTGTGTAGTTTGGGATGATATAAGGATGTGATATTGTCCTCATATTAGGTAATTCATTTAGTACATGAATTTGTAGGTGATTCTAATGGTGGGGAGTTCCCATGGAAGGAATTATACTATTTGAGATAATTAACCAAGATATTTATGATTAGATCAATTTTTTGTTATCATCTTAATGTTTTGGGAATATGGAGAGCGAGATGATAACATCTCAATAACAGTTGGTTTGTGTGTCTATAGATATATCAGGGAAAATATATCATATTGTGGGGGTGGTTTTAATATCCTAGGTATTTATGAGTTGTAATTTAGGTAGGATATTGGATCATACATGTTTCTTTAGAACCTATCGAGATGTTGTGGGTGTTGATGTAAGATGGGAATCAATTATTAGGGGTTGGTCAAGCTCTGGTCTAGAATTATATAACAAGTAAAAAATTTACTCTATGATATAGGGAATCATAGGATGAAGAGGTTTTATAATTCTTCAGTTGAAAGAATGTCATTTCATGGTGTATGGGATCACATCATGGTGAAGGAGTCACCATACTGTGAGGTATGGAATGAAATATGGGGCTAGAAGAGGTTCATTACAGACAATGGGAATCATGTCATGATGGGTGTTTGGAAATGTTTTAAAATGGATAAGTACTCATATATAAGGATTTATCCCTAAAAAGTAAGGTTGATCATAATGGAATGTAAGGGTGGGATTATATGTTATATTTTAGTCTTTGTAAAAATTAATTATGAGTAGAATTCACATCATGTTCTAGAGAGCCCATGTTGTGACGTGCCCCTAGGTTATGAAGTCATGGTTTTATGAGACTTCAAGGGGGTGTGTCACATTATCATAAGGGGATATCACTCTAAGAGGGTTTTCCTGTTATGAGGAATAAAATCATGATCTTGGAGGTTTATGATGTGCTTTATTGTAATAGTTAGGGGTTGATCATGACATGAAAGTATGGTCACACCATGGCCTTCCATGTCATGTTTAAAAAAACAATTAATTGATGGGTTACCTAAATATAAAATAGTTTTATTTCTATTTAGGCAAGAAATATGGATAAAATTCCATAATCCTTCTCTCTTTCATTGTATTTCCCTCTTGTGGGATCTTGGGTGATTATATTATGTTCTTTATGTCATTCATTATAGGGAGTATCCATGGGTAATTCTAGCTAACCTAATGTGTCTATTTTTAATTTTTATCACCATCACCCTATTTTCTATCAGTTTTTTCCAAAATCAATGGTTTTATAGATTGTATTAATTCTTATTATTAGAGATAGATCAACCATAGTTTCTTAGTGATGTATTCCTACTAACTCTATGTAGGTGGTTCCTAAATATTTCCTTGGTTATACCTATGTTTATGCGTTGTGTGATAAAAGGGATAGGGTAGGGTCATGTGAGAAACCAGAAAAGGAACTATATGAAGGTTACCTTTTATATATTAAATAGTTGGTATCATATATAAAATTAGATTTGTGACCTAGTAAGGCTTAGTTTTTTTGTGACAAGGTTTGTGGAATTGTATTATATTTTGTGATATAGTTTCATGGGATGCGATGAATGATGTGGTTACATGGGAACATGATAGGTCTGACCCCTGCATATATAGGTGATGTTGATCATTGATAATTGGGTGATGTGGTGTTTTGGTGGGATGTGGATGGACTTGACCATTATCAAGAGTGTTAACGGAGGTTCTCCTATTTATATCCATAGGTTGTTACTGATTTCCTTTAACCATGGGAGCTGAGGTTTTTGGGTTCATGTGAACATAATATAGGTCTCATGAGCTGTTTTTTATTACTATTTAGTTTTGGTATCCTCCATAAACTGATATACTTATAGGTTATGTTTTTGGCCACCATTATAGAGGAGGGGTACACTTTAAGTGGAAACAAGATCTAAATGATTGAGATAACTAGTTGGGAGTGGTATAATCATCATATATATGAGAAAAATTGGGGAAGATGACTTAATGGTTAGTTAAAGGTACAAATGAATATGGAACTTGGGATATGATATGAATATATTCCTTTGGGGAGTTGTGGTTGATTTTTGATAGTTACATTGGTTGTGGTTAGTGTATGGTTCTGTGTGGTATGGAATTGGTTGGAAAACTGAGGGACCTTCGGGTATGATTAACTATAGATTCATTATTCAAATTCTTCACTGATAAAAGTAGGTAAATACTCACTCATTCATAGTCGATTTAGAGTATATGAGTTTAAGTGGTGTGATTTGGTTGTTATTTATTACACTTTTCACACACTAGTATATGTATGGATATTATCTAGGGATGTTAATAGTGTTGTCCTACAGAGTTTATACTCACACCCTACATGGTCCCTCCAGGATGAATTCAAACTTTATGGTTTATGGAATGGGTAAAGTTAATGTATCAATATTAGGATCCTAGTAGTAATAGAATTGATGAAGGCATGTTCTAGAAATTATGGTTTTATAGATGGGCCAGGTGATTCCTTGGTGTCGGGTTGGTTGTTTATTTTGGATACTCTTATGCATGTGCATATATGATCAGCCTATGGGTGATCTATTTGATTTTTTATATATATGAAATTTTATAAGTTCATATTATTATCATAATTATTCTCTAGTTTGTGTATAAAAGTTATTTAGAATTTTTTATTGTTTTTATTGTATTTTTATTGTTTATTTTTTGAGAGTATACGCTCGTTTTTATCACCCCTTAGAACCTTTCTCTTAGTTAGAATCCTATGGTGTATGGGAGGTTTTCCTAATGTATAGTTTTACTCTGATCTGGCTACTATAGAGTGATATATGTTCGGATGTTACAAGGAATTCAACAAAATATTAAATAATTTGGAATTGAAATAATAAGAAAATTCCATAATAGGAATGAAGTATTTGACTCTTAAATCCAATTTTAGTAATAAGGTGCATTTCCATATTTATCAACATAAAAAACGATTTAATGAGAGGATCAATGCTTATCAAGTGGAGTGTATGGGCATAATTCATTTCATAGATGGAATTATGAAATTATGGTCGATTTCACACATGAATTGGAAGAAGGTAGATACATGAAAACCCTTACAAAATTTCCTTGTGTAATAACCCGAGTTTTTAAAAGAGAAACTATTCTCGACAATGTATGTGATACACAAAACTGAACCTAAATGAACAATGATTATTTAATTATGAACATTTTAAACATTCCAATAAATTTTTGGATATGATTAGGATTAACTACTTTAGAATATATATATATATATTCTAAATATATTGATAAATGCTTATTAAATAATAAACCAATTTATGGTAATGTCATATTATTATTCAAAATATGTTTTATTAAAAAATTATTTGTTATTTATTTTTATAAAAAAAATATTATAAGTAATTTAACTAACCAATAAAATTTCATATTTTTTAAAGATAAATATTTTTCACTAAATAGTAAAAAATTCCATTTTTAAGTAAATTTTGGATTTATTTTGATAAATGAATTAATTTAAAGTTTTAATTATTATTTTAATTTGATTTTAAGGTAATATAAGAATTATTTACTTATTTTCAATTCAATTAATAACATTAAAATCATCTTTATACTGTATTTTTGTATAATTTTATTTTTAGGATGAAAAACACATCTCTTTTATAAGAGTTTTAAAATGAATAATGTTTCCCCATTGTAATTAATTAAAGTAATTCCTATGAAGAAATTATTTAAATGAAATTATTATATTCTATATCTATATTTACGAATTTAAATTCATATACTGAAGATCAGTATTTATAGAGTTAACGTAAAATCATCTCTTCCTAAAAAATGAATTTTTTCAGAAAACTGCTTTCCATCATGCTTGATGGTTTTATATTAAATTAAATTTTTCCACCTATATGAATTTATTTTGATAAAATTGATTCGGTTTTTAAAATCACCATAATTAATATTATTTAATAAAGTCAACTTATTTTTCGTACAACATGAATAGTTAATATAGTAAATATCTATTACTATGGTAAAAGGAAAATAGGTTAATTAATGGTAAAAATAATTTAAGAAAGACTAGAAACAATGTAACCTTAATATTATAAGTTTTTATATTTTCTTTTTATTAAAATTATTTCTTATATTTATTTCTTATTTTTTTACTTTATAAATGATGATGTAATCAGTTTGATAAACAATATATTTTGATATAGTAAAACAAAAAATGTATTTTTTGGGTTATATTGAAATTCAATTAAGGAATTTATTTTGAGGAATTATTGTATATTTGAAATAAAAAATATTTTATTAAAATATTATTATTAAATAATTTTTATTAAATATAAATTAACATATGATTTTTTTGAAGTCAAAGGTAATTTTTATAAGGGTTTAAAAACTATTATTGTCAAAAAACCATCGTTTCTAAATAAATGACGATTTTTATTTTAAAATTAAAAATATAAATATTTAAAAAAATAGATAAAATTAATATTTTTTTTTAATCATAAATTTAAAATTATCCAATGGTGAATTTTTCATAATTTTCTTAGACGGTCAAATTTTCAGGTAAAAATTAAATATTATAAAAATATAATTTGTGTTATAACATCATAATGAGCCAAAAGTGAACTAATAAATACTATAAAGTTTATAAAAGACAAAATATATGTTTTAACTTTAAAATAATATGATTTTATGTTTATTTGATTAATTTTATAAAGTCATTATGAATCCTCCAAAACTATTAATATATTTTAGGTTTTTAAAATCATATCCTTAAAATTATGACTCACTTTCACATAAGAAAGGGAATAATTTTATTAATTTAGACCATTTACCTTATAAAATAATTATAAAAACTCCCATTTGGCATAAAATATGGGAGAAAATTATGGTAAGTTTTTTGTTTTTGGATATTTTATTTTGTAGAGTCCAAAACCTAAATAATAAAGAAACCCCCCTCAGTTCCTATATAAACCCACACAATATCCCATTTTTATTCGATGAGAATCTTTATATCATATACATACTCTTTCCTATATTCACTATATTCCTCCAAATGAACCCCCAAGCTCTCAAAAATCCACTCTCAAGCATTTGGATTCACACAATCAAGTAAGGGATTCCTCTCTTCTCATTTCAATTCAAGAACTTTTTTTATGTTATGTCTCTTAAATTACATTTTCTTATGTTGGGATAAGTTATTACATATTCCCATTACTTTACACTTAATTTTTAAATGGTCATATCCCCATTTCACTCTCATTAATCCTCTCATTATCCTTTATGTTCACTTGTTACCATCCCAAAATATATTTAGGATTCTTTTATTTATTCAAGTTTCTTAATTACCTTATGCCTTCTATTTACAAATTTCTAATATTAGGATATGTTTTTTCATGTCCATATTACTTACCATTTTATTTAAATGTGTTTAGATACCCATTTATCTCTCATCAACCCATTTTTATGAATCTTTAAGTGATGTCATTATGCTGTCGAAATTTCATTGCGATTTTCCATGCCAAAAAATTGTGTATCGAATACCATACTCATTTCCTATAAATGGTGTTCACCTTTATGAACATATGATTTTTGGTTTGGGAATTAAATTTATTTATTCCAAACTTCTTTATCGTGGAATAAATTATGATGATGAATTAATTCATGTTCTATGATCTATGTGGAACACTAAAGCATGAGAATGAAAGAAATGTAATGGTTGCGCCCGAAATTATATGGAAATTCAATAAATTGGGTAATATTTAGAATCATGGTACATTATATTGGAATAGGGAGTAAACCTGATTACTTTATGGGACTTTTTACACCATGATTTCTTTATATTTTACCCTTGATATATGTTTATGATGCATTGTTTTAATTTGTTTCCACGTTTCTCATGTTGCCTTTATGATTATCATTTTGTATCATGCCTTATTATTCATGTTTCTTTTATACCCCATTGATATGCCTATTGTATGAATTTTTTTATCTTATTCATGTTATTACTTGTCTGTTACATTACTAGGCTTTATATCTCACCCCTTTCTATGTATTTCCCCAGGTTGTCCCTTATAGTTTTATGTTCGAACATGATAAGGAGGTGTTCAAAAAGATGATGTATTCCTTATTTTAAGTTATTGTGTAATGTACCTAATTCCAAAATACACTAGACTTCTCAATATTCTAAGTTGTATTAAGTGTAATATTATGTATAAATTCATATATTAATGTGTAATAAAGATAAGTTTTATTATAGTTTGTATCAAATGAAAAGTTTAGTTATTTGTAAGATTAATATTAAAAAAATCTAGAGAAAGCCTTAGGGATGGAACTAAGTATAATAAATAATCCCTAAATTTTGGTAAGTATATATTAAGTGGTTTATTAATCAAATAAATCCTTTTTTGGATACTAAAAGAGTACATGGATTTGGAATAGATGTACCTAGGGGTAACAACTATGACAAAGTTTCCTGAGCCTAACTCGAGGTAAACTGGTACATGACAATGACCCTTAATATGCAACTGGTTTGACACTCTAGAGAGATATGATTTGGTAAATTTATATTCCCATTACGTACCATTATTAAGGGAACAAAAATTCCCATAAGAATATATTTTAAGAAATATATCATCTATAACATTGATTAAATCCTAGAAATTCATAACTTAAGAAATAAATGTAATTTATAAGTTATCCCTTTAATTTTAGTTGGCTTCCTCTTAGTGTGTTTAATAGTTTAAAAGTAAACATCCCTAATTTTTTCCTTTATTCTAGTAAATTAATGGGAATAATAATAACTTAGTTTATGTTTAAATTGTGAGGACACAACTTATTAAAGGTGGGAAGAATGCAATACCATAATTTTTTAAAATAAAAAACTATGTTCGATAATGTATGTGATACACAAAATCTAACCCAAACGAACAATGATTATTTAAATATGAACATTTTAAACTTTATATTAAGTTTTTGGATATGATTAGGATTAAATAATTTATTATATATATATATATGTCCAAAATATATTGATAAATTCTTATTAACTAATCAATAAATTTATGGTAATGTCTTTCTGTTCTTCAAAATATGTTTTCTTCAAAAATGATTATTTATTTCTTTTTATGAAAAAATATATATTATAATTATTTATAGACCGTTTCAAATTATATTTGATAAAATTATTTCCATTTTTTATATCATCATATCAAGAATAACATAGGGTGAAATTTGGGATTTTTTGAAGATAAATATTTTTTAGTGAATAGGGAAAAATACATTTTTAAATATAATTATCATTTATATTAATAAATGAATTAATTTAAAAGTCCAACTATAATTTTGTTTTAATTTAAAGGTAATATAAGAATTATTTAGACATTTTTAATTCAATTAATTACATTTTAATCATCTTTATAATGGATTTTTGAAAAAAAAGAATTAACACATTTCTCTAAAAACAGTTTAAAAATAAATAATGTTTCTTAATTATAATTAATTAAATTAACCCCTAAGGATAAATTATTTAATTTAAATTATTATATTTTAAATTATATTTATGAATTGAAATTCATATAATGAATATTACTATTTATAGAGTTACGTAAAATCATCTTTTCCTTAAAAAATTCATTTTTGTTGTAAAATTGTTTTCCATCATGGTTACTGATTATATATTAAATTAAATTCTTCCACCTCAGTGAATTTATTTAGATAAAATTTATTTCATATTCAGAATCACTAAAATTAATTTTATTTAATAATTTAAACTTATTTTTTGTACGACATGAATAGTAAATATAGTAAATATTTATTACTATAGTAAAAAAGAAAATAGGTTAATTAAGGGTAAAAATAATTTAAAAAATACTAGAAACAATGTAACCCTAATATTATGAATATTTATACTTCATTTTCATTAAAATTATTTTTATATTTATTCTTTATTATTTTTAATTTATTAATAATGACATAATCAGTTTGATAAAAATTATATTTTGATACAAAAAACAAAAAAAAATGTATTTTTTAGGTAATATTAAAATTCAATTACGGAATTTATTTTAATAAATTAATGTATTTTTTAAATAAATAATATTATAATAAAATATTAATATTAAATAATTTTTATTAAATATAAATGATCATATAATTTTTATGAAGTCAAATATAATTTTTATAAGGGTTTAAAAACTATTATTGTAAAAAAACCATTATTTATCAATAAATAATGTTTTTTATTTTAAAATTTAAAATAAAATTATTTATAAAATTATTTAGATAAAATTATTTTTTTAATCATAATTTTTAAATTATTCAATGGGGAATTTTTTATAATTTTCTGAGACAGTTGAATTTTTGGGTAGAAATTAAATACCATAAAAATATAATTTGTGTTTTATGATATCATAATGACCAAAAAGTGTTGTAATAAATATTATAAAGGGTATACATGGCCAAATATATGTTTTAAATTAAAAATAATGTTATTTTATGTTTATTTTAATAATTTTATAAATCCATTATGAATCCTCCAAAATAATTAATATATTTTAAGGTTTTGAAATCATTTCCTTAAAAGTATTACTCACCTCCACATAAACAAGGGTATTATTTATTTTTAAGTTCATACCTTTTTATTATAAAATAATTAAAACAAACCCCATTTTTTAGAAACTATTTTATAAAACCATGGAAAGTTTTGTGGTTTTGGTTGTTTTATTTTATATAGTTTAAAACCTAAATAATAAATAAATCCTCCTCATTTATTATATAAACCCACTCATGATCCTATTTATCTTCACTAAAACTACTTGTAGAATGTAAATATTCTTCCCTTAACTATCTATATTACTTCCAAGGCACCTGTAAGCTCTCAATAATCCCCACCAAAACATTTGGGGTTACACACTCAAGTGACAGATTTCTCTCTTCTCATTTCCATTAAAGCACTTCTTTTATGTTATGTCTCTTAAATTACATTTTATTATGTTGGAATGTGTTCTTGAATATTAATATTATGGTAAAGTTAATTTATAAATTATTATATTTCCCTTTTAGTCTTATTAAGCTGCCCATTATCCTTTTTATTCACCTGTTACCATATTGAAATATAGTTAGGATTCTTTTTTTATTCAAGTTTCTTAATTACCTAATGCCTTCTATTTCCAAATTTCTAATGTTGGGATATATTTTTCCATGTACATATTACTTTCAATTTTATTTATATGGGGTTAGATACCCAATTCACTCTCATCAACCCATTTTTATGAATCTTTAAGTGACAATGTTATGCTGCCAAAATTTCACCATGATTTTTCATTCCAAAAAAAATATGTAGTGAATACCATGCCCATTTCCTATCAAGGGTGATCACCTTTATGCGCATATAATATTTTTTGGGTATTTACTTTTCTTTATTCCACACTCCTTGATCATATAGTAAATTATGATTATGAATTAATCTATATTATATGATCTATGTGGCACACTTGAGCATGATAATGAAAGATATGTGATGGGTGCACCCAAAATTACATAGCGCTCCAATGATTTGGGTAATGTTTAGTATCATGATACATCATGTTGGGTTAGATAGTGAACCTAATTACTTTATGGGGATTTTTCCACCATGATGTCTTGGCGTTTTATCCTTAACCTATGTTTATGATGCAATGTTTTAACTTGTTGCCACATTTCCAATGTTTCCTTTACGATTATCATGTTATATTATACCTTATTATTCATGTTCATTTTATGCCCTATTGATATTATTATTGTCTAGCATGTCTTATCTTATTCATGTTATGAATTGTTTATTCCTTTACTAGGCTTTATAGCTCACCCCTTTCTTACGTATGTCCCAAGTTATCCTATGCAGTTTTAAGTGTGAACATGTTAAGGAGGCCTTCAATAAAGATGTTGTATTCCTTGTTTTAAGTTGTTATGTAATGCACCTAATTTTCATATACAATATACTTCTAGATGTTCCATGTTTTATTAAGTGTAATATTATTTATTAAATCATGTATTAATGTTTAATAAATATCAGGTTTGTTATACCTTTTAAGTATGAAACTCCCTCACATCAATTTGAAAGAGTTAGGAAATACGATTTAGATGTGTATTTGGGGGAGAATAAAAACTTCCAACAAGTTATGATTTCTAAAAAATGACATGAAAATACTCCATCTTCAAGAGTATTATGACCAATTTAATTGGAAATTTTTAACACACCTTAGAAGGTCTGATTGAACCTCAATTAAAAAAATTCATTGAGGGAGATTTCACCATTCATTTCATCGAAAAAAACAAGAAGCAAACTCATACTTTAAGTGAGAAGGGTGGTGTGATAAAGATGATACTTAAGAACTATGATAATATCATATACAATATTTTAAAAAATGAAATGATAATGGAAGGATTTATCACAAATACCAAATATCACATTAACTATATGAGCTACAACTTCTCAAGGATGGACACAAAGTTAAAAAAATCTCTAAAAATAGTTGAATATGCCTATAATTTTTTGAAGCTCAGTTGGATATGTTTACAAGGAAAATAAGTGATAAAAACCAAGAACATGTGAAAAGAAATTATGAGTTCATCCTAATTGATACTAGCATGTAAATAAATTCAATAATTAAGAATAATTTGGAGGAGAACAAACATATGGAAGGTTTGTATAATATTTTTTAGAAGAAAATAAAACAGAAATTCGAGAATAGAATTAGACGTCTATTTAAGGAAAATAACTTGAGGAAGTTATCAAATAAGAACTTGAAATTGAATCATTCAAACATGAGTAAATAATTAGAACTCAAGAAGTGAGGTAATATTCCCATATAAAAAAATTATATTAATTCAACTGAAATTATAAAATTTTTTAAGGATATATTGGAAGAATAAAATCATGAAAAATCAATTGTATTATAAAAATTGGTGAAACATGTTGAAACTAAAAAACAAAGTATGAACATCCCAACATCAAGCGGAATATAAGATGGATTAAAGTGAAAATTTTCAAGAATGATCTAAAAATTTTAAACCAATTTTTACAACATCTTAAGGAGGCTTGGAATTTTATTAAAATGTTTCATGTGTTATTGGAATAAAAATTAAATATTTAAAATAAGATTAATCTTTTTTGTATGATTTGGAATTAACTCCCTAAGAAGAATAAAACAAAGGGAAACTAAGATTATTTTATGAGGTAATGAGTCCAAGGTTGATTGAATAATGTTTCAAGGATAAAATTACAAACCAAAAACAATAAAAAGTATAAAAATATTCAATAATTGGTTGTTTGGATAAGAGGTTAAACTTGATAATAGACTGAATGATTAATCAAACTACATCCTTATAGTAAGTACACTAGTAAACATATTCGAGTGGGAAGTTATAATATTGGAACTCTCTAAAATAAGGAAAATCATTTATTAAGGAACCACCTCAGTTCTAAATTGATAAGAATCATCTACTATGGTGCCATATATGATATTTTAAGAGAATAATTAAAACTAAAAATATAAACAAGTCCTTTTTAGGAGGCATCCCAAGCATTAATAATTTATTTATTTCTTTATTAAAATTTTTATTTGTTTGATTTTGATTAATTTTATAATCAAAATATTGAGTATGATTTAAATTTACTATGATATTCATTAAAAATAAGCTGAGGAACATTTATAGAAAATAGGACACACACACTACCAAGGAAAAAAGTTGTAATTGAAAGGGTATTTACTAAGCCATCCTTTAATTTCTAGCATATTTGAATTCAATATTTTCATTATTAGTGCATCCTTTTTTATTTACATTCATTGAAAAAACATTTAAAAGAAAGTTTTAGGGAGGGAGAAAATTGATTAGTGTGTTTTATTTTAAAAGTGATCATATTTGAAAAAATATGACTATAAATACTCAAGGTTGAAAAAATAACTTTCAAAACATTGAATATCTTATTTTAATAACTTTTTCATTGAGGTTTCATATTATAGGGCTTAGTAGAATCAAAATTTTAAATTATTTCATTAGCTTGATGAATTTTATCTTGAGTGAATTATTTTTGATAAAAAAACTCTTCAATGCTTAACCCTAAACAAAAAAACGAGAAAACATTATAAATGGAGGAGTGTGAGAAACAATGATCCAAACTGTATTTTCTTGAAATGTCTTAACACATGTGTATGTGAGTAAAAAACTAAAAATCCATAAAATAAGAGTAAATGGATATTGGATATTCAGATACCCTCACCCTATATCCATGCCTTTAATATTACAATTAGTCCTAGGGGATTCCTGTTAAAAGTGATGGTTTAGTTCCAAGTCATTCATACTCAATGAATAATTTATTTTTATTTTTCATGTCTAAAAAAATGGTAAAATGTGCTAAGTTGTTAATAGAGACAAATAAAAATGGGGATTTTGAGATCATATGAATAATAATAAAATGAGATTATCTAGTTGTTTTATAGTAATGAATCATTTATTAGGTGAAATTATGAAATGGAATGATAAAATTGAAGAAATGGGATTTGAAATGATGCTTCATGTTCACATTTTGATCAAAATAAGTCCTTGTTAATTAAAATTCAATGTATTTAGGCTTAGACATTGGGGAAGATGAATTCCTTGTGAGATTAATATGGAGAGAATTTACTTGAGTAAAAGTGAGGCTCAAGTGTGGGGGGAAATGGGTTTGATTATTTTTTTGTTAATTTTTATAATGAATTTTTATATGTTTTGATTAGTTTTAATTTTAATTTTCATAAATATATTATATTTTAGTGTTTTTTTATTATTTTAGAATAAGAATTAATTTATGAACAATTTATTCATAATAATAATTTAAATGTGATATTTATTAAAAATGTTATTTTAAAAAATTAGTTTGAGAAACAAAAATGTGAATTGGTTTTTTGGAGGTTTTAAATGAAGAAATCATGGTTGTAGAATTGGGATTCATGTGATTAAATGGAAGAATAAAAGGTTTCATAACAGTTAACAACCAAGGAATTATTTTTGTAAGAATAAACCAAATGGTCTTGGATTCCATGTTAATGTATATAGGGGAGGAAAGGGACTCATGTATAAATAAATGGGGTATTAGATATTCTATGTGAGAATAAAACTCCCTCACATTAGAGTAACTCCAATGATGCCTTTCATTATCCAAACACCATCTCAAGATCCAATATAATGAATGTCTCCTATAATGAATACTCAAGATCTATGGAAACATCTAGATTTCCTAACATGCTCTTTGAATCCAATGTATCCTCATCCTTCACGAACATAATATCATCACCCAATGGAGCCTCATAATAGCCAATAACACTTCAACCATTTCCAATATTATCTCAAGTTCCTAGAGTTATTTTGAGTAACTTCAATAAACCCTAGATGTCATTGATCACACCCAATTTAGTATAGAATTATCTATATGGATTTCATCCATGGATCTAATATTAATTACACATGGGAAACATTAAATTGGGGATGATATTCATATATAAAATTTGTTTTCCAAAATTGGGAAATTATTTTTAGGACTTTATGTGAAATCATATCCTAAGGTTAGAAGAGAAAGATGAATCAATTTAGTTTTCTACCGAAGTGTGAGAATACTTTAGAATTATCTAGAATGGTTGGAGACCAAGGAGATGAATCCACATAGAATACATCTAATATAAAATAATATTTTGAAGGAAATTAATGGGAGTTGGATATTTTTCACATATTAGAGATGATTTTCCTATGATTCATTCTAGATTCTACACATATAAATTGTATCTATGCATCTATTCCCTCTCAACCATATCATCCATTCCTAATTCCATTTATCTTAGACCATAATCCATCCATCCCAAGTAGTGAAGGCAGTAGCTGAGTATCTAGGAGAGGAGAATGTGGAGAATCACAACCATGAGGGATATATCTTCTTAATCACTTGTTATTCATTGTATTATCATTATAGGATAAGAATTTTATGGGGGGATGATGGGTTTGTGACTATTTATTTACTTTCTTATTATTTAAACCATAAAATTTTAACTATTCCTGCCTTTTTTCATAGGATTTATTTATTTTGTTGTGGTTAAATGATGAGAGGTGGAGGGGGTGAAGCATGCGTGGAACCTTAAAACATGAAATAATTACATGATCATTACATCCTACTAAGTAAAATTTTAATGTATGCAATAGAAAACTAATCATATAATATTAGACTAAACCACTATTTCCAGGAGATATGGGAAACCTTACAAGGACTCTTGATCTTGGTGGAAAGGATTGAGGGTGATCTTAGGATAACCTTTAGAATTATTGATTCTGTTAATTATATTATATTTTAAATTAACTTAATGGGTAGTCTAAGGGTGAATGATAATATAAATTACCCACACACCACTCATTTAATTCAATATTTAAGGATTATTTTTGTTGTTTCACACAGCCTATACCAAAAATTAACACATAAATATTAAAATATCAAAAAATTTGCATTATTTCATGTTTCCCACAAAATCTAAAATATATTTGAGTTTTATATCTTATATTCATAATTTAATTAGTTATTAAATCACTTTATCCCTATGGATATAACCAAATAATAACATATTTTTATGATCACATTTTCTAAAACCACTTCACCCACCTCTTATGGTGTGTCTCAAGATGATCAAATATACCCTGCAATAACTATATCTAGTACTCATCTTCCTAGGGTCCACCCTCACCCATAAATAGTAGTTGGTACTAAATTTTAAACCCACACATAAACTCCAATATATAAAGATAAATATGAATATTCTCTCTCTATATATATATATTGTATAACCCATAGTATAATCCCTTTGAGCTACTCATCAGTAGTTGGTACCAGTATGATAAGGGGTTTCAACTCAACTGTTGATGGGGAAATACTCTTCCTTGTCCTCCTGATGCTTTATTGGAGCTCATCATGGTGGAATGTCAGTATAATTCCAAACACAATACTCAGATTACATTTCAATCATAATTCATGATATTATAATTTAGGGTAAGCAGTAATAGGGATAACACCCCATTACTTTCTATACATACCCTACATCACCAAGTCTCACAATGTGGGATCTCTCTCTCTAGCATTGTCTACCCACTCTATGGGTAAAAATTGCATATAGGATTCACATAATAAATTATTATATAATAGTGACACAACCATAAACAGGAATTTGGTTATATTTAATGACACCATCATGTTATATAGAGAAACACTATATAAGTTGATGATATTTTAAATAATGAAACCCTATATCATAACTAATATTTTTAACCATACGAAAGAACTTGAGTTTCATTTAAATCATACATGTGGAATATTATACATGAACACATTACCTCTAACAACCCTAAGATGAGAGTAAAACAACAAACCAAAAATCATAGGACATATCCCTGAAATATCATAAAACCATAACACACAAAATCACTAAATATTAATCTTATCCCTAGTAAATTGGACTTTCTCTATACATGGGTAAGATACTCCTGATGCATAGAGTCCATTCCATCCCTAGGTAATAACTAATTTATAATTACCATAGACAAAAATTAAAAAAACAAGGCTTTGATACAACTTTGTAACATCCCTAGACAAGTTAATCTTCTCTGTGACTAAATTGAATCACTACATACCTCGGGCACATATTCCCATATACTAAAGGCTACTGACTAGTGGTGAGGGTCTAAAATAACACTTAATAAGACTATATATTCTAGATGAAGTACTGTAAATAATATTCGATGCCTTTTCAATAATATCAAACAAATAATACCATCATCATAAAGATAGAAATCATAGCTAAGTGCTAACATAAGTAAATAACATACCACATACTGTAAAAAAATGAACCAATATAATGTCAAACTAATAATGAAAAAATAATGACTTATAGTAGTATGATCATATACAAAATGATCTAATAAATAAACAAAAGTATAGAGTTATCTACAAAAGTAGTACCAAGTCCTGTTTTAGTTCCATCCCCTAACTATGACGATACTCTGTGGCTCATTAATCCATTGCATTAGGTCCCTTGCCCTTACTTGGGTCATGAAACATAAAGTCTTCTTGAGTATCAGTGTGCTCTGGTAGGGTGTTATGACAACTCAGCAAGCCACCACCAACTATATCACTAAACATATTCATCCTATATGATTTCATGTTGATAATATATGAAAAATATAACTGGGACTTATGAAAATAAATACTCTATATATCCTCATGTTCCATCATGATATCCAAGATAGACCATAACTACTTCGACCAATGTCAGGGTTGGGTATGAAAATGCCACATAACATAACCAACTATCATAAGGATATCAACCCATAATTTCATCACAAAAACCTCATTAATACAATTTGGTAGGGAACCCCACTATAGAACCAAGTATGGCCTAGATGGAAGTACACTAAACTCATTTCATTGAAGAATCCCTGATTTTCAGTACACCCAACCCATAACATAAGTCCACCCATGTTTGACATTATACCCAAAACACATCCCAAGTATAACCATGTTTAGAATGACACCCAAACCAAATCTCATGAATGATGTAAAACCTTTAGATTTTAATATATGACTTCCTTCAAATGAGGCAATTGTGTTTTAGATCTTTCTCCATGCACAACACCAAACTTAAATGAAACTATGATATATTTAGATAAAATATAAACATTTATGTATGATCCTTAAAACCAATCAATTTAATTATAGTTAATGACTATGATTAACCACTTTATAAAATATATATATAAATAAAATAAATTAAAATTTCAATTTGAATGAATTTCAAGTAGTTTACCTAAAATGACTAATAAGACCATTTATTGTTTAGAAATTTATTTTTTCTAAAAAAATACTTTTTATGTGATGTGAATTTATATTTCAAAAAATGTATGATTAATCATGAAAAATTATGTTTTATATTAATAATTATATAATTTCAAATTAGTTGGTAAATGATGTGAAATAATAATAATAGTAGATAATATTTGAAAAAAGTCATTTTCCAATAAAAATAGTTTTTTATTATATTTTATGACTTCATTAAAAAAAATATTTGTAAATTTTATAAATTTAGTTTCACAATATGAACGTAATTTTTGTATTTATAATAACAAATTTTTCTTAAGATCAAATTTTAGGTTTCTTCCAAAAAAATATTTTTTTTAGATATATTTTTTAAAAATAGTGGATTTATAAAATTACTGGGATGTAAGGATAAACTAAAACTCAAAAAACCATTATCTAGAAAATAAATATGTTTTATAATAAACTTTATAAATATTAAAATATTAGTTTTAACATATAAAACTTCTTCTTATCATTATAGAATGTAAGTAAAATTTTTCCCTAATGAAAACTTTTTTTAGTTTTTTAATTAAATATTATTTTTGCAAAATTCAGTTTTTTATTGATTAAAAAGACAAATAAACTTTATTTTATTTATATTAAATAAGTTTATGTCATAAAAATGAATAAAATTGATAAATTTTATCCCACATGCATATTTTAATCTTAAAAAGACACTTTTCTTTAAAAGTGTTTTTACACGTTATGTGCGTTTATTTTGAAATTAAATTTTCTCAAACATAGAAATTTTATTTGATAAAATTATTTTAATAATTAGAATTAAAATTTCTATATTTTCTAAAAATTAAAAATTTAATTGTTTTCGTTTAAATTAATTACCATGGGTAAAAATAAAATTTACCTAAGTAAAAGTACACTTGGGTAAAAGTGGAAAGTAAAGGGTTAAATACTTAAATCACTCAAATTTGTCTCAAAAATGAGTGGTTGATATTTTTTTAGGCCTTACCATGTTCCAAAATCCATTATTTAGAAAGTTTGGAGATATTTACCATAAATAGTGAAACGAAATAATTTAAATGTAAAGTGTGCTTCCAAAACTACCTTTCCCTCACTTATAAAAGGGGATCACTTCCACCCCTTCACAATACACCATTTATTTAAAAATTATTACAAAACCTCTAAAACATTTCACCTCATATAACCCTATACCATCAATATAATCCCATTTCCCAAATTAGTTATCTTTTTCCCACCATATTCATCGATATATTTAAGGGAAAACTCAAGTTCTCAACGTAAGTTTTACTTTCCTATTAGTACTTAATTTTATATTACTCTTCATAATCCTCCATTAATTCTTTTAATATATTAAAATAAGAAAAATTATTACAATTAAATTTAATTATATTAATTATAAAATAATTATTCATTACTTTCCATCTACTAAGAGAGACCAAAACACCAATCATGTGTACGTGTGGACTGCCGCCTACACGACACGATGTGGATAAATTTTCATCACCACATCTCATGGATGTTGTTAAGGATTTATTATATGAATAAATATTTTTTATATTACAAAAATAAAATTATTAAATGATAATTTTTTCATATACCATCATTTCATCTATTTATTGAGAAATGAGATTGTTAATCTTATGTATGTGTGGATTATTGCCTCCACGAACGATAAATTTCATTTATCATTGCCACTAATAAATGATGGTATTTATTATGAATTTAATTATTATATATTATTGATTAGTCACTGAAATTGGCTAATATTCATTATTAAGATCTTAATAATAATGTTTTTAAATGTTCATAAACATCAATTTTAGTCCAATTCAGAAATTGAACTTCATTTCCCATCATTGTGCAATTCATGCTTAAAGTGTCAATTTGGGCTCACTCAATAATTTGCTTGTGTAAATTACAATATTCATCATTTTAATTTTATATTTTGGGATATTATTCATCACTTTATTTGGAACATTTTTTCTTTTAGGTCTGATGGATGAATCACAAGTGAAGATGGAGATTTTTGCACCTGAAGGCAGAAACTTGCTGGAAAAAGCATAACGGGCCTAAGGCCCATCAAAAAAATGTGGGTCCCACACACCAAGCCCAATTAATCTCAAACTTATACAGTATAAAGATAAAAATATGATTATCATTTTATTCAACTGTTACTGGAGGTAATTCTGATGTTTTCATGATGATAAAGGGATCTGAAGTTGAGATTTAAATGGTGAACCCGACATTAATACACAGAAATCCATACCACCATTTCGACCATAACTTCCAAATGGATAAGGGAAATTTCCTGAAGTTTTTACAGCTCATATAGGACATATGGAAGAAGATATTTATCTTCTAAAACCCCTCCGGATTAGGCCTTATTCAATTATAAATTCACACGTCAATATGGTGGAAGAATCTGGACAGTTTTCCGGTTCAAATTCAAAACGTCAATTTCCTTTAGATTATTCACCCTCCTTTTGACTCTATTAATTGTTGGGGGCTGAATTAATTGTTGGGTTATGGACATAAGGATCCTAATATTCCTATATAAAGAGCTAGTAGTTAAGTTAATAGGGGTGGATATTTTTCTTATCATCTTTTGTTGCTTGTTTCATTGTAAGGTTATGCTTCCAAATTTCCTTTGTAATGTTTTCCATTTCCATGTAAGTTTCTTTTTTGTATCTTTATGTTATTACTCAACTTTTTTATCTTCTATATTTTCCATTTAATTTATTAAAACTTTATTTTCACAAAGCACAATGATATCTCTGTGTTGTTGTGAATTTGTTCACACATAGGTGTGAATTTCATTCACACACACGGAGGAGTGCTCGTTATTTCCGCGGTTTTAATTTCTTCAATCCAATTATTGTTAGCCATATTCCACCCACCATTGAGATTATAACATCAATTTAGGTCTAACCCTTTAATCGGTAGATCTTAGGAGGATGAAAAGGCTGGATTGAATGTTATTTTATGAATGAATTGTTGTTAAATGGATAATTAATTTAAGACATCCATTCTTCAGTTATTTCTACTCTTCATCTTTACTGTGTTTGAGAAAACTAAATTCAATTAATAAATGACCATATACCTCGGAGAGATCATGAATTTGGTTCTCTAAGTATATAGGGGATTAGTAATTGTGTTTAGTAAGCACCAAACCATAAAATTATGAATGTAGTGTTATTTTTGAAGAATGGATTCATCAAGAATTAATAAAACCAAAATTTTCTAAAGAAGTAAAATTCATTCAATCCAACCTGAGCATAATCCTATGATCAACCCATTTTATTTGAATTTAATTCACTAAGGTTTCTTAGTGTTATTAAAACCATCCAAAATCAAAACCAAAGTTGGCTACTTCATAGCCCATCCTTCATCAAATCATAGCGTCTCAAGGTTACTTCTTCGGTCTCTGTGGATTCGACCCCTACATGTACTACATCGACCGCTTTTACCGGTAGGGTAAATTTGGGTGCAACCAATTATTTTTATTATATTTTTAATCTTCTTTATATTTTTCATTATTATTAACTAAAAACACCCCCTTACTCATTAAATCACTATAACACGTAACCATTTGGGTTGATTTAACTGCCTATATAAATGATGTTATAAATATTATGTCATAAATTATTATGGGATGTAATATAATGGTAATTTAATTTAATAATAATATTTTTTAATTATTCTAGAAAATTTTTGTTAATATTTAAAATATATATTAATATACCAAATTTCGATCGTTAAATGATGTAAAAAACGAGTTCATCATATTTCCATTTTCAAAAGTCATATTAATGTATTTAACCTATTGAAAATAGGAATCAAGTAATATTTGAAAAAAATTATTATTATATATTTAATTATCTTGTAATGATGAAATTGAAACTACTTAGTGAGAATCAATCTCATCATTTGAAGTTTTTTCAAAATAAGCAACTCAAAGTTCTAACATCCGATAATGAAAATAAACTATAATTGGATAATATATTTTTAATATAAAATAATAAAATAATTATAAAAATGGTAGTATTTTTATATTAATGTTATAATATAATTTATTAATATATTTATGTTCATTATATAAAAGGTTAGAGCACATTCAACTAAGCAAGAATAAAGGTAAGGGTTTTTCATCTCAAATTCCTCTCTTTGAGACACATTTTGTATTATGAACCTAATTTCCTTCATGTGTTTTATATACTATTTATTTTATATATAATATAATTAATTATATTTTAATCATGGTATTATAATTTCAATAACAATCCCACTCTTTCAAGTTGTTTTATTAAAATGTTACACAAGTCCTAAGGGTTCATTGTCTCAAACATTAATTCCTTGAGGCATGTTTATATTATGAATCATGTTTTACTTTGAATGGTGTATTCAAATCCCATGGATGTATCATTATCATATAATTTTTTATATTCATGGTAAATACTAATCCAAATCTTTTCTTTTCTACCAAATGTATTTTACTCAATTGTTAACCCAGTTGTAATGCTTTTTGGAAACTCAATTTTCTTTCATTGAATATGATGTCCTCTTGGACTTCAAAGTCAGTTATATAATACTAATTGATTATATTATGTTTGATTATATTTTTATATTTCTTTACATTTCTATCACATAATATAATTTTTTTAAATATTTCTTAATTCAAAGAGTACATTTCTCATAATGGATGTTGATAACTAATGTCTCATTTCCTTGAGTTGTATCATTTCCCCATGAACTTATTTTTTCCATGTTTGGGTTATTCCAACATAATATTTTATTATATGTTATTTTATAATCCTACTTGAGGAAATTAATTTTTAATAAAAATAAATTTTATTAAATTTTTTATGTGAGGGTCTTAAACGAAGGTATATTAATATATTTTCAAAGGTTTTACCTTTCAAAACCATGTGTTATACTTCCCACAAAAAATTATTTTTGGAAACCACTATTTTATTTCTAAGAATCCATTATTCGATATTATTTTTAACAGTAAATTTTTTCAAAAAATTCCACTTCAACCTTTTGAAAATTACTTTCTAATGTGACCCTTAACATTGTCTTTAATAATAATGTTAAAAAAATCTAAAAAATATTTTATGTTTTTGATTCCCTTTTCCTTATCATAAAAAAAGTATTTACCCTCATGGGATTAATTTTTAATGATTTATCATCTAATATATACATATCTTTTCGTATTTTTAACTCTTGGTATCAAACAATTCAATTCTTGATCCCTTATTCTGTGATACTATTTAAAGAATTCTTTTGTAAGTATGTTTTTTCATTTATGTCAAAATTATTATAGTTTTCCTTTTATATAATGGGGATATGTTATTTTAAAAACTTCTAACTTATTCCTATATATGTTTTAACAACATGTGATCCCTTTTATTGATATGGGGAAATGTATTGGTGTTCCATATGTTGATATTTCAATAAGGAAGATTATTGGCATATTAAATTTGCATTGTTTGACCATCTAGAGTGTTTTTTAGATGGGTTATGATCATGTTATCCCTTTTATTGACATGGTGAAAATTATTGGTGCTCTAAATGTTTGTATTCCAATACAGATGATTATTTGAAAAGAAGATTATGTATTGTTTACTCAATATCTCATATGATGAATGCATTATAATTAAACAAGTGGTGATTAGGGAACAAATTATATAGACCCTCGATGCAATGGTAAGTGTCAAGAGAGAAATATATTTGGGTATTTAGGTATAATAATAACCTAAATAAGATATTTCCTTGATGGTAAGATCATGATATATAAGACGATGATGCCTTGGATTATGGTATGGAATTACTTATCGGTCATTATGTATTTCATTTCTAAGGAACTTTTTTCAGTTGTCCATGTGATATATTTATTTTTATTATTATCCATGGATATATTATTCTCTTAGTTTCAAAATATTATGTATTTATTATATTTACTTATTTTTTACATAATATAATGTCCATGTTTATTCCACGATTTCTTCATTTTTTTTTCTGTTACAGAGTATTTGATCTCACCCCTTTTTATGCTTCTATTTCCCAAGGTTATGAATAAAAGTATTAAAAATGATGGATCTAAAACGATATATTGAGTGTAGAATTTTTGGGAGATGAAAAAGACATGTTATGTATTAAGAAGTTTCTTATATAGTGGAAATAAAATGTAATTTAGTTGAAAATGACAAGGGTTTTGTTAGTTTATGTTTTTTTATAATTATATAAATCTATAAACCTAAAAGGTATTGTAAATGTATGTAATTAAATATTTTATTTAATTTACGTAATTATGGGATATTTATGTCATGGAATCTATGATTGGTATCAAATTCGGTATATAAAGTATGTGTTCTAGGCATTGGATCTGTGAGTGTGGGGCTAGGGAATCATTAATTAAAAAGGTTAAAAGTACACCCGAACTTGTTTTTCCAATATTCCCATTATGGAAAATTTTAAATATACCTAACCTCTAGAAAACAGCTCCCCCTAAGTGATAATTTCACATAACTTCATGTGACATACATTTCTCAGTTGGCATTCCACCAAAAAAGTTCCAATATAGCCTCTAGGTTGTCATTACACCCAACCACATATCATTCAACATCCAAATTAGCAATACACCCAACCACACATTAAGAACATACTCAGAATGGAATTCACCTAATCTCTCCCCACATAATAACCATTTAAAACACCCAAAATAAAAATCACATGATTTAATTAATTCTCACAATATAATAGAATTAATAATAATAATAATAATAATAATAATACAATAAATACACATAGGTAGAAAGGGTCAACATGGGTTAGAAACTAACCCAATATAATTATACACTTTAAATTAGGTTGGATACACACACATACAACTTATTTCCAATTCCAATTTCCATTAAAGTATAACTATACGTTAGCCTCATATTCTTATATTTTCCATTATCAAAAAGCATTAGAGAGAAATTATACAATGTCCTCTAGGTCACAACATAGCCATATAGACCATTATGGGTACCCTTTATAATTTTCCAACATACTATGTTTGGGAACAAAACCATTGGAAGATATATCATAGGAATCACAGTCCACACTTTGATTTAATTCAAGATCAAGAACACATGATTAGTGCAGTCACATATAACATGATGCATGGAAACATGAATAAATCATAGGAAAAGGTATTAGACCACCTGCCTAATAACTTTAGGAATCTTCCCAATTGGTTTCATCATAAGAATTGACCTCTCACCAAAAAATCAAATAACCTTGCATAAACTACTGAATTAGGGCATAACCAATTGGAAATGGTGAGACTATGAGTTAAATGAAGATTCGAAGAAAGATGAGTGATAAAATTAACCATGATGATCCAAAGTGATGTTAGCTCTTGATTCTATCCATATATGATGGATATCCCCACTTAAGGAGGGGTATAATGAGAGGGTAGAGGTGGAGACATGTAGCTAGAGAGAAATAGAAGACAGGGAGGTGAGGTTTTAATTAAAACATAACACTTAAAAAATTTAATTTTAAATTTTATAAAAAACCTATGTACCCACCACACTCTCATCAGGTACCAATTCCTGGTCTAAAATCCACCATGTGTCCCTTATTTATTTGGGTCATTCAATGTCAATTAATATGAAAATCGACATTGAAATTCTGATCTAAATATTGATATAATGGGACTTTCAATGTTATCTTTAATAAAAGACTAAAATTTAAAGATACTTTCAAGGTTGGTTTTCAAAATAACCTATATTGAAACTTAATTAATTATTTTTAAATATATTAAAATACAATAACCAATGACCTGATGCATGAATTTTAGCAACAAAAAATATCAATTAATGGGCAGTGATAACTTTAATAAAACATCATTTACCAAAAGAAAAATAAACATACATCAAAATTTTGTATGTGCATATACATATTGATGAAACATAAAAAAAATTCTATAAATAAACCTTGAATTTGGTTTAATTATTTATCTATATACAATGAAAAATAATCATAAACCTAGAAAAACAATAAATATTATAAGATTAACAATAAAAAATATTGGTTTAAAATATAAGAGTTGTAATGGAACAATAATATTTTAAAAATATAATATAATTATGTTCATGATAATGTCAAAATTATTCTTAAAATATAATGACCACATTCAACACATCCTATTTCATGATGATAATGTGTTTATGAAACAACTCTTTAACAATAATAAATGTCATATATGTATGAAAAAACAATTATTTACTAATATAAAAGTTATATACCTACACATTCACATAATTACTTTTATTTGGATTCTTTATCAATAAGTGATAATTATTAAAATATTTCCATGTACTATTTTATTTTCAGATATTAATTACCAAAACATATGTTACAAGAAATTAAGACTAAATGAATAATATAATTGAATAAAAACTAAGAATTCAAAAAACATGAAAACTTCTTCAAAATTCAAATATTAAATGTAACAACCTAGGTAATACTAAAATAAACCACTCTAATTTCTCATTAATATTCATTAATTATATTTTATAGAGATATATTCACTATAAGAATATTAAGTAATTTTCTAATTGAAAAAGAAATACTTTTATTCTTACTAAATTTTAGTTTTATTTAAGATATTGAATTTTAAATTTTCTAATTTTAATTTAGAAATAATAATCTAAATTTATTAATTTATCATGTAAATAATATCTTAGGATTAATTTTTTATAACTTTTTAAAAATTTTGATTTTTTAGTAAATAGTGAAAAAAACTGCTTTTTATTGGAAACTATAATTTCTTTTCAATTATATCCAAATTCCAAATATATTTTTGATTAGTTTTAAAATTTAATTAGTTAATTTTGATTAACCAAAATCCAATTATGCTCCTTGTAATTAGTTTTATACTTGAATTTCTTACAAATACATTAATATACGTAAAAAAGTATTTTTATGGAAAAAAAATCATCATGTTTTTTAGTTTTAATTGTAAATTATATTATTCCACATCTAGAAATTGAATTTTTAAAAAACAAATATATATTTTTAATTATTTAGTAAAAATTTAGTAAATAGTTCCCTTTTATTTTTTGTTATTCTTAATAGTAACCATAGCTAATTTTTGTTACTAGGAAAAAGGTAAAATGGGTTAATTTGGGTTCAAACTAATGAAATAAGGCTTAAAATTCATTCAAAAACTTGGATTAATTTAATTGGATAAGTATATTTCTTATATAATAATCAAAAATTATAAAATATAACCTTTTTTCTCTTAGATTATATTTTTACACTTATAATATTTAATTAAAGGATAAAGTCAAAAATGTTACTCTCTTATTTCCAATAACTATAATATTTTTTGATAGGGATAAAAAAAATTATTTTCAATTATAAAAAGTTGTTTAAAATATTAATTGATATTTTTAATCATGTTAATTTGTTTTTATTTTTTAGTGATGAAGTAATTATCATAAATTCTTAGCTAACGCAGACTCGGTGCTTGTGCAAGCAGTAGAAAAACAATTATCTTATATATATACATATATTTTATTATGTTAATGGAATCAATTATATTTATATCATCTTCCATCAAATGGGAAACAAAATCTTTTTTCATGTGTATGGATAACTACCACCTCACGAACTAATGTAATTCATTTTTCATAACCACCTCTCATGGATGGTTATAATGATTGATTTAATGTATATATTTTATATTCATAAAATATTTTTCATTATATAAATATAATATATCATGTCAATTTTTTATCTTTCTATTCATTGAAATATTATAACGTTGTTCGTGCATACGTGTGAATTATCACCTACATGAAAAATGTGATTTATTTTTCATGACCACATCACATGAATACAATATAATAGTTTATTTAAAGAAATAATATGATATTTTTGTAATTTTTGTAATTTTTTTAAAAATAAAATAATAATTACCTTCTTGAAATCATGATCTATGAAAAATAAAAATGCTAATCATGCCTCCGTACGGCCTACTGTCTCTATGATTGTAACATAAATCATTGTTAATAGCCATATTTCATGGTCGGTTTTAAAATTATAATTTATGAATAAAAATTTATAATTATGTCATAATTATTATTCTATATATGATAAAATAATGATATCATTGACTATAGTCAACCAACCAATGTAATTTTGGACATATGAGCCAAATTTTGTCAAATTATATGACATAAACTTAATTTATTGAGTTATTGTATATAATATGGTAATAAGTGAAATAAAGGAATAATAAAACTGAATAAGGTTATTAAGAAAGTAAATAATTGACATGATTTTATTATTTAGGAAGATAAGGAATACATGTGAATAGTCAGACTTGAGGTAAAGGACACTTTACCTTAAAAATCTCATTACAAATGTTTTAATAGTTTATTTTATAAATCTTTTTTATTCTATGTCCATATTATTTAAATTATTTTATTGATATATTTATATGCACATGAATTAACTATAAAGAACTTTTTATTTCAATTTTGACTTTATTCCAAAGGTTTTCTATAGGAATATTTTTATGTATTTTATATAGAACATTTTGAATTTACTTACAAAAGGAAAAAAAATAAATGCTATAGTTTAACATATACGATATTAAAAAAAATTCCCACCTCCACAAATATTTTTTGATATTTGTATTCCTCTATAAAAATATATTTTTCTTCAAATAAAAAACCCCAACCCTATTTTATGGTTATTTTCAAAATGGTTTCAAAATGGAATGGATATTTCAATATCTATAAATGTTTTTCTTATGGGTGAAAGGAATATTTGTATAAGTAAGAAACTTTTCATATGTAATGATTATGTTGTGTTTCATAGTAATTATTTATATTTATTGTTGGTTATATTATAAACCAAGTATGGTATGTTCAATTATAAACTAAGTATGGGTGGTTCCATTATAAATCAAGGGTGGTTGGGTCCGTTATATCCCTTCGATGCATCGGGTAATGCTTATATTCTCTGGATAATACTGATGGAAGTTGAACATATTGGTTATTATATTTTTAAGAGTGATATATTCCAAATTACCTACATTATTTATTTATTATTGAATGTTTTTTATGGAAACCTTATGATTTCACAATGTAATCTACTGATCTTATGTTTATAAAAATGTATATTAAGTTTTTTAAGGGTGGAATTTATTACTTCTTGAAAAAGTTTTTTTTAAGTTTTTTATAATTGAAAATAAACCATTATGAGATTTATTTTTCATTTGAGATTTATTATGAAATTTTCAGTATAAATATTTGGGAAAATAAATTGATTTATTGGGTAAGAAAATTTTTATTTTGAGCCCAAAGTTTATTTTATAAATGGCGGTTTTTAATAAGTATTAATAGATTAACGGGTCTCTTTTTTTATTTTTATATGTCCCTTGCTGAGATTTTTGTGCTCATCCCACGTTTCAAAAAACAATTAGGGGGTTTTAAGGATGATTGTGGATAATTATGAGGTCAAGATGAAACTTTTGAAGATATGTTATGAAAATAACACTTGTTATATCTTAAAAGTTTTGTATTGTGGGAAAATAGATACTATGTAGAACTATCCACATTATGATCTAATATTTATTTTTTTAAGAGTGATGACCTGATTATCTAAAACCCTAAATCATAAATATCCTCAAAATGTAAATAATGAATTGTTGAAATAAAACTCAATATTATGTAATGTTTAAGTTTAGGTCCTTATAGTTGGTATCAGAGGAAAGGTTTATATAATTTTAGAGGTTATGATAATAGACTTAATAGATTATTATTTGTGGTTACCATGAAATATAATTTGAATAATTCCATCTTTCTTCATCTAAAATATATTTTTTAGAATGGTTTTCCATAGATTAAATGAGGAATATGAAGTAGGATAGAACCAAGAGGAAAATATCCTTCAAAATCAACATGATTAAATGATTGGAATTGAAACTGGGCATTTTTTTCTATAATGGTTCAGTTGAAATAGGCTATAAATAGTGGTGGTATTCATTCTAGAGAGAATCCATATCTACCATAGAGGAACATGTCGATATTGGAACATTTTATGAGACAACAACCTCCAGCATTTAGTGGATCTTCTAACCCAGTTGTATTGAGGGATTAATTAAATCACTAGAAAATATATTTGACGTAATGAGTTATT
Source organism: Viscum album (assembly GCA_963277665.1). Classification (NCBI taxonomy): domain Eukaryota; kingdom Viridiplantae; phylum Streptophyta; class Magnoliopsida; order Santalales; family Viscaceae; genus Viscum; species Viscum album. Next base: position 1,452,899,685 of record OY728128.1, read on the forward strand.
CAAATCATCAAAAGTAACTCTTTATATTTCCCTTTTTTATGGTGAATCCAACTAGTGGTGTTCAATGGTTAATAATATCATATAAAAGTAATAGATTAGCTTAGTGGTAAGCACCCCTTAATCCTACATGAAAAATGGGGGTTCAAAACCTATTTGGCGCAAGGGCTGTAGCAGGACTGTAATGACTGTAGCAGTGGTAGCACTGTAGAAATGGTGGGAACTATAGCGGCGGCATGTCACTGTAGCGGCGGTAGGGTACTGTAGTAGTGGCAGGTACTGTGCGGTACTGTTGCAGTGTGGTTACTGTAGCAGTACTATTCACAGAATGGGATTTGGGCCAAAAAATTGGGCCTACGGGCCATATAATGGGATAAATTCCCACCGGGACCTTGATCTATGTAATGGGTCTCCCTCTACCTAGTTAAAGAGGTATTTTCTTTCCTTTAATAATAAATGAGGCTTCGGCCCCAACCTTTAAAAAAATGGAAAAAAATTTATGGAATTTATATAAAAAGAGAAATATCTAGTGGCCATGTATAAAGAAAACTTCACCTGATTTTAAAGGTGTGTACCAAATTTTATTTAGGAACGTGACAGTAAAATTAATCAATTTTACTCAGGACTGAAGCCAAGATATAGAAGCGAATTGGCCTGTCACAAATTTTGAAGGTATGAAAAAATTGTTTGATGTACTGAGAAGGCAGAAATGGAGCCTTTTTATGTTCATGTGTTCAATGAAAATAAGAATAAAAATAGGGCTAGGTGGTAAAAAATGTGAAATTATCCATTAAAGAAATTTAAATTTAAGAAAATAAAGTTTTTAGTTTGTGACAGGTGTGGTAAAAAGAACACTAGGGAATGCCTTGTGAAATATGGGAAGTTCTTTCAATGTGGTAATTTTTTGAATATAGATCTTGATTGTAATGAAAAATATTATATTAGTGGTAAGATCGGTTTTGATAAGTAGGATTTAAGGTGTTTTAAATATAAATAGATGGGTCATTATGTGGATACATATCCAAATAAGAGAATAAATGATGGTAAGAAACAAAAATATTAGTAGAAGGGTGTAGTGAAATACTTTGAAATAACTTAGGTAGATATTAGTCCATCAAACTAAGTGGTAACTGGTATGTTACTTATTTATTCAGATTTTGGAAATGTATTGTTTGATTTTGGGTCAACAAATTCTTTCATTTATGATAAAGTTTCTGATAAAATTAAAACTTCGCCTCAAAAAATGAACTCATGGATTTTAGTAAAGATGCCTAGGGGTTGTATTAAGATAAAAATAATTTAAAAATATATTTATATTATAATATTTGGAAGTGTTTTCCCTAAAAACCTTGTTTTCTTTCTCATTATAGTATTTGATGTTATTATGGGTATGGATTGGCTTTCAGTTTATCATGAAAAGATAAATTACGAAGACAAATAAGTTATTTTTTAAAATGAATTTCCATTTATATATAAGAATGAATTCATACATTTGATAACATATCAAGAATCTAAGAAATAGTTAATAGATATAAATGAACATCACCATGCTCATACTGTTGAAAATAAAGAAACTATTCAGATTAATGATGTGCTGGTTCTAAAGAATACATGGACATTTTTTCTAATGAGTTTCTCAATGTTATACCTAATAGAGAAGTTGAATTTACTATTTAACCAATGCATGATGCTAATATAATTTCAAAAAACCTTATAAAATGTCTTAATTTGAACATCCATTATATAAAATATACTTTCATAAGTTACTTGATAAAGGTTTCATTCATCCTAGCACATCACCCTAGGGTTCTACGATTAAATTTTTTAAAATTATATATGGTTTCATGAGGCTTTTCATTCATCTAGAGTATTGAATAACATTACTTTTAAGAATAATCATTTTTTAAATCATATATAAAAAATATTTGATCAGCTCCAAGGATTTTAGTTTTTTTCAATGGTTGATCTCAAGTTCAAGTACCATCAACTGAAGGTGTAAGAGGATAACATCCCAAAGATATCATTTCATACTAGGTATTGGAATTGTGAGTTTTTGGTTAGGACCTTTTCATTTATGAATGATATATCTCTATTCATGGATCTTATTAACATATTTTTCTAAAAAAAATTGGATATGTTTTGAATTATGTTTATTTTAATATTTTAGTTTATTCTAAAACTTATTAAAATCATGAAAATCAAGTAAGGAATGTTTTAAAGCCCCTAAAATATAAGTTATAAGTAAAATTTATAAAATTTGATTTTTAGCTACATCAACTTTCATTACTTGGACATATCCTAAATTAATATGGAATAAATATTGATCTTACTAAAAATAAAGTGGTTGTTGAATGGACCTGAGAGAAAAATGTGATTGAGATTGGTATTTTTCTAAATTTATCAGGATATTACCAGTTTTTTATTGAAAAACTGACACAATTATCTAGACCAGTAACAAAGTTATAATGAAAAAGAGTTAGGTTCGTCTAAAAAAATGAATGTGGTGAATGTTTCCAATAATTGAAAAGAAGGTTAGTGAACACTCTAGTTTTATCCCTACCATCTAGAAATGATGACTTTTTTATCTATAGTAATGCTTTATTGAAAGGAATGGTTTGTTTAATAATGTATAATGATTGATTAATTACTTATGCTTCACACTAATTAAAACCTCATGAGAAAATTCATATGCACATGACCTTGAACTATTGGATATAGTGTTTGATTAAAAAATCTTGAGAGATCATTTATATGAATTAAATTATAAAATATATATTAATCATAAAATTTTAAAAGTGTATATTCACTTAGAATGAGTTGAAAATGGGACATAGGTGATGGTTGTAATTAATAAAGTATAATGACTATATGATTCATTATCATCTGGGTAAAGTGACTAGAGTAGTCGATGCTTTGAGTTGGAAAGATAAGGCATCATTAAATATGATATATTTAGAACATGATTCTTTTGTTAATTATTCGATGAATTTTATCTGAGAAATTTTTTAAATAGGAACTTCCTCTATTTTTTTAGGTGTTAGTACAATCATCATTGTTTTAGAGGATTAAGAAAGCTCAGAAGGAAGATAATTTTTTACAGGAAAAGGTATAATCTATTAATAAGGGTAATTTACCATATTTTATTAATGATGAATATGGTGTTATCATATTTGTAAAGAGATTATGTATTCCATGTGATTTCTAGTTAATGAAATAATTATTGAGTGAGGCGTATAGCTGTCCATTTTCGATTCATCCTAAAATAAAAAAATGAATAGATTTATTTAGGACAATTTTTGGTGGGAAATAATGAAGAAATATATTAATGATTTAGTAGGAAAATTTTGAATTTTAAATAGGTTAAATCTGAATGAAAATTACCGAAGGGGGTGATTCATCCTTTTCTAGTTCCATAATGGAAATAGGGAAATATATCCATGGATTTCTCAGTATAATTACTAAATAAATCTTAAGGTATTGATGTGATTTGGGTAATTGTTGATTACTTAAATAAATATTCTCATTTTCTTCCCAATCGAGATAATATGTATTTAGAGCAAATTTCTCTACTTTATATTAAATATATAATTATATTACATGTCATTCCTCTTTCCATTTTTTCTAATAATGATCCTAGATTCACCTCTAATTTATAGAAAGCACTACTGAAGTTATTGGGTATTGAATTAAATTTCTGTACATATTTTTATCCTCAATATGATGGAAAATCAAAGAGAATGATTCAAAATTTGTATAATATGATTTTATCTTATTCAATGTATTATGAGGGAATTTTTTATCGATATTATACTTTGGTAGAGTTTTCTTATAATAATAGTTTTCATTCCGGTATACATATGGAACCTCTTGAAATATTATATGGAAAGTGGTGTCAAACTCCAACTTATTGGGATTAATTCAGAGAGAGAAAACAATTGGGACCTGAATTCATAGAATAAATGTCTAAGTATGTGAAGATGATTAAATTTCACATAAGGATGGCCCAAATCAATGATAAAATTTATACATATAACTGAATAAATGATATTTATTTCAAGGTAGGTGATCATGTTTTTCTTAAAGTTTCTCTATTGAAAAGTGTTATGAATTTTGGTAAAAAGATAAAGTTATGTCAATAATTAATTAGTTTGTATGAAATCATAGAGAAATTGTGGATTATTTTCCTATTTAGTTTCCTTACCTATGAGTTTATCATAGGCACATGATGTATTTCATGTTTTTTTGTTAAGAAATTGTGTGAATTATGCATCTCTTGTTTTAAGCCCTGAATTAGTTCAGTTGAGAGAAAAACTTTCATATTAGGAATATCCTATTTAGATTCTGGACTACATATAGTAGGTGTTGTGGAATAAGTTGATTCACTAGGTTAAGGTTTTGTGAAAAAAAAATTATGATTTAATAAATAATATGGGAATCAAGAAATTTCTATGATAGAAATATATCCCCACTTGTTTAGGTATTGAATAAAATTTACGAGGATGAAATTTTCAAAAGGGGGAGAATGTAACAACCAATTTAATGATAAAATAAATCATTTTTTTCTATTCTTAAAATTCATTAATTAGATTTTATAGATATATATTCACTATAAGAATATTAAGTAAATTTCTAATCAAAAGAGAAATAGTTTTATTCTTTCTAAATTTTGTTTTTTTATAAAATGTTTCTTTTCAAATTTTAGAATTTTAATTTTAAAAAATAAACCATATTTTTTAATTCACCATGTGAAGATTTCATTATGATGAATTTCTGAGAATTTTTGGAAAATTTTGATTTTTTTAATAAATAGTGAAAAATACTAATTTTTAAAGCAAAATATAATTTATTTTCAAGTATTTACAAATTAAAACTCTATTTTGTATTAGTTTTAAAAAATTTGATAATTTTGATTAATAATATCAAATTTTCTCCCTCATAATATTATTTATGTTTTAATTTGGTATAAAATATTTTTTTACTTAAAAAGGTATTTTTCTAGAAATATATTTTTCATTGCTTTTTACAGGTTTAATTTTAAATTAAATTATTTCACTTATAGGATTTTAATATCAAAAAATTTATTTAATGTTTTTAATTAGGAGATAAAAATTTTGAAAATATTTCAATATTATTTTTTGTAATTATAAATAGTATCCATTGTTAATTTTTGTTACCACGGTAAAGATAAAATGGGTTGATTAGGATTAAAACTAATGTGATAGAGTTTAAAATTAATTCAAGAACCTAAATTAATTTCATATTATGAGTCTATTTCATCCATAATCATCCAAAATTTTAAAATATGACCTTCTTTCCCCATTTGGTTTTATTTTTACCTTTATAATATTTTTGTAAAGGATAAATTAAAAAACGTCACTCTCTTATTTTTAATATCTATAATATCTTTTAGAAGGGCTAAAAATAACTTATTTTTAGTAATAAATATTTATTTGAAAAAGGAATGAATTTTTTTTATTATGAAAATTTATTTTTAATTTTTATTAATGAAATAATTAACTCAAATGCATATGCAATTCTGACTTGGTGCTTGTGAAAGCAGTAGAAAAATAAAGTAATTAATTTTAAAAAATATCTGAAAGTAATATTTTGGGTAATTTAAAGTGTCATGAGATTTTTTAGATACATATAATAAATAATAGATGTTTTAAAGTATTATATTTTAATTCCATTAATTTCTTGTTTCCTTTAAAGTCAAATTAAATTATTAGCTTCAAAAATGACATTAATGAAATTTTATAATCAACAATATTTTATTAAATGATTCAAATTTCCAAAAAATATTATCCTCAGTCAAATTAATAGGATGTGGTATATAATATCAACCATGATCCATTTATGGGTCATTTTTTTTCCTTTATATTAACTTTCATTACCCCTAAAGAGTAAAATATATATATATATCATTGTAATTGCTAAAAGGTTTAATGGGGGTTAAAACAAATAGATAAGGGTGAAAAAATAATCTAAATTTTTCAAAACTTTATTAGAGGAGGGTATTTTGAAACATAATCATCTTATATTCTTATTATATCATTTTGGATCTATTTTTCAATGAAAAATAATATATATTTATTTAACACTTTAATAAATTCTAAGAGAACCCCCCCCCCCTCACTTATAAAAGGGAATCTTTTCTCTCCTCTTCATAACAACTTTTTAGAACTATATCTCATTAAAAATCTAACCAAATCCCTTCAAAAAATCTCTCCCTATTTTATATAGGAATTTCTGCATCAAAAAAAATCTATTAAATCTTTTGGTATTATCCTAAATAGGTTGTCTGAAGAACTGGTATGGTTCCTAATTGAGCATTTTTGTTTTATTTCTTATTCTTTCCCATAAAATATTATTCAAACATAATGAAATAATAAAACCAGTATATTATATATACTGATATATTATAATGTTAATTTAATCACCTATATCCACCTCATACTCTATCAAATTATAAATGAAATCATCATTCGTGTATACGGCGTACTACCACCTCGCAAACCGATGTAATTCATTTTCCATCAACGCCTCTCACAACTGGTTATAAGGATAGATTAAATATATATATATATATATATATATATATATTATTAATGACATATTTATAATTATATAAATATAATATATCATTTTATTTCTTTCCAATCCGCCCATTGAAAAAAGATAATTCTCTTTCTTGCATACGTGTGGATTACCACCTCCATGAAGCAATATGATTCATTTTTTATGATCACATCACATGAATGCTATATATAATTGTATTTAAAATAAGTAATATTATATTTATTATATAATTATAATTATATAAATATGAAATAATATTTACCTTCTTTTCATCATGATCGTTGAAAAATGAAAATTTTACTCATATGCACGTACGACCTACCATCTCATGATTGTAATGTAATTATTTTTTCATAACCATATTTCATGGTAGGTTTTAAAATTATAATTTATGTATTAAAAATGATAATTATTTCATTATTATTATTATGGATATGATAATATAATGATCTCTTTGAACATAGCCAACCTACCAATGTGATTTTAGACATATGAGATGAATATAATCAAAATATATGATGTAAACATAATTAATTAAGGAATTTTATATAAAATAGAAATTAGTGAATTAAAATTAATAATAAACCTGAAATTTTTTCTTAAGAAATTAAATAATTAACATAAATTTATTATTCAGGAGGATAAGGAACACACATGATGAGTTTGATACGAGGTAATAGATATTTATTTTAAAAACAACATTTTAAAAGTTTTAAAGGTTTATTTTATAAATATTTTTATTCAACATATATATTCTTAAAATTATATTTTTAATATATTTATATGGACATTAATGAATTATAAATAACATTTTATATCAATTTTTACTTTATTTAAAAGGGTTTTAGAAGAAATATCTTTACATATTTTATATTGAATGTTGTGACTTTCTTTATTATAGGAAAAAGGAATGATATATTTTAACATATATAACATTAATGGATTTTCCTACCACCTCAACCATTTTTTTATATTTGGATTCATTTATAACATTCCATTTTTTCTTTAATTAAAAACCTCTCTTTCCTATGATCTAGGTATTTTTAAAAATGGTTTTAAATGGAATGGATATTTCGATATCTAGAAATTTTTTCCTTATGGGTGCAAGGAATATTTTTATAAGTATGAAAGATATCATGTGTTATGATTATATTATGGTTCTTGGAAATTATTTATTTTTATATATGGTTCAATGATAAACCAAGGGTGTATAGTTCCTTTATAAACCAAATACAGGTGGTTACATTATAAATGAAGGATGGATGGGTCCATTATAGCCCTCCAATGTATTGGGTAATGATTATGTTCTCTAGATAAAGATGATGGAATTTGGTCATATTGGTTATTTCATTTGTAATATTTAAATGAAAAAATAATTTCCCATGTTATCTACATTATTTATTTAAACTTTATATGGATTTTTTTTGAAAAATAAAGATTTCACATGGTAAGCTATTAAGATTATGTTTAAAGGAAATTATATGATGCTTCCTAAGGATGAAATGTATAACTTTTAAAAAAAATTATGAGATTTTCATAATTGAAAAAAAACATTTATGAGTTTTATTTTTCATTTAATAATTATTATGAAATTATTTATAAAAAAATGGGTAGATAAGTTTATTTCTTTAGTAAGGAAATTTTTATTTTGAGTCCAAAGTTTATTTTTTAAAATGTAAATTTTTATAAGTATTCATAGACTAATGGTTTTATTTACTTCCTTTTATATTTAACTTACTGGTCTTTTTGATATCATCCCACATTTTAAAAAATAATATCTTTTTAAGGGTGATTAAGGATAAGGATAAGACCAAGATGAAAATTTTCATGATATTTCATTAAAATAAATCTTGTTATATCTTAAAAATTTTGTGTTGTGGGAAAAATGTATACTAAGTGGAAGTTTCTATCTAGTGATTTAACATTAATCTATTCAAGTGTGATTAATTAATTATCTAAAAATATAAACTGTAAAGATCCTAAAAATGTAAAAGAGTGAATTATTAACATAAAACTCGAGATTATGTAATGTTTAATGTTCGATACTCATAGTAAAGACTATAAACAATATGACATACATTATTGTGGTATGTATATGAAAAACATCCAATGGAAACTAAAATATAAAAATTTCTACATCAATAACATTATAATGAATAGTAGTTCATAATTATATAATTATTCTTATCTATTAAGGAATAGAAGAAACCAACACTTAATCTCTGAAATTTTCAATCTTTCAAATATATAACTAACTCTAGAATCCTTATGCTGATATAAAAAACAATTAAAATGTATTCTTTATCTATAAATCCATAAATATAATTGATCTTTTTTTTTATGCAAAGAGTGTGGAAATACCTAATTAGATAAGAAATAAATTAAGGCACTTTAATTATATTTTGTTTAACAAATGAAAATTTAAATATAAATTTACTTACATAGAAAACAACTACAACGTGAGTATGGAGAGCTCATCAACAATAACAATATACATGATATATTTTTTACTCCCTCAATGTCATACTTATATGTCTAAAAAATTATAATACAAAAACTCACCTCATATCCTCTTATATGGCTCGAGTGTTCTTTCTTTCCTAAAGCAGTAGAAATAATTTCCATCCTACCCTCATAGATAAAGGTCCCCTATATCACTTTCTTCTAAATGGTGTCTTGAGATTATATATGTAAATGTTTAATTAGTGTGATGAATTTACAAAATACTAATATTCTATAAAAGTAATAATTAATTTCATAAAACCTTATCAGCTATATGTGTTAATGGATCTATAAAAAACTTCAATTTTTTCAACTATTTACTTTTACATTTTCTATTGTGAGTGGAAGATATGGAGGGTTGTAATGAACCTCTTTGGATCTGCTACTGGATTTTTCTCCTAATTTATCAAACTTTTTTTCAATCAATTTCCCTTCTAGTAAAGGATACCTCTCATGTGATAAAGTATGAGAGTATATATTCTATAATTGGGTCTATTAGTGAGATATCCTAGGGGTCTGTTATATAATAATAATTGAATAAGTTATCCAATAATTAAAAAATAATTTTATGTATTTATTTTATACCTAATAATTATCATACCAGAAAGGCTCCACCCCTTCAACTAGTGATAAACTTCTCCCATCTATCTTTATCTAAAACATATCTTTGAGGAATGGTTTTTCATTTTATTCTACCGCAAAAATATAAAATGAAGACAATTTTTATTTAAAATCTCTCTATCTAAGTGAAACAAAAGATATCCACATCTTCTTAATTGATTTCATATCATAAAAGTAAAATTCCATCTATAATTGAATAGATTAAATATTATTCTTATGAAACATATAATATTTAAATTATTTATGAAAAATAAATCATTTGAGATATTTTACCATTAAATACTCTTATAGCTGATATTTTTTTCTAATTGACACTCCTCCAATCAGGATATAAAATGTTGAGCATTAATTAGCTCTACATTGCTATATAACTCTTAACCAAAATTTTCATTCTATCCAAATGGGTTATTATTATCATAATATTCAATTATAAACCTCTTCTTTCCATGATAAAGTGAATGTTTTAGTAAATGTGTAATCGAATGTATACCTAATTAGGGTATTATATTATATTGAGAAAATATCTATGCCAAAGTTGGATCACCAATAGCATTGTAAATAACTTTTTTAAACAAAAGTATAATTTCATTAAATAATTTTACTATTATAGATATATTAATATTAAAAAACATACACATACCTTGGTAAATGTTCCTCTACCTCTGTGCCCATCATTTAAATACATGACTATAATGAAATTTTTTGTAGCTATATTTGATCAGAAATAAATCAATGTTAGAAGTAAAAAAAATATTTTTAATATTAGAAAGAAAATTATATCAATTATTTTATCTACTATATATAAATAAAATTGAATATATGAAACAAATTAATAAAAACATAGCCATAGAAAAATAATAATGCTAGTATTTTTCAACCATAAAATGTGTAACAAAAATTTATGTATATAGAAATTAATATTAAAATCATAGAAATGGTGATATTTTTTAAATTTATATATCCAAGTTAAAATAAGAGTGTCATTACATGTGTAAGTTTCAAAAAAAATGAAGTCACTCCTTTAACCAAAAAAATATGTAACTAAAACTGATGAATATAAAAATTAAATCACAAATGGTAGAAATGATCATAATATATAGATTTAAATATCCAAGTTAAAAAAATAGTGTTTTACATGTGTAAATTTCATAAAAAATGATGATGTTGAGATTTTTTTACCAAAAAAATGTTTAACTGAAATTAATGATTATTAAAATTAATATAAAAATGGATTAAATGGTCGATATTTATAGATTTAAATATCCATTCTTAGAAAAATAGTGTTTTTACATGTGTAAGTTTCAAAAGAAATGATGATGTCAATATTTTTCAACAAAAAAAATTAAATGAAATAGATGAATGTAAAATTTAATAAAAATATGATATAAATTATCGACATCTATATATTTAAATATCCAAGTTAAATAATAGTGTGTTTTCTTGTGTATGTTTTAGAAAAAAAATTAAAAAATAGGTATTTACCTAAATAATTAGAAGAGTAATAGAGTGTTTTCCCATATCGATTCTATGTGATCATTTTTTATAGCATGGAAAATGTCTATATCATAGTCATTATTAAGATTAGGTAATACTTTAATAGATAAAGAAACCTTACATAAGTCCACAATACCATAAAAATACTCATCACCCAAATGAATTTTTTCCCCATGCAATATGATGGACCACTAATAATTAGATGGTTCAATAACATATAATATCTTTTTCATGTGAATTTTCATGATAAATGGTTCCTATTTGCGATAAAATCTTTTCAAATCAATAAGTGTATTTTATAGGCTTCATGTTTCACACCACTATTACAATCAACCTAGTTACACTTAAACACCAAAACAAAAAAAAATTATTATATTAAATTTTCCATCTATCCTAAACAATTCCAAAATATGTTTTTGATATAGGAATTGGGTTTTTATCTTTTTTACTTGAAAATTGCTATGATTTAGTGATGACCATTACTCCACTATTTTGAATAGTACTCTTATCATCCTTTTTTGTGTAAAATGTGTAACCATTAATGTCAAAATCATACCATGTGATTATATTTACACATAGTGTTGTAGCTAGCCATTTAATGGTTTATGATGCATATGAATTGGTTATTAATTTCTCTTTAAACCATAAAACAATTGTATTTTTATGTTCTTTCCTCAACCACTTTTCATTTATTTTTGTTTATCACACCTTTAATCCAATAATGTGTGATGATATATATGGATAAACCACACCTGTATTGTTCAAAATGTATAAATTTTCCTATATCACTATATCATGTGAAATTATCTTTAATTTTAATCCATATATCCCCTTACCTTGACTATTTACTACTAGAGGCTAAGATATAGGGATACCAATGTGGTCCACTTCATACAAGTAGCTAGAACATAACTCAACCACCACATATGACATATATTTATAAACAATTGAGGCCTCTAGTTTAGGTGTATTTTTAAGATATCCCTTTATAATTTTCATATATCATTAAAAATGATACATCTAACATAAATATACAGGCCCATATATTTTTATCTCTCGTACTAAATTAATCATTAGACAAACCATTATATTAAAAAATGATGCTAGAAAATACATTTCCAGTTGACAAAATATAATAATGGATTTATTATCAAATGCATTTGAAAAATTTGCATCCATGACTTTACTATAAATAGAATTTAAAAAGAAACATAATTTTATGATATAACTTCAAAAATATATAGACAATATGTTATGTAGTGAAACTTGTAGTAGTTGTTACATCAATACACGATAGTTATGAAATTTCATGTCTATTAACTTCAAATATTTCAATGATTCTAAATTTTTCACATTCAAATAATACCCATTGGTTGGTTTAATACCATGAATTCATTTATATAAATTCATCTTTTCACTCTTAATTAAGGTGAAATTATTCATAGGTAAATGTGATATTTATCCTTTCATAGTGGGAGCGGACTCCAAGTGTATCCCCATAGATATTAAGTCTAATATTGCATTAAATCCATATTCTATATTTTTTATATGTTTAATAAATTTTTTACCAAACTATCACATATTTTTTTCTCAAAATTAATAACATAAATGTTATGTTATACCTCAAAAAATATCCAATAATGTATATCGAATAAGATGGAATGTTTCTTCTATGTTTTTTTATGACATGAACTTTTTATCTTATCAAATATGACAATAATATTTTTAACCTTGTTATAATATTATTCAGAAGAAAAATGTTTTGGGGGACATCATACTCTTATAAACCATTAAATTATATTTTTAATCTATAATAAGGTTGATCCATTAGAAAAAATATATTTATTGACTCATATACATTGTATTTATCCTATTTAGAAATTGGTGATATGAAGTCCCTTCTTCACAAATTGGAAAAGATTTATGTCCTTTAATACTGTATCCAGATAGGTTTCCATATATAGGAAAATAATGTATAGTGAATAGTACCATATCATGTAAAATAAAACACTCTTTCTCATATTTATCAAACAATTTAACACTTACCTCCCATAAAAATTTCATATCATCAATCAATGGTAGTATATAAACATCAAGGTCATTTCTAGCCTGTTTTGGTCAAGAAATCATCAAACTCATCATAACATATTTTTTATTCATACATATCTAGGGGGACAATTTGTAAACTACCAACATAATAGGAAATGAAATATGTTAGCAGTCAAGGATTTAATATGGCTTCATTCCATCTGTGCACAATACCATTATGAAAATTTTCATATCATTTCAAAATTCAACAAATCCATGATCAAATATCTTTCATTATGATGAATTAGAAAGGTCATGTAGGTTTCCATTGGATATCTTCTCATCTACATGTCATCTCATTCTCTTTGAATAATTTAAATTTGTAAATAAGTTCTTTAAATGGGGAGTTATTTAAATATATGAAATTTTCTTAGATGGTGGTTTGGTTCCTGTCCTTGAGAATGAATCACAGTTGGATCTCCCATCCATTTTATATCATGATGTCCCACATTTAGAAAATTTCGATGAACCTTTATATTATTTCCTATATAAAATTAATCATTGGGGAATAAAAGTGTTTTCTTATATCTCATACCTAATGAGTATATTTGTTCCATTATAATTAGAATTTGGAAGCTTGTTGTTTTTTGGAAGTAACTGTTTCAAAATTTCAATAAATTAAATGAAATTTTTTTCACTAAAACAATTTCTTTCTTTTAATATAACCAATCTAATTACTATTGATAACACTATAAATTTATCACAAACTGGGAAGAGTGGTTTCGATCATCCCCATAAAATCATTCAATAGTTGTTGTTTTTTCAAAGGTTTCAATGCTTATATCACAAATTAATTCATTAGGTTAATCCTATGTCTCATAATGAATATTTTTTTCAATGTTATATCTTTACTTTTTTGTTCTTCCACTATGATACATTTAAAATGTATAACTATGATTAAAACCATAGAAAATTAGATGATATTTGATTTCACTATACCTGAATTTTTTTATATACAAATACTCTATCTTGGATAGAAAACATCTATGTTTTCAAGATTCCAGTTAAAATATTCTAAGAAATAATCAACCCCATTCTTAGGTTCATCACTGGATATTGATGAATTTATCCAATTATGATCCATTAATTACCTAAAATAACAATACAAATTTTAAATATATAGAAATATATAAATATTTAAATATATAGTTAAAATAATCAATCTAAAACATATAAAAAATAAATATTTATAAATTTATAAATTTAAAATAGATAGATTAAAATTATTTACATGCATATAAAATAAATTAAATTAACATATATTTGAAACAAACAATAAACTAACCATTAATTCATAAACATTTATTCAAAAAAAACGATACAAAATAAAAATTAATAAAATAAATAAATGAATACATTATAATAAATAATGTAACCATTTATCCATAAACATTTAATCCAAACAAAAAATAAACTAACCATTTATTCATAAACATTTAATTAAAACAAACAATTATAAAATATAAAAAATTTAATAAATAAATGAAAACAATATAATAAATGGATATAATATTTATATCAACAATAAATAAATGAATACAATTTTGAAATAAAAATATAGTTAAAAAATATTTTAAACAAAGAAAATAAAATTTTAACTGATAAAAATGTATATGTAAAAAGTTTATTAGTCATTAATAGAGGACAAATAAGAAAAAAAATAAACTTTGGAATACATGTGATTAAGTGAGAGTGTGGTCAAAAATAAAGATATAAAATAAAAATCACAAACAAATAATAAATCTTATAAAAAAGATACTAAAAATACTCAAAAAAATATAGATATAGGTAGTATAATCGTGACAAACAGAGGAAAAATATTAGTAAATGAATATCAGATTAAACAAAATTAAGTGGGGGCATGTATTAAAAACAAGATTAGTGATGATGATGGTAGAACATAGAGGATAAGTTTAGAATGATCTTGATGTTTTCAAAATGCAGTAAAGGATGATGGAATGTGAATTAAATAAGTCGAATATCATAGAATTAGGGGATGAAACACAATAAAGGGATAAATCCAAATGAATGGAGTAGAGGGAGTGCATTTTCAAATTGTAAAACATATGGTTTGAGAATATTAGAAATTGATATAATGAGGAGATGAGAAATTCATGTTCGTTTTAATTTTTTTTAAAGTTATTAATCTTGGTTATATAATAATAAATGTTAAAAGATACATTTAATATTGGTTAACATATAACTGATGTTAGAACACAATGGTTTTAACCTCAGTTATATTAGTATCCAATGTTAAAACCTATACTATCAAATTTTTCATGTCAGTTATTATTATAAGTGATATGAAAACTTCTATAGTAATTTTTTCACATTGGTTATACTAATAACCAATGTGAAAACTTTGAATGAAGGGATTTTAACACTAGTTATTAGTATAGCCGACCTTGAAACCCCAACGCTTGGGATTTTCACGTCAGTTACTAGTAACCTATGTAAAATACCTAACATGAAATCTACTTTTTCTTCTATTGATGATACCCCTATGAGTTCTTTTATCAAGATATAAGTCATGAACCAATGTTTTTTCCCCAAAAGGGACTGTCGATCTATCTCCAACACCTCCAACATCCCAAAAATACAAAAATACATAGGTGAAGTTCTATTATATTTTTTAAATAGGTTTTATTTGTTTTAAATCATAATTGAGAATTATTTTTGAATGAATGAAAGTGTTTTGAGGTGGTTTGGGATGGAGGATTGAGTTTTGAGAAGGTTTTATGATTGGTGGAATCTGGAATTCTAATATTAAGGTTGAAATTCAGCTAAGTATCGGAGTCTTATAAGACTTCATGCTCTAGCATATGACTTCACATTGAGCCACAAATAATTTTGATAAATTCTCATTTATGACTTTGAAGATGAACCTGTAAGACTTTGAGAAGCAGCTTGAGACTTTAGTGAGCCATGTATGACTATTTTAGTTGTTTCATATGACCTTTTTCAATCATCAAACTTTTCATCAATGTATGACTTTGGGAATGGGCATATAAATTTTATACTATTACATAATAATTTGATTCCACATGATACTCTATGAATATTACATTACTTGAAGAGAGCTTGTAAGACTTTAGGGACCAAATAACATAAATTTAAAGTCTTACAAAATCACCGACACTTGGTGAAATTAAAATCAGTCGATGCTTTATAATGAGAATATTTTAGAAATACCTTTGGTCATGCTAAATATAAGATTAAATAAATTTATTAATGATATTTAAATATATATTAATGAAAGAAAATATCAATATAATTCCTTGGGGTAATTTAAATTCATATTCAAACACATATAAAGTCAAATAATATGGAGTCACGTTCTGAGTTGTTGACTAGGAAATTCACTACACCCAAACATCATAGATATTTTTCAAAAAAAAATTGGAAATGTTATTTATACACTTTCTTTTAGATATATAATGTAAAAATGAAGAAAATGAAGGTGTTAGGGAATTAAGAGAAGTTTTTTATACTCTATAATGTTTAAAACTTACTATACTGTGAAGAGAGAGAAATGAAGAACAAACCCAACACTTTATATAGGTATTATAAAGAGGTTGAGGCAAGATGATTCATTTTCTACTGATCTGAGAACTTAATAATGTAGAAGAAAGATATAGTTTCTTGTATGCACGCCCTTATAAATGACTAGATCATCCTAAATAATTGTGAGAGGAAGATCGACATATTGTTGTAAAATTAATCATTTGGGCATTGGAATCCTTTCTTGAAGAATTGTGCTAATGAATCCAATGAATTTTTAGAGATCTGATTCAAATATATGAGTGAATAATAAATCATCAATTATTGGTGGTTCCAGTCTAAATAATTGTATAGAATTTGTGGGAAGTGGATGATAACCACCCATTCTAATAAGTGGATGATACCAGATTAAATATTGTATAATTCATGTAATGTATTTGTGATCACTACAAATTTATAATGATAATAAAATATGTGGTTCAATAGGAGGTTGGAAACAATAATAAATAGTCTCTCACATCGAGTACAACCCTTTTAAAAAATTTACATGTGTTTTATTCCTTTCATATTCTTGCATATAGGTGAGGAATAGATTTTAAAAATTGAATCTAGGATTTAGTCGACCACATGGGTTTAATTCAAAAGGAGTAATTTTTAAAAATAAAAACTGATACTATTTATTCACCCCAACCCCAACCCCATTAGTACCCTAACTGAACTAGTCTCTATAAGTGGTTTCCTAGAAGTCCAAGTTCCCCTGGGATTCTACTCTTCTTGAATAATACTAGGTATAATTCAATTTTTGCGAACAACATATGTTTTCCTTTCTTTGAAGGGAAAAAAATCCATTGGTAAAATAACCATTTATTATCCTATTTTTCTTTATAAGGATTTGAGGTTAGAGATACTATTATTATTAGATTTATACCTCTTGAGAGAGATAAAACTCTAACTTTTTCTAATAAAAGAGGATTGGAATTCAATGGAAAATCTAGAAATGTTATACATTTTTCTCTATTAGATAAAATGTACACCAAATTTATGGTGTTGTAGACAACAAAAGAGATGTGTTAAAAGACAAAAAATATATAAGAAGTAAATTTCAAGATCAAGGAAGAAAAACAGAAAATCTAAAAAGCTAAATTTGAAGATATCAAAATGTTTGAATATGAAATTCTAGATGACTATTTCACTAGGTTTAATGAGGTAGTTAGTCACATAAATGGTTTTAAAGACAAGATGGAAGACTATATAGTTGTTCAAAAATAAATTAGGAACTTCCCATATAGATTATATCCAAATATTTATACTATATAAGATAGGGAATATATTTCCTTGGATGAGTTAAAAAATAGTCCTTTTAACTATGAAATGATAAAAGAAACAATTTTCAAGAAGAATGTTAAAGAGGATATGGATTATAAAGTGATTAGTAGTTTAAATATTAGAGAAGAGGAGGTTGAATTTAAATTTTACTTAAAATAAGATAATTATAGTTATGAGAGTTTCAAAATATTTATATATTTTATCTCTAAAAACATTATAATAAGTAAGGAAAAATACAAGGGTAAAATCCCACCCAAATTCTTTAAGTGTTGAAGAGTTGGGAAATTTTAAGTTTATTGTCTAATAAGAAAAATATTGTAGAGTATAATGATGAATAGGATGAAGAAAATCCATTGAAAATATCTAAAAAATATATCCTCTAAATTGTACAATAAATTTAATTAAGTTATGATAAAATTGCGAGGAATACATAAGAGGATGTTTTAATTAATAAGGAATAAGACATTTCTTCCTTAAGAAGTGATTCTAAGGAAAATTATACTAAGAAAGATACCATTTTTATGGAACAAGTTAAAAAGTTTTATGATAGCTCAATTAGTTAATAATAAGAGGGATAAAAAACATATATAGATTATATGTTGAAAACTGAACTTGATGTGTTTCTTGAGAGAAATTCCCAACATAAGAAAGAAATAAAACCTCTTAATAAATATGTTAGTTAAATGAATAAATTTTAAGATGATTTTCATAGTATAAATAATGATTGTATTGAAGAAATAAAAATTCTCTAAGTTATGGTTGCCGAGAAAGAAATAATCATAAAATAATCTATGAAGATTATGAAAAAATAAGAAGAAATTATTAAACAGGATGAATCAAGGTGTCTTAAGGCTAAAACACCCTTGGTAAGATGTGTTAGAATATTAATATTGTTCAAATATATTATGTGTATTATTGGTTTAATAACCTATAATACCCTTCATATGTTACTAATGTTTTTGTTTTTAAGTGTGTTCATTGGAACTTATTATTATATTAGTTCATTCTGCTGAAATATTCAATTTGTGTAAGTTTTATGAAAATATTCTTAAGTATGTAAAAATGGTTATGTGAGGCATTTGGTTATGTGGATAAATAGCTACATCGAGAAATAAGCTACATGAAGAAAATGCCTACGTGAAATGGCTACATTGTGAAAATGAATATGTGAAAATCACCTATGTAAATGAATCGCCTATGTAGGAAACTTTCTACATAGATCAAATGGATACACGAATTAGTTACGTGGAATAATATTTTATGTGATTTGAATACATTATTAAAATGGATGCATGGGTTTAAATTACTATATAATTCATTTGGCTACATAAAATTTGGATATATGTGAAATAAGTCTACCAAAGAAATTTGGCTATCTGAAGAATGCCTATACAATTCAACTGTGTAAATAAATCTTCTACATAAAGAACGAATACATGGATCAATTCATCTATGTGAATTCAAATCAATGTAATTCAGCTGCATAGTGATCTAGAATCATCTAGTCATTCTAAAACCTACCATTTATTAACATTGGTCAACTTTTAGTGGAAATTAATTATTTATTACATTAATTAAATGTTACATTACCTCTTTATGGTAAAAATGATTATAAAATGTTGAAATTACCAAGAAAATAAGAAAATTCATGGATAATTAAATGGTCAATACAATTGCTAATATTTTTCCAAGAAAAATATGTGTGTAATTTGAAATTATGACCCTAAATTGTATTAATTTAATTATTTGAAATTAATATATACTTTTTCATTTATATTCAAGTGTTGCAAATAAGATAATATACATAAGAATATAAGTGTTTGCACTATTAACTAGGAACTTGCTCTCAATGATCTTTGTGTGTTGCTCTGTTTTATCAAAAATAAGAAGAATCTTCCAGACCTATATCTATTCTATCAAGGTCATATATTTTATGATTTAGAAGACTCTCCTCAAGATTTATTTTATTCTTATCATTTATCTTGGATATTCCTTCTCTTTTTTCAGTTGTATATTATAACTATGAGCCTTAATTATAAACTATCTATTTATCTTGTCTTTCACTATGAAGGTTCCTAGTAAAATAACCATGATGGATGATATTATTAAATCCTTGTTGGATCCTATTTAAAAGATCCTAGTATTATTACAAGTGTTGACTATCTACACTCAGTCATGAAGTCCTTGGGAAAATGACTGGAAATCCCCAAAAAAGGGACTTTTCTAATGAAAATCATCAAGATCTTGAAGTTGACCATTGGGGGAGTAGACTATGGGATTTCTATTCTCCAAACCACAATGAATATATGTTTTTGATCTCTTTTGTTTTTTATTTTAGTTCCATTGTGTGCATGTGTTAATAAAATATTATAAGTAATCATATATTTAAAGAGGTTGGTTTTCTAAGTGATGAAAATTTCAAGAACTCAATTCACCCCCCCCCCTCAATACTTAGTGCAGTCAATCTCTGATCTATAATTGGTATCAAAGGTAATTAATTTTGGTTTCTCCTTATTCAAAGGTTAAAGTCTTCATATCTTTCTGATAATGGACGATATGAATGATAACATAGAATTTATTTCAATGATAAGATCTCCCCACATTAATGGTGAGAATTATAGATACTGGAAGGTACAGATTATAATTTATCTAAATAACCTTGTTCTAAAGGTTTATCAAAAGTTCATGAAGACTTATAAAATTACCATTACACAACCTAAAACATGGGATGTTGATTCTAAATCCAACAATAACTGGGAACTTGCTCTCAATAATGTTGCTTCTTTAAGAGAACCTATTATTGAACCAAATCATGCCTTAAAAATCGTCTGAATTCTACCACCTAGTTGGAGTGCAATCATGGATTCCATTAGACAATAAAAATAGGTCAAAACTTATAAAATAAAATATATTTTTGTAATCTTATGATGTATGAGGATGAGAGGTAAGTTAAATTTGAAAAGTGTAAATTGATAATGAAGAATAATGTTTCTATAAAATTATAAACCTCAACATATGATAATAAAAGAAAAAATATACAATCGGATAAGTCATCTAACTAAGTTACCACAAGTAGTTCTACATTGTATAGTGATCTTTCACATTTTCAAATAAAATTTAAAAATTTCTATAACAAGATAATAGGTTTCAAGGAACACTTCAATAAGTTCAATAATAATGAGATAAATAATAAATAATTTAGATGTTACAAGTGTACAAAACTTGGGAACATCAATCTAGACTACCCATAGTTGTAAAAAAATAAAAAAAATATAAGAAAAATTATTTCAATAAATTTGGATATAATAAGAAAGATGAGAAATCCGTGAAAGTAATATGGATTTATTCTGAATATTATAGTGATAATACATATTCAAATTTAGAAGCTGAAATTTATATTAAAAATACAAATATGTTCTTTATTACACACTTAGATGAGTTACATTGTTATTAATCTTCTAATAATGAATCTAAATTTTAAAATAAAAAAATTAATTATGAATAATTAAATAAATATTGTACCATGATGGAAATAAAGTTTGAAATATTGAAGAAGAAAAACAAAACCCTCGAAAAAATATTATCATTATGTAGCAATTGAAAAATAGGACTTAAATAAAAAATAAATTTCAAAACCAATATGGAAAATTATATAGTTTCTATTGATGAACATTATAACAAAATTAAAATCTTATAAAAATAAGTTCAAGAATTTAAAAATATTGTAAGTGTCTTCAAAAAAGGTTAACATTTATTAAATCAAATTCTTGGATATAATAAAGCTCAAAAAAATAAATTCGGCATAGGGTGCTAAGGTGAGAATCAAAATATTTATAAGAAATATTTTGTGCCTAGTTATGAGAACAAAAACCTCTCCAAAGTTATTTCTTCACTATAGAGAATTAGGGAATTATGATAATAATTGTAGTTATAAGAACTAATATTCCTACATAGTCAAATATACTTTTCTTTCAAAAAAATCAAAATTTAGTGTTGTGTTTTCTGGATAGAAAAAACATATTTGGGTTCCTAAATATTTAGTTTCTAACATTGGTGGACCTAAGAAACTATGAGTAACAAAATAATTTCTTATATAATTTGTACATTTAGGGAAAAAGGACCAAGAAAATCAATGGGAAATGGTATAAGGACAGTGAATTTTCAAGACATAAGAGTAGAGATTTCACTTATTTTTACTCCTTACCAGAAATTGATGGAGGTTATGTTTCTTTTAGTGGAAATTCAAAAGGTAAGATTATGGGAGTTGTTTCAGTTGGTAATCTAACCTCATCCCTAAACAAATAACTTCTTTTTATGGAAGTATTGAATCAGAATCTAACAATTATTTTACAACTTTATGATAAATTCTATTTTATAGATTTTTATAACAATGTTTTCTCAATTTTCAAAAATAAAATAATTAATTTTAAGGAACCCAGAATGGATAATTTTTATAACCTGTTAATAGTTATTTGGGTATAAAAAAATTAAACTATTTAAATATTAAAACAAATGAATATTGAATTCTTAATAGAAGACTAAGACATTTTAATGTCTATTTATTGAGAAAATTATCTATAATAAATTTATCTTTAGATTTACCTTAACTTAAACTGAATAAAAAAATATTTAATGATTTTAAAATGGTTAATAAACACAAGTTGTCTATTAAACTAATTAAATAGGTTTCTACTTCTATACCCCTATAACTTATTCATATGGATTTTTTTAGGCTATCTATAACTTTATTTCTAAAAGTAAAATATTTTCTTTAGGTGTTAGTTAATGATTTTTCAAGGTTTATTTGGGTTTTATTTTTTAAGTATTAAGAGTGAAGTTTGTTCAGTTTTTAATAATTTGTGTAAACTGGTTCAAAAATATAAAGATACCAAAATCATTTCTTTGAGGATTAATTTAGAGTATAATTTAAAAACCATAAGTTCAATTCCTATAGCTCAAAAAATGGTATCAAATATACTTTTTCTTCCAATATGATTCATCAATATAATAGTGTTATAGAAAGGAGGAATAAGAATGTTTAAGAAATATATAGAATAATATTTTGTGAATATAACTTTCCTACTCATTTTTGGGTTGAAGTTGTGAATACATCATGTGATGTTATAAACACATTTCTAATTATGCATATTTTGAAGAAAAAACCTTTTTACCTATATAATAATAGAAAATAAAAATTTGGGTGCTTTAAAGTGTTTAGATGCAAGGTTTATATTCTAAAAAATAGGAATAATATTAGTAAATTTGACCCAAAGGTTGATGAAGGAATATTTTTTTTTCTATTCTAATACTTCCAGGGCATATAGAGTTTTACAAAAAAAGGATGAAATTTTAAAAGAATTAAATTATGTGAAATTTGATTAAAGTGATCCTTTTGATCACAAAATTTCTCAAGTTCATGCTCTAATATATTCTTTTGAAAATATGATATCTAAGTCTCTCTTTAAAAACAAAAATGATGATGATTTGAAACTTGATTTTGGTGAAACAATTTCTAAAAGGATGAATATTGTAGGACCAGTAAGTGTGCAACCTGGATAGCCTAGAACCCATAACAACCATCCCTTAGAAATAGCTATGGGATTTTTAGATAAAGGGATTAAAACTATAATAATTGTAGTAAATATTGTATAATTTTATACATTTCTATCCCAACTATAATATTAAAATATAAAGGTATCCTTGGTGGATAATAGAAAGGTTTTATCAATTCAAGAATAATTAAACTAGTTCAAGAGGAACAGGGTATAAGAATTAGTTTAGATAACCTATGATTATCCTATTATATGGAAAAATTGATTTTAGGAATAATTTGTATGATCATGTTGTGATAACTAGAAATAAGGATAGACTAGTTTCTAAAGGTTATAACTAAGAAGAAGGTATATATTATGAGGATACCTTCGCACCATTAGCTGGATTATAATCCATTAGGATTCTCCTAGCCTATGCATCATATATGAATTTTAAATTAAAAAATATGTATATAAAATATTATTTTTAAAATGGTTTTATTATGGAGTAATTTTATGTTTAACAACCTATTGGTTTTGAAAATCCTCATTTTAAAATTCAGTTATCAAATATACTAAATCTATTTATGGCCTTAAACAAGAACCTATATCTTGAAAATAATGTTTAAGTTTTTTTCTTTTGCCAAATTTTTTTTAGTTGGAGTGTTAGATCCTACTATTTTTAGTAAAACTTTATCTTCAAATATTTTTTTTAGTTCATATATATGTTGATGATGTGATATTTAATTATAAAAACAAAAACAAATGTAATGAATTTTCAAAAATCATGCAAAAATAATTTGAAATGGTCATGATGGGTGAGATGAGTTATTTTCTAGGTTTTTATATTTATTAAAAAGGATTTGGGGATGTTCTAAATAAAATAAAATACATATTATACTTACTTAATAAGTTTGGAATTGAAATTGGTAAATTACATGAATCTCATATGAGTTTTAATGAGAAAATTGCTTTTGATTAAGCAAAGAAACTAGTTGAAAATAAACTATAAAGAGGAATAATTGATCGCCTCTTTTATCTAACTGCTAATAGACTAGACATTGTGTTTGAATTATTATTATGTGATATATTCCAATAAAATCACATAGGATATCATTTTAAATATTCCAAAATAATTTTAAGGTATGCTGACTTTGGTGGTTTTAAACTAGATAGGAAGAGTACATAAGTTACCTATAATTTTATAGAAAATACCTAGTATCCTATCCTATTATAAAATGGAACTCAGTTGCATTATTCACTACCAAAGAAGAATTTTTTAGCTATTGGTATTTGTTGTCAAAAAATTGTTCTGGATGAAACACACTTTAATGGATTCTATATTTAATTATAATCACATCTCAATCAAATGTGATAACATGTGTGCTGTCAACATTTCAAAAACTCTGATAAATAATTCTAGAGAAAATCATATAGACCTAAGGCATTATTTCTTGAGATATCATGCTCATAAAGATGATATTACTCATAAGTTTATCTCTATCAAGAACAAATTAGCATATATTTTTATTAATGCCCTTTCATGTGAATATTTATATTTTATCAAAAAATAATGGGGATTATTTGAATTTAAATAAGTTTAGTTTATCATATTTATTTAAATTTGAATTTATCCATTTTTTTGCTACTATTATTTTTAAATTATTTATAAAAAATTAATAGAATTTTTCTTGTTTTAGTTTATTTGAGAAATTTATTATTTTTTTTATTTAAATTATCCTTTCTATGTTTGTTAGAAAATAAATTTGTTCCATTATAGTTACATATTTATTTTTATTATAAATTATAATTGAACATAAATCCTAAATTGGGTATTTAATCATCTTGTGGATCAAGTACATGACCTAAGAGACAATTGGACCTTGAATATTTCTCTCTTTACCTACATTCCTTCCTCAAGAAGATAAACTGTTGATTTTTCATCTCCTTTATCTATCTTGATTAACTCTTAAATTTCTACCAACCTTATAACATTGGATTATCCAAGTGTGGAGATTATGGAAGATCTATTTCTTCTAATAAATCTAAGTCTGGTGGTGCGCCGTGTAGGGTACATGCTGGGAAATTCATCGATGTGGGTTGGTTTAAGACTACCAAGATGTTTCTGAAGAAAGTATTTCAATTTCAAGGTTGGGAGTTTGTTTTCAAGAAAATAATTTGTATTTATTGTTTAATGAAAAATTTAACAAGTTCATGAGGAATGAAGAGTTCCATTTTAGTGAAGTAGAGGATGTTTTGTTATCAATTGTAAATGGGAAAGATATGCTAGTTTCATCAGTAAAAATGGCTGAAATATTTCATTGTCCCTATGAGGGGGAGGTTAATTATAGCCAAAATATTATTTGTATGAGTTTAGTAGGACCAAATGAGGTTTTCAAGTTTCTATTTTGAACCTAACAATTTGAGAATAATCTTGTAAAATATTTATAAGATGAATGTAAATTTTTATGTAAGTTTATCCAAACTGGTATTTCCTAGAGAGCCAGTGAAATAGATAATTTTTATTTCAGGAAATATACCTCTTATATGTCCTAATTAACAATGTTAAGCTGAATATTTCACATTATAGGATTTGTTTTATGCATCATTGTTGTAAAGGGAATAGAAAGATAAACAATTATCTCTATGGTAGGCATATCACCCTAATACAAAAGAGTAAGGAGGTGGATCTCAATGAGAGAGAGGTAGTCAAATTCCATAAAAGTTACACTCTTTCTACCATTATCTTGAAAATAATTAGCTACTGATGGGATGATACCTCAAATTATTTGAAACCTATCTGAAAGGAAGGTGTGGCTCAAGGGTATTCATCCCAAACCAGACCACATAGGGATACAACACCTGCTGAGATGATGTATTCTATGGAGGTGCAGGAGAGAGTAGCTACCATATAAAAGCCTCAATTTCTATTAGTCAATCCTACTATGGAAGAGCTAGAATATAACTAATAATATGAAGGTTTTTCATCTGTTGAATTAGTTTATCATGTTTATCCATATTTTTATAAAATTGATGTTGATAATGATGAGAGGCTAGTTAAAAAATATTCCAAGTGTTCAAATTGTAGTAGATAGAGATAAACCTAAAGTGGATCACCATGAAGTAGATCCAAATCATTATGGATCACATGAAGGTGGAGATGGAACTTTATATATGGTTATGGAGACTACTGATCATTCTCATATACCACATACTCCATTACCCCCTTCTTATGTTGATGATGATGCACCTTATATAAGTAAAAGCTCTGATAGTTCTGAAATGAAAACCTTTTCTTCTTCTCTAATGACTAATTTCGAAAATCTCATAGGATATTATGATGATTTAAAGAAATATTTGATATCCTGTAAGCATTATGTAAAAAAACTCATGGATAATTTTATTTCAAAGGTATATTTTTACAAGTTAATTGGGATCTTGGACACCTAATGAGATTTGATCAAGAATCTTCAGACAGCCCCTTCTATGAAATAAGATGTTTTTGAGATAAGTGAAAATGATATATAGTATTTGAAATCCCAAGTCAATGGGATGAAAAATATATTTTCTTCCATGTTAGATTTCAATGATCTTGGATTGATAGTTTCATCTCAATGAGGAATGATTCAAAATATTCCTATGGTCTAATCTGATATGTATTAGGAGGTAGTTGATGAGATTCAAAGTTTTAAGTCTGAAATGAAGGAAAACAAGAATAATTTTAAGATTATAATGATAATTTAGTTTAAGTTACTTAAAAGGTTTCGACCAACTACCACACCCTCTTCATATACACTTTCAGTTGCGATGACCTTCAAAATTAGGTTGATCAGATGATTTCTGAGTTGAATTTTGTATCCTATCAGATTCAATTTATTTAGTGTGATATGTCCACACCTATGCTCATGAAATATTTTAAGAGAGATATTTTGGGTGAGTTTTAGGATTCTTGAGAATCTATTAGAAATCTTGGTGTTAGAAATTTCATGCCCTTGAATGACATGGTGGGTTATGTTGAAGAATCTATTGGTGTAAATCTAAAATAGATCTTGTAAATATCTTAAGATATTTAGGGGATGATATATAGTTCAATTATTATACTAACTAGAAATCTCATTTCCTTAAAGATGTGATGGTAAATATTTATGAGCAATTTTAAGGGTAGTAGTATGATGAGAATTCCAGTTCCTCAGAGTTTGAAGCAACTCCATCAGTTCCAGTTGTTATTATAGGGAAAGAGTTTATTGTTTACAAGCCTCTCAGAATTATCCCTTTAGTGAAAATAGCTTCACCTAAGGAACTAGCTCCAGTTTTATATGAGCCTTCTATTTTTGCAATTGGTAATTCAATTCCACAACCTCCTTCAAACTCTATTTAGAAGGTCACACAAGGTTTAGTAGAGCAGGTATCCACTATGGAAATTAAGATTCAATCTATAAATGGAATATTGGTTTGTGTCTAACGATCTATCCACTATATTCTAAAGAATTTATAATTGAACCTTCCAACTTCTTCTTCTAGATATCATATTTCTACCTTGTTCAGTTATCCTCAAAAAAATTTATTTGGTCAAGTTGAATTCTTTCAAGTAATACCAAAAATGGTTTTTCCTTGATTTCTTAATTGAATAGTCAGAAATATATTGTTATTCTATATTTATACAAGTCAAGTATCATATTGTGGATTTATATGTTTGTATATTATTTTTCTATCTAATAGATAGAAGTAATATTTTACCAAATCCTACAGATAATTGTAGATATACCATAAAAATAATGGAATTTGTTTTTGATCCAATTCCAATTTATAGAAAAGAGTAATCCAAGGTGGACGTTTCCTTAGCTACTGAGTAATCTAGGTAATAAATCTTACCCTCATACCCTCCAAATAAGATGTATTTTATCTCTGATGGAATTTATAATTTAAACCTTGATTCTATAAATATTTAAGTATTTTTCATCACACATAATAAATATCCAAAGGATAGATCAGTAGTTGTATCTACATATCTATCTACAATAGAGATTTGGAAATATGTGTTGCCACCAATGATGGACCTACCTAATACCTCTGGGACCTCTCCAACTTTCAAAATACCTACACCTAAACCCCCTTCTCAGTTTTACCCAATACATAATCCTAGATCTTCTGATTAGTGTATTTTTTACATAATTTTTAGGGGTGTTGATTGAATATCTTTTTGTACATATGTTTAAAATTAATGAAATCGTTCTTTATCCATATCTTATGTATTTATTAGTGATTTTTTTCATTTAATATGTTTTATATACTTATTTATTAGTGATTATTTTCATTTAATATATTTTATCTCCTTGTTTCTTAGAGATTGTTTTCATTTAATATACTTTCCCCATTTATTTTATCTTTTCTATTACAAAAAAGGTTAGAATTTCCACAATTCACATTCAGTTTTAGCACTGTGTTTAATCAGTTCATAATTCTAAGTGATAGATTAAAAGTGTTTTATTCATCATAACCTTATATTTTAATGACACAAGAATGGGGAGAAGTTTAATAAAATTTGGAGAAAATAGTATAAACATAATATTTTAAAACAAATATATATTATTAAATTTTATAAAAAATCCTATAAACCCTTTTAAGAATTTAATTTTAAATGTATTATGAGTTTTGTGATCATCAAAAAAGGATATATTTTTGAACTAATAATGTGGTTCCAATATATCCAAATTACTTTATGTTTTTTTGATCTCAAATACCCATTATATTTTACTGATCTTTTTCATTTTAAGTGTGTTCATCTAGTTTAATTATTATTTTAGTTCATTCTACTGAAAACTGTAATTTATGGAATTTTTATAAATATTTTCCTAAGTATGGAAAATATGCTAAATGAGGCATTTTTCTATGTGGATAAATGGATACATTAAGAAATCAGTTACACCAATCATCTGTGTGAAGGAAACTCCAATGTAAAATAGCAACATCACAAAAATGGAAACATGAAAGTTTCTTACATTGATGAATCATCAATGTGAGAAATCAGCTATGTAGATTAAATTTATATGTGAATTAGTTATGTAGATTAATTTGCTACATGACTTTAATACAGGGTGAATTTTCCCATGTGGTCCAAAATGACTACATAATTCATTCGGCTACAAAAAATTCATTTACGTGAGAGGGAATCCTATATAATGAAATTTGGGAATGTGAAGAATGCCTACAAAATTTTGGTATGTAAATAAATCGTCTATATAAATAATGTTTATGTAGATCAATTCGGTTACGTGAATTTAAATTTTTAGAATTTCACTATGTGGTGATCCAGAATCAACTATGTTGTTCTAAAACCTACTATTTATTACTATTGGTATGCTTTTATTGGGAATATTTTTTTCAGGAATTATTTAAATTTTGAATTATCTTTTTATGTAAAAAATATTATAAAATAGTTTCTAGTACAAAGAAAAGAAGTTAGTATGAGGATAATTTAATAGTCAGTACTGTTTGAGAGGTATTTCCATAAAAAAGGATCTGTGGAATTTAGAATTCCAACCCTTTATTTTATGGATTTTTTGTTTTGTGGTTAAAAGATACTTTTTCATGCATGTTATAGTTTGGTGAATGATATATTATACATAATAAGATATGTGAATACACTATAAACTTGGAAATCAGTCTCAAATGTCTTTGTTTTATTCTATATTTTATTAAAAAATAAGAAAAAACTTTAAGATCTATATATGAACTATCAAGATAAACTTTTATGTTCATTATAAGACTCTCATAAATCTTAATTTTATTCTTATCATCTCTCTATAGATTTATTCTCTTATTTCATTTGTATCTTATAATCGTGAGCCTTATTTGTAAACCCACTTTTTATTTCCTCTCTCACTATGAAGGTTCTAGGTAAAATCACCATCAAGAATTGTGTTTGTAAAGTCTTTTTTGAGCCTAGATTAAATCTCCTGGAATTATACCAAGTTTCAATAGTTTTAACTCAGTTGTGTAGTCCCTGGGAAAATTATTGGCATCTCACAGTAAAAGGACTAGTCTAGTGAAAATTAGCTATATCTTAGAGTTGAGCATTGGTGGAGTGGACTTGGGGATTTTTTTCCCGAACCACTATAAATATTTGTGTCTAGTATCTTTTATTTATTATTTTAGTCTTTTTGTGTGCATGTGTTACTAATATATCATAAGTAATCATATCTTTAAAGAAAGTGGTTTTCTAAGTGAAGAAAATTTAAATAACACAATTCACCCCCCCCCCACCCCCCACCCTCTTGAGTCTTAACGTAGTCAGTCGCTGACCCCAAATATGAATATTGAATTGGATATATATATTGAAGTTAATTTTAATTCATCACAAGGTTCTGAGAATTATTGTACAATAAATTGGGTAAAAACTGCACATGATGTTTCTGAAAATGTTAAATTTGTTTCAACTAAGTGTATAGGTTTTTAATGCTAATCTGGGAAAGCCTAGATTAATAAAACCCTCATAAAATTAATACTATATATAAGTTAGTTTATAATGGTAAAAATATTAAATTTTCCTCTAAATATAAGTATAATAAGGCTGATGTTTTACTAAGATGGAAATACTGGTTTTCAATGAAATGCTCAGAAGTTTCATAGAAAACCTAGTTTTAGGGGATATAGTTTGTGTTTAGGTAATTATGGGCATAAATCCTGTATTTTTCTTTATTATATGTCTCTATCATAATACCAAAGGATACTATAATTAGGGGATATATACTATGAAAATAGAAGCAATGGGTTTGTGATTAAATATAATGATATTGGAATACCACATATGGTACCTATCCAAAACATGTTTTATAGACTTGAGGTGATCTATGAAAGATGTGATAAATAATTCCACTATCAAAAAGAGTGTATGACCATGATTCCAATTCAATAAAAATATATTTCTAAAGGA
Source organism: Viscum album (assembly GCA_963277665.1). Taxonomy (NCBI): domain Eukaryota; kingdom Viridiplantae; phylum Streptophyta; class Magnoliopsida; order Santalales; family Viscaceae; genus Viscum; species Viscum album. The sequence goes on from OY728128.1 coordinate 1,452,931,257, forward strand.
TGAATCAATAGAAAACCAAATCAAAAAAAAATCTCATTGTTAAAGTTTCACTCAACGTTAATAATAAGTGAAAGACATGGATACTTGATAGTCATTACTTATCAAACATGATAGGAGATGAAAATATTTTAAAAATATTTAAGAACATGATATTTGTGTTTTGAATTTTGGTTATTATATATCCATTAATATTAAGGGAAAGGTCTTAGTAGAAATTCTACTACATAGGTTGAATTCAAATGTGGTTTAATTTTTTCATAGACTTAAGCATAATCTAATAAGTGTGATTTAAATTTGTTATAAAGGTGATGAAGTTATTTAAAGAAAAACTCACCTCATTAAAATAATTAAATATGAAAAATTCATCACAATGGGTGGAAGAACTAGTATTAATTTATTTCATATTAGATAACCAAGTAATCCTTACTATCTAAGTTCCAAAGAAGAGAATTATCTCTATAATAGAAGACATTTCCATATTATCCAAAATAACCTAAGAAAAATTCCAAAAAAATGTTAAGAAGCTTATACCCCAGTTGAGGAAATATTTATATATTATGTGTACAATTTTTTAGAAGGGGATGATGATTCATGTAAATATTAAAAGAGTGGAGATACAATCAACTAGACCACTTGAGTTGATTCACTTAGATCTTTGTAGACCCATGAGAAACCAATCCAATAGAGGTAACCTATATTTAATTACATTCATTGATAACTATATAATAATGATAAGGGTATTTTATGAAACAAAAGTCATAATTAGTGAAAATTTTTAAACTTTTTAGAAGAGATGGTGAATGATAAATCAGTGTTCATATCAAGAAGCTGAGGACTAATAATGAGAAATAATTTACTCAGAATGATTTCAAATCATATAATTCTATTTGTGGGATTAAGAATCGATATAAAACCCCCTACTCCCCTTAATAGAATGAAGTTTTTCATATGATAAATAAAATAAATGTTTAAATGGAAAGAACAGTAATATATGATTTTGAAATATCAAAAAAAATGAAGGGAATATATATGCTCAATCATACACATTCAGAATAGGTTCTTACTAAGTTAAAATTCAAACCTATCCTTATATGATATTTGGTATAGAAATATTCCAACAATGAGTTATTTAAAAGTCTTTTTCACCCCTTTCATGAATAAAATCAAAGACACTAATATGGGAAAATTTGATGAGAAGGATGAAAAGGTTATATTTCTTAGATACATATCTAATAAAAAGGGTAAAATTTTTGGAATAAAATACTTAAAAAATTATTATTCTATTATGATATGAAATTCATTGAAAATAATCCCAAAAACCATGCTATATATGTATCAATTTTTTATTTTCTACAGAAAATAGTTAGTATATTTCTAATAAACACAGCATTATATAGGCTAAAAATTAAATGGAGCTTACTGAAAATAAATATGTCCAAACAAGTAATAAGGAAGAGGCTGATGGGAATTTGAAACAGAAGTAACAAAATCTGAATAATCAGGTATAGGTTGATAATATAATTATAAATCAAAGGGTTTCATTTCAAACAAGAAGGAATTTGAGATATGAGAGTCATACAGGGGAACCAACCAGAATAAGACTTAGGCTTGATAATAAAACCTCACATATCTCTTATATTAATCCCTAACTAGTGAATAAATATTTCAATAATCAACATTTTATTGGATATATGGATGAAGAGCTACACCATATATAAAATAATTCAACTTTAGACCTTGTCTCAATTACTGATGATAAAAATGTCATTGGATCCAAGTAGGTGTTCAGAAACAATTTGAATGATAAAGTAAAATTTATCAAGAACAAACACATAATTATTTAAAAAGTATACTCTTAATTTTAATGTGTTTATTTTGAATAAACCATTTCTAGTGTTTCTATATTGGAGTTATAAGAATGTTCCTTAACATGGAAGCTCGTGGCTAGTACATTATTTACCAAATGGATGTCAAATGTGCATACTTGAACAGTAATCTTGAAGAAGAGGTGTATATTGAACATCCTGAAAGTTTATTTACTGATAATAATGTTTTAATGATGTTTAAATTAAATAAGGACCTATATGTATTAAAATAGGAACTAAGGTCCTGGAATTCATGGATGTAAAATTGCTTAAAAAAAGAATTTATTTGAAGGAAAAGTGGATAAAAATATATATTTAAAGGAAGCAAGAGTGGGTATTCTCATTGTAATTATTTATGTTGATAATATCAATTTTATAGGTGGTAAATAGAGTTCTTTCATGTAATTTTATAAATAATTGAATATAATTTTTGAGATTTCCATTCTAAGTGAGCTGAGATACTAATTAATATTACCAGTGATACAAGAAGAAAATTTTATGTTATTTCCCCAATAGAAGTATGAAAAATAATTATTGAGGAATTTTGATACAGAGTATATTAAACTTATATCTACACTTATTTAATTTGTGATGAAGTTTTCAGAAGATGTTGAATGTCAAAGTGTGGATCAAAGGGATTCTATAAAACTGATTGGTATCCTTCTCTACTTCATTGCATATAGACATGATATAATATATTTTTTGAGTTTTTGTGCAAGGTATCAAAGTGATTATAATGAATCTAATCTTATTGTGGGAAAAAATTGTTTTTAAATTCTTTAAATTTTCATCAAACTATAGGCTACTAGATAGGAAAAGTGAAAATATTATTCTATCTAATTATATTGATATAGATTGGGCAAGGGTTTGTGATAACAGGAGGTCCAATTTAGGTGGAATATTTTTACTAGGATAAATATGTTTTAGATGAAACTTCAATAAGAAAAATCCAGTTACTTTAAGAACCTTGTAGGCTGAATATGTGTCAAATACAAGTGCTTTCACCCAGATGATATGGATGAAAGATCATCTTGATGATTTGAGAGTGAAAATTGAAATACCTATTAGGATTTTTTGTGATGATAAAAGTGACATTGACCTTTCTAAAAATTCAGTGCAACACCCAAGGTATAAGAACATTGATATTTTTTCAATTCATTAATGAGAGGCTGTCCTATATAGACATAAACTCTAATTTATTATTACACAAGACCATTTGGTAGGAATTTTCATAAATATTTTCCCTAAGGAAAAATTGGAGCCTTTGAGGAAGAACATGAGTGTTCATATCCTTTCAATATCTTAAGAAGCTCTAAGAGAACTCCCATTGAGTCTTAGATTATATTTTCAAAGGGGGATAATGTGATGCACAGATATTTTCTTGCAAGATAAGGGGGTATATGTGCATTTATATTCTTATCTATTATTAAATTAATGGTTTTGTTTATTATGAAAATGGGGGGTTAATTGAAGTGGTGAGTTCCATAATTGAGGTGGATAGAATCTTATCTCTTGGATAAAATGCTCTTTTACATAGAGAGAAATATTTCTATCAAAAAAACTACTCTAACCTATGGTGTGGTGTGAATATTTTTTCCAAATGAAAATGGTTGTGATTTTTTGTCTCTTAGATGAGAAGTTAAGTTTCAATATGAGTTTATAAAAATATTAATAGAGGATGACAACAAATTCAAATGGGAAGACTGAACTGAAATTGTATTTGTAATTTCATTTACTTTCTTAAACTAATGTGAGAATCATTTTGGAATGAATGAGATGTGTTTTTGAGGTGGTTAGATTTGGATAATGGAGTTTAGAGAAGGTTTTTTGATTGTTTGGTGGAATCTATAATTCAGTTACTTAGGCTGAAAATCAGATAAGTCTTGGAGTCTTGTAAGACTTCATGCTCTGGTATACAACTTCATCGTGATCCATATACAACTTTGATAAATTCTCATGTATGAATTTGATGTAAGCCATTGAGAAGAGGCATATGACTTTAGTGATCCATTTATGACTTTTTCAATTGCTTCATGTGACTTTTTCCAGCTTCATATTTTACATCGGCTTATGAATTTGGGAATGAGGATATGAATATCATATTGTTTCATAAGATTTTGATTTCAAGTGATACTCTCCACATATGAATTCAGTTGTAGAGATTTCTTAATAATTCAATGAAAAAAATCATACTTTTAAAGCCTTACAAAATCCATAACACTTTGTGAAATTTAAATCATTTGATGATATGATAATATTTTAGAAATATATTTATTTTTGGTAAATATATGATTAAATTATATTATTAATGAGACTTTAATGGATATTAATAAAGGATAATGTCAAGATAATTCCTTAGAGTAATTTGAATTCAAATTCAAATAAATTCAATAATGAAAAATTTAGAGTCTTATTTTGAGATGTTGACCAAGAAATTAACTACACCCAAAACTCATGGGAAATTTTTATAAAAATTATGTAAATATTATTCATGCATTATATATGGGATATAGAAAGGAAAATATAATAAAATTGAGTTGTTTAATAATTAAGAGAATGTCCTAATAATCTGATTTGTTGAAGACGTACTATATCAAGGACATATAGAACTAAACAACATGCCATGCACTTCATATGGGTATTATAAGGAGGTTGAGGTGAGATAATTCAATTTCTGATAATCTAGTTACTATATTATGAGGAGGAAGGATATCTTTTCATGCATGTATGCTCTTGTGTATGGATACATCATCTTGAAGAGTTGTGAGAGGAAGATCGACCTACTGTTGTTATTGAACTAATCATTCTAGAAGTAAAAGCCATTCCTGAAGAAGATATACTATTTTATGTTGATTCATTTTGGGATGATATATAGATATGTCCCAAACACAAGATCAAATTAATACTCCTAGTGTTCAATTGGTTCTAGTTTAAATAACACCATCACATTTGTGGGTAGTGGATGATACCTTCCCATTCCGAGAAGTGGGTGATACCTTCTCAAATATTATATACGGCTTATGATACACTTTTTATCACTAAAAATTTATAGTGATAATAAAAATTTTATCCCAATAAGAGGTTGTACATGGAAAGTAGTAGGCTCTCACACCAAGTCTGAACCTAATAAAAATTTCATGTGTGATGCATTCCTTTCACATTATTACATATTGTTGAGGAAGTGATTCTAAAGAGTGAATATAGAGTTTAATTGGTTACAAGGGTTTAATTAAAAGTAATAATTTATAAAAATTATAAAAAATACTACCAATTCATCCCCTGACCATCATTAGTACCCTGACTAAACTTGGCTCTATAATGAGGATTGAAAAAAATCAAATTGAACTCATACTTCAAAAATGGTTGGATGTTACATATGTTTAATATATAATGGTTCTATGATATCTATAATTGTCTTTTTATATGGTTTATTTCATTCCAAAAGTAGAGGAGTCAAATATTTTAATATATTTAATAAAAAAATTTCCAAATGGGTAATTATTTATTCATATGATTTTTGAATAATTAAACATGAATATGATTATTTACTTTTAATAAAATTATTATCATTATTATTTTAAGATTTTAGAATCATATCAATGATATTATTTGATTATTGATTTTATATTCAATCAAGAAATCTATTTTTAAGAAAAATCATGAAAGGAATAAATGAAAAATAAAATATCATTATTCACTTAGGTAGTATAAAACAACTACAGTACAATGATGTTTTTAAAAGAGTTTAAAACAAGAGAAAAACTATTAAATATTTGAGTATTATAAAAATTTTATAGTATAATTAATCTTTTATCTTAAATTTAATTATAATTATTACTTATATTATATAAGTGGTAATAGGATAATTAAAATGAAAGCGAATGGGTTTAGAATACCTTATCTTACTTTGTGAGTCACTTCCTTTAGATTGAGTCTAAATCCTTCAAAGGAGGGTTTTTGGATAGTCCATAGGCATAGGGGCATGGAAGGTATAGTTTAGAGAGATATTTGGCTATAATTTTAGCAAAACAAATAGTTTTGGAAGTGAGGAGAGAGTGTTTAAAGAGGGGTGATTATATAACTATGGGGAAAGAAAATCATTTAATAAAATATAGATTATTTTAATATTTAAGCTCAAAACTATAAATAGTGTTGATTATTATGACTTTTATTAGTGTTTGATTAAAAATATAAGTTTATTTTTAATTTAAACATACCCAAAAGCAAATGGAATATTTTAAATATTTTTTACAAAGTAAAGAAACAAATATAATTTCTTTGCATAATAGAATATAACTTAGTCTTTGAAAAGTGATTTATAGGTTTAAAAATTTTGTTTATTATTTTTAAAAGCCTTATCATACCAATTAAATATGTCTTAATTCATGTAAAATGTTTTATAAATTAATGATTCATACTTACGCCATAGTGATTCCAAAATACTCATAGAAACTTTATTCTTCATTATTCATATAAAATCATTTTTTTTGAAAAATCGCAAAAAAATCGCCCTATGATAATTTGATGTGATATTTTAAAAAATAATATCAATTTTATTGAAACAAATTTCTAATTTAGATAAATATAATATTTAAATTTTAACATAAAAATAGTATTTTACTAAATAATTTAAAATCTAATTTACTAAAATTTATATGTATTTATGATTTTAGTTATTTAATTTGAGAAATCAGTTTATAGAATTATAATATTAATTTTTATTTATTTTCATTATTTTAAATATTAATTTTTATGTATTTTACTATTCTCATTAGCCATGTTACTATTTAAATGGTTAGTTAATATCCCAATGGTCATTTGTTATTCCAACGATTAGATAATTATTATACTTCTTATAAATATGTCTTATTCCCCTAATTATTCATTCACTAGGTTTTTTATAAAATTTATTTATATTTTATTTACAAAACATCAATTTTGTTTTTAAATTTTTTTCGTTTATAGTGGTATTCATGTTTATGAAACTTTTAGGAGACCATAAACTCATGGATTTTTAAATTCAACTTATGTTTTTTTATCCCATTATAATATTTTAAATTTTATAGAGTGTATTTATCCTTCATATGTAATGTTTTTTGTTGATGAAATAAAATAGGGTTTGTTTTTTTATTATTCCATGTATTTGATTTGTATTATAGATTATACTTAAATAAAACACACATATATTTAGAGAATACATTTTTTTCATATTTTAAATGTTTGACTCATTAAAATTTTTATTGGAGAATATCATCCATAAGAGTTTTACTTTATACTCATGTTATTCATCTTTTTTCTATTTTCCATTATTACTTATATCTGTTTTAGCCATATAATATCTTTAATTTGGTATCATATCATTATATAGTAATGAAATATTTATTTTTTTATGAAACATTATTTGTGTATTACAATCACTAGTTCTAATTAAAAAGGCAAATAAATTTGATCCCATTCAATATCGAAAATTTGATTTGGAATAAAATCGAAGTAGTAAATTCTTTATGCATATATTATTGGAAGCATAATTTATGCTCAAACATGTACAAAACTAGAGAATATATTTGAATTCGGTATGTTGAGAAGATAGCAAATCAATATTTGATTAGATAATTGTATAGATATAAATAAATTATTGTGATATATTTAAGGAATAAAAGATCACATAGTTACTTATAGAAAACATAATTAGCTTAAGATGATTGTATATTCTGATTTATAATTTATCAGTTATATTAATACAAGAAAGTCTAGTTTTGGGTATGTTTATCTTATATCAAAAGGGAAAATATCATGGAAGATTGAGAATTAGTTATTCAATGATACTTTAACCAATTAAATTGAATTTTTAGTATTCTTTGAGGCTAAAATTCATGTACATGGTTTGGGAATTTTATTTCAGGGGTTGAAATTATCAACGGTGTCACTGAGTCCTTGAAAATTTATTATGATAATACTACAGTTTTGTTATTTTCAATTAATGAAATGTATTACATATTGTAATGGTGTATCCTAACCCATTAGATGGAATTGGTCCAAATTCTAGTGGATCGTACTGCACAACAATACCTGAAGCTAACTGGTGGCACTAGAAGTGGTACTGTAGCAGTGTGGATATTGATACGGTTACTTTAGTAGAGAAGGTTGGTGAAACTAGTAGGGTACTATTTCTCCATAGACTTACTTCCATCGATACCATTTTACAGTGGACTTATTTTGAAAAATGATCAGTATAAAAATGTGGTTAATATAGAATTGGGTAGCTTTATGAACTCATTTTGAGCTAGGGTTCCTACACTCTGATGATTTTTCCTATAATTTTATTTTTATATAGTGAAATGATTCTTCCTCTCCATAGATATATGAATTATTCCTAAAATACCTAAATCATGTGTCTTATGATATTCTACTTGTTATTTTGTTTTTGTCTCCCTTTTACTCTTCTACTGGAATCGACTGTCATTGTTTCTCCCAATATTTCCATGATAACTAGTATCAAAGCCTAAGTTTAGAGTATTAAGGTCATATATAACAAATATAATGATGATTATGGAATTATTAAAGTTAAATATAAATCATTTTTATGAATTTAACTTCAATTACTAGATGATCCAAATTGAATGTTATCTTCATGAGAAAAATATACAATTTCTACTTCTGAGTGTTAAACCAATATATATAGAGAAGATTGAGTGTAATTTACTTGATAAATATGTACTTGGAGTTATTCACATTATATAGGTCAAAAACATGGCATTTTATATCATAGAGGATAAGATAATGATTATGTTGATGATAGCTCTTATGAATATGCATAAGAAGTTATCTGCATTGAAAAAAGTGTACCTAATTTGATTATTAATCAATATAAATATGATTAAAGGTAATGTGATAAAAAACAACATTACCTTTAATCATTTGTTTTATTTTTTAAAAAAATAATTAAAGGTGATATTTTTTTATCACATCAATGAATTCAATACTATCACAAGTCAGTTGATATTGGTGGGAATTATGCTAGATGATGAGGTATATGCAATGGTTTGATTTTCTTTGTTACCTAACAGTTGGGAATCAATAGTAATATCCATGAGTAGTTATTTGGGTAATAAAAAGTTAAAGTTGAACAATGTGTAGGATCTGATCCTTATTAAAGATATTTTGAGAAGAGATTCATATAGATTCATGGGTTCTACACTGCACATGGATAGAAGAGTAAAATTCATAAAATGATATAATTGTATAGGATAATCAAATTCAAGAGTAAAGAGTTGAACATTGAAAAGAAACTTGGTAATACATGATGGACTTGTGTGAACAAATTAAACATCACAAATGAGTGAAAATAAAAATGAAAGTCACCCAAAATCAATGTATAAAACACAAAATCTAAAGGAACAGATGGTGTTTTACTACAAAGCATATATAACTATATTGATTCTTAGATTTTAGACTCAAGGTAATCCTTTCATTCCAAATTTGAGAAGGGCTTTATAAAAAATTATGTTTCTACAAAAAATTTCAAGGTAAATTTTGTTGATGATGAACCCTTTCAAATAGTAATAAAGTGAGATGAAAAAATCAAGACCAATAGTTGGAGTTTTCACTTCCTAGAGAATATTATATGTATATCTAGATTGATAAGGAATAATATTTCTATCAGGTAACTTGATGATTTGGGATTTTACACCACATTCACTGGTGGTGCATGGTAAATTACTAAGGGCACTATGTTCATTGATCGTGGAGTAAATAATGGAACCCTATATAACATGACAAAAAATTTCATGTAGATGCTTAAAAAATTTATTGTCGATTCACAATTGCAGTATTATCAGATAGACCATATGAGTGAGAATGGAATAAAGGTTATTAAAATAAAAGGAATATTATAGGATATGGATTCAGTGGAAGTTGTCCTATGTGAATATTGTATATTTTGAAATAGTAAGAAGGTATATTTTATAAAAGAAGTCAGAGCACCAAATGTTGGGAATATGTTCATGGTTCACACTGATGCTAGGGGGATACACTAGTACATTCCCATCTAGGATCACAGTATTATCTAAAATTTATTAATGAATCAATAAAAAAGTTGTGTTTTTACTTTTTAAAAATAAAATATAATTCATTTTCAATGTTTCATAAGTGGAAGACTTTAGTGAATAATAATTCAATATCAAGTTTCAGATTCTTGAGGTCTAAAAATGGAGAAGATTATAAAAGTAAAGTGTTAAAATAATTCTATTCTAATAATATAATTTAGCAAGATAATATTGTTCTAGGTACACAAAAATATAAAAATGTGTCAGAAAGGGTGAATAATAATTTTAATGAACATTCCAAGAGTATGAGACTACACATGGGGATACCCAAGACCTTATAGGCAGTGGTAGGGAATATGGAAAAATATATCATCAACATGATTCCATATGGACCAATGGTATATTTTTTATCCTATGTGATCTATCTAGGAAAGAATAAAAATTTATTATTTACAATCCTTCGGTTATTTATCATGTGTACCTATAGATGTTTATGTAAGGGACAAGCAAGATTCTAAGCCCAAATCATGTTTCTTTATTAGATATAGTACTGGTTAGTTTGGATATATCTTTTGGGGTGATGAGAGCTAGAATATCATCAAAATATAAAATGTGATATTTAATGAAGTTTTCATATGTAAGACCATCATGAATTTGAAAATAATGGTTGGAACAAAGAATAAAGGAGTCGGTAGAAAGTTGAGCTTGAATATGTACCACAAAATGTGATACCAGAACTAGTGGTTCCTATACCTCAAGTGGATTTTAGGAGGTAAAAAGGAGTGAGAAGGCTTAAATAGAGGTATTCCTAATCCTTAAAATATTTTTTATTGATTGGTAGTGGAGATCCTGAAATATTTGTAGAGGAAATGCAGTTAAAGGAGTAACCAAAATAGTTGACAACTATGAAGGAAGATGTTTCTTCATTGCATGATAAAAATACTTGATATGTGACTCATTTTCCATTAGGAAATAGAAAATTTATTTAAAATGGGTATACCATTTTAAAGAATAACTTGATAGTTAAATTAGATATAAAGAAATGTTGGTCATAAAGTTTTTTCAATAGAATAAAGGTATGGATTTCACATAAATTTTCACACCTTTAGTGAATCTTGCCACAATACGGGTGGTTCTTAGTATTTTTGTGTCTGGGGATTTACAAATTGAGTAGCTTGATGTGAACAAAGTTTTTTTCATGTATATTTTTAGGATTAAATTTATATGAAAAAACTTTAAGGATTTTTTTATTCATAAAAGAAATATATGGTTTGAAAACTCTAGAATAGTTTATATGTGTTAAAGTGAGAACTCAGTGGAATAAGAATCCCAATAAATCCATGAATAAAAATGAATATAAATAGTATATAGTGGATCAATGTTGTTATTTCAATTATTTTGGTGATGGATTCATTATATTTCTTCTGTATGTGGACAGAATGCTCATTGTAGGATCATGTATGCAAAGTATTAATGAGATGAAAGAGTAGTTAGTTGAGGAGTTTGATATGAAATATCTTAGAGAAGATTTTAATATTTTAGGGATGAAGATCAAGATTGTTTTGTATTTGTAAACCTGATGTTATCATAGGATAACTACATTATAAAGTTATTGAGAATATTTAGTATACTTGAAGAAAATCTAGTTTATATTCCCTGATAAATCAATTTTAAATGGTCAAAGGGGGAAGTTCTAAATAAAAAAAAAGTGGTTGAGTACATGGAAAATGTTACTTATGCATAATCTATAGGAATCTTGATGTATGTCATGGTTTTTACCCAAATTGATATTTCTCATATAGTGGGGGTTGTGAGAAGGTACATGGATAACCCTAGAAATAAACATTGGGAAGTTTTGAAGTAGATACAGGGGTATTTTAAGGTAAGAAAGGAAGTATATTTGTTTTATGGGATAAGAAATTCATTACAAGGGTTTTTGGATTCTAACCTTTTAGTTGATGTCGATAGTAGGAGTACCACAAATTATGTGTTTACCTATGGGGGAACCACAGTAAGTTGTATATCCCAATTATAGATGGTGGTGGTTCTATCTTGAAAAAAGGTAGAGTATATTATTTTAACAAAATTTGGTAAGGAGATAGTTTTTTTAAAAAACTTATTAGTAGTGGTGGACAGAAATAGGGATATAAATTTATTTCTCTATGATAGTGAGAGTGTTATACATATTATGAATAATTTGGTGTTTCATTTTCAAACAAAGCACATTCAATTAAAGTACCATTTTATCAAATGATTGATACAATATAGCCAATTTATATTGAAAATATATATGTGGTATTAATAATCCAGATGATATGTTGATGTAGTCGATGGTTATTAGGAAGTTAAGGTAATTTTGTGCCCCTATTGGTCTTCATTGATGAATGAAGGATGAGAGGCAGAATATGGGAGAAAACAATGGAAGCATAGAATGGAAATAAATTTTTATTTCATGAATATTCAGCTTCAAATTGAAGATTTAATGGGTAATCATCTTGCATTTTAATAATTTTCATCTTGAAATTGAATATTGATGGGAAAGTTCCCATTTTAGAGTGAAGTAGAGGAGGATATTGAATAAAATAAGTTCTATAAATATAGAACCATGGAAAGAGGTGAATTTTCTTGGATCAAGATCCAAGTGGGGGATTATTAGAATGGTGCATCCTAATACACTGGATTAAGTTGGGCTAACTGTTACCAGATCGTATTACACACTAAGCTGCAGATTTGACAAGTGACATTAAGAGAAGTATGGTAATAGTGGAAATCAACATTATTCTTGTGGAAAAGATAAATAGTTAAGAAAAATCTTATTTTAGCTCCATGGACTTACTCTCATTGCTATTGTAGCATAATGCACTTACAATGCAGATTTGTAACTTTAGAAATGAGTTTTACTGTATAAATGAAATACTTCATGATATCATTTTATGCTAGGGGTCCAATAATTTAATGATTTTTCCTTATAATTTTTCACTGATGGAGTGAAACAATTTTTCCTCTCCATAGACATAGGGATTATTCCCAATCCATTTAAATTCTATATATTATGATCTTTTTTTGTTATTTTGTTTTTTCTCCCTTTTACTATTCTTCTGGAATTGACTATCACTGTTTATTCTAGCATTCACCCAACATTTCAAAGGTAATAAACACATGGAATTAAATGAATTTTTCAATAAATGGTAATTTTATAAACACATAGTTTTAATTGAACACTTTAGCATAAATATTATGATTGTTTTCCCTTTAATTAAAGGGTTCTAAAACAAGAAATTTATTATACAAGTTGAAATATGGTCATTATTTTTGTTATTCCCCTATGTTTTTTATCAATATGTCAATATGTGTTTAGTCATGTGGTGATTATGCTTGGATGATTATTATGGATTCATGATTTGGTATTAGATTTCATGCTTTATAATAAATTCAATTCCAAAAGTTGAGTGATCTATTTCCATGAAAAATGGAAGAGGATATTTATTAATACAACTTGAATACCTTGGATGGATAGCTTCAATGAAATAGTTTAAAATGTTATGATTGATGTGTTGATCCTCAATGAAATTTAGTATATGTGTTGGTGAGTGTAGAAACACTATCTATAACATATTGGAAGATTTTTTGAGTACATTGATAAGTGATATAGTTGATTTGATGAAGATAGGGTTTAAAGTAAAGTGAGTTTGGAATTTATAAACTAAGATAGAAATAGTAAACCAGATTTCATACATATGGTTGTTCCATTAAAATTCAATCCACTGACCATATGTATGTGTTTTTTTTATGGTTGATCCACTAACTGTATGTATAAGAGACATAGAGAATTTCGTCCAATGGTTGATATGAATAGTTTATGAGTTGTACATGCATTCAATCCAAACTACGGTCGATCAAAAGTAAGACACTCAATCAATCCAGACTATTTCATGTGGTCAATATACATGTTAAATTCAAATGGTGTAATGGCTTCACATGGTCACTCCATGGGATCAGTTTCCATATTCCTATTTATCTAAGTACATAGTAAAATTTTCATGAGTCTTTTGGGTGAAAATATTGTTCTCAAAAATCATATATTCTGAAGTAAATATGGTGATGTTTCCAATATTATCTTCATGGATTATACTTCATGATCAAGCATGTGATCATGATTCAAGCAAAGAAATGTTGATAACGGTTCCATACTTCAATAAGGAGGTCAACATGGCAACGATGCATGGTTCTATTCATGTAGATATTTTGAAGGAATTAAAAGAAGTGGACTTGTGGATGTTAATATTGAAATATTTGAATATCACATAAATCCTAAGTTTTTGGGAGATGTAATAGGAATTTTTTACTAGGGATTTAAATGAGTTTTATTTGGAAATGAATCTAGAATATTTCTTTTCAATTTAAATGTGGATATCAAGTCATATTATAAGATCCCATATTTTTAGGTAAGTCCCTATTTGTGTTTTAGTTGAACCTATTTTAGTTGTGGTTTCCTTATTTTTTAAACTTTGGTGGTTTAGTATCTCTTTGGGGTATGGATAGATTTTTCTAGGTAAAATTACCTAAGTTTGAGGGATGTATGCTTGTTTGAATTAATGGAGTATGGGTATAAATGTGTTAAGAGACTATGAGGATTATTTGTGGTTTTTAAGGCTTTAGAGGTGGTTTAGGATTTTCCTATAGAAGTTGGGATGAAATATGTCTAATATATGCTATCATATCATGAACAGTTTACACGACATGAACTTGATTTTAGGAAGATGTTGTGAACTTGTTTAGGGTGTGAAAATGTTACATGTCGTGAAGCTGGTTCATATCGTCAAATTGTCAATTGGGGTTATTTTAACCTGAGTAGATTCATTTTTTATATTATAAATCAAGAAATTTATTTTGTGAAAGGGTTTCACACCATGAAATTATCATGACGAATAGTTTTAAAACCAATTTTTGAATATGTTTTTTTTATTATCCACCATTCATCTATTTCTCTCAAACCCTAGGGTGACTTTGGGAAATTTTGGAGCTATTCCCTCCCTTATGGATGTCTTGATAATGCATTTAATCTTTAGTGTGTTTCTTCACTTTGGTTTTCCCCTCTCTCTTATGTTTTATCTGTTATCACAATGTAATCTCTTGACTACTCTTGAACCGGGTATGGATCTTGTGTGATCTAGGTTATTTTCCTTATGATCACCTTTTTCTTAATTACTTATTAGAGTTCCCAGTTGATAGTGTTTCATTAATAACTAAATAAAGGTAGGTGGTATAAAACAAGTCCCTATGGTATATTTCTATTTTTAAGTATGTTCAATATTATGAAATTATTCCAACACAATGTTCACATTAACAAAATGAATAATGGGTAATGATAATCATGTGTTTGTACTACTCTTTGGATCCCTTTGGATCCAAATGGGAATGAGACATCGCTTGCAGCTATCCATGGGGTGAGATAACCCTTAAATAATAATGAACTAGATTATGGATTAAGGATATAGTTAGGCATGAAATTAGACCTCGGGTTATTGACTATGATAGATTTACCTTGTAAAATGGCTTAATTGATTATTGAAATGGTTGGTGATGATTTGATATAAATGGGTATTCTCACTAGAATGAAAATGGTTTAAAGTGTAATTTAATGAATTAGTGGGTAGTTGAAAGAAAATGGTCATTGGATAAATTGACTTTTGTGTATTATAGTATTATGTTATGATATTATAACCATTATGACTTGTCTTTTGATTTATGCTTAAATTATTATATAAAGGGATTTTCTCGGTGATGATAAAATTCATATATAAAGGGTTATGCCTAGTTATTGTAAAATTATTATATAATGGGATATTTATGGTTATGATTAAATGCTTATATAAAAGTTTTTTCCCAATGATGTTGAAATACTTATATAATGGGCTTTTCCCAGTGACAATGAAATGCTTATATAAAAGTCTTTTCTCGGTTATGTTGTAATTATTATAGGGCTTGACCCAGTTATGTCATTATACCATGGACTTGTGGTTATAGTTTCCATGGTCTTTTTACAAGCTCAGAGATATTACGGAATGGTTTTGAAGTTGGTTGATTGTTGTTTTGTATTCATTGATTAATTAGTACACCTGTTTATCTCTTTATTGCATGAACTTATTATAAAACTGATTTTTTAGAAATGGTTGTATTGACCTACTAAATGTTACCCACACCCTATTCATGGAACCATTTTCTACCCAAGAAAATTACATGGATACAAGTTTGGAAAAGGGAAAAAGACCATGTTGTTGATTGTTTCTTGTTGGATGGGCTATATTATGGAGACGGGAACAACATGGGGTTTAGGAACAGGGCCTTTTGAGTTTATTTGTGTAAATATGGTCTTTTATTTGTATTACCTTCAGTTTAACATTTAGATAAATTCCATCATGAAATTACATGGTTTATTATTTTTCTTACATGGTTCATCCTTTATCTTTTAGTTGTGTGATGTGTTGTTTCCTCTATTTTTCATTACTCTAATATTTTTTTATTTACATTGTATTGTAACTCCGCACCAGGGGGTATAGTCTCTACACTATGTTCTCTACACCCCTTATAATAGTTTTAAGACTCTGGTGTGCGAGTAGGGATTCTTGAGATCCAATAACCAACTTGATTTATCCATGTGAGAGAGTATCAGATCTAGGGCACAACAAAGTGGTATTAGAGGCATCAGGTTGTTATTATTTTCTGTTTCATTACTATCAAGTTCTTTATTTTTTCACTTATTGAGGTTGACCATGTTTTTTTTCCATTGTTCTAAGGAGTTCATTAGTCTTGTATATAAAATTCCTCCTCGTTGTATTCGAATTGAGTTTTAGAATAGAGGAAATCATCATCCTCCTAACTCAGTTGAACTAAAGCTCCCTATAGCTCCTGAAGATCAGATGGATATTCAACTTCATGCTATATTCCAAAGATTCATGTGATCCATGTAAATGGAGACTTTTCACATCATGCCTTTGATGTATGATAAGACGAGATAGTTTTATATATAGTATATGTTAATGTTCACTAGGAAGGGAGGCCCCTAGGTATTTGAGTTGTGGATCGAGTTAGATCAAATGATCTTAAAGAACCTCGATACACCATATATAAGAGTTTGAATCTTGCTTCATACATGCTTCATAAACAATCCAAGCATTGGTGGGACACTATAGAGAAATTTGGGTTGCAAGAGTAGTTATACTAGAAAGACTTCAAGGTAAATTTTATGAACCACTTCCATCCTAAAACATTGAGGGATAAGAAATATCATGAGTTCAAGCACCTAATATATATATCATGTCAATGATGGAATACGCTGGATGTTTCACTAACTTGTAGCACTATGTTCCAAGATAAGTATCCAATGAGGTTTCTAGGTAAAGGTATTTCTAGGATAGTATTCTCTATGAGATCAGGTCACAGGTGTTTATATTTCTCTTGAGTAGATTTTTGGATGTGATTAATTAGGCTCTCATCATAGAATGGAATCTAATAGGGGCCCCGATCAGTAACTACGATATTTTAGTAGGGATAATTGAGAGCTCTTCTTCTATTATTAAAAAGAACTAGTACGAAAGTTATCACCAAGGAAACAACTGCAAGAGTAGCAAAGGTATTGGGAAGACATCTCAGGACTGTGCTCCATTTTAGTTCTATTAGGGTGGAAAGTTTGTTCACAATTGGCCTAAGTTTCCATAACCTAATTTTTAGTGTCGTTATTAGATTATATTGGGCCGCCTATAGAGGATTTTTAGAGTCATGTAGTAGCAGCGCAGTCTCAGGGGATCAAGACATGTACCAGAGTCTGAGAGGGAAATAGCTACCCCTCTGTAGACTAGTAAATGAAGTTCCACTGAACATTTAGGTTGAGTTGGGGGAATAGTAATATAGTGTAGTAGAACTAGTACCAGTCATGGGGAATAGCCTAGGGGAGTCATACTAGAGCCAATAGTATAGGGTAAAGTAAGATACATGATATACAGCCTGCTTTGGCTAGTTTTTATGTTGTACCTTCTACCGTTAGAGGCATTATTCTTGTATCATCTACCTTTGCATGAATTTTTTGACATAGGATAATCACATGAATTTATATATAAACTTTTTCAAAAAAAATTGTCTTGGTTATGGAAGTATTGGATGGTTTCTTGACCATAAATACACCACTGGGAGTGTGGTCAGAGAATATCAAACATTGTAAGGCATATTCTCTAGAAATTTGTGGTTACTATTTCTTTTGGGAACCATTTCTGCTAGAAATCATAGGCTTCAGTTTAATTATTATAATGGAATAGATAGTTCTATTATAGGATCATATAGATTATGTCCATAAGAGATTTACCTTCCTATCTCTAGAAGGAGACTCCTATTTCCACCAGGATGAGTAGGATCTTCAGGCTGGTAGTGCAAGACCAATTTAGTGACAATTTCACTGTCTCATGACTCGGATGACTGGTCTTACTCTATATGAAGGTTAAATATAGTAGGATAATTTTAATAGCATGGTAGACCATTTTTAATATGTCTTTCCTGATGAGTTATGTGACTTAGTACCCAAGAGGGAGATCAAGTTCACAATCGAGTTGGTGTCAGGAGTAAAGCCAATTTATATTCTTCCTTATAGGATAGAACCGGAAGAGATTCAGGAATTGAAGGTTCAGTTGGAATATCTATAAACTAAAGGTTTCATAAATCCTAGTACATCACCATGGGGTTCCCCATTTCTTTTTTCTAAGAATGCTAACAGGACTTTGTGCTTGTGTGTGGACTATCAGAGATTAAACCAGATAATGGTCAAAACTGGTATCCCCTTTCTATGCATCGATGGTCTATTCTATTATCAAATAGGTGATAAGATATTATTCAAGATTAACCTAAGATTAGGGTATCGTCATTTGATAGTGATACCATCATACATTCCTTAGACTACATTTAGTAGTATGTACTACTTGTACGATTTTGTAGTGATTCCATTTAGTTTGACGAACGCACTGGTGGTATTCACAGCCATGGTGAATCATATCATTCATCATTTACTACATCAATTTGTGGTGGTTTTTATTGATGATATATTAGTGTAATCCTATTCAATGGAAGATCATTCCCAATATCTTAACATCATCTAAATTATATTAATAGAGAATTATATTTACACCAAACTAACAAAATGTAGTTTCTGAATTGATAAAGTCCACTTCTGGGGTCATGTCATCTCAGAATCTAGAGTTTTAGTGGACCCAGAGAAGTTTTCATCTATGTTATCTTCGTATTATCCCAATAATTCCTTCAAGTTTCATAGTTTTCTAGGTTTTGTGTGTTATTATCATAATTTCATCTAGGAATTCTCCCATCTTGTGGCACTCATGCCCAGGCTGAGCAGGAAATGGGTAAAGTTTGATTGGTCAAATGCTTATGAGAGATAATTTATGAGTCTAAAAGGAAGTTTGGCATCAACACTAATCCTCACCTTACTTATTCCAAGTAATTCATATACCATTTACTTTGATTCATCTAGATATGTACTTGGAGTAGTTCTGATGCAGGAGGACTGAGTGGTTGTATATGGCTCCAGATAGCTGAGACTAAATAAGAGGAATTATCCTACTCATAATATATATTTAGTTTTAGTGGTACACACCCTAATATTATGGATATAATATCTTTTAGGTGAGAGTTTTATAGTGTACATGGACTACAAGGGCATCAAGTACATCTTTTCAAGGTGGGACTTGAATCTTCAGTAGAGGAGGTGGGTTGAGTATTTGTACTCCTTCAACTTTGAGTTGTCTTATACACTGATTAAGGGAAACATCATTGTTGATTACATGAGCTATATTATGCATAAAGAGGAATTTTTGGAGTCTTTAAATGATTGGTGGATGATATAACGCTTTTCGGACATGCATTTAGATGTTCAGGAGTCCTAGTGACGAGTAGCTCAGACTTCAACATCTATAGTAATAAATCTTTTAGACAGGATCAAGACTAAGTAGATATCTAATCTAGTGGAATTATCTCTAAGAGACGATATATATGGTGGGGATCTACCACTAGGATGGTCTTCTAAAAACATAAATTCTATTTCTTTCATGGTTATGTATGGGTTCATACGAGCTTGCATGAGAAAATGATAATAGATTTCTATAATTCTAGATAGACAGTACATCGAGGGATAAAAATATATATATCGTGATCTCCATAGATAGTACATGAGGCCAAGAATTAATGAGGTAGTAGTCTTAGTGGTGATATATTTCATCTCTCAATAGGTGATGTATGAGCATCGAAGGCCTACTGGGATGTTGCAGCCTCTGCACATTGTAGAATGGAAATGGGATAATGTTGTTATGCATTTTGTGATAGGATTACCTAGGACTCCTTATGAGAATGACGAAGTATGGGTGATATTAGATTGATTGGTGAAGGTATCACACTAATTTATTTTAGGGGGGTGTAAGAACACGGTTCTTTCCTTAAGGTACAGATCCTTCATTTTCAATTTTTACTTAAAGAGATGGAGGAAAAAGAAATGTACACATCATGTATTTTAAAGTACATGCCACGTAAGGAGGGTTACAAACTGTATGATCCCAATGCACGACCTTGTAATGGTATTTCCTAGACTTGTATATACATGGTGTGTATTTTCAAGTACATGACATGTACTTTTCTAAAATTTGTTAAATTGGGAATTAGCCTTGTGTTTCATCATACTGATAGAGGGCGCATCCCATTTGATGAATATTCACACCGAGAGGTCATTTTGCCTCTTGATTGTCCATCTGAACTCTGTTTCGATCACCGTCGGATGCATTGAAACCAATTGGTAAGCTTTCAATTCCTCTTGAGTTGTTCTTTGTGATTTCTTCTCTCAATTAAGTTATCAAAGTTTGATCATTTTTTATCTTTTTTTAGATCTAATCCATTCTAGGTCAAATCAAAACCTGATGCTGGATGAGGAGAGTTGTACGAGTACAAGTTAGGTGGTATTATGCCTTTCGCAAATTTTTATGATGTTTATATATATCGGAGTGTCGCGCGCCCATTTTTTGGGTTTCACTTGATTTATAATTTAACCTTATTGTTTCCTATTGGTGTCTAGGTAAAATAATAAGTGTTTTAAAGTATTAATCAGGTTGTTTTCCTTGATTAAGGTCCACCCCATGGGTGAGTATCCCTTGGAATTACCGTTTATGGTCATTTTGTGAGGTTGCCTATGAGGAATGCCTTGTTTCCCTTATTGGGTTTTCAAGTATTAATTACAATTATAATGTAATTGTAGTAAAGATAAATTTTGATTGAATTGATTAAGGGTTTGGGATTAGTGATTTACCCTTTTCTCCATGTTATGCCTATGCCTCTTTAAGCATGTTTGGAATGTTTTGATCCAACTCTGAACCTACCCACATGATTTGGGTTATGCTAAGGACTTTTAATGGTTTAGATTACTTAATAGGCTTGTTATGTAAATTATTCCCATGTGACTGATTTATCATTAAATCCATGTGATAGTTTAATTTCCATGTGTTGCTTTTTATATGAATTGTCCCCGCATGATTTATTGATGTTAAACCATGTGATATTTTAATTCACATGTGTTTCTTGTTATATGATATGTTCCCACATGAGTTAATATGTTAAATCCATGTAATAGTTTAATTTACATGTGGTTACTTGTATGAAATGATTTAAAAGGGTTAATTAGAAATGGGCGAGCCATAGTATTAGTTAAAAGACAAGGTCAGGATCATGTGACTAATTTCTCCTTATATACCTTGGGTGAACCATTATCTCGGTTAAAAGATAATGGACGGGATCAAGAGGTTAATTATGTAAAGGCCATGAGTGAGCCATGGATAGGGTGGTCAGGCTCATTGGGGCTTACTTAAAATGCTGAGCAAACCCAGGATCCATTGAGGGATAACCAGGTTGGGTTATATTGGAAAATTGTTAAATGATTATTATTTCATGAGTTGACGGTTAATTTTATAAGGGGGTCATCGGGACTAGGCCGGACCATGAGACTTTTATTTAATCGAATGGAATTGAATAATGAAATGGAATGACTAATGATTCGTTTTCCAAGCCAAAGCACAATCTTGGATTCAGTCTTCCCTTGTACTTGGTCATATTGTCTTCTGAGACATCTATTGTGCTTACTTATTAGTACCTTCTAGTTTATTATTTTTTACTATTGTACACTACCTATTATATATTCACCGATAAAATGGCATAGAAGGTTTCCTACTGGGATTTAGTCTCACACCCTGTTTGGGTCATTATTTTAGGCCCAAAAAAATTATATAATTGGAGGTGTTGATAAGGGTAAGTGACATTCTTCTAGTAATAAATTTTATATTAGGAGAGGAGATCATGGGACCAAGATGAGTCTTGCGATGCTTTTGAGTCTCTTTGTTTCTTTTTTACTTTTGGTACTTGTGTTTTGTATTACTATAGTGTAACTTGTTTTGGTTGTTTTCCTAGAACATGTAACATGCAGCATCGTATTTGTATGCTATGACATCTAGTTTTTTATATTATTAGTCTTCTACTGTTTAATTTTTTTGTATGGTATTACTATTTTCACTATTGAATTGTTATTTTTTCTATTGTGTTACACTCTGCCAATAAGGGCATAGTTTCCCCACAATCACACCTAGTCCCTCGTTGTTAGTTGGAACCCTCTGGAATTTAGGTAAATATGCTTGAGGCCATGTGTCCAACCGATTACGGGGCATCTTAAAGTGGAATCTAGATCTAGGATGTTATAGTGGGTCTTTACTATTGATGATCTGAGTAGTATTTACATGCAGGAGATAGTTTGGTCACATAGTGTTCTGAGGAGTATCATTTCTGATAGAGATCCTTGTTTCACATCTCAGTTATGGAAGGGTATTTAGAAGGCTCTATGATCACATGTTCTTTTGATCATATCCTATCATCCTTAAAATGACAGCTAATCTAAATGGATGATTTATATTCTGGAGGATATGTTACAAGCCTATTTTTTAGATTTCAGTGTTTCATGGAAATGGAATTTATCACTCACAGAGTTTTCTTATAAAAACATCTTCCAAGAATTGATCTAAATAGAATATTATTAGGATTTTAATGTAATTTTTTTCCATTCACCACTTTTTTGTTTGGAGGAAAGTGATTCAATTATTTTTGGACCTAGCCTCATGTGAGATATGTGTGAGTAGGTTCAGTTGATCAAGATGTGGTTGGTGACTACACATAGCAGGCAGAAATATTACACTGACTATCAGAGATAAAATCTAGAGTTTGAGGTGGGTCATCATGTTTTCCTTTGGTTTTCTCCTAGGTTGGGTCAATGTTTTATCAATAAATAGGAAAAGTTAGTGCTCAGGTTTTCTAGGTTGTTTAAGATAGTGGAAAGGGTCGGTCTAGTGGAATACTAATTATACCTTCCATGAAACTACAGTTCCATGCATGATATGTTTCATATGTTGTAGCATCATAGATAACACCCAGACCCTTCTCATGTGTTAGACATTGATGATGTTTATTTTGGTTTAGATCATACTTTGAGGTGTGTAAAGATCCTTATTTTTTCTGGGTTTTTTAATTTGAGTAGAAGTTTGATTTTTTGGTATCGGAGGCTCATGAGGTAAAAAATGGTAATTTTACCCAAGAAATTTATATTGGTTAAAACAAATCACCACTCCATTGGTTATATAATATGTTGTTTACCCTTGGATAAAAATTTGGTAGAAATTGAAACAGTTTGATTTTTAGCGGAATATTTAATATTTAATAAATTAAATATTAAATTATCTACATGAGTTCGAGTGGTGATATCTTTTGAATAGAGTTTAATATTAATATTTTGACTTTGTGGTTAATTTTTTAATGGGGGGTTGTACTTAGTTGATTTATAAACCCACTTTGGGTTTTGGGACTCAGGTCAAGTGTTTAAATGGGAAATTAATTAATTAAAAGAGGTTAAACACCTCTTCCCTCTCTCTTTATCTTCTCACTCACAATAGTATATGGTGGATAGGGTTATCCCTTGTGTTATGATCATACTAGAAGTATAATGGAGAGGATATTCTGCCTAACTTATTTTATGGTGGAGATCAGAACTGGATCGAGGTACAGGGGCTTCTAAGATCGAATTTAAACCCAAAGTTTCGGTGTTTACTCCATGAGGTAGGTTGGTTTTTGAATTTTATGCTCATATCCCTTTATATTAATTATTTTAAAGTTTTATATCCTTATTATGATTTATAATGACCACATGGGGGTCACTCTGTACCAAATCAGGGGGAAATAGGGGTTTTAAGATGTCTACAGGGGTTCCCTGTTCAGAAACCCTGACTACATGGCATGTGATTTTAAGAACACATGTCATGTATTCTTCGTGTTCATGTAAGATAGAATTTTTATAAGTAAATGTTGTGTACTTTAAGTAAAATCCATATATTATTACATGTCCATGTACCTATCTATGTGGAAGAGTACATGGGAAGATAGAGTTTGGAAAGTGCACACCATGTACTATGGCTGCACACCCTATAGTAGAACATGACCATGTGGCCATGTACAGGGGAAGATACACCATATGAGGGATACATGGTCATGTATTAGTATATAGGCATACCCCATGTACACCCTATCTATGTGGTAGTACACGGGAAGACCTTATTTCCACTCTATCCATGTATAAGTACATGGCCAAGTGAAGGTTTGATAGCACATGTCGTATGCTCTGATTTACATGCCATGTACTTTTTCGATCAAGGGGGTTTTTGGTGTTTTCTTCCTTGAAGTCAGAATTGTACTTGTGAGTAGTCCATTTTGAGTTTTTTACTATATAGATCATGATAGTGGAACCATTGGGCTGATTTTAGTATTTCTAAGTGGTGGTTTTGGGTGAGTGAGTTGTGGAATACATGTTTTCCTCTAGAAAGTGAGTTTGGTTGTCTTCTAAATGTGTTACATGGGATGAGAACTAGGTAAGGGTCATGATAATTAATTTTGGATAAATTATGATTCAATTGAAGAACTCATTCATTGTTGGGTGTGAATTTTCCCTAGTTAGTGGGATTGAGTTGTGCTATGAGGTCATGGATAGGTTTGGGGTTCATACCAACCTAGGGTTTCTTACAAAGGAGATGGAAACAAGACCATTTTTCTCTCATGATATTTACTTCTGTTGAGGCCTATGATATTTTGAGTTTCTAGATACTTGGGTTTAGGAATGTTTTACCTTGAGATATGAGTGACGGCCCGAGAGTTTGGCTATTATAATGAGACTTGTTTTACACCCTCAGGGTTGTTGTTATGTGGTTTGAAATCCACATTTGGAGATTGGTTTAATAATATGGTATAAAATGGTTGAGAGAGTTGGAAGTTATAGGATTCATGGTTAGTCTTGGATATCTTTGATTGGGTATGTTGGGTAGGACACTTTTTATTAGTATCGATATTTGTTTATAGTTTGAGTACTGAACTGAGGATAAAAAAATGTATTTTTTTATTGAGTATAGTGGTATTGATGTGTTTGTATATATATGTGTGATATTAGGTTCCATATTGATGCTCTAGACAACATGAGAATAGGTGTCAGACTGACGCTCCAAACACCATGAGATTAGGTTACATATTGACACTCTAGGCACCATATTATCAGTTGACACACTAAAACTATGCATCCAGATATTAAGTGTTGGACTTATTCTCCAAGAACCAATATTGATATACATTCTATATGGATTGGGATGTTGTACTGACACTCAGCATCCATGGTTTGAGTTCAGACTGATGCTCTAGGAACTAATTGTATTTTGGGTGGTATAGATAGTGGACTGACATTTTTCATCCATGTTTTTCATGTCATATTGATTCTCTAGGAACTAATTATATATTTGATGGTATGGATGTTGGAAACATTCTCTACATATAGAATTTAGGTGTCAAGTTGATGCTCTCGGAACTATTGTTTAATACACTTGGGTGATATGTTAGACTGATGCTCTGGGTTATAGTTGTACGGCAGCATGGGATGAGTACTAGAGACTAGTGCATCTAGGTATTGAGTAAGAGATAATGATTACAGTCACGAGGTTTGATTTAGGATGCTATGGGAGTGGAGCCTATACGTTTTTTAGGATTCATGGTCATCAAGACATGCTTAGAGACACCCTGGTGTTAGATGAATTTGGTTTGGTCAATCATAGTCATGGATTTGAGGATTAAAGATGGTTTTATTTTTATTTTATTTTAGTTATGTTTTGGCTAGGATGAGAATATCTAATAAGAATTACCTTATGGTATTAGATTATAGGTTCACTATTGGGGGTGGCCTACTAAGATTTATTTCCCACCCCCTATATTTGAACCTCGACATACATGTAGAACTTGTGTCTGCTTTTAGGTTGAGCACAGATGTATAATAGATGGGGTAGAGGCCCAATATTTCATTGTTGATCGAGTTGATCATGTAGAGT
This sequence comes from Viscum album, assembly GCA_963277665.1. Taxonomy (NCBI): domain Eukaryota; kingdom Viridiplantae; phylum Streptophyta; class Magnoliopsida; order Santalales; family Viscaceae; genus Viscum; species Viscum album. Next base: position 1,452,957,657 of record OY728128.1, read on the forward strand.
ATGATGATTGAGATAGATCTGGTCGATAGGGTATGCGATAATGGGTATGTGATATGGACCAGAGTTGGCATTAGGGCCTGATGTATTGATTTTTTAGTTTTTTATTATGTATATGTGATCAGTATAGTGGGTGATAAATGTTGTATGTATGGCATGGATGTTTGGGACTTTACTGTATTTTATTTTATTAAAGCATGTCATGGTTTCAATTTATTTATTTTTTCAAATTCTATAATGCATATGGTTTTTGGATATTTAATTATGGTTGTGCACTCTGATATAGGGGTATAGTCTCCTCACTATACCATCTTAGACCCTTGCTTCTAGTCGGTAGAGTCTAGTGTATGAGGAGACTTGCTTGATTCCATATAACGAATCAGATCAAGCCACCAATTTTAGTGAAAACCAAGTTGATATGTTAGAAAGTGGTATTAGAGGATTATACTTCCTATTACTTTAATATTTGGAGTTTGGAAGACTAGATATATAGGAATGTATCACAGCCTATGATGAATATCGATCGTTGCGTCATGAACACCTATTCTAGTTAGAAGTCTAGGTTACCAGGTCTGGGATTGATGTTCTTGGTATTCGATGTTACATTTTTATATTATTTAACATTGGGAAATGTAGATGTTGTTTGGATTTGATGGTTTATGATGGATTTTAGGATCTTGGCATGTTAGGAAGAAGATTGTGATTCATTTTTTTACTATGGACTATAGAGGAAAGAGGCATCTCATTCATCATGATAGGCACGTAGGATCCACATTCTATAGGCCTTCTGGTGTATGATTTGATGGATTTATTTTTTATGGATGGTTATACGGATCTATAGTGATACACTCAGCGATGAGGATGTTGGTGTATTCCTCATTCATAGTAGGTGAAATAATCCTAGTGGGTGAGCATGGTGTAAGTGTACGACTATTGGACCCCATGTGGGAGGTTTTTGTTCGAGGTTGGTTATGTGGCATGGTCCTCTGGGGAGCAGTCTAAAGTGATGATGCTTAGAGGGGATGAGTTCCCTAATTGTTGGTGGTTTCTTCAACATATGACATCTTTCAGTGTGAGGATCTATATATTAGTATTTTGACTTGTTGATTTTTTGTGATGTTGGAACGTGATCATGTTTGAAACCCCATGAGAAGTGGTCTTATGTGAGTTTCTTTAGACATAGGTGGTTGGAACTATTGACTTTAATTGAGACTTTACCGATAGGACTAGTTGGGGGATCCTAGTGACCTTATTTGACTTGTATTTGGTTAGATAGTTAGTTTCATTTGACTTTGAGGGGTTGGTCTTTCTGAATGTGCTTTTGGGTGCATTAGGTACAGGTGGATTCTTTATAATTTTGACAATGGTGCATGAAGGTTGCATCCAGGTTTGAGGTTAGGCTCATTGGATGCCTTTTGTTTTTTAAAAGGATCACTTGTATTCTTATGCTTCAGGATTTTGGTTGATTTCAATAGGGGAAAGTTTGTTCAGGTTCCTAGCTTGGGAAATGGTTGTGCATGTGGGTTGTGTTTGAGGGTTATGAGTTGTATCAGTATTAAATGAGGTTCTCAAGTATATGTGGCTAGGGATTGTGAGATGATTTTTCATGATATGTGAATCTTTGGATCCAGAATCGGGTTATTTGGCTGGATTACACAAGATCTTGTAGCAATTAAACATTGATGATATCATGGAGGCATAAACGCATTGTGATGCGCTATGCCCTTTGGATTGTGGATCGGAAGTATGAGATTAAGGTTCTTTAGTTTGGGAGGCATCTGTGATTAGGTTGAGAATGGGTGTTAGTGTTATAAGATGCTTGCATTCATGGAGGCTCGGGGGTTTTTAAATGGGTTTTACATGTCCCTACAGATAGATGTGACATCATAAATGGATGATTTGTGGTGGTATTCATCAACGACATATTAGTGTACTCTTAGTATATATATGATCATCCCAAATATCTTGACATCATATTGAGTACATTTAGAGAGAATTGTTTATACTCCAAGCTATATAAATGTTTACATGGGTTGCTAAGGGGCCTCCTGGGAGGTTATTCTCATGGAGTGGTGTATGTAAAGTTATATGGTGGGGAGTGCACCATCGGCTATCTTTGAGTGAAGTCTATGTGACGGATCAGATAATGAAAAATACCAATGGTTTCTATTCTCATAAGTCAGTAATGGATGAAATATGAAGTATTGTTTTGTCATCATGGTGAGAGAGAGAGGGCCATGTCCTATTTTGGGGCTTGGTTGTGATGGGGTCATGGTCCGTGGAGATGGTGTTTGGGTGTGAGGTTATAGTTAGGATATTATTATGGTGGAGAGCAACATATAATTTTTGGTGATATGAACCTTATCTGGGTAGGGTCGAGAATTTAGTGAGGACCACATCAGTTTAGTTTGTATACTACTGAGTATGTTATTTAAAAGGAAACTTCGATGATTGGAAGTGTCATGGATCCGAATATATAGTTTTGGATTATGTTCTATGGTGGGAGCACCATGAGTTTGATGATTATTTTAAATGATGTTGTGACATCTCAGGATGGATGGGTGCGGTTAGGCACTATCCTAGTGGATTTTTGGTAGATTAAAGTGGCGGCTTAACCCAGGATGTGTTGTATGCCCTATCTTTGAAATTGTACAGAGAAAATCGTTAGGCATATTTTAGTAGAATGCAACAAGTTGAGTTTAAATTTATGACCAAGGTGGGTAGATAAGTGTGGTTGTAAGACCACTAAGCCTTCTTTAGGATTAAATGGTTTATAGTGGGGAGATTATAAATACTCATATTTTTCTAGGTTTCATAATTTGAGTAAAACTTTGTATTTTTGGTATCAAATGATCATGAGGGTTAAAATGGTCATTTTACCATATAAAAATGTCTCAGATACTTTTTAGGGATAATTCATTGGATTTAGAATCGGGTTTTTTCCCTTGGATTGGAGTTTGGTGGAATTTTGGAAAATTTATGTTTTGGCGGAATACTTAATATTTAATAAATAAAATTTTTAATTATTCGTGTGAGTTTGGATGGTGATATCTTTTAAATGGAGTGTCAAATTGAGATTCATACTCCATGGTTGATTCCATAATAGGGGATTTTTTTAGGCGCAATATAAACCCACTTCGGGTTTCAGGACTCTAGTTGAGTGCTTAAATGGAAAATTAATTAATTAACTAAAAGATGTGAAATAGATCTTCCCCCTCCCTTTGGCTCCTCACACGCGACAGGAAAAGGGGGAGATGGTTCTTCCTTACATGACACTTGAACCAGGAGGATAATGGGGAGGAGATGCCACTGGACTTCATCCATAGCATGGATCAAGACCAGATCTACGTACAGTGGATTTTGGGAGCATATTTAAACCCAAAGCTTTAGTGTTTATGCCATGAGGTAGGATGGTGCTTTAGTTTTATGGACAGATCTCTCTAGATTGGTTTTTTATGTTTTATAGACCTATTAATATTTATAAGGACCCCATGGGGTTTTATCTATAATAATTGTGAAAAAATTGGGTTTTGGGATGTTCATAGGGGGTTCCCATTCGGAAACCCTGACTACAGAGTGTGTGGTTTTAAAAACACACACCATGTGTTTTTCCTTTTTGGGGGAGTTGAATTTTTTAAAAGTATATTTTAGGTACTTTAAGTAAACATTGTTTAGTATAACATGACCATGTACCCAACCATGTGGCAAAGTACATGGTAAAAATAAGTTTGGAAAGTACATTCCATGTACTATGGGTACACACCATGTAGTAGGACATGGCCATGTAGTCATGTACTTGGAAATACACCCCTTGTAAGGGGTACATAGTCATGTAGTATTACACGTATAGACCTTATGTACACCCTATACATATAGTAGTGCATGGGAAGACCCCATGTAGAAGTACATTTCTAAGTAAAGATTTGAGAGTACACATTGTGTACTTAGAAGTACACTCTGTTTACTTTTTCCAACAAGAGGTTTTTTGGTGTTTTCTACCCTAGAGTTATAATTTCACTTGTGAGTATTCCATTTTGAGTGTATTTTCATATATATTGTAATGGTGTAACCCTTGGGGTGATTTGAGGATTTCTAATAGGCATTTTGTGTTAAGTTGTGATAGAGATTTTTTCCTCTAGGAAGTGAGTTCAGTTGTATCCTAAGGGAGAGAAATGGGATGAGACCTAGGTGAGGGTCATGATAATGAATGGAGGATATAGTATGAGTTCATTGGTGAACTCTTTTGGTTTTGGGTGAAAATTTTCCCTGGTTAGTGGGACCGAGTAGTTTCATGAGGTGATGGGTGGGTTGGGGATTTTAACCAACCAAGGGTGGCTTAGAAAGGGGATGGGCATGAGGATATTTTTCTCTCTGAAGGTTTACTATTGTTAAGTCTTGAGAGGTTCTGGGTTACTAGAGACATGGGTTAAGGGGTGTGCTTCCCTAAGAGATGGGCGATGACCTGAGATTTTGGTTATTCTAATGCTACTTGGTTTAGGCCCTCGAGGCTGTTGTTATGTGGTTGGGATTACATGTTTAGATCTTGGTTTAATGATATGGTTTATGATGGCTGAGATAGTTTTACATGATGGTATACATAGTTAATTTTGAATATCCATGATTGGGGATGTTGGGTTAGACTCCTTGTGTCGGTACCGATAGTTTTTTATGGTATGAGTGCATGACTGAGGCTCCAAACATGATGTTTGTTTTTTGTTGAGTATCTTAGTGGTGATGTGTATGTGTGAATGTTATATATATATATATATACATATACATATACATATATATATTTGAGATTAAGAAAAATAATAATTCTCTTGGAACCGTGATATTAGGTTCCATACTAAAGCTCTAGGAACCATGAGATTAGGTTCCATACTAAAGCTCTAGGCACCATGATATTTGGTGTCATACTGATACTCTAGGAACCATGAGATTTGGTGCCCGAATGATGCTCTGAGAAGCATGAGATTTGGTTCCATAAAAATGATCTAGGCACCATATTATTGGATGGGGAATTGACAATCTGAATCTAGGGATTAGGTGCTATACTGAATCTCTAGTAACCACTAGTGATATATATTCTATATGGATTGGAATATTGGACTGACACTCTACATCCATGGTTTATGTTCCAAACTAAAGCTCTTGGAACTGATTTTATTATGGGTGGTATGGATGGTGAATTGATGCTCTATATCCATGGTTTGAGTGATAGACCAATGCTTTAGGAACTAATTTTATATTGGGTGTTATGGATAATGAACCAACATTCTTCATCTAGGTTTTAGGTGTCAAACTGATTCTCCTAGCATTACTGTTTGAGAAACTTGGGTGAGATGTTAGAATGGTGCTTTGGGTTGTGGTTGTACGTCATCATGGTATGATCACCGAAGACTGATGTGTCTATTTATATAGTAAGATATATTGATTAGGGTTGTGAGGTTTGGTTGGGGCTTTGATGGGAGTGGATCTCGTATGTTGTTTGGGATGCACTATCATCAGAATGTTCTAAGAGAAACCCCAACATTGGATGAAGCAGGTATGGTCAATCATATTCATAGACTTGAGCACTAATGGTGGTTTTATTTTTATTTTATTTTAGTTATGTTTCAGTTAGGCTGTGCATATTGTATAAGCATGAACTTATGGAAGCTGGTTATAGGTTCAACATTGGGGGTGGCCTACTGAGATTTATTTCTCACCCCCTATACATGTGACCTATTGTATGTTAAGACCTTATTTCTACTTCATATTGATCATGTATGCATGATGGATATGTTGGGGTCCTAGTATTTCATTTTTGAGTGAGTTTCTCATGTAGAGTCTGAGGATTGGGCAAGAGATGTTCAACAGGGTATGGGAGAATCGGTATGTGATATGTCTTGGAGTTGTAAATAGGTACTAATGTATTTATTTTTTAATTATTTATTTTTTATATGTGATCCTACTAGTGGGTGATCAATTTTTTATGTATGGCGTGGTTTTTCGGGACTTTACTGTATTTAATTTTATTATAGCATGTCTCGGTTTTAGTTTATTTATTCTTCTGCATTCTCTAATGTTTATGATTTTTGGTTATTTACTTCTGGTTTTTCACTCTAATATGGGATATATTCTCCTCATAGTACCATCTTAGACACTCAATGCTAGTCAGTAATATCTGCCATTAGAGGAGGCATGCTTGATGTCACATAAAAAACCAGATTGGGGCACTGGTTTAGTGGAATTTGGGATGGGACATTACAAGGAGAATTCGATAGGGATTGTATTCCATAGTGAGGTGTATCTCTAGGGAAAGACTATACCTCTAGTTTGAGTGCATTAGAAGCATGGTCATGTTCAATAGGATACCTAGGATAGGGAATCTGATATGTGATCACAATGTCTAGACTTATTCATAGAGACCCCATATTGATGCTTGGATTAGATTGGGGATGAGATGCTATATGTTGAAGAGGTTATAAGATCCCATATTTTTCTATGTAAATCCCTCTTTTAGTTTTTTTTGAACCTATTTTAGTTAGGGTTTCTTTATTCTTTAAACCATGGTGGATGATTCCCTCTTTGGGGGATAGAGAGATTTTATTGGGGAAATGACCTAAAGATTGGATATATATATATATATATATGTTTTTTTAAAATTAATATAGTCTGGATATAAACATGTAAAGTTCTTATAAGGGTTATACATGGTTTGGAAGGCTTTATAGGTGGTTCTTACTTTTCCTATGGAAGCTAGGATGAAAGCTCTCTGTTGGACACTTTCATGTCATGAATAGTTTACATGACATGAACGTGTTGTTAGGAAGATATCAAGAACTAGTAAGGGGTGTGAAACTATCACATGCCATGAAACTGGTTCATGAAATTAAATGGTCGATCGAGGTTATTTTAACCTAATGTGATGTGTCTTTTAGTGTATCTTATAAATAGATAAATTTACCTCATGAAATGGTTTCATGCTGTGAAATTCTCATGACCAGCACTTTTAAAACCACATTATGCATATGTTTTATTTCTTATCCTATGTGAAATACCCTCTCTCGAACCCTAGGGTGACTCTGAGTGATGTTTGAGCCACTACTTATCTTCTATATGTCTCAATAAAGCATTTAATCTCTTGTGAGTTGCTTCTCTTTGTTTCTTCCCTCTCTCCTATTTGTTCTCCATTATCACGGTGTAATCTCTTGACCACTGTTGAACTGGGTTTAGATCTTGGTGGATTTAGGTTCTTTTCCTTGTGATATATTTTTCATTCATCCCTAGTTTGTGTTCCCGGTTGAGAGTATTTTTTGAATCACCAGATAAATTTAGGTCATCTAAAACAAACCCTTATGGTCTATTTTTATTTGTTTTAGTATGTGAAATTACGTGATCCTTCCGACACAGTGTGTGAGTTAACAAAAAGAATAATATATTATGATAATAATGTGTTTGGACTATTCTTTTGATCCCTTTTGATCGAAATGATGATGAGACCTAGCTTGCGACAACCTATTGGGTGATCTTACCCTTGAATAATAAAGAACTGGCTAATGATTTAAGGATATGTTTTAGAATGATATGAGACCTTAGGTGATTTCTTGTGATAGATTCACCATGGAAAATGGATTACTTTATTATGTATGGTGATGATATGATATAAATTGGTGTGTAAACTGGCATGATAACAGTTTAAGGTCTAATTTAATGAATGAGTAGGTAATGGAAAAACAAATGGTAATTGGTTGAATTGAACTTTATGGATTATGATATTATGTTGTGATATTCTATCTGTTATGACTTGTGTTGTGATTTATGCTGAAATTAATATGTAAAGGACATTTACCAATGATGTTTAAATTCTTGTATAAAGGGCCATTCTCGGTTATTTTTAAATGATTATTTAAAGGTATATACCCAGTGATGTTTAAATTCTTATATAATGATATTTTCCCGATGATGCAGAAATAATTATATAAAGGGATTTTCTTGTTGATACTGAAATGCTTATATAGATGGATTTTCTTGATTATGTTGTAATTATTATAGGTATTGAATCAGTTATGTGATTATACCATAGCCTTGTGTTTATGGTTGGCATGGTTGTGTTATATGCTCAAATATATTTCAACATGGTGTCGAAGTATGATGATTTTTGTATTGTATTCATTGATTAATTAATACGCCTATTTATCACTTTATTAAATTAAATTATTATTAGACTAGTTTTTTTAGACATGATGGCGTCAACCTATTGAGTTTTACTCATACCCTATTCAGTCCTCCATTTGGTTCCCAAATAGATTACATGGATTCAGGTTTATACAATGGTAAAGGACCTTTTTGTTGAATATTTCTTACTAGATGGGTTGGAGCTTAGACACAAAACTGACATAGGGTTCAGGACCAGGGTCTTTTGAATTTATTTATTTTTTATCATGGTATTTTAATTTTATTATATTAATTTTTACATTAAGATATATTAGATCCTGATATTACATGGTTTGTTATTGGGTTTCCTTGGTTCATTCTTTATCTTCTAGTTGAGTTATCTTCTATTTTATCTATTTTCTATTACTATAATATTTTTTTAATCCAGCAATATTGAAACTTTATAGTAAGGGGTATAGTCTCCCCACAATGTTTTCTACACCCCTCTACTATTCAGTGTCCTATGGAATATGTGGAGGCACGCTTGAGGTCCAGTAACCAACCTAGTTTTTCAATGTGAGAGAATGTTGGATCAGGGGACATTACACATCTTAAGATCATGGAGATTTCATTTTTTAATGGAAACAAAAATTTCATGTGATATTATTTTATTTGGAAATAAACATATAAAGTAAAGAAAAAAATGGGGAGATTAAAATGATAACTTTTCTACACTGCGAGAATTCTGAGAGACCAAGACAACATTATTGAGGAGATAGTAATCAAAGTCATGTGCTAGTGAAAAAAAATGAGATCTGTTGTGAACCTGAGTATTAATGAATGTTGAGGAAGATCCATATCACTCAATATCTAGATAAAGTATAAAAACTAGTATTTTTGCTAAATTTCTTGAGGGATTACACATATAGACCTTCTTATCCATCCACCAATGGAGGAAGACCAATATCCTATGGTGTAGAGAACATTAGAATTCAAAGATATTTCTTTGTTAGATATTTTTGGAAGAGTAATTTTATATTCTAGTAGACTTTGGAAGTGGTGGAAATCATAGTAGACTCTATGTTGTATATGATTATTATATATATTGGAGAATACATGTTGGTTTTATAACTAACATGGAAAGGAGCAGGCCATTCATCCAAACCTTATAAATATTACATGTTTCTCTCTTTCTTATTATTACTTCATATGAAGGTTAGGTTGTGAGAAATCATTGATTGGATTGAGAAACGTAAAAAGTTCAATAAGTTCAGTTAAATGAGAATAATTCATAAAAATAAAAGTGATCATTGATTAAACCCCTCCCCTTCTTAGTGATACAATCATATATGGGAATAACAAGTGGTATCAAATCAGGTTCCCTCTCTAAATATCCAAAATAAGTTATTGGGATATGGAAAAATTAAATTCATAGAAAAACATATTAATACCTACCAAATATGTCACAAAATACCAAGTTATAGTAATATGATGTTTTCTTACCTCCATTTACTTGGACTAAAAGTTATAGATATTTCTATAGTGAGTTTCCTACCCATTTGTGAAGGAGTTTCTATGACCCGGGCTAATAAAATAAATATATAGTTAGATGGTTTGGATCAAAATTTCATCCTATTGTCCCTTTCAAAAAAGGTCTACAAAAAGGTAATGTGTCTTTAAACAACAAAGTAAATATGAAAAAAATTTAAAATTAGCTATAAATTAAACATCAATATGATGAAAGTTAAGTTATATGTAATAATGAGTAAATTTTATGATAATAAAATATATGGTGATGAGAATATTGATGACTATTTAACTATGGTGAGTGAGATAGTCAAAAATATTGGAGTATTTTTGTGAGAAGAGGGGGTATTATTGTTAAGAAGCTTATGTCAAACTTTATGGATACATTTGATACAAAGGTTTAATATTTATAAGAAATAGAATATTTTTCCTTGGATGAACTTTACAATATCCTGATTACATATGAAATGGGAAAATATTCAACCATGAAAAAGAATGTAAAATATGATATAGCCTTTAAATCCATGGTAAAAGAATAAGTTAGAGAATAAGAGGTTATTGGATCCAATGATTTAGATATTGTAGGTGATGAATAATTAAACCAAATTTTTGCGCTTCTTTAAAAGAGATTCATGAAGGGAAATAGAAAATAAAATTTCAGAAATTATTGAGATGTTATAATTATGATGATATTGGTCATATTGAAAAATATTTCCCAAAGAAGTAGGTTGAAGAATCTGAATCAGATGAGAAGGATGAGGAAACACAAAAATAAAAAATAAGTAAGAATAAGAATAAAAATTTTAGTATCAAATAAATAATATTTATGGAAAATAATGGGAAAGATGACTCATATAAAAACTCATATAATAAATTCATTTTCTTTTCTTATGTTGAGAAAATATTTTACCTATCAAGCATTGATAATTATTGAGAGTAAACGACAGATCATGAGTTAGAGATGAAAGTAAAGATGGAATCTTGTCTTGAACAGATTATATGACTCAAGAATGAAAAAAGGAAGGTGATAAAGGATAAGAATAAGGAGGATGAAAAAATATGAGATGATCAAGAAGGAGGCATTATATGTTGAAGAGATCAATAAGCACAATCATATAGATTATGAATAAGAGAATATTATTAGTGAACTTGAGGAGAAACTAATGGTAAGAGAATAAGAACTAGGGGAGACACAATCAACATGTCTCATTGTTAAAAATGAGTTGAAAAAATTCATAGAATAATTTAATAGTCTTGATGACATTAAAGGTAAATCCCCCCATTCCAGTGAGAATATGGGTACAAACATTCTTTGAAAATATTCAATTAATTAGTCCCATGTTAATTATATTATCTCTAATAGTGTAGGTGAAAAACACAAGGAAGAACCTATTTTGACCATAAAGAATCATGAGAGACACTCTTCCCCATTAAAGGAAGAAATAAGTCCAAGAATTCCACTACCTATTAGGCAAAAGAAGGATAATTTTATAATTGGAAAATAGTATAAGAATTTTGGATAGATTTTTTTATCAAAGTGGAAGATCTAATTTCAGAGGTTTATGTTTTTTCTATGGAAGGTATAGATAAAATGATTCACTTTCTGGTTTAATATTTCATTACCAAGGAAGAGGAAATAACCAAAGGACGGTTTTGGTGAGAATTCAATGATATATTTAAAGATGAATCAAGATGGTGTCATTAATGAACCAAATCTATCCAACCAAAATATATTTGAGTATTTAGAAGAGGAGTGTGGGAGATGTGGAGAATAAGGTCACTATGTTGAGGTATGAATGACTATAATCTATGAAAAAATTCATTATAATTTCATAAATAATTCATAAATTTATAAGTCTATAAATAATCCAAGTGGGATTCCTAAAGAAACCAATCAAATCAAGAAGGAGTGTTTGATAGTGTGGCCTGACCAACTATCCAAGTCCAGAAAAATGGATAAGGAACAAGTGATTATTGAGGAAAATAGAAAGAAATTGGTTTTATATGATGATGCCAAAACTCATGAGAATAAACACACAAATTCATATTTGATGTTTTATGCAGAATTATGTTAAGGTGTATTCATTCTAGGTATAGTTTGAAATATTATATAACAATATTACTAACCTAAGAAGTTATTTGAAGAAAGTGGGTGTAATCATAATGAAAATAAGTTGTCCTGCTTACTGTGGTTATATAAAATGATTCACATAAAGAAAAAATTTAAAAGAAATAGTAAATATTAAAAAATGTATTTGTTGACTATAAGATAAGTTTTTACTGTGGGAGAAGAGAATGACTTGGGATGAGTGCAAACTCTCTACCCGAGTTTTTCTTTTGAGGAACAAAGAAGGTCCCTACTTATTCCCTATTATTTTCATTTATTTGTGCTAATATGTTGGGAATTTAAGGATTATAATTAGTTTTTTATACACTAGAAAAGAATTCTCTATGATTAATTTCATCTACCATGGATAGGAGAATAGAATGCATCACTTTAGGGAGAGAAAATTTTAAAATAGAGTTATCAAATAACACAGGCTTTGTAAATCTGGAAATTCTATAGTTTATAGAAAATCCCATGAAATATAAAGAGTGATTTATTTCAATAACACTCACATCCATTGTTCTTATTTATATTAAATATATTTTTAAGGGGGTTTTGGTTTATGAAAATATGATACAAATGGGTAGTTTTATACTTTTCAATTGAACTTTTCAATGTGTTTGTTGAGATTTGTATAGGCTACAATGTTTTTTTAATGAATTTATATGATCATCCTATAGAATGAGAATTTTAGAATGATATCTCATGGTTGGTTTTAAATGGAAAACATTGAAAACATTGGTTAAATTCCTCTTTTTTTCTACTCTAATCTAGACCAAGTAGACTTTGAGAGGAATAACTAAAGGCTCTTTACTGAGGAAAATCATGTGGTGTTATTCGTCCATTATAAGAGTCTTAAATTGTTCTTTAAAGGGTGATAAGATTTTGAAATAAATTGATGAGATTATCTGTCCTAATTTTCCCTTTACATTTATTTTCAATATATATGAGAATAAAAATAAGCTCACATATTGACATAAGTTTTTAGAGGTATTGACAACAAACACAAAGGGGGAGATTATTTTCCCAAGGTGTTTCATTGCATTTTTTGTCTATATTTAAATATGTGTTTCATCATGAGGTGTTGATGCTTGGAGGGTTGTTATAGAATCATGATTTTGAATTTAATTTCGTGCTTGATAATACATCCAACTCCATAAGTTGAGTGATTTTCTTCCATAATAAATGGAAAATAAGATTTGTTTCTGCTACTTGAAGATATTGAATAGATAGATTTAATGAAGAAACTTGAAATGTGATGATTGATGTGATAACACTCAATGAAATTAATGAAATATATTGGTGTATGTAGATACATTGTTTACAAAATATTGGAATTAATTTTGAGCTAATTGATGAGGGATGGGGTTGATTTGAGGAGGCTTTTGTTCAAAGTGAAGTGAGTTTAGAATTTCCAAACTTAGATAAACGTGGTCGATCTAAATTTTTTACATGTGGTTAATTGATGGTTCATGTAGTCGATCCAATAAGGGTAAATCCATTGATTATATGTATGATTTTTTTATTACATTCAATCAACTAACCATATATATGATATAAATGGAGATTTTTGTCTCATGGTCGATCTACACAGTCGATGAGTTGTACATGTGATGAATCCAAACTATGGACAATCTAGAGTAATACACATGGTCAATCCATACTATTTAATGTGTTTTATCCACATGGTTAATAAAAATGGTTCATTATCTTCACACAATCACTTTCTTCAAGGTTGCTACATGCAGGCGGTTGTTCTAATTGTGGTTAGTTAAGTCGTTAGAAAAATTTTGATGCATCTTCTAGGTGAAAATTGTGGTTTCAATAATTAATATATTCTAAAATAAATATAATGATGTTGATAAGTTAATATTCGTGTATTATACTTCTGGATAAATCATGTGAACATTATTCAAGAAAAATAATTTTGATGAGGGTTTCACACCACAAGCAAGAGGTCCACATCGAAATGATTCATGCTGCCATACACATGGATATTTTAGAGGAATTAAAAAAAAGAATAATTTTTCGATGTTGAGATCATGATATTTTAATATCATATAAATTATAATTATTTGGGATATTTATGAGGAGGTTTTGATTAGGGATTTAAATTACTTTGAATGAGGAATTAATTAGGAATATTTTCTATCAATTCAAATGAGTAGATTTAACATAATAAAGATCATGGAGTTTATTATTTTGAATGGAAAATAAATTTTCACAGGATATTATTATATGTGGTTATAAATATATATAGGAAATAGAAGAAGAAATGGTGAGAAAAAATTGAGAGTTTTCATACAATTCATGATAATTTTGAGATCTTGATACATCGTTATCAAGTAGAGAAAAAATTCTAAGCCAAGTTTCATTTAATAAAATGATATTTTTTATACACACAGGTATTCATAAAGGTTGAGGAAGATCCAGATCACTCAATATTTGGAGGAAGTCTTGAGACTAGCACTACAGCTGAAGTTATTTAGGGGGTACACATGTAGACTAGTTGATCCATCCGCTCGTATAGGAAGTCCAACATCCAATGATACAGAGAACACTAGGATTCGGTGGTATTTATTTATTGTACCTTTGTTTAAGAGTCCTTGTATCATCCAATGGACTCTAGAAATGGTATAAAACACAGAGGAATATATGTTTTATGCGATTTTTGAAGGTAGTGCAGAATCTATATTGGGGGTATAACTAATATAGAAAGGAGTATGTATTTTAATTGATCCTTATAACTATGGTGTGTTTCTCCCTATCTTATTACTATTATACATGAATTTGAAGCTATGAGAAATCATTCAGTGGATCAAGAACCATAAAAAATTCAATAGGTTGGGTTAAATAGAAATAACTCATAAAAATAAAAATGATCATTGATTCACACCCTACCCTACCTAGTAATCCGATTAGATCTGGAAATAATAATTATTGGGTATGTTTTTGTGTAAAATATGATTATTTTATCAATTAAAATTGAAATTTTGAACACTTTAATTATTTTTATTTGTTTTTCCTTATTTTTGATATGTATACATTATTTAATTGGATAATGATAACACGTATTAAGACATTATCATTGTATTGATTTTTTGTGTGTGTATGTGTGACCTCTATGAATGATATTGGTATTGTAATTAATTATGATTAATGTTGTATGCATTGTGAAATCTATTGGAAGAGATCTTCAAATGGTGCGGAAGAATGATAGAGCAATAGTCCTTCTGTTACACCAAATGAACACAACAAGAACTTTATACACCGGATAGACTCTTTTCAATCCTATTGATAGATTTCCTTTCAATCGTCTTGGCCTATGAAGCAGAAAGATCCAAAAACCATCATATGGAAACCGGTGGAACCACTGAAAAAAGTTTTCCCAATAACTTCCCCCTTCAAAGTCTCTACACTATAACTAGTTTGAGAACACATCAAATATCCACACATACTTGTTGAACACACTGCACAGAAACAATAAAACAAATGGAAAGGATTATGTGGTTCATACAAACGTTCTATATCCATGTAAGAACACTATAAAAATTTTCATTAACGATGTATAAGAAAATACAGAACACATTGCTCACTTCCTATCCACAATACAGAGTCTCGGAAAATTAATTCTAAAACTCGCATTAGCTTAATAGGGAATCCACACAAATACCAGTAGGTCTATCACCTCTATTTATAGAGGTGTTCATCTAGACAATTGGTTACACCGCCTTTTCTCGTTTATGTTCAACTTCTCAGTGACCTAGTCGAATTTTGATACACTATTTAACCACCCAATGAAACTACCAAAATCCAGTAACTATGATTTCAACCCAAACATTGAGTTTACACCTTGATGAATGTCATCTATGGAAACTCTATCTTATGCAAGTAATTTTGGTGATAATATTCCACTCAAATTCACTAAAATTGCCCGGTAATAAACCTTCATCTATTCATCTATGTCCAATGATCTTCATCTAGAAAATAATATTAGTGGAATTGGATAATCTTCATAAAACCCAACAATCTCCCACTTAAATATTTTCTTTAGGATTTCATCCTTCTTTAAGCATCCTCCTAGGCTCATCCTTTATTTAATACATGTATTTTTTTCCTCTATATTTGATCATCTAAGTCAAACTGAGGCATAATATTTCCTTAAACTTTCTTGGGCTATCACTTTTGTAAACATATCAGTAGGATTATACTTTCTAGTAATCTTATAAAACCCAAAAAAATATCTTCCAGTAGACTTTAAAAAATGTGATATTTCTAGTCAATGTGTTTTTTCTTACATAAAACATTGGGTTTAAGGAAATGTGTATGAAACTCTAACTATCACAGACTAAATTTCCTATGTTTGATCCTTTTCCAATTTCCTTCAGCAAGAACATCAATTATAACAACACTTCACTTACTTAAGTAGTATTAACATATACTATTCCTATTGTAGATAAATTAACAATTGGTTATAACCAAGATATACAGAAAATCATTATTCTACATAATGTAAACCCAGAAACTATAATACTTTGTCATGAATCCATGTCTCCGTCAAAATATGCATCTAAAAATACCTTCAACGTATCATCAACTCTAAAACATAAAAATATATCCTATGACCCCTTTAAGTATTGAATGAACCTTTTCATAGATTTACAATGTTTTTATCTAGTATTTTATATGAAATGGATAACAACTCTCACTGCAAAAGAAATTTTCGGTCATGTTCAAACCATTTCAAACATAAAACATATAACATTTTAAGAAAAGGAAATTTTTTCTATGTCATGTACTTCATTTTCTATTGATTGTTCTTATTATTTTTAAAATTTGAAGTGTACAATGAAGGGGGTTGATACAAGTTTATAATTGGACATTCTGAACTTCTCGGTGATCTTCTTGGTGTATTCCTTTTAGGATAAAACCAAATAGATGGTTTTCTTATCCCTCTTGATAATCATCCTAATAATTTATTGAATTTTCTTAACTTATTCTTCAAAAAAATTATGAAAAACATCCTTTTAGTTCCTCAATCTGATAAAACTTTGAGCCTACAATCAATATGTCATTAACTCAAAACAACATCATGATATATATTCCATCATATCATTGCTTCTGGTAAAAACAACGATCAGAATCACATCAAATAAAACTTTCCTCAAGCATAAAAGTGTTAAAATTTTAATTCAATTATTGTGAAGATTGATTCAATCCATAAATAATTTATTTCAAATTACATACAAGATTATCCTTCCAATGAACTTCATAATCCATCGGTTGTATCATGTAAATTTCTTCCTCTAAATCCTCATGAAGAAAAGTTTTTTTACAGCTATATACTCTAAGTATAGATAATCTAATAAAAAATATTGAGAAATGTTTGAATTAATGTGTGATTCACTACAAGGGAGAAAAATTAAGAAAATTCAATCCCTTCTTTTTTCTAAAAACCCCTCACCGCTAGCCTTTCTTTGTATCTCTTACTTCCATCAGTGTCCTCTTTCAATTTAAAAACTCATTTTTTTTCCAGATCTCATTTTCCTTTTCATAGTTTAGATAACCCCAACATATTTTTTAGATTTAACGAATTTATTTCCTCCTCCATGGATGAATCCCACTATTTCGAGTCACTAAGAGTAGTTTCTTCTCCCAAACATTATGGTTCTCATATGTTCGTTAGAAATAGAAAGTTCATATCAGCCTAAAACCTATGAACTATTTTTTATATATGATTATATATTTTCAAAAAAAACCTTAGGTTCAACTAATATAACCTCTATATCTAGTAGTCATCCATACAAACATTCT
Organism: Viscum album; assembly: GCA_963277665.1. Taxonomy (NCBI): domain Eukaryota; kingdom Viridiplantae; phylum Streptophyta; class Magnoliopsida; order Santalales; family Viscaceae; genus Viscum; species Viscum album. The sequence continues at coordinate 1,452,975,241 of OY728128.1, forward strand.
CTTCCTGGTACATGTCTGGCAGAACATTCTTCTTCTGGTACATGTTTATCCAAAAATTCACCATCTTGTAAATTGATTGTCTGAGGGTTGGATTTTGAATTTTACTATGATGTTTTCAAACATATATTTCATCCTATAACATTTGTATATTTTTATTGATATTAAATAGTTAATCTAACCTCAAATTCCTTCATATCCCTATTTCGGTCCTTCTATAAAAGTTCTTCATTAAAAACAACATCTCTACTCAAGATGATCTATTTCTTTTCACCATCCCAAAAATGATATCCCAAGTTCTCATCACTATATCCAATGATAAATCACAACTTTTATTTCACATCTAACTTATCTAGGTCTTTAGAATTGATATGAACATGTGTGATAATTTCAAATACTTTGAGATAGTTCATCTCTAGTATCTTATCAGACAAAATTTATTTTATAAGTTCTTGTCACGCAACTGAAACTTGACTTTTATTCACTAAATACACTACTATATTTATAGCATCTATCCAAATACCCTTAATCATTCTAGAGTGAAGCGTCAAACTTTTTTCTTTCTCTTAAAAAGTATAATTCATCTATTCTTTAATTCCATTTTGTTTTGGAGTTCCTGGAAAAATATTCTCATTCCTGATGCCATTCATTCGAGCAAAAGTTTTGATTGTGTTAGGTTTACACTCCACCATTGTATGTCCTAATACACTTCAACTTTCATTCACACTCTATTTCATCCAAAAACTCCAACAAAATAAATTCCTAAAAATCATTAGATTTATTATTCATTAAGTAAACCTAAAAAAATTGAGTGGTATCATTAATGAAGGTCATACAGTATGTTGATCCTCTATTGGAGTGAACAAGGGAAAGTCCCCAAACAATATAATGAACGATTTTCAAATTTATATTCCTTGTATTTATACCATCTAAGTTAAAATAAAAAACATTATTTCCCCAGTATAAAACTCTCACATATTCCATGATTTGTGATATTGAGTTTTATTATGCCCTATTCTTTTAGAAATTTTAAATTTTTTCATTGAGGTGACCAAACCTTTAGTGCCACATTTTTGAACCATCCGATGAAGTGCATTTCATCACTACAACATCATCCTTATGTCTGGTCAACTACAAGGTTCTATTATTTACTCTGTAACCAATAACCATGGAACATCTATTGAGTTTACAAACTATATTTGAAAAATTCATTCTAAAACCAGAATCATCAAGTTATCCCACTGATATGAGATTCTCTTGGAGACCTGGAAAATGTCTAACATATTTTAGTCTCAAGACACTTCCATTTTTTAGTTGAATGTTAACATCTCATTTATCAATTATTTTAAGATATTCATTGATTGATAGATATACTCTACTCAAGATTCTTAGTACCTAATCTATAATGATCCCTAACATACCATTTGAATACAAATATTCACCTGAGTTAATAACTCATGATTATTCCTGAATGTTCTCACTCAATAGAAGACTACTGAATCTATGTGTTTCACTGACAGAGTTCGTATGTCTGGAATTTGAAGCCTACTTTTGATTTCTACAATCATTCTTGACATTTCCCTAATCCCAAAAAATAAAACATGAAGGACCTATACCAGCTAATTTTACTCAACTTATTCTCTGTGACTTATCATCTGAAGACTTATTTTTATGAAGGTCATTTAGTTGATGCATTCATCCCCATCTGGTAGTATTGAGAACACTTTTTGACAAAGCTTGGAATTCCTCCTCAAATTCTCATTAAATATGAAGTTTGGAATGTCATAAAAACACAAGATCTATCTTCCCACTAGAGTTTCTCACTATTTTCACCATGGCATACTAGTATTAAAGGAGTGAATATAGAAGAAGAAAAGCTCATAAATATTATGTGAAAGTTACCTTCACTGATTTGAGTTTTCCTCTGATCAAATTAAAATCACTCAAATGATTTTTTGTGGGTCCTCCTTCTGATAACCTTAAGTCAGAACATCTTCACATCATAAAAAAATTATTGAGAGACATTGGTTTCTCATTCATGTTATCCAATTATTTCACAATTGTTGTAGTAGTTTTTACTCTCGAATGTTTAAAACAAAATTCTGAGCAAGTGACATCCTTATCAAGGATAAGGCCCTATAATACCACAACTCGCATTCCTTATTTTCTGTCATCTCAGAACAAACACTGGACAAAGGAGCATCTAGATCATTTTTTATTATAAGATCATTCAATTTCATCCTCCAAAAGGAAAATTTGTTTCCATCTAATTTGATAATATGATCCCTCCCTTCCTTTAAAATCATTCTTCCAATAATAGTAAAACACACTAAAATCAAACAAATTGAAATCCAAGTAGAGGAGGAACCCGGATACTATGAGTGAAGTAGAACAAATTCACTTTGATTCCACTTATAGGGAAAGAGCTCGAAGTGGCACTGAGAAAACGATGGGGCAATAGTTCATTTCTTTCACTAGATGGGCACCCTTCAAACTGCCATAATATCCCTATGAATGTAAGATCAGAGAATAAATTTATTCTTCACTAAAAAGGAAAAAATCACCCTCTTAAATAAAGTTGAAATTACATTAAATGTTTAGAAATTAGGGTATCTCAACTAAAAGATAATTTTTGGAGGTCTTTCTGACCTTTTTAACCTTGAAAAATGAAAGATTGGGGTTATCATAGTTTAAATTACATAAATGTTTTCCAAAGCTTTTATTTGACCTCTTGTGGAGCCCAAATGGACACCTGAATCAAAACTTATGGTATTTTGAAGTCCAAGTCTTATTTTCAACTTATTTTATAAGATTAATTTATTTATTAATTTTTTATATCACTAAAATGTTTTAAAATGTATATTATTCAATACTAATTAGGTAATTTTTTATTAATATTAATTTTTAATTTTTTTATAATTCGTTTTCACTAAATTTATTACATATTAAATGTAAATATATATTTAGTATTATATAAATCATATTTAATCAAATATATTATATTTACATCAATTCAAAAATATTTATATATTAAAATATTATTTTTTATAATATATAAAGAAATTATGAAGGTATCCTTTTATCAATGCTAAAAATAAGTGTTTTAGCACTGAAAAATGGTACCCTTTTATTAGGGATTTTTTTAATGCTGATAATGGTCACCTTTGTTAATGCTTTTAGCTAATGATGATTAAATTATCCCATTTCTTAGCACTTTTTATTTAGCACTAATAAAGGGTAGCTCTTAATAAATGAAAATTCATAGTACTAAAGGTTTAAATGCATTAAGTATAAGTGTGAAAGAAACTCTCAAACTACTAATAACACTAACAGTAATACCAAAACCCAACTTAAAAAAATTCCAACTAGAAATACATAGGGTAAATATCAAGGTGTAATTATGGCCCAAAGACTCAAAATTACACCTGAACCTATTTGAACTCTAATCAGGCTTGAACCAAAAAATCCTAACTCTAATCTAGGTTTATATATTTTGACTTGGGATTTCCCAAAAGACATTTCCTGAAAGGTTAACCCCCCACCCCCACCACCCAACTTGGTTAATGAAAAATTAAATTAACTTATTTTTTGTTATAATGAAATTATGGTGGGGGATTTATGCTTGTATAGGTTAAGGAATTTTGGTTAGGGAATGGGAGGCTACCTAGATAGTCTGAGCTGAGGCGAGAACATTTTTTTAAGTTTTTAATTGGATGATTCTTAAATTATATATGTGTGTTTTTTATTTTAATACAAAAAATAAAGCCTTAATCAAATCTATCTTATGTCCTGAACCGATAAACTTGACTTGACCAGAATAGTTTGCATGGTCTTGAACAGTGTAATCATGCTTCAAAATTTAAGGGTCAGGCCAAGATGGACAATTTTTACACCATTAGGTGGATCCTGTTGATCGAGATATATAAAGTAAGGTTATATGTGTGAGGGAGATATCGTAAGATTATTTCATATTGAATGTGAAATATCTCAAGGTTAGTGTGAAAGAAATGATCAAATTTAGCTAGTTTTTAATTTGGTAAGTCCCAATAGCTACTAACAAATCCATAAAAATTTGTTATATTTTCCTCATTATTTTAAATGTCAACTTAAAAATATTTATACAGTAAAATAATAATGTTAAAATGTTAAAATGGTGAGGGTAGGTCTTTTTCCTTTCCACCGATCAACCTAAAGTATCTCTTGGTTTTTTGTTTTGTATCGGGTCATTGTAGCAAGTATGCTCATAACTAGCCATTGGGCTGAGGTATCCCAACTAGGACCTATCTGGTATCTTCTGACTTGTTTTTAAGAATTTTATACTTTTAATTTTAAAAACTTATATATTGGTATGTTAAAAATTTTCCATGTTTTTGAATGGTTGGTAATAAAAATGTGGATTTATATATCTTGTATTACCATAACAGTCCTAAAAACTTAATTTGAGGTGGTTTGTGTCTCCATCAGGTGAATTAGGCCAGTCGATAGGGATTCCTCTATTTGGTTATTCATTTTATGCCCTCTTTAGAACCAAACAATTTTCCCTGATGGTGTCTACATATATTTTTAAGGTATCCATAATGTCATGACGTTCATGAAACTGGATTTTAGGAAGCCGCTACCCGTAATGAATCAAGGTCACATCAAAGCATGTTTCCAGATGAATGAAAAGTGAAGTTGGATTTTATAGCTACAAACACAGTAGTACGAATGAAAATTGATGGTGGTGATTACAATAAAATTACATCAAAAAAATGGTATTTATTTATTCATATTTGGAATGAAAAACAACACACACCATTCCCTATTTATAGGGATATAAAAAAGAAAAAAATAAAAATTACAAGGAAAATAAAACTCCAAGTTTATTTCAGTTGGTTCCAACCAAACCTCCATAGATAGACACGTCAATAAAAACCTATCTAAATTCTAAAGCCTCTATTTTAGTATTATAAGTTTATCCCCATCTAAGGAAATATGAGTTTATTATCCAACATCCCCCCTTAAACTCATTTTCTTTATAACCCATTAATTTTCATCATATCTGAGTGGTTTATCAATGGGTGTAATGACTTCACCATATTCAAAACCTTTCTTTTTCTTAAATCCATTGGTGGAATCAATGGAATAAATTTTCTCATCTATTACTTTCTTCCACATTTTATCGATTTTAGCCTCCTCTAAGCTAATTGGATTGAAAGACATAGAGAGATAATAAAAATGTACATACTCCTCCATCGGTTCCATTATATCATATATATCTAAAAGGATTTGAATATTTTGTGGATTTATATGATAATGTTATCATTCTATGTATTTAGATGTAGGATTGAGTAGTGATAGCATCCTTATTTCTTCAATTATCCATTACTTTGATTGTATTTATTCAATGATTTCTTCATCTTCTAGAGTGATTCATACCTCTATTAAATCATCATATTGATTACATTTCCATGGCTAATTTTTATCAAATATAACATCTCTACTAAATATAATCTTCTTGTTCATGGGGTTATACAAGAGATATCCCATTGCTCGGTCTTTGTATCTCATAAGGACACACTTCACTCCTTTTTCCTCGAGCTTTGTTAAAATTTTCTATCCTGACATAGGCAATGAAATAAAAAAAAATTAAGATGTATTATACTTTTCTTTTGAGTAAATCATGCTTCATGAGACATATTTGATTCAAGATTTTTGTTTGGGAATATATTGAGTAAATACATTGTACACAAATATTATTTATCCCAGAAATTCATGGGCCCCCCTTTTTCTTTCAATATACTTTTTCCATGTTGAGAATGGTGTGACTTTTCCTTTAGGAAATTTCATTATGTTTGAGTATGTAATCTAGTGTCATCTGGTGATGAATTCTATGCTTCTTAAGGTACTCTTGAAAAACTTTATAGGTTTACTCTCCACCTCGATCAGATTTCAAATTTTTTATGTGATGGTTGCTTTGATTTCCCACAAGCACCATGAATTCTTTGAATATGGTAAACACTTTTGACTTCATCTTGAGAGAATATATCCTTGTTTACTTTCTATAATCATTAATAAATTTCATAAATACCTTCTTTTTTCATTTGATTTTGGATTCTATAGACCGCACACATCGGTGTGAACTAGCTCCAATGGAGCAGTAGCCTTCCAACTAGCCTTCATTGTAAATCTATTTCAATGTTGTTTGATTATAAAAATACTATCACATATTTGATTCAAGTGTCAAATTATAATAATCCCATTCACTATATTCTTTATTTATAATAATATTAAACTTTAAAAGTTTTAATTCCCAAACCTAAGATTTCATATCCAATCTTTATCATCATATAACATCATCAAACATTGTGGTACTTCAAGTTAGATCATAAGAAGAAACATGTGATTCTTCACCATAAATAATTTTGTGACCATCCTTCCTTTTTCATCAACAATCACCATTTGTTTATTTTTTAAGCATATGTGAAATCAATTTTCCACCAATTACTTGAGACTCAAGATGTTGGTCTCCATGTCTGGTATATAGTAGACGTCAAAAATGAAATCTTGATTGTCATATTTTTTAGTGATCATAATATCCCATAATCTATAGAAAAATATTATTGAGAGATTTCAAAATGAAATATATCCTCAAACCCTCTCTTACAAGTTTTTAAATAATTACTTGTGACTTTTCATGTGGTTGCTACCTCCAGATTCAATATACCACTTACCTTGATTTTTTTTTATGTTTTTTCCATCAACACATGGGACTTTCCAAAAGTATCTCTAGATTTGATGACTTGTACTTCCTCCGTTTCATTCTCCATGGGTTTCTTATACCAAAATTCTTTATTATAATTTCCATATTTTTTACAATTATAACATTGAAAATTTATTTTATCCATTTTGATATTATTGAATCCTCACCTTCTTCTTCATCCTCATTATCATGGTGTATAGTTTTGATATTCATGAACTCCTTAGTGTGGGATTCCTCCACCTCATCTTCCTCTTCTCATATTCTTGTTTGGGAAGTCCTTTTCTTAAACCTCTTCAAAATGTCCCCCATTTCTCCTTCCTAGAGTTTTTTAGATATAATTGTGATTTTAGTGCATGATCAACTAAATTAATTTCACTCTAGCGATTCACCTTTATTTTGTGGGCTTTTAGAGGTCCCATAAGGTTTTTGACAAAAATCATCTTTGGGTATTTTTTTTCTTCCAGAAAAATGACTATGTAATATAAGGATTATAAAATTTTCTCACATACCTGAATGTCATAAATATTATCTCCATTTCTTCATAGTTTGTTCACCACAATAATCAAATGAGTATGATACTCATCAATGTTTTCATAAGATTTCATAAATAAGGATTTAAACTCAACTCACAAAGATTGAAGTTGTATCTGCTTCACTTTCTTAGTGCCTTTGAATTCTTTTTACAGGTTTCCCCATATCTCCTTTGATGATTTTGATGAATTGGTTATTTTGGAAGTTACTTCATCAAGGCCTTGATAAATAATGGATTTGTACTTTCAGTCCCACTTTTGTTCCACTTGAATAGTGTCCTTTTGAACATCTAGTAGAGCACCCTCTGCTACTTTGGATTTTTTCTTGATGTATCCATCCTCCACAATTTCCATGAAATCTTGGGTGCTAAGGAGTGATTGAATTTGGATCCACTAGTTTTTATAATTGGTCTTCATCATCTTAGGGATCAAATATTGTTAAATAATATTCACCATAGAGATTGAAAAATATTTTTTATGGGAAAATTGAAGATATAGATATTTGGAAGTGTAGACTTTTTTTGAATTAGAGGTTCACCCCTTTTTTTAATTTAAGACTGCCAATATTTTTTCAGTAAATGAATAGAGAATTTTTTATTTCTGAAGGAAAGAGATATGGGAGAATAAAATTTGCTAAAAATGGTTTTTTTATAATAATAGGGTGTCCTGGTGAGAGATGTGGAAGGGAAAATAATGGTGCAAGTAGGGTGATGATGGGTACAAAAACAATTTTTTCTTTTGAAAAAATGGAGAGAGAGAGAGAGGGAAGATGTAAGAAAAATGAGAGGTTTTTTTCACAGCACCTTGAGAGATAGAAAATCAGACTCTTATAGTAGAGATAAAGGCCTTTTTTAATGAAAAATGGAAAATAAAGAAACTCACTTTTAAAAAATTAATAAAATTGGTGGGAAAATTATGGAAATATAACCTAGAGGACTTAAGATCCATAGTGTTTATATTATTATTCCTCTACTCTGGTGTTGCAATTTATGGGAAGCATATATGAAAGAAATATCTTGCTGATACAACTAATTCAAAGAATATCTCATGGATCTATATATTCTCAACTCACATTCAAACACTCTAATGCCACTGAAGGTGGATTTTATAGTAGAAAACACAACTGTGCAAATGAAAATCATTGGAGGTGATCGCAATAAACTTTCAGTGGAAATAATGGTATTTATTTCTTCAAATTCAAAATTAAAAACAACACACACACACCATACCCTATTTATAGATATACTAGCACACCAAAAAACAAATAATAAAAATTACAAGGAAAATAATAGTCCATGTTTATTGTAGTAGGTGTCTCCCAAACCTTTAAATATAGACATGTCAAGTATCCTTTATCTGAAGTCACCCACCATTCATTGATGCAGTAGAATGTTAGCACCGTCTAAGGAAATATAAGTTTATTATCCAACAAAAATTACACCCAAAACGCACCTTCCCTCCCATTCCACCAATATCCAGCCACCGCCATGGCCATCACTATATAAATGTATGAGAAACTCCCTCAAAATATCACCAACTAGTAAATGAATGAATCCTCTTTATTATTAATAAATGACTTCTAGTTGGCTTACTCTAGTCCTAAAATTGATATTCTCAAAAATGGAGGTGGTGGAGTAGACGTCATTAGTTGTGCGGGCACTGATGAAGGTGGCGACATTAGTGGTGGTTCAAGATTTGGATTATCTCATCCCCTCTAAATACTCCCCCATATGTCTTGTACATTTATTATAAAACTTATGAAGTTTCCTCTAATGTTTTTGGACATAGATTCCATTCTATAACATTTTTTTTATCATCTTGAGCTTAAATTTTTGTTCTAAACTCAACTTCATTATTATCCATGTTGTGATCCTTCCACAAAAGTTATTCATTAAAAACAACATCTCTACTAAATATGATCTGGTTATTTTCATCATCCCATAGATGATATCCCAAGTTCTCATCATTGTATCTGATGATAAAAAAAAGTTGGATTTCACCTACAACTTATCTAAGTATTTAGCATCGATATAAACATGCATGATACTTCCAAAGACTTTGAGACGGTTCACTTATGGTCTCTTATTAGAACAAAGTTCTTTAGAAATTTCGTGTCCTGTAGATCAAACAAAACTTTTGTTCACTAAATAAGTAATTTTATTTATAGCTTCTATCCAAATTAAATTAACCATTACAGAGTGAAGCCTCAAACTCTGGTATTTATATTACAATGTCCAATTCATCTTTTCAGTTACTCTATTTTGTTGTGGAGTTCCTGGAACAGTCTTGTCATGTTTGATTCCCTTATTTCAAGAAAATTTATGAAAGTTATTTATGTGTACACCCCACACTACAAAAAAAGAGTCCTTAGTGGCGGTTCTAATAACCACTACTAAACTAATCATATTAAATATAATTTATAATTAGTGGTGGTTTCAACAAAATCACCCCTGATTTTTTTTATATTTAGAAACCCTTTTGTTAAACCACTGCTAAACTTTAAAAATTAACTCATATTTGGCCCCCTCACCCCCCCCCCCCACCTGATGCCCTATCCCCTCACCCCAGATCCCTTAGCCCCGACGGTGACCGCCCCTTGGCCTCGACTCTCCCTGATGCCAGCAACCGACCCTCCCCCATGGCCATGCCTCTCCCTGGTGTCAGCAACCACCCCTCCCCCTCAGTCATGCCTCTCCCTGATGCCTATAACTACCTCTACCCCTTAGTCCCACCTCTCCCCAATGACGATCCCCCTTCTCTCTAATACCTCCTTCCCCTGATCCCCCTTCTCCCTAACACCTCACCCCTCAGACCTAATGGTGATCGACCCTCGCTCAACCCTCACCTCTGATCCTTGTGACCCCAACCCCACGTACTTCCTGACGACAACCCCATAGTGACTCCCCCCCCCCACTCCTTAATGGTGATCCCTAATGGCTGACCCTCTTCCCCTTTTTCCAATGACTGAAATCCCCAATTATAAGGTACAATTTTGTAATATTGTATGATTGGTTTAGTTATATCATTATATAGTGTATCATATCGTATAACAAAATGATAAATATTATCACTCAAAAATCCTATACTCATAAATATCATTAATGCTTGTTATAAATGATTATGATGGTTCATTTATATGATGAATTCTTTTTTTTTCTATGGGGTTATAAATAGTTTGTAACCACATGATTCATTTACCACTCATTAATAATTGGTGAGTAAGCTATGGTGAGTTTAGGATAATGGTTGATCTGAGGATAGGAAACCAGTTGGTTTTATTGATTATTCATTGATGTTTTAGTATACTTGTTACACACAATCATGAGAGTTTCTAATTAAGAACATACTGATTATACTTTTATGTTCACCAAGATTTTATATACTATATTTTCATAATTATATGACAGAGTTTGTGATCAAGATAGATGAAGTTGGGTGATGTTTAATTTGGATTGTACTTGTCTTATTGAAAATTTATATCTTTATATTTGAATTTACAAGGAGAAGAGTGAAAATACAATAACTATGGATAAATTTTGGATTAATTTACCTCAAAAAACACCTTTTTATTCCAAGGTTTTGAAAGAATTTTTATATTATGCAATTGAAAACCGATCGGTGGATTATAGAATAAAATATTTGTGTCCCGGTTGAAAAATCCAAGCGATGGATGAATAGAAACGAAGTATATGAGAATTTGATATTGAAATAGTTTCCTGATTTATATATATGATGGATTTGGTATGGTGAATCGAATGTTATGTAATTTCAAAACAATGACAACTCTTCCAAATAAATACAAATTGACCCGCTATAGGAGAATTCAATAAGAAATTTTATAAATGACACATTTTTATTTTTAGGATACAATGTTCAAAATTTTATTAGATCAAAAAAACCTTCTATTGATATTGAGAAGGTTAATCTCTCTCAGAACTTCAGGGACCAAAAAAATGATTTTTATGAATTACATGAAGACGAGCAACAAGAACTGTATGAAGGGTGTGCCAAGTATTCCAAGTTTTAATTTCTATTTAAGTTGTATGATATCAATTTTCTTTGTGGAATTACTAAAAAATAAATGTATATGATTTTAGAGTTGATTCATGATGCATTTAGTGATTCTAAGATCCTTAAATCATTCTATGAGATGAAGAAATTCATCCAAAAACTTAGACTTGATTATACAAAGACAAATACATGCCCTAATGATTTCATGCTTTACTAGGGAGAAGATTTAGTTAAAGAATAATTAATAATATGTAATATAATAATATGGAATTAAATAAACAATAATGAGAGTATAAATCAGAGAAACCCCAGGAAGAAATAGAAGAAGAAAACTCCTGCAAAGGAATTGCATTACTTTCCTATAAAACCATGCTTGAAAATATTATTCAGATCATCTAAGACTACATATGACATGAAGTGGAATGCTCATGATAGTAATGATGTCTTATGAGACATACAAATGATTCAACATCATGGAATATGTTTTATTCATTATATCCATGTTTTTCTTCAAATCCTAGGAATGTATGTTTGGAATTGGCTTTTGATGGTTTTAACCCTTTTGGTACTTTAAGTACTAATTATAGCATTTAGATAGTAGTTTTTATCCCCTATAATATACATCCATGGATGTGTATGAAGAAGAATTCTTTCATTATTTCGATGATTATTCCTAGAAATAAAATTTTTGCAAATAACATTGATGTATACCTTTAACCTCTAATCAATGAATTGAAAGAATTATGGGATGATGGAATGGAAACATATGATGATTCAATGAGAAAACTATTAAAAATGTATGCTGATTTAATGTAAAAATTAGTGAATTTTCTAGACTATGAAATCTATTTAGTTAGAACACTCATACTAGTTTGGATTTTCTAGTTTTTAATTTTGATTTTGAACCTTAATGATTACCTCATAGCATAAAATGGTGTTTTATGTTTCATTTTCGATTTCTTCATGATTATCATAAATTCAAGTTTAACAGAACACAATTAAATAAATATATTTAATTGATAAATCCACTAAATGTGTTATCTGATTCATAAATCTTGATACAATTTATGAATTTCATTGAATAATTTGGAAAATGAAATCAATTTAAAGAAGGGTTAAAGGGTACGAGGTACAGTATCTGAAGCAACTGGAACACAACAATAGAAGAAAAAGAGTATATTTTTCAAACTTCTTTATTGGGGGTTTAATTTGATAAGTCATAATCTTGACATAATGCATACTGATAATAACGTCTATGATAATGTTATTTTTACATTGCTTAATGAGTAGGGTAAATCGAAGGATCGCCTTAATGCTCATAAGAATTTAGAGTGAATTAATATAAAGTATGGTTTTTGGGAAAATGAGAATAGAAAGTATCCATTAGATATTTTTACAATGAAAAATCATGAGAAATATGTATTCTTTAAAACTTTAAAGAATGTAAAAGTACCATATGGATTTTCAAGAAACATATCAAGGTGATTTGATTTAAAACATCAAAAGTTACATGGATTGAAAAGTCATGACTCGTATATTTTTATGGGGTAGTTTTTTCCATTGGAATTATGTAATACATTACCTAAAAAAGTAAGTGTGGTTCTAATTGAGTTTTTTACCTTTTTCAAAGAGCTTTTTGGAAAAATACTAAATCCAACTAATCTTGATAAACTTCAAGAAAGAATTTTTTTGACACTTTTTCATTTGGAGATGTTATTTACCCCTTTGTTCTTTACTATCAGGATTCATTTGATTGTTCATTTGGTTGAAGAAGCTAAACTTGGTGGATCGATACACTATCGATGGATGTATCCAATTGAGAGGTACATTGATTTTATTTTTATTTTCATTGGTTAATTTAATTTTATTAGATAATTGTGTAAATTTTTTTATTGGGTTTATTATTTTTTTCATCAGGTACTTAGGTCATTTGAAATCATATGTGAGGAATAAAGATTAACTAGAAGGCTCTATTGTTGAAGGTTATATAACTAAAGAGTTATTAACCTCCTATTCTAGGTATTTAGAAGGGATAGAGACTAGATTCAATCGTTTTGGATGTGTTGATGACATATCCACTAATTATCATTCTAAAAACTAGTAAACAATATTTCCAACTATTGGAACACCAATTGGAAAGGGGTAAAAATTTACACTAACTATATTGGAGTTGATAAAAGAACATCGATAGGTGATACTCAATAGTCTTATTATAGATCCATTTATTGAAGAATTTTGATTGAAAACAAAGAGGTGACTAAGGGGTCGAGATTGAAATGAGTCAGAATTCACAAAAGATGTTAATAAAGAGAATTTCAAATGGTCTTCTCATTGTTTAAGTTTATACTCATATTTAGATTATTAGTGTTTAGTTATTTTGATTGTGTTAAAAGTAACACCTTATATTTTTTTCTAGATAGTGAAATTGAAAATCTAGATAAAATATCAAATGATTTGAAGTTTTTGGCTCGAGTACCTCTTAGTAAAGTTAAGAGATTTTATGCCTGCAATATTCATGGATTCATGTTTTGTACAATTTATCATGAAGAAGACTTGAAAACCCAAAATAGTTATGTATTTACACTTGAAGAGGTGGGATACTATGGAAAGATGAATGATATAATTTAATTAAACTACCATGGTCAATTTTCAATTGTCTTATTCAAATACAAGTGGTTCAACATTGATATGGGTATAATTAAAGATTCATTACATTTTTCTTCTATCAACTTCTCTTGCTTGATCAATACTGGTGAGTATTCAAAGAATGATCCATTTATCTTGGATTCAAAAGAAAAGATGGTTTATTATATGGATGATGAAATACATGAAGGTAGGATTTTTTTTGTACACTTAAAGAAAATAGGCTTATATAATATGGTAAATAAAGATCAATTGGTACTTTTTGACAATGAACCACATCAACCACAAAACATTGAACATCTTTTTTATGATAATATAGAAATAATATAACATGAAATAAAGGTTTAAAGTGAATCACTCATTTCAATGGAGGATTCTAATAATGAATACAATGAAAATGAAGATAATTAAATGTATAAATTGGTATGGAAAATATATTACAATTTCTCATTGATAAGTGTTTCATACATATATACATTTTTCTAGTTTTCATTTTTTGTAAAAAATATTTAGTTTTTCATTTTTTAACATTTAATATATTTGAACCATTTGAATTATAGAAATTCCAAAAAAAATAAATATCTTATTTGATCAATAACTTAGAGCATGCCACCACAAATATAAACTTCAGTGGAGTAGCCCGCTGTCTGATTCTCCTTTGGCAATGGAGTAGTTGGTCACTCCTTCATCTAGGGGATATTGGAGAGTTACCATTACTATTATGTATATCATATTAAAAAAAACTATATATTTTATTAATTGTTTAATGCATTTTTCAAATAGATGAAGATAAGAATAGAAGGGATATAAATATGAACACATAATATGCATGGTAACTAAAGGAATTCATGATGATCATTCTATTTGATGAGTACAGGGTGATTATCGATGGCACTTCCAAAATATATGGAAATATTCTTAGGTAGATTTATTGTGAGACAGTGGTATTCCTCATTAATAATAAATATTGGTGGCATATTCCTACTGCTAGGGAAATGAGTTTTTGATACTCATGTTAAGCTAATATTATTTCATATTCCTTGATTACTAATTTAAAAATAGATGGCCAAAAAATTTTAATATACTTATAAGTGTTGGGTTTTTTATTTCTATATTTTTTCTATTTTTATTTCCCTAACTCTATTTCATGCCATGGATTCTAAAAAATTTGGGCAATAAATGGAGATATTTTAAATGGAAATTATGGCATGAGTTTAATGAAACATTTTTGAGCTCATAACAAATGTGTGAGAAAGCTCTTATAGGCATTTCTTATGAGAAATGGAAGTTGTTTTTAGATATTAATAGAGATTTATCTCATAAGTTAATTGTATAATTTACAGTATCTTAATAATATACACACAATAAAATTATAATTTTTATTAATTTTTCTTTTTTATAGGAATTATCCAAAAAAATACTGTGGATAATGAGAAACAATTCATTCATAACATCAATGGGTCTCAGAGTTTTTTGAGAAAAAGAAAAAATTTAGTTTGTATTCTATTCATTATTATTTACAAAAAAAATAATATTTCAAGGTTTTTTCTAACTTGTTTATATTTTTTATAAAGGCTAATGAATTAGGTCACTCTGTTGGCTGAATAGAGATGTGGTTTAAAGTGCATATAAAACCTAATGAAAGTTTTGTAAATGAATCTACCAAATATGTTTGATTAAGTACTTTTCATTATCATTTCCTGTTATTTCATTACTATAAAAACATAATAATAGAAAATATATTATAACAAAAAACAATCCTTAAACCCAATTAAATGGGGTTGTCTATGTAGATCAAATGATTCCAATTTTGTGTCGTTTTATAAATTTAGTCAACCCCAATTAATTGGGTTTAAAGATTTTTTGTTATTGTATTATATTTTTCAATATTATGTTTTTATATTAATGAAATAACAATAAATAGTAATGAAAAATTTGTTAATTTTACAATATTATGAAGTTCAGATATTTTAAAATATCAATGTTAATATTTTTGTATTAAAATGTTAAAATTCAAGAATTATGTGATGTGAACCCTTCATAATCATCATCAGTTTCCCAGAACAGTGAAGTTGCAATCGTTTTAGATAAAGAGATTCTCAGACGTGTACGGGGGATTGGTTTTGGGCCTACTCCATATATTTCTTTTGGTAGGGCCTCTTTATAAGTTTTTGTTACACCCATTGGGGGTTTGAGAAGTATTGTTGATCTGAAATCACAAAGATAAATTTCAATTTTGAAATAAAAAGTGCAAGAACAAGACTCTTATAAGTAAACACAAGAGTGGTGGGACTCAATAATGGAAAATGATTTAGTTTTTTTACTTTAGCGAATGATAGGAATGGTCCCCAAGGAAAGTTATAGCCTTATAACTCATCTTGTTGAGGTAAATTATAAATTTCATACATCATTCACACATTTACAAAGAATGCATAAAAATTCAATAAATAAAACTAAAATGATACTTTTATATTGAAAATGAACACTTCAAGTCATATCGACCACACCATCTAACGAATTGATGTGTGGTTGATTCTTACACATAAAAAATGAATTGTATATCATTATTCGTAAGTTTGAAAACAATTTCATCTTGTTTGCTTAGTTTTGACTTAGTAAACAGATTATAAAGGCACCAAAGCCTTTAAAAATGTGTGTTTGGGGGTCAAAACTAGGAAAACAACATCAGATTATCATTAAATCATAGAAAAATGACCATGGATTAATTTTTGAAATGTAGCAACCAACAACACATCACTCTATGTTACTATTTTCCCAATATGACCATAAACATGTTTTTACTGTTTTAAAACACATAAATGTGCATGTAATGGTCAATACTATATAAAATGACTATATATTGATGTAAAATCATAGTAAAACCACCTTTGAGCTATTTCTGATGTGTAAGCATAGAAAACATGTCAATCCAATGTGTGGTGGGGTCATAATGACTTGGTAAATAGTTTTTAAAGGTACTGATGCCTTTAAAAACATGTGTTGGGAGGTCAGAACTAGGAAAAAAGATATCGTATCAGAAAAAAATGATCATATATTTATTTTTTTAATTTTTGAATGAATAGAATGTCATTCTGTGTTATGGTTTTCTTGGAGTGCTTGTAGACATATTTTTAGTGTTTAAAAACACTAAAACATGCCTATAATGGTCCAAATCACAAAAAAAAAAGACCTCATATAGATGTGAAATCATGGTAAAACCACCATTGAGTTATTTTTTATATGTATGTGTAGACAAAACGTCAATCTGACGGGCGGTATGGTCGAAATGACTTGGAAAAAAGTTTTTAAAGGTACTGAAGCATTTAAAAACATGTATCGGGGGGTCAAAGACAATAAAATGATGTTTTATTTTCATTAAATCAGAGGAAAATGATCATAGATTGATTTTTTAAATGTAGGAACTGATGGAACGTCATTTCGAGTTAAGGTTTTCTTAAAATACCCATAAATGAATTTTTAATGTTTTAAAGCCTAAAAATATGCGTGTAAAGGTACAAACTATAGAAAACAACCCCATATTGATGTGAAATCATGATAAAGCTGCCTTTTAGTTATTTTTTCCATGTACTTAAAGACAATAAATCAATATGATGTTTAGTTTGGTTGAAATGACTCGGTAAACAGTTTTTAATGGTACAATGTATCGAGGTCAAAACCTGGAAAAAAATCAGATTGAAAAGAAATAAAATTCAAACAACATTATATTTATTTTTTAAATGTAGGAACTTCTATTATTTCATTTTGAGTTATGGTTTTCCTAGGATACCCATAAATGCATTTTTAGTGTTTTAAAACACTAAAATGTGAATGTAATGGTCAAAACCATATAAAAAAGACCTTATATTTAAATGAAATCATGGGAAAACCACCATTGAGTTATTTGTGACATGTATGCATAGAAAACATGTCAATATGATGTGTGGTGTGGTTGGAAAGACTCTATAAATAGTTTTTAAAGGTATCAAAGCCTTTAAAAACATGTTTCAGGGGGTCGAATCTAGAAAAACAACATCGTATTTCCTTGAAATTATAGGAAAACAATCGTATATTATTTCTAAAATGTGTTAATCGATAGAAAATCATTCCAAGTTGTAGTTTCCCTGGGATTTTCGTAAATTTGTTTTTAGTGTTTTGTAGAACTGTACTCCCTACCTCAATGAGAGGCAAAGCCCTTTATTTATATAGAGAGGAAAAGGAATATAAGATAGAGTAAACCAATGTGGGAATATAAAGTACATGTGACTAGGTACAACACTCCACCTCAAGCTAGAATACTTATAGCTCGAAAGAAGATCCCCACAAATAAAAAACAAAGAGAGAGGAAAACACTAAGACTGGACACACTCCCTATCAAGATGGGTTGTGAATGATATGGATGCCTGGCTTGGTGCAAAGAGATTCCATTAAAACTCTTGATAAGCATTTGGTAAATATATCATCAAACTGATGAGCTATTGTAATGTATCAAAATCTTATATTTTTTTGCTTCAAGTGATGGAGAAGAAAGTGATAGTAAATCTCAATATGCTTCATGCATTCATGGAAACTAGATTAGAAGCAATCTTTGTGGTCTCCCAATTACCAAACCAAATATGATTAGAATTTTGTGGTGGGAAACTAATTTCATTAATATGGTGAATAAGCCATATAATTTCAATATTGATTATAGCAATCGCACGATATTTAGATTTAGTATTGGATATAGAGATGACAGTTTGTTTCTTGCTTTTCCAGAAGATTAAGTTATCACCCAGAAAAACCAAAAAATCAGAATTATACTTTTGGGTAGATAAGAATCCAATGTAGTCAGCATCATATAAGGCCTAAATTTCTAGATGGTCATGATGTGAATATCGAAGACAACAGGTAGGGTCTTTCTTAATTTATTTAACAATGAAAAGGGAAGTGTCCCATTAGGATTTTTGAGATGTTTCATGAATTGAATGACCTTTCTAACACCACAAAAAAATATCTGGATGAGTCATGGTAAGATAATTGAGTTTTCCCATAAGATTAAGATACCTATCCGGATGATAATATGGGTCATTGGAGGCATGGAGGGACCATTCCCCTTGTTTAAGAGGCGTGTCAATGGTAGTTTCATGGGATAAGCCAGTATCCTACAAGATATCCAAAGTATATTTTTTCAGAGTGGAAAGTGATGATTGGAGAACATGAGACTTCAATGCCAATTATTTATGTCAAATGACCCAGTTATTTGGTATAAAACTGTTGTTGAAGAAAATCCTTGAGATGGGTAATGCCATGTGAATTACTACCAATAATAATGATATCATCAACATTCACAACCAACATGATACATCTAGAATACATTTTTCAATAGAAAATAGTGTGATCCCTCATACTCTAAGATATAAAAAAGGTAGTGATGATAGTAAAAAATATTCCAGACCATACATTATGAAACTAGTTGATCCCATAAAGAGACCTACAAAGCTGAAAAACATGAGAATCAACCCTTGAGGTAAGTAATCCAGGAGGTTGTTGAAAATCTATTTCTTCTTCAAGAAAACCATGGAGAAATACATTCTTAATATAAAATTTATTAACATTCCATATATTATTATCTATAAGAGATATAGATAATCTAATAGTGTCCATTTTAGAAACCAGAGAAAAAGTATCAAAATAATCAACACCATATGTCTAAGAAATTTTTTTTCCCAAAATACGGTTTATAAGGCGATGAAGAGTACCATCTATATTTAGATGGATTGAATAAATCCATTTTATGCCAGAATCCAATTTACCTGTAGGAAGAGAGATTAGATCCCAGGTGTGATTATTTTATAAGGCCTATAATTCATCCCACATTTCTTGAATCCAACCAGGGTAATATTTAGCCTTAGCAACTGTACGAGGAACATTGATTGTCTCCGTAGTAGAGAATACTTTTTATTAAGTTGTGTATAGATGATTATTCTGGTAAGAGTGAGAACCTTTATTCAATGAAATCGACAAGTCATTTGTTCCCATAGTAGGAGTGATATATGAATTCAAATAAATAGTGTCCATATTCTAGGAAGGAGACATGTTCAATGGATGATGAGAGTAGACAGATCCAAAGAGAAGACCATTTGATCAGGTCAACGGAGGAAGAGGTGGGTGGATGGTGAGAGAAAGATATTCATTGATGGTGGTATCAGGATTAGGAGAGGGTGTAGAGGATAACAACAGATAGTTCTCAATGAATTAGACATTGTCAAACATGATATAACATCCCAAGTTAGGAGAGAAATAATGGTAACCACACTTGGTATGAGAGTAGCCTAGAAAGATACAATGGAGGGCCTTTGGGTAAAATTTAAAGATACGGGGATGAGTGTTATGAACCTAAAAAAGGCACCCAAACATGATAATTGGATAAGATTGAGGATAGAGAGAGGGTAAAGGATCCGAAAATGGACTTCCCCCTAAAGGATAGAAAAATTAAGAAATATAGGTGTTAGTAAGAATAGTATCCCCCAAAAAGGAAGAGGCACATGTATGTGAAATAATAAGGCCTGAGAAATTTCAAGAATATGATGATGTTTATGCTTGTTCACACCATTATTCTTAGTGGTATCGGGGTATGATGTTTGGTGGAGTACTCTATTACCTTTGATAAATTTCTAAAGATAAGAAGATTAATATTCTCAACCATTTTTCAAGCAGAGACATATAATAAGCTTGGATAATTGAGTGATAATTTCATGGTAAAACGTTTTGAAAATATCACACACCTTTGAATGATCATGAAGAATATATAGCCATATCATTCAATAGAATTCATAAATAAAGGATACAAAATAATGGTAACCTAATTAACTAGAAACCCTATAGGGACACCATATATTGTAATGAACTAAGTCGAAAGGTGATGCGTGCCTGTTGTGGGGTGTGGACAAAAGAAATTATATTTTTCCTAGTGCAACACAGTGGCTAGATAGGATCATCTCTATTGAGGATACTTCTCAATATAGATCACTTACTTTATCTAATTTACCTATTAGATCTCTTTTTGTGGTTTTTTTAAAATTAAAGAGATGAATTTTTTTTTGATCATTTTAAATAATGACATGTAAAATGATAATTTAAACTATCATGAAAAATCTAAACAGAATGAGTTAACAAGAAAGAACTTGGTTTTGTGGGTTTGTTTAATGTTCAATCATTATTCTCCTTTATATTTTTTATTTTAGTTTGATAATCCAAACATGAAATATCGTGTTTGAACTATTATTATTTATTTAGAAATTGTGGAATATCATTGAATGTTTGAGCACTCTCAATTCCACCTCTTCCTTTAATCCAAGTTGATGACACAACTTTTTCTAGGATGTGTCATCTTCTTAGACCCAGTTCAATCAAATACATTTCATACATTAATTCTTGGGGTCTTTGACCCTCTTCTCAGTCACTACGAGCGCCCCCGATCAGTGAATGGGATGTGTCTATTTCTCTATCTCTTGACTCGAAGGGAGAAGGTTTGAAAAAGGATCTTCGAGTGTCTAGGGTTGGGTCAGGAGGGTCTCTTAAGGTTATGACTTCTTTCTCTTCTCATCATTGTACTTATTTCACAAATACTTGAGTAAGATAAGGGGAAGCACACTTGGAGATCTCAATACAAGGATAGAGTTGTATGCTGCGTTTGGGAAGGAGGAATCTCTCCCAGAAAGGAATCAATTGATTCTTGACCATAGGTGCGATGATTTACTTCTCCAATGTGTGAAGAACTAAACAATGAAGAGAGGTAAAATTATTAAATAAAATTATATAGATGGTTTTAGTTTCATGTCATTAGAGGAAATTATAACATCGGGGGCATTCACCTTACCTATGCATGCTACTCAATTATATCTACAAACTTAAAATTAAACATTAATGAAAATTCATGATCACCTTCACCAGCCCCTGGGCCAAGCCTCAGGTTCATCCTCTAATTTACAAGAGTAATAGATTACTTGGTGGAGTGGGTGGAAGATGAGAGAGAGATAGAGAGAGTGAAAGAAATAAAGAAAAGTAGATAGAGAAACAAAAAATCATGGATTAATAAAACTAAAATTTGAATTACAATTGAAATTAAACTAAAATAAAGAAAAGTAATAAAATGAAAAAGATGAAATGGGAGAGGATTTATTCTGGCCTCCCTCAGTGTAGATATCCTCCTTGTTTCCATGGAAATAATGGTATGGAAAAAGGGATGAGAGGGAATGCTTTGAGAGGTAGGAGCTCCTCTCCTTTTATAGGAAAAATTCTCCTTTGAAAGATGACAGATTTTATCCCCAATAAATGACTGATTTTTTCATTTCCTCCTTCATTAAAGATGTTCAAAAATGTTCTGTCTGTCTCCCCTCAACATTTCATCGAATTTGGACATATGTATAGGTAGTTATGTCCGTTTCTATCTCACATTTTATTATGTCTATTCAGCTTCTCCAGATTTCAAAACTTCCTGATTAGAGTGAATAAAAGGACATGAAAACGACCACTTAACACATTATGGACTTAATGAATGTTGTTACAAAACTTCTTTCATCAGAAACCCTCAAAATTTTAGCTTCTTTTTCCACCAGATGCTAGACATATTAATTTTATATTGAGTTTTACTTTGATGTATGAAGGTTCTAGGAAGCTTCTTTCAAAAGTATATCATCCAATAGAAACCATACTGAATTCAAAACACTCTAAAATAAATTAAAGAAACGTACCTATGTGTCCTAGGTCTTTTAAATGTGGAATAGTCTCAATTGGAGGTGTGTAGGCTGAGATATGCTTGCATTACGGTGGTCAGGTCCATGCTATCCGCTCAGAAAATGTCTCAACATCAATGAATTTTTCGGACCTCTAGATTCTCTATTCAGCCCCTGATCCAAAAGAAAAAATTTTAGAAAATAAATTAAGGATTTCAAAAAAAATTAATCACTCAATCTGGAATTATATTGTAAAGGTTATGACCAAAATACCCTTGTGTTAAAAATCTATAAAAAATCCAGAATTATGCACTTTTGAAAATTTTGCTCATTTTCATTCTAAAATTTAAATTATTAATTATTTTAATAAAATGTTTCAATACGTGGGTTTTATCATTGAAAACATCAAAAATATTCATTATTTGATTAAAAATAAGCACATAAATTTTCTCTGTCAAATACCCCCACACTTAAACCATGTTTGTCCTCAAGCATAAAATCAAAATACCGAAATCAGAGGATGTCGATGTTACCAATATTCAAATTCCAATGTAATAAAATAAAAAAAAACAATTTCAAATCAAAAATTCAAAAATTCACATAAAATATTAATTTAATTTCTCATTTTCTTAAAGAAGAAATTAATTCATGTATATTAATTTTCTCCTTAGAAAAATGATGGAACTTCGCCTTTCATTCATTCAAGCTCCTCAATTCTTTATTATTAATCATGCCAAGTCATGATTTAACTCACTTTTGATTATTTTCTCTCATCACTCATGATGTAATTAAATAGGTTTTATGCCCATATCATTATAACATGTTCCTTATCCATAGGCCTGTAAATGAACTAATTTCTCCACTTTGTAAAGAGAAAACACACATAAAAGAATGAGGATTTGCAATTAAGGTTCTATTGACTCTGTGGTTTAAGGTTGTTAGGATTTGATGAATTAAAAATTAAGGCTCAAGTATGAGGATAATATATTAATTATAATTCATGATATCAAAATTAAAATTGTAATGAAATTCTCCCCTTAAAAGTAGCGACACCCACTTCCCAAAACTCAAAGTAAAGGTTATGATCAAGTAAGCATAATGAATTATTTGTGCACCCTCCTGAATATTTTTTTTCTTTTGTATTTTTTTCTTTTTTTGAAAGTTATGATTAGATCAAACCTTGTATCCATCACCTAACCACATATGATCATAGGATCATTGTTATGGAAAAAAGTGATTTTTGGTTTTCTCAAATCACAACCCATTTTTATCTTTCATTTTTTTGTCATTTTCATTTTTTTATTCAAGGGGGAAAAACAATAGAGTGCAATGAATGATTCCACAACCTTTTAAAATTTCTAAAATATCACCCCCTCACTTCTTCCTTACAATGTATATTATCCCTTCTACCATGACTTCCTTTACCCTTACACTTCAACTTTAAATTATCATGCAAATACCAAGAGTAGGGTAGGAATGGACAAAAATGGATTGAAACATGGATCATTCCTAACAAGGTCATTCATGGTATTTATGGGCTAAAAGAAGCATTGAATTAAAGTTGGTCTTATAAGGATAAGTGGATTGTCAAAGGATGCCTCAATCATTTTAAATTTGTTTTTGCACAGTCATATCTTTGACAAGTTTCAATACAAGTTAGGGTCAGTTACATGTCCCAAGATCACTCAAGAAAAATGTTTAAGATAAATAGGAAGTACTTGGTCTAGAAATCCTCTTGGGAATGAGATATATGATATTAGACAATTATTAAAGTCATGATTAATAATAAAAAATCAATTTACATGAATTTCATAAATTTAAAAGCATGAAAGATGGTTAGGGAATTTCATTTATATGAATCAATTAATTCCTTCAAATCATGGGTCATCATTTCAATATATATGCTTCATATTTAAAAATTCAATTCTCCATTTCAATCATTTAATCATATAAATATTGAAATATAATACATGGAATCACTAGGTTCCTAAGAAACTCATGTCTCATAGATTAGTCAAGTAAAACATAATTCAAGTGTGGGCATGCAATTTTCACTTCAAAGATAAAAACATATTGCACTAATGCAAATATGGCCTTTATCAGTTCTAGAAAAGGGAATTAATAGTTCTAGAAAAGAGCTATTAATAAAGGAGAAGATAAAGGGGGAACCCTTTTATTAGCACTAAAAACGGTGATAAAAGGTGGCTTTTATCAGTGCTAAAAAAAGCGCTGATAAAAAGGTCCTTTATCGGTGCTTTTTTTAGAGCTAATAAAAGTCAAAAAAATTAAAAACAAATTAAAATTCTCATGGAGCTTTTAACAAAGCTTGACCCCCCCCCCCCCCATCAGCGCTAGGCAGACCCCCTCCCACTCTCTCGTGCGTTGCACTTGCCTGCACATCCCGCACTTGCCCATACACCCCTCCCTGCTTCTACATGAACTCGAACCCGAGACGTCCCCCCTTGTGCACCTTCACCTTTACCACTAAGATATTTAGTTTTTTTCTCTATTTAATGATATATCTATTTATATATATTTATATATATAGTTATATTTATTTTTATATTAATATAGATTCATATTAATATAAATATATTTAGTTATATTAATACATATATATTTAATCATATATTAATATATATACATATATTTATTTGTATATTAATATATATTTATATTTACATAGTTATATATAGTTATATTTATTTGTATATTAATATAGATTCATATTAATATAAATATATTTAGTTATATTAATACATATATATTTATTCATATATTAGTATATATATTTATTTCTATATTGATTTATATTTATATTTATATTTATATTTATTTATATTTATATTTATATTTATTTATATATATATTTTTAGTTATAATTTTTTATCTGTATATTTATTTGTATATTAATATACATTTATAAGATTAGTTTTAAATACATTTATAAAATATGTTTTTTTATGTGTGTTTATAAATAAATAAATACATACATATATACAACACACACACACACACACACAGATATATATATATATATATATGAATAAATACATATATATGTGTATTTGAAAAGCCATAGAATGTTAAAATGACCATAACTTCTAATACAGAAGTTTCTTTCAACTTCACAACCAGTAAAATCGAAGAAAATAAAACAATATTCAATATGATATGTGGTACAGGCCTAAACAACATCCTCATCAGAAGTTATACCTGTTTGAATGTTAAAAAATTGGGGTACCCGATTAAAAACTCAGTTTTGGAGGACTTCTGGGCCTTTTGGGCCTTGAAAAATGTGACTGAAGGTTTCCTTTGATCATTAGCGTGTAGAGATCATCTCAATATTTGATCTGATATGTTGTAGAGCTCAAATGGACACCTGGATCAAAATTTATGGTCGTTTGAAGTTTGAGTTACATTTTAAACTTATTTTAGATCTTTTATTCATTTTTTTTTTTTGATTTTTTATGTCTTCAAATTATTATTAAATGATTATTAATCAATGATAAATAGGAAATTTTTAATTAATAATATTTTTAAAATATTTTAAATCCATTTTTAGAAAATTTCGTATATATTAAATGTAATAATCTATTTATACTTATCTAAAACATATTTAAAATAAATATATTATATTTACATCAATATAAATATACTATAATAACAATATATTATTTTTCATAAAAAAAAATTTTGAAATACAAACTTTATCAATGCTAGGAAAAAGCACTGATAAAGCCCCCCATTTATCAATAGTTCTAAAAAAAGCGTTTATAAAGAGGTCCCCTTTAACAGCGCTAAAAAAGCACTGATAAAGAGGGGGCCTTTATCAGCACTAAAAAAGAATTGATAAAGGGTGAATTTTAACAGATCTTTTTTAGCACTGTTAAAATTTCCCTTTATCATCTCTTTTTTTTAGTGCTGATAAAGCCCCCCCCCCCTATCAGTGATTTTTTTTAGCGTTGTTAAATGGTGGCGCTGCGGAAACCCAATTTTTTGGTAGTGTTGTTTCACACCAAAAGTAAGGAGTTAAAAAGATAAACACTAAAATTGAACTCACTTTTGAAATGAATCTTAGTCCTCTTCCTCCACTGTTGGGGACTGTCTTCTACCATTATAAACCTAAAAAATAGAATTACACAATTAAGCATAAGGATCATGTATTTTCATCTCAAAAAGATAGATGGAGGGGGTTTCATGTTGTACTACTTTCTAAGAAAATAAATTGAAATCTAAATTCCTAGAAAGCAAGTAAATGATAAGTCTTGGTACGATTCTCCAAGTGGGCCTTGAATTTTCACTACCTCCAGTGGGCAGTACCAGCTGATACCCAAAATCTAATGGAGGATGAGGATTCTTTGATTTGAACCACCACATGTGGCTTTTCCCAGCTTGTGCTTCATCCTTCTGTGTGAGTAATGATCTAGGGATAGATTATACCATATCCTCCCCCCTTCACAATGAGTTATAGATTTCATGGTGGGGGTATGATGAAGAATATATCATCCTATTTCTTAGTTTCTACTTGTGAAACTTCTTCTTCTTTGTCCAGTGGTTTCTCAAGATATGTTGCATCAAAACAAGAGTCAAAGGTAAAGTCAGAGTGTAATTATATTTGAATAAAATTAAAACATGAAGTATCAAGATAAAATTCTTCCCCATCAAAGTAATCATCTTTTTTTATGGTTTCATTATGAAAATACACTAGTATCTCCTCATGATCTTCCTTGAGAAAATATTAAACATGTCCAGGGAGATCTATATGTTCCTTAGAAGGTGCACATATACCTTATTCTTCTTCCTCCAAGGCATAGAAAATATTGTCTGAATCTGTAAAATCAAAATAATAGAAAGTTATGTATAATTCTATTTCAATAAAATTATAAGAGATAGAGTATGATAAGTGATCAACTCCCTAGATTGCTTTAAATTCAATAAATGCCTCAATGGTAAGTGCCTCTTGGAGTAGACTCTCTGAGGATGGAGGTAGGTAGTCGGGCTCCTCCATCTTGACATTAAATTCCACCACTTTTTTGGTTTCTTCATTCTCTCATGATGTCTCTTCTTCTTTTTATTTTATGGGGATATTAGACAATTCCTCGCAATTAATCAAGAATTCATCAAATCTTTGTTGATCTCCCACTTGTAGCTCATCAGGTATGTCTTCCTCCTTTGCCACCTTATGTTTTTTCTCTGGATCAGGGTTGGGTTACTACATTAATGCACAAATATAATCAAATTCTCTATCATCATTTCTCATTATATTTTCAATGCTTTCTCTAAGTTATTTCACCTAAGTTATTCTATAATATTCATATTCTTCTTATTATTGTTGCACCTATGAGTAATTTTTCCATGCATAATAATCTGAATTTGAATACATCATGGAAGTTTTTCTTGTTTTTTTATGAAATGAAATCTACTAATATATGAAAATACACAAATTAAATATACTATTGATTAGTTCCCCAAAAATGGTGCCAATTTTGACGCACGTCTGTTGTGGGGTGAGGAAAAAAGCATTTATATTTGTCCAAGTGCAGTACAGTGGCTAGACAAAGTCGTCTCTCTTAAGAATCCTTAACAATGTATATCACTTACTTTATCTAATTCACATATTCTATTTCTTTTTTTGGTTTTTTTAAATAAAATTGATAAAAAAATTTGGGGTTTTGATTATTTAAAATAATGACATGTAAAATGATAATTTAAACTATCATGAAAATCTAAACATAATGAGTTAATAAGAAAGAACTTGGTTTTGGGGGTTGGTTTAATGTTCAATCATCATTCTCCTTTATATTTTTTATTTAATTTTTGATAATACAAACATGAAATATCATGTCTAAACTACTATTATTTATTTAGACATTTTGGAATATCATTGAAAGTCTGATCACTCTCAATTCCACCTCCTCCTTTAATCCAAGTTGATGACACACCTTTGTCTATGATGTGTCATCTTCTAGGACACGATTCAATAGAAGATATTTCATCCATTGATTATATCAACTCCAATGTGTGAATAACTAACCAATGGAGATAGGGAAACTTATTAAATAAAATAATAGATATAGGTTGATCTGCATGTCATCAGAGGCATTCAAAACATCAGGGACATTCACCTTACATATGCATGCTACTCAATTATATCTACATACATAAAATTAAACATTAAATAAAATTCATGATCACCTTCACCTCCTATCCGGAAAAGTCTTGGGGTCCGCCTCTCATTTTTGAGAGTAAGAGATTACGTGGTGGAGTGGGTGGAAGAGGAGAGAGAGAGGGAGAAAAAATGAATAAAGGTGGATAAAGAAACATAAATACATGGATTAATAAAACTAAAATTTGAATTACAGTTGAAATTAAACTAAAATAAATAAAAGTAATAAAATTAAAAAGATGAAATGGGGAAGAACTGAATATATTATTCCTATGTGTAGATCTCCTCCTTGGTGCCTTGGAATGAATGGGGTGGAAAATTGGGTGAGATGGAATGCTTTGAGAGATAGGAGCTCCTCTCCTTTTATAGGGAGAATTATCCTTCAAAATTTGATGCATTTTAGACCCCATAAATGACTTATTTTCACATTTAATCCTTCATGAATGATGTTCATAAATGTGTTTTCTATCTCTCCTCAATATTTCATCTAATTTGGAAATATATAGAGGTAGTTATGGCTGTTTCACTCTCACATTTTATTCTGTCTAGTCAGCTTCTCTAGATTTCAAAACCTTAGTATTAGCATGAATAAATGGTCATGAAAAAACCTCTTAACTCATTATGTCCTTCATGAATGTTTTTCCAAAACTTCTTTCTCGTACACCCTCAAAATTTCAGCTTTATTGATCACCGGATGCATGACGTATGAATTTTTTATTGAGTGTTACTTTTTTGGATGAAGGTTTCAGGAAGCTTGCTTCAAAATTATAACATCCAATGGAAACCTTACTTAAAAACTCTCTCAAATCAATTTAAGAAACTAAAATATGTGTCATAGTTATTTTACAGTTGGAATCATCTCAATTGGAGGTGTGTAGGCCGAGATGTGCTTCCATTATGGTGGTGGGGTCCACGCTATCGTCCTAGAAAATGTCTCAACTTCAATGATTTTTTTGTGCCTCTAGATTCTCTATCTAGAACCTGGTTTAGTATAAAAAGTTCTAGGAAATAAATCAAGTATTTCAAAAAAAGAATCACTCAATTTTTAATTATATTGTAAAAGTTATGACCAAAATACCCTTGTGGTAAAAAACTGTCAAAAATCCAGAATTATGAACTTTTCACAATTTTGCTCATTATCATTCTAAAATTAAAATTACCCATTATTTTAATAAAAAATTTAAATACATGGGTTTTATCATTGGAAAAAATCAAAAAAAAAATTATTCGATTAAAAATATGAACATAAATTTTCTCTGTTAAAAGGGTTGGCCACATGCATCACCAAACGAGGAAAATAATTCATCCGATGATTTTTAGAAAACTTACAGGATTAACAAGGGATAGAAAGGTGTTGAATGAAATGGGGGAAAATATTATATAATACTAAATCTGGTGGATTACCATAGCATAAAATTTCGGTTGAGGGAATGAGCAATTCTAGATGAGCAAGTAAGAGATGGTGGGATATCGAACATGTACAGCCCGTCACTAAGATGACCACTGCTAAGCTTTCAATTCGTTGACCCCTCCTAAAAAACAACACCTGAAGATGTAAAAATAGTAACACAATTTATGTATCTTGTGATTTTACTGGTGGAGATAATATTAAAAGGTTTGTGAGGATCGTGAGACACTGAATCTAGGAGAATTAAAGGAGTCAACATTCTTGTTCCAAATCCTATAATAGGGATTGTAGATCCATCAGAAACAATAATCGTCATGGAACTAGTGTACAGATGATAGGTATTAATCATACTTGCATCACCAGTGAGATGATAAGAAGCATCAAAAACAATAATCCAAGTTGCTGGTCGATGAGTGACACAAGCGGTAGGTTTTCTAGTTTGAGCAATAGAGGCTGAAGAGGATGTAGGTGTCAAGGTAGCCTGATGAGATTGTATAAGCACAATCTCATCTATAGAGAGTTCTAAGTTTTGATGTATATTGGATAGTGGTGAGGATGGTTCTATTTCTAGAAGGATATGGTGAAGATACTACAAGAAACCACTCGGAAAGAATAGAGAGGTCAGTAGTAGAAGGCATGTAAAAATAGCATGCAACTGGAAAAAAATTAGATGTTCATAAGATACGCCCAAAAGAGTATGGAGAGAAAATACTAGGGTCTAAGTGAGGAATCCATCATAAATATATGAAAATAGAAAACCTAGACTCAGTAGGAAAGGCATGGTTGCTTCAATGGTAGTTGGAAATCGTGAGCATGGCCTGAAGTCAACATGATGCCAGAGAGAGACACCATAGGTGAGCAGGGGTGCCTGGAGGCCAGGACTTGGAGTGCTATATGTGTTCAGAAGGAGGTTGTGGTTGAGGTACATCTAGAAGATCCACCAGGTGATGCGTTCCAGCTGGATTCATGGTCCGGGAAACAACATATCATGTCCCAGGCCATTTGGATCTCAAACTATAATCAAGAAATGATTCCAACATTAGGAGGTGAAAAGGCGGAGACGCAATCTCTGGGGAATCCAAATGGGTGGTGGTGCACGTTTGGGAGAAACCTGCGCTTAGGAAGGGAATTTTTACTACAGCATGTACATTGTAAGGGGATTTCATGACAAAGCAGGATGTTAGAGGGGGTTGTGGGCCTGGTGGCAGGACACGTAAGGGAGTTGCAAAGGGAGAAGGGAGGGAGCAGAGACATAGGGGGTCCATCAACGGAGTGTGATAGGGAGTTGTGAGGGAGGAATCTGTAGGTTGCGACAGGGATTTGTGAAGGGAGGAGGGAGGGAGAAGAGGTGTGGGGGCATTGAGAAAGGTGATTTTGGGGTGGGGGTGTCACACAAGCTATGTAAGGAAGAAGTGGGGGGAAATTAGGGGGAGAGGTAAAAACATGGGTAGGGAAGGGTTGGGTTACACTAACTATGAAACCATGTAGAACCATACTCCATACCTCAATGAGAGGTGGGGCCCTTTATTTAATAAAATATTAAAAGGAATAAAAGACATAGAAAACCAATGTGGGACTCCAAAATACACATAAATGGGTAAAACATTTTTTTAAACACTAAAACATTTTTATGACATTCCAAACCATATAAAATAACCTCAAATTGATTTAAAATCATGGGACAACCACCATTGAGATATTTATGATGTGTATGCATATACAACACATCAATACGATATGTAGTGTGGTAGAAATTACATGATAAAAAAATTTAAGGGTTCTGAATATAGAAACCCAGGCATAACATACATGGATACTAAATCATTTTAGATGAATATTCAGCACATTACAAAAATGCATGCCCAAGGACTGTAATATTTTAGTGTCTTTGGAAACTTGGAAACATAATCTTCTAACTTGGTGAAAGATATTCAACATATCCTTTAAATATCTTCCCCCATTAGTACTCCTAGTTAAAATATTTCTTCATAACCTAGGGAAAGGAAACATAAGAAATGTGTGAGCTCATATGCTTAGTAAGGGTAAACAAGGGAGATATGTAAGCATAATATGAGGATAGAGGTATGATAACATGATATTAACAAAAGAAGATCATACCATGCATATCAAAGATCATAATCAAGAGTCATGTCATAAATATTAGTATATCATAAGTCATAAATCATAAGGTAATCAAGAGTATAATCCATGAAATTATAAAATAGTAATAAGATATGTAATTATGGTAAACACATAAACATATAAAATGATTTTCATAGTATTCAAGGTCTAATGTCAAGGACATCTTAGTGGAATGGTTTCACTCACCAAACCATATTAGTAGTCAACATTCACTCCCAAGACCATCTTAGTGTAAAATTTCCTTTACTGAATCAGATTCACTCCCTATTTCAGCCCTATATTACTGAACTGAGTTCACTCATCGTTCCAGCACTATATTACTGAACCGAGTTCAGTCATCTTTCCAGCCCTATATTACTGAACTGAGTTTAATCCTTATTCCAGACCTGTATTACTGAACTTATTTCACCTCTCGTTCAAGCCATGTATTACCGAACTGGGTCCACCTCCTATTCTTTCCATGTATTACCAAATCGAGTTCAATCCGCATTCCATCCATGTCATACTGAACTGAGTTAACTCCTCATTCCATACATATCTATCTCGTGAGATATATAAATCTTTACCTAATGCATTGGAGGGAGATATAGGTCCCACCCATCACATAATTAAATCATGCATACTTGTGCCACAATATAATAAAACATTCATCATATCATGACCCATAAAAAAAGATGGGTTTCATAAACATCATATCATAACCCATTAAATGAAATGGGTATCATAAACATGTAATCATATTATAACCTTGGAAAATAGATAGCTTTCATAATAATTTCATCAAATTATATCCCATGAAAATAATAGGGTTTCATAATCATATAATCCATAAAATAGAAATGGGTTTCATAAACATATAACATGTGAAAGAGAAATGGGTTTCATAAACATCATGCCATGAAAACATAAACCATTTAGAGAAATAATATGAATGGGACCCTTGGATTATATCCCCAGTAAGGCAGGAGTAACACCAAAATATTTCATATTATATGTAACATAATTTTTGATAAATCTTTTAAAATCATTTCTTGAAGAAAATATGCATTCTTCTTTAAAAAATAATTTTTAAAACATTAAACATTTTGAAAACCATTTTATTTGAAAATAACCTAGAACATTTATAATGAAATATTGAAAACATTTTGAAAACCTTTCTATATGAAAACTTATAAAATAATATTTAAAACCTTTAAACTTGAAAAATTATAAATGAAGCTTGAAAATATTTTGAAAACCTTTTTCCTTAAAAACTTATAAAATAAGCTTGAAAACAAATTTGAAAACCTTTTTCCATGAAAACTTATAAAATAATCTTAATATTTTTTTGAAAACATATTCCTTTAAAACTTATAAAATTATCTTGAAAACATTTTAAAAACCTATTACTTTAAAAACTTATAAAGGAATCTTGAAAACATTTTGAAAACCTTGTTCCCTGAAAACTTATAAAATAATCTTGAAAACATTTTTGAAAACCATTTACTTTGAAAAGATATAAAGTAATATTGAAAATATTTTTAAAACATTTTTTCTTTAAAACATATAAAATAATATTGAAAATAATTTTAGAAACCATGTTTTTGGAAGAACACAGATTTGTTACTAAAAATAGAAATAAAATCGCATTTTCTTAAGGATTCCTAGGGTTTGAGTTTTCTCGTCCGATCGAATTCGGCGGCTCCGTCTTTGCCGGTTCAGTTTCTGGTTCTTCTTCCTCATCGTCATCGGTTCCAGTGACAGGGGCTCGGGTTTTCCCAATCCTTGCCGTTCACCGTGCCTCCTTCCTCTGATTTTCCTTGCCAGCTACCGGACTCCGTTACCGGCGATCCGTTGGAATTCGGGCTTCATTGCCTCGAATTCATCTTCCATCGCAGATCCTGGTCTTCAACGCTGCCCAGAAGCTTTTCCCGTCCCCTGTCCCTACACCTGTGCCAGATCTGGGAAAGGGAAGGTTGGCGGTGACCTTTGGGCGCTTTGGCAAAACCACGGTTACGAAGTTCCCTCTGCTACGCGGTGAATCGTGAAGCACCATCCGCGAAGAGTTCCCCGATCTTCGAAGGTGCGGTGGTTCCCCGGGGCGCGGCGGGCGTGGACGTGAAGAAGAGTCCTTCGGCGTGCAAGTTGGAGCGCCACGCAGCCTGCCCGTTTCTCGAAGCGCGAGGGAACTTGCGCGAGATCTGACAGTGTTTTCCAGCGCGAAGGAATTACCGCGCAGGGCTGGTTGTGGATCGTGATTGTTTCCCAGCGCGTTGCTTTTGGTCGCGCAGGTCTTGGCGCGGCTTGTGGTCCTCCCCAGCGCTTTGTTTTTGGCCGCGCAGGTATTGGCGCGGCTTGTGGTTTTCCACAGTTTGACGGCGCGGCTCAGGTCTCGGTTCGGCTCGGCTTGTGGTCTTCCCCAGCTTGGCGCTTTGCTTTTGGCCGCGCAGGTCTTGGCGCGGCTTGTGGTCGTCCCCAGCTTGATGGCTCGGGTCGTGTAGGGCTGGCACGGACAGAAACAGTGGCACGGAGAAACAGTGTCACGGACAGAAAACAGTGGCACGGACAGAAACAGTGGCACCTGACTGGAGGACTTATATCGGGCTGTGCCTGAACAGAGAAATCGTTGGGTTGGGCCTGACCTGTGTCAAGTATCATTCAAATCCGGTCTGTGATATTATCTGTAGATTCCTGGAGGATTGGAAAAAATTGTGATTCTCCTGGTCGCGAAGCTTCGGTTGTGTAGATTTAGCCTGTGCTGGTTCGGATTGGGCCAGAGTCCCTGGGTCGGGGAACCCCTTTGGGCTTGACACCCCTTGGATAGGGGACCTCTGTTTGGCCAATCCCTCCCTTGGAGATTTTGTGGCTCTCAACATGGAGACGGATCTGCTGAACCAATGGAAGAACCTCACATTGACAGACAAAGAAAAAGAGCCACTCGCAACCCGTAGAAATGAAGACAACACTTTGACAAAACGTATGGCTTTATTGGTTGTCGGAAGACTGGTGACCGAGGCACCATTTAATCTAAAGGCCCTCAGGACCACCCTTCAAAATCTTTGGAAATTGGAAGCTGGAGTAGCCATCCGGGAAATTGAGAACAAACTCCTTGTTTTTGAGTTCTTCAGTGATAAAGACAAAGATAAAGTCCTCAGAGGACGACCTTGGTCCTTTGACAATCATCTCATTCTGATGGAGGAATTTAAAGGGGGAGACGAGATTCAGAATTGCACACTTACCCGATCCCCGTTCTGGGTAAGAATTAAAGGAATACTGTTCCATGGGAGATCAACACATGTGATGAAAGAAATTGGAGACCGTATCGGTCACTTCCTAGAGTGGGATTGCTCGGACCCAATACAATGGGGCCCCTGGGTTCGAATAAAGGCTGAGATCGATGTGTCTGAACCCTTAATGTGAGGCATGTTCCTGAAAATTGATGATTCCAACACCTGGATCTCGTTCGAATTCGAAAAACTACCAATCTTCTGCTTCCTTTGTGGACGTATCGGCCACATTGAGAAAGCGTGCGGGGAAAAGCCAGAGAATTCCGCCGAAAATATTACCCTACAATACGGTCCGTGGCTCCGGGCCAAAGCACACAGAGAGGCATATATCCCTGAGGCGGAGAGACAAATAGATCGAGACTGTCTCATTGCAGCCCATCTAAGGCGACCGGAATCTGGACAACCTTCTATTATAAGGATGGGACCCCCTGTCTTCCCTAAAGAATCCCTAGCTGAGCTTAGGGGAAATGGAAACGCCTCCCAAGAGATTATCGTCAGATGCAATGATGGGGCTCGGCAAGACAGTCACCTGATTCAGGGTATCTCAAAATCCGACTTCGCTTTAACTGCACCAAATTTAACGTTCCTTACTTCAACTGAGCCGCTACCTAAACCAAAAGAACCTCCAGAGAAATTTCTGAGGCAGCAATATGTTTCCTTGGATCCGCCTGAAGCTGAGCAGAGTCCAAATCGGATTCCAACTGATGCCCTTCTGCAAGCTGATTCTGGGATGACTGAAGCCTCACCTTCAGGACATGTTACTCGTAGAACCTGGAGAAGGGCATGCGGCGGTGGTAAAGGCGAATGCCCAGGGAATCCCAAACCAGGAGATCTGAAACGGCAAAGCGAGTCCAGTGGTATGCACACCAATCCTCCCAAAAGGAGGAAAGCATCAGGTACGTCATTAACCCCACAAGAGACAAAGGCGGAGGCGGGTCAGGCCCGGCCCCGCCTAGAGCAATGATTGCTTTATGCTGGAACTGCCGTGGGCTTGGCAACCCATGAACGGTTCGTATGTTCCAGCGCCATTGCGCTCAAAGTTTCCCTGATATGGTTTTCCTGTCCGAAACCATATTGGAAAACAAGGACATCACAAATCTTACTCTAAAATGCGGCTTCCAGGGTTGTTTCCCGGTTCCCCGACAGGGCCATTCAGGGGGGTTATGTCTTCTCTGGAAGGATAATGTCGATGTTAGGCTCCTTTCTTTTTCCCAGCGCCACGTGGCTGCATCCATTTGTGATCCCCACAACCCCCCCTGGACTTTTGTGGGCTTCTATGGCTGGCCCTCCCAGTCTGATAAGTGGAAATCTTGGGATCTTCTTTGCAAACTCCATCGTGATCTGCCAAGCCCCATTCTGTTTGGAGGGGACTTTAACGAGATCCTTTTCCAGAAGGAGAAAAAAGGTGGAGCTGTGCGCTCCTCCACGTCTATGTCTGCTTTTAACGATGCTTTCCTTAAGGCAGAGCTGATGGACCTGGGTTACACGGGTAATCCTTTCACATGGTTCCGTGGCAGTTCAGATGGAAATCGAATCGCTGAACGTCTGGATAGATTCTTTGGCTCAATGGATTGGATGAACCTCTTCAAAATGTACCATATCAGACACCTCACGTTCAACTGCTCGGACCACTGCCCAATTGTCATTAACTGCACCCATAATGAGCACGTTACTAGTTCCAGGAAACCATTCAGATTCGAAAGCTTCTGGTCAAAAGATCCCGAGTGCGAGGCAGTTATCCGTTCAGGCTGGAAGAATGGGCAAGCTGATCTGAGAACCAACCTTCTCCGCGTGGCGTCGGATCTGAAGACATGGAGCTACTCTAAATTCCATCACCCGGACCGGCAATGCAATTTTCTTGAAAGGAAGATTGGCTATCTTCTTAGAAAACCCCCGTATAGCAGCATTCTCTCCAAAATTAGTGAAACCCAACAAGAGCTGGATGTTTCCCTGAGCAATAAGGAAGGTTTTTGGGCTATGCGTGCGCGTGATATTCATATAGCAGAAGGGGATGCTAATACACGTTATTTCCACCAGAAGGCTTCAGCAAGACGCCGAAAAAACATTATTTCTGGCATTCTAAAATCAGATGGTAGTAAAGTGTCTGACACAGGGGGAATCCAAGAAGCATTCCTGAGCTATTTTCAGAAGCTCTTCTCTGCAGGCCATTCTAACATTTCTCCTGAGATTGAGGACTGCATCAAACCCGTGATTTATGACGATATGAATAGACATCTTTCTAAAGATGTGACGAATGACGAGACTCTTAAGGCCTTAAAGCAAATCCACTCTACGAAGGCCCCGGGACCAGACGGATTCCATGCCCTCTTTTTCAAGAATTACTGGCACATCATTGGTCCAGACATATGCAATCTGATGCGGGATATTTGGGCAGGGAAAACGGACCTGTCTTCTATCAATGAAACTATTCTTACCCTCATTCCCAAGATGAAAAATCTGCAAGGGGTTTCGGACTTTCGACCTATCAGTCTGTGCAATGTTTCGTATAAGATCTTTTCGAAGATCCTGGCGAATCGGTTGCGTCCTTGGCTACCCGACGTCATTTCAGAGAACCAAAGCGCTTTTGTGGCAAAAAGGTTAATCACTGATAATGCCATTATTGCTCATGAAATTTTCCATTCCATGAAAACTCGAACACGAGCAAAGAGAGAGATCATGGCTTGGAAATTGGATATGGCTAAGGCCTATGATAGAGTGGAATGGAACTTCCTCGAATTTTTTATGCTCAAGATGGGTTTCTGCACCAAATGGATTGACATGATCATGCAATGCGTCTCGTCAGTATCCTTCTGTATTAATGTCAACGGGGTGCTCACCTGAAGCTTTTCCCCATCCCGTGGGCTTCGCCAGGGAGACCCTCTTTCACCCTTCCTTTTTATTTTGGTGGCTGATGTGTTTTCTAACCTCCTTTCCAGGGCAGCTTCGCTTTCCATAATTCATGGGGCGAAAGTGTGCCGCAAGGGCCCTCCGATTTCCCACCTCTTCTTCGCTGATGATTGCCTTCTATTTTCTCGTGCTACCCCTAATGAGTGTACTGCAATCTGCCATGTGATACAACAGTATGAACGGGCTTCAGGACAAATGATCAACCAGAGTAAATCAGAAATTTCTTTCAGCTCTGGAGTCCCCCAGCCGAAAAGAGAAGATCTCTGCTCTTTAGCACGCATTCCTGGGGTAGATAAGCACCAGAAGTATCTTGGGCTCCCGACGGTGGTTGGACGGTCAAAGAAAGAAATTTATTCAGCTATTTTGGATCGAATTGAAAGAAAAATACAAGGTTGGACCCCTAAAAAAATCTCCAAGGTCGGGAAGGAAATCCTCATCAAGGCGGCACTTCAATATGTCCCCAGCTATTTGATGACTATTTTTAAACTTCCTAATGTGGTGCTTTCAAAGATTCAATCCAGCACATCTAACTTCTGGTGGGGTCGAAAGGACCGAAAAAATAAAGTCCATTGGATCTCCTGGTCTGCTCTCTGTCAACCAAAATCTGAAGGTGGAATGGGCTTCCGGGACCTTTCTCTTTTTAATGATGCTTTGCTGGCCAAACAAGGCTGGCGTATGATTAATAACCCATCATCCCTATGCACACGAGTTCTCCGGGCTAAATATTTCCCACATAAGGATTTCTTGGATTCCCATCTTGGCTATCGACCCAGTTTTCTCTGGAGAAGTATTTGGGGTGGTCGTAATCTGCTGAGGAAAGGACTTGGCTGGAGGATTGGGAATGGTTTAACGGTCAAGTTGTGGACTGATCCCTGGCTTATTGATCAGACAGGCACGAAGGCGTCATCCCCTTTTTTTCCAGGATCCGAACATGCCACAGTTTGTTGTCTTTTTGATGATCAAGGGGCGGGATGGTGTCTGGAAAAACTCTTCTCATGGTTTAATGAGAGGGATAGGAGAATTATTCTGAGTATCCCCTGTGTGTCAGACGCTGGGCCAGATCATCTCTACTGGATAAACGATAGCTCAGGAGAGTATACGGTGAAAGATGGTTACCGGCGAGCTCTGACTGCTCAAATAACAGAAGGATATGCGAGGCCCTGGACATCAATTTGGAAGCTTAATGTTCCCCCTAAAGTCCGCTTTTTCTGGTGGCAGGTGTGTACCGGTATCCTTCCAACTAAGAGCCTCATTGCCTACAGACACTTTTAAAACGACAACTCATGCCCTTTCTGCCCTTCTGTGACTGAATCCCCTCTCCATGCTCTTATTCAATGTCCCGGGGCTCAGGAGGTTTGGAATGGCTGGGGATCAACTATAGAGCTGTCCCTGGACGCCGCCTCAGATCTTACATCTCGCCTGATGCGATGGTGCTCCTCCTTTTCGCCGGCTAAAGCAGGCGCCCTGTGCATTTTGACTTGGATTATCTGGGATAGGCGGAACGAGGCCATTTTCAATCATTTCCGGAGGCCCCCTAGATTTTGGATTGACCGGGCATTGTCATTGATTGCGGTTTGGCAGAACCATCCTGAGCAACAAAGACTTTTCACCCCCTCTCCTCTCCCCCAACATTGGTGCCCCCCACCGGAAGGGATTCTTAAGATCAATGTGGATGCCTCTCTCCCTAAGGATGGCCCAGTTGGACTAGGTTTACTGGCCCGAGACAACCTGGGAAATCTTATTGCTGCCAAATACGAAGCACGTTATGCACTTTGGGAGCCCTCAGTCGCGGAGGCCGCTGCCATCCTTTCTGGGTTAAACTTCGCAAAAGATCGCGGTTGGGATTCCATTCACATCGAATCCGACTGTCTCACTGTAATCAATGCCATCAATCTCACTGACGGCGGGCTTCAACCTTTCGGCCCCATTTTCCGGTGTATTCACGCGCGGAGACAAGGCTTCAATTCCTGCAATTTCTCATTTATTAGAAGGGAAGCGAATGAAGCCGCTCACAAGATGGCAGGCATTGGCCCTCCTTACGAGGATTTACTTTGGTTCAATCATTTTCCATCGTGGTTATGCTACTGTATTTCTGCTGATCTCCATCATTAATGGATCCGTCTTATTTTGTCAAAAAAAAACTACCAAAGAGTGAAAAATGGTACCATTAAATGAAGATATAATGAATAAAAATAGGGGAATAAAATTCATTAAATTTATTGAGATATATATTTTAAGATTTTATCAATGGAATCCTAATCATAAATAATATCGATAAAAGATAATATTTTAGCAATAAAATATTGCCACTTTGGTAACTTTGAACCACAATCACCATGAAATAATAACATTAAATGAAGATCAAAATATCATGAAAATAATTATATTAATTATATAACATTTCAAAGTTAATTATATAAACCTCAAAGAAAAATATAGGTGTATAACATGGCATGTATCTCAAAGAAGGAAAATTGAGACAGGATTACTTTACCAATTTGGTAAATTTTGAACCATGAACCCCATGAAATAAAGATCATAAAATAGATATGTAAATAAAAATAAATATAAGCATAATAATAATAATATGATATTCATGATTATTAAAAACACTACACAAAATAAATGAGTGTTGAATAAGGTATAAGTCTCACAAAAATAAAAGCAAGATGAGAAAACCCTTAACTTGAGTCTTGACTTTCTTAGTACATGTTCAAACCTTTTGTATAATAAGTATAATTTTATTATAAATCTACCACAAAAAAATATTTTTATATATAATACCATATATTATTTGATTATGAATTTATATTACCTTTTTAATAACAATTTCATGTTAATGTTATATTTCAGGTAATATCCGCTTTGTTTTTCTTATATATTTTGAATTGTAATTCTTGATCCACTTACCTAGATCATGATTTACATATTTCCAGAATATAAATCAAGATTTAAATATCATATATAGTCATTATATAAATATTTATAATAATCCATAAATTATAGTAATATTAAATAGAATACACCGTTCATGGAGATAGTAGGTTGTACGTACGCATGAACGTTATTTCCGTTTTATTTCCATATTGAAAGAATGAAATTAAATGAAATATATGTATAAATATATATAATATAATTATATTAAAATTACTATTTCATATATATCATATAATTTTATTAAACCCATTCTTAATATATTCCATGTAAATTGTGAACGAATCATACCGCTTTGAGGAGGCGGTAGTCCACATGTCCATAAACGAAGTTTTTATATTTACAAAAAATGGAAATTATGAATTTATGTGTTGTATAATAATTAAAAAAGCATAAATACACCATAAATATCATATATATCATATAAAAATAGAAATTGAATCATTATTACCAACCTTGAAAGGTTTAAATGGAAGAATTAATGACATTGGTTTGCGAGGCGGTAGTCCATCGTACACACAAATGATGATTACATATCCCATTTGACGGAAGTGTGTGTGAGTGTAGTTATAAAAATTAGTATAAAAATATAAATATATTTATGATACTTATGTCATTATTTAATCATGTAATAATAATATTTTATGGGGTTAAGAAAGAAAAATAAAACAAAATATCTTATAGAAGGACGTTACGTCTTATTTGGGTAATTCCTTTAGGTTTGAACCAAAGAAATAACTTGGTTTTATTTCTACCAAAAGTGAGGATTATGAGTTGATAGGAGGGAGTTTTGGAGTATATTTTTTTAGGGTTTTTTGGATCCAAAATGTATTGATATGTGTGAAGATAGGGGGAGTATATGAGGCCTTTTATAAGAGAGGAAAAAGACACATTGGGTATTCTTGAAAAGAATTGTTTTCTCTTCATGTTTTACTTGTCCCTAAAGGGTTAAAAATTAAAAATTATGGATAATTATATGTGAAATTTTCTAAATAGGGATATAAAATAATTTTTAGAAATTTTTAGGGTCATTTTTACACCGTATTTTCTAAGTTTAGTCATTAATTAAGCTCATTTTTACCATAATCACTGTAATTAATTTTAATTAATTTTACTAATATTTTTGGTCAAAAACTAAGTTGACCTTATAAGATGTTATAAATTATTATTATTCCAAATATTTAATCCATT
Source organism: Viscum album (assembly GCA_963277665.1). Classification (NCBI taxonomy): domain Eukaryota; kingdom Viridiplantae; phylum Streptophyta; class Magnoliopsida; order Santalales; family Viscaceae; genus Viscum; species Viscum album. Next base: position 1,453,017,895 of record OY728128.1, read on the forward strand.
TTTCTAAACTATAATGACATAATTGTATGAAATTAAATTAAAACTAATCCCGTAGATGGGATGAGATGATGGGTTTTTAAAGTGAAAAGGTCTAAGAGTTTGAAATATTTTTATATATAATTTCAATGTGAAATTGGTTTCAATGACCTAAATTGAATTAATTTATGTATAAATGATATAAATATAATTTAAAATCAATTTAAAATATAATTTAAATATATAAATAAATTATATGAAATGTAATTTTTGAATTAAAATTCAGTATTTTTCACATTCCTCCAAAAATGAAATATTTCAAAAAAATACCAAAACATAATCCAATGTAAATTTTTATATTACTAATTAAAAATTAATATTATTTTTTCTAATAAAATTTATAAAAATTTTAAAATTTATATTTAAAATAAGTTATCCATTAAAAGGCGATGAAATTGCCTTTTAGAAAAATACCTATTTTTATTTATATAATTGCATTTATTCTTATATTATTCCTAGAAAAACTATTATGTGATTATAAAATATATTTATTTAATATATAATATATAAATTTTATTTAAAACATTAATCAAAAGTGGTTTGTTTAATTTATTGAGATAAATTATTGTTTGTATGTAGAAAAATAGTTTTCTTGGAAAAGGAATTTCTTTATTTTCATATAGTTCTTAGTTTCATTTATAACTAATTAATAATAAAATAATTAATTTTATATACATTTTTAAACAATAGTTTCATAATTTATTCAATCGCCTTCATATATTCCATTTCTAATGACTAGGTGATAATTATAATAATATTTTAATAATATTATTAATAGTATATTTTAGTTCTATAAAACTTGGTCTTGAGTATAATGAAAGCTATTGAAGGAACTTGATATTGTGTGTAACAAAATCCAAACATTGTGTTGTGTGTAGTGAAAGATTAACTTAGTTTTGTGTGAAACGCAATTCAAACTTAGTTCTTTTATATAACACAAGCTATATTCAGCATTGAGTGAAATTTAAAATATCAAAAAGATTAAATTAATTCAAAAAGAATTCACAAAATCTAGGGGTGTTACATTATACCCCCGTTAAAATGAATTTCACCCTAAAAATTCATCTCATTTATCAAAGGTTTAATACCCACATCGTAAAAATTAATTCTAAAACTTCCTCTAAAAAGGGAAATTTAAAACATAACAGTTACCCAAAGTAAATTGTTGAACTCTCTGTGAGATGGTTATTTTAATAATCTCAAATCACTGTTGTATGTATGACACTTTAGTCTTTTGTTCAAATTGTTCTAAATGTGTTAATATTTGTTTAAATAATGTTTACACATGTTTATCTATGTTAAATTATGTATTACTGGTGACATGGAAGTATTCTGGACTGAACAGACACTTTCTGAGAATTTCTAGTCTTGACTCACCGTTAGTTATATTCTGTTGCATCGATGATGAACGGTTTCACCGATGATGAACGGTCGCACCGATGATGAACGGTCGTACCAATGATGAACAGTCGCACCGATGATGAACGGTCGCACCGATGATGAACAGTCACACTGATGATGAACGGTCACACTGATGATGAATCGTCGCACCGATGATGAATGGTCGCACCGATGATGAACGGTCGCACCGATGGTAAACTGTCGCACCAATGATGAACGATCACACCATTGACAACGGTCCCACCAATGGCTACCGATGATCATGATCCACCCATACCGATGATTAATGAGCCACTGATTCTGATGCTACCGAAACTGATGCAGATTCAAAATGACTCACCGATCTCATGACTCACCGATAATCATGAAAACTGTTTGAATTTCTACAAACTCTTATTTAATTCTAATGGTCATATTTGATGTTTTTAATGCAATTAATGATATTTAATGTTATCCGTTGGCATGTCAAGAGACCGTACCTCGTACCTATGAAAAGGTAATCATTCCCATTGCCAGAGCTCGTGGAATAAAAGGAATATCGAGCTGCAGTAAAGGGGTGTACGTGAAAAGTCATAGAGAGAGAATTCTTCCATGAATATACATACGAAAAGGGAGAACACACGAAAAATTTGAAGGGGGAATTTTCAAGATCTTGAAAGAACTATCATGCATGAAATCCATCACTACTGAAGAACACACAAATAACACTGGAAATAAAAGAACACACTCACTTGTGAAGGACATCAAGATGAACCACGATACTCTATTTTCAATAGCAAAACCACAGAAAAACTCAGAAGCATCGCTGCTAAATCCAACGAGTCCAGAGCTGCACTGCCGATCACTAGAGCTTTCTAAACATTCATTTACTCTCTCTAAGTGACTTATAATTTACTGTTGAGCAGTGTGTGTACTCTGTATATCTTTTACACACACATTTTCTCCTGTGCTGAACTGGAGGATACTAAATCCTCATTCCGAACTCCATACATCATACTGTATCCCATTGAGAATAGCGGTAGAGGTCAAGTGTGGCCTAGACAGCATGTGCACTATTGACTTTGTTTTCCTACGAATAATTATGGTAGAGGTCTTAGGACCTGGATAGTATTGAACTATTGTTAACCCTGATCCAGGGTGTGGATCAAATTTTCATATATAAATTTGAGAGGACTAAGTCTCTTCTTGAGACTGGACCTCTTGGTTATATCAGCTGTGTTTTTTGTATAAGTTAAAGTATACTACATGTATCTTTTATTCCGCTGCTATTACTTTGAAATAAAAACCTATTTTAAAGTTACTTTGATAGTTAAATTAGCAAGTGTTTATACTTGTTGTAAACTAGTAGGTTAGCTTCAAAAGCTAATTTAATCCTTTGATTAAATTGACTGAGATCTAAGCAATCTTTAAGAAGCTAATTGAACATTTAAAATCTGTATAAATTCACTACAGTTTAACTTTGTTTTTAAATTGGGGGATTTTAAGAGAAATAATTCTAACAGAAATTTTTATTGGAACTCAATTCACCACCCTCTTGAGTATCCACTCTGACCAACATTTGGTATCAGAGGTTGTTTTTATTAATACAAGTTTTCAAAACTTTATGCTTTTCAACTATGATTTTAGTTGCATCTTTAAAGATCTTAAATTTCTGTTAGTTCTAAATTTTATCTCTTTAAAGTTATTTTCTAAACTCTAGTACTCTAGTTATGGATAATAGATTAGAAGGTGTTTCTACCAACCGGAAACCTTTCTTTAATGGTACAAATTATGCCCAGTGGAAACTGAAAATGAAAATTAATTTAGAAAGTATTGGATTTGATATATGGACTGCTATAGAAACTGAATATAAGATTCCAGAAACTATTAGAACTACTTGGGATGAAGCTACTAAGACAGCTTACAATAATAATTGTAAAGCTATTAATGCTCTGTATTGTGCTTTGGGAGATGAAGAGTTCAATAGAATATCTACTTGTAAAACTGCCTATGAAATATGGGATACTTTGAGTGTTTCTCAGGAAGGAACAACTAATGTTAAAGAAATGAGATTGAATACATATACGATTAAATATGATAATTTTAAAATGAATACTAATGAACCTATCTCTGACATGTATCTCAGGTTCAATGAGATTGTCAATACAATGATCTCTCTTGGAAGAGATGTCACTGTTAAGGAATAAATCATGAGGATATTAAGATGTCTACCAGATCGGTGGAGAGGCACTTCTGTCTCAATTAGAGAATCTTGTGACATAATAAAACTACCATTCAAGGAGCTTATTGGTAAGCTTATGATGTATGAAGAATAACTCAAGGTGAATAAGGAAGAAGGTGATGAACCTAAAAGGAAGACTGTGGCTTTTAAATCTACTACTTCAAGGAGCAAGGAAAAGACAAAGCTCAAATACAAACTAAAAGTTCAACAAGTGAAGATTCAGACTCTGACAGTGATGCAGAGATGGCTCAAATAGCTAGGAGATTCAAGAAGTTATATAGGAAGAAGATATTCTTTAGAAAATAAAACTACAAAGCAAAGTATGAGAACAAGGGACATTGGAAAAAGGATTGGAAAAAACCTGAAAAGAATGATGAAGTTGTCTGCTATGAATGAAAAATGAAAGGTCGCATTAAAGCAGACTGTCTAAAATTAAAGTTCAAAAAGAAATATGACTACAAGGACAATAAGAACAAGAAATCCATGAAAGCTACTTGTAGTTCTTCAGAATATAGCACAAGTGAATCTGAAGTTTCTGATTCTGAAAAGAGTCATGCCAACATGTGCTTCATGATCAAGACCTTTGAGGTACCTGTTTCCCCTATACTGAATTATTATTATTCTGGAACTGATTCTGAATCTGAAAACATGTCTAGTGAGGAACTATTTGAATATTGTAATAAGCTAGAAGAAACCTGTAATGAACTTAAGGACAAGTAAAAAGCCTCAAAAAATAGCATGCTCTCACTGCAAATGTTAAATCTTTCCTTGATATAGAAAAGGAAACGAATGCTCAACTGATAAAGGAAAATAATGAATTGAAAATGTCTAATGAGAAAATTAGAAAGGACTTAGAAAAATTCAAAAATGGAAAGGATACTCTAACTCAAATGTTAGGAAAGCAAGTTGCACCAAAATATACTACTGGTTTGGGATACCAACCTAGAAAAAGACAGCTTACTAAAACTAAATTTATTCCTAATTCTGGACAAAATTCTGCTAGTTCCAGTTCTGGAAATTCATATGCTTCAACTAGTTATCCATATGGTTATAGATCAAATAAAGTTTATCTTTCAAAATATTTTTATTCTGTAATTTATATGAAACCCATAAGACAAATTTGGGTACCAAAATCATTGATTTCTAACCTGTCTAGACCCAAGAAGATTTGGGTACCAAAATCATTTTCCATCTAAATCTGTTTTGTAGGAAACATGTTTGAAGAGTTCTCACAAGAAGGTATGGTACTTGGGAAGTGGATGTTCGAGACACATGTATGGAGATTATTCTTCATTTAAAATCTTAATAAAGATTTATGGAGTCCATGTTACCTTTGGTGATAATTCTAAAGGAAAAATCATCGGCCTAGGCCAGATTGGTAACACTTATTATAAGGCCCCAACCTTAAACATTACTTAATCTTGAGTTATTTCAAGAATACATGTTGAGGATCTTTTCAGGTTTAGAGTTTTAGAGAATTAGATCATAAATCATGCATTATATTCCACATTTAAACAAAGTGGTTACATAAAAGATAGTACTCATTTTTCCCATTAACAAAAACATATTTAAAATAAAACATGGATTCTTTCTTGACACTTCCTTGACACTATCATCACATCATGTACCTTTCCCTTGACCTGTGAAAAACATTTCAAAAACTTGGGATGAGCATAAATAGCTCAGTAAGGGATATAAAACTACGAAATGAAAACATTAGTCTATGTATGAAATCATACTTTACTCATGGAACATAAGCATTTTAACATACCTCATCAAATCAGGAATAAATCATAGAAATCATAAGACATAAAGGTAACTTGAGGCATTCATAACATTCTTACATAGGGAGTAACCCTCATGGTTATGTTTGGAATACTCATCACAGTATATTCCCTAAATCTCTTCGGAGAAACCTTAACGTTTAACCCCTTCGCGTTACCCAATGCATTGGAGAGCTATATCGGGCTCACCCACCCTTAGTTTATCACGGAACCACCCGTCTTCATAAACAATGCCCAAGAACCATAACATAATCATAGAACATAACTTAAGCATAAAGGAAAGATAACATTCCCACATTGCAATAACAATATAACATTTTAAGATATTGAAATAATGAATCCATTCTAAAAACCATTTTCAAAACCATTTAAAACATTTAATAAAGAGATTTTTGACTCAAAGTGTCCCATACCACTTTGAAGATTTTAAAATTTTAAACCATTAATATCCATATAAATAAATCCTTAAAACCATTTTGAAAACATGGATATTATTGAGAAATATTTATAAGAATAAATCATTAAAACATTTAAAATGATATTTTAGTTAAAGGGTTTTTAACAAAATGAGAGACAATTGAATACAATAATTGAGGAATAAAATTTAATAAGAAATTTATAATATCATGAGAATAAAGTAATTAATGATATAATATTCCAAATGACAGTATATACACCATATAAGAGTGAATTCGTGCATAACAACAATGAAGTCTCAAAAGAAATGTAAAATGAGATGAAATCCCTTATAAAGAAGGTATCCTTAAATTAAGGATAAATAAATCTCATAATTATGTGTGAAAAATATAAATACACCCAATATAAATGGATATTAAGTGTAAAACAACCAAATGTCATTCACACATATTCAAAGGATGATATATTCAATAACAACATGTTGAACCCAAAGAAATCGAAATTGGGTTAAGAAGTTCCCTTGGTAAAATTCGACAGCCTAACGGCGTCACTTTAAAATTCATAAAATTAGTTGATGAGAGAGAAAATGGTATCTCATCACTTGGAAATAAAATTTACATCAATAAGGATATATAATAACATATCCCAACATAAAAATATGTAAATTAAAATACATAACAAAATAAGTCTTTTAAAAAGAGGTGGGTGAAAGGTTCCCTCACCGATTTGGGTAACTTTTGAAAAGTTCACCCCATGAAAGAAGGATCGTACAACGTTGATGTAAATACCCATAAAAGAAAGTATATTACAAAATGTGTATAATAATGGGAAGTACATACACCACTCAAAATAAATAGTGTCAAATGTAGCAAAAATCTCACGGGAATAAAAGTGAGATGAAAAATCCCTTATGAAAACTCGGCAGCCTAATGGCGCCACTTAAAACTTCCAAAAAAATGGATTGATGAAATCAAATATGGTATCTCATAATATGAACATAGAAATTACAGTAAGAGTAATATAAAATAACATCCCCCAAAATAATAAAGAGGATATTAAAGTAAGTTACATAAAAAAAGTACTTAAAAAGAAAGAGAGAGGTAGGATCTCTTACCTCAAGTATGACTTGTCTTGTTCGTTTCTTTATATTCCTGAATAATAAAATTTTGTCAATTTATAATTTCTTAAGTACCTCCTTTAAATTTTATTATCCAATTCATATCACATATTATAATGTTATAATAATTAGTTAATTATGTGAGTTCATATCAGATGTCTTTGTCGATGTTTGTTACATGAGTCAAAAATGAACTTGTTTGAAAAGAAATGTCCATGTAGTTATAAGTACATCATCTACAGAATATTATTAATGATTTAAATATCATATATATCCAGTAAATATTAATTTTATACTATTCCATAACATTTGGAGATAAAAAGAAATGAAATGCACCGTTCATGGAGATGGTAGGTCGTACGTACGCATGAACGCTACTTTCATTTCTTTGTCATATTAATGGAATTAAAAATAATTGAGATATATATATTATAATTCCAGTATAATATATATGTTATATAGGTCACATAAGTTCATTAATTTCATTTTTTATACATTCCATGTATTTCATGAACGAGTCACATCACTTGAGGGGGCGGTAGTCCACACTTCCTCATATGAAATTATCGCATTTGCACAACATGCAAAGAATAAAGGTATGCTTTAAATATAAAATAAAGAAGCATATAGAAAACATAAATACCATATATATCATATATAAAATACAGTGACATCATAATGTCCACCTTTAAAGGTGTTAAAATAATATTGAACAGTCATGGTTTCGTGAGGCAGTAATTCACCATCCACAGAAACAGTATGTTCTTTAACCATTAGACGGAAGTGTGTGTAAGTGTAGATATAATAATTATTATAAAAACAACCTAGTATATTGAATATACTTGTTTTGTTACAAAATAAAGGAATAAAAAGAGTTTATGGGGTTGGAGAAGCAAAATAAAACAAAAGAACATAAGAGAAGACATTACCTTTAAATCGGGTAACTCCCTTTGGTTTGAACCAAAAGGGTTTCTTGAAGAGATTTATGACAAAGGTGAGGCCTCAATGATTAAGAGAGGCATGTGTAGAGATTAAATGTGCTGGTTTTGGATGAGCCAATGGCTTCAGAGGTGTGGTTAAGGAGGTAGAGGTGGGGGCCTTTTATAAGAGGGAGGAGGGGCACTCTTGGAAAGTCAAGAAATGTTACTTTATTTTAAAATGAGTTTCTAATTTTAAAGGTCCCACATTGATATATTTCTAGGATAAGGTGATAATGGTTAGAAATATACTCATCCAATAGGTTTTTTCCAAGTTTAAGTCTTAGATTTTACATTATCTTTTCATTTTATTTAAATCGTTCATTAATGAGGTAATCATTGCATCATCATGGTGTCATAAATAAATTAATTTATTTAATGTAAAAAAATTATAAAAAAATACTATGATGTAGGAAATATTTTTATCTTTCCAAGTAATATTTATATTCTAATACATAATTTACACAGAAAAAACTAGAAATGTTTTACTAGGGTGACACATTCTTTAGTGATATTCTCCTTTCTTTAAAAATAAAATGATAAAGTGTCACTTTCACCCAAAAGTGATTCCATGGGGTCCCAAAGTTTGGCACAAGGAATAACATGGTCTTCCATGAAACAACAAGTAGAATTAGGACACATTTTGGGGTCATTTGTGATTATTATGATATTATTTTATTATCCTTAACTACCAGATTACTAATTAATCACGATAATTAAAGATAATTACCACCGTTACTATTCATAATGTCCAAATAAATGAGTCTTAATTACATAATTTGGACCTTATGATTACAAATATGGAATCAATTTTACCAAATTCCAAACACAGAAATTGAAATAATTAATTTAAAAATAATTCCTGTTGTCAAAACAAATAACGGGTTTTTTTGAAGCAATATCTATAAAAGGTTTGGCACTTGTTTATGTCCATTTTCGAAGTGAAATTAATTATAATGACCACCATTGAATTAAATGGTAAAAATATATTCTAATTACATTTTAAAACCAATTAAAAAAATAATCTAACCATATATTTATATTATATGAAAAAGCATTTTTGATGTAAAATGCAGTATTTTTCACCATTCATTAAAAAAAGAACATTGTCAGAAAAATACAAAAAAAATTACCAGAGTAAATTTCAATGTCCCAATCATAAAGAATAAGTTTATTTTGAAAAATATTGCTTATAAAATTTTTAAAATTTAGATTTAAAAAAGGTTCTCCATCAAAAGGCGGTAAAACAATCTTTTAAAAATATTTGAGTATTTATTCTTAAAATTGGATTCATTTGAATTTTAAGCCTCTAACATTTATTGGATAAATGTAAAAATATTTAACAAACATATGTAATAATTTTGTAATTATTTATGTTCATTCCCGCCATTACAATGGATATACATTAACTATTATAATATTATTATATTATTAGTGTGCAGCGTAAGATTTCAAAAAAACTCGTTGTTGCGTATTGGGTACGCCATCGAGCATAGCATTCCCTTTAAAGTAATATTAACATTTTATTCACAAATATTGATAAACATTAGAATGTAATATTATTTATTTACCTGGGATGTTACATCCTTCCCCCCTTTTGGGAATTGTGTCCTCGTAATTTCAAAATTGGTCTTGGAAACTTCATTGAAAGTCCCACATCGGAACAAGAGTTAGTAAAACTATCACTTTAAAAGAAAGGGGGATAAGTACAAAGGTCACCTGAGTTAACCCATACTAGGGTTAAAAGTAGGAAAATATGGATATGTAAGAGAAAAAAAAGGGTCATGTTTCGATGGAGAGTGATAGTAAACATGTCTAGGATAAATTTAACCACAAGAAAATCACAAACTTGTGATGGGTTAAATGGTATTCTATTCCCCAGTTGGAAAAGTTAACAGACAACATTTTTTTTAAGTTACTTTTCATTGTGGAATTTATTTTTGAGCTTAACTAAATCATAAGGAAACATACTTACTTGTCATGTAGACTTTCAAATTTTACTAGATTCCTTACTCAAACTCATATTTTCTCCAAAAGACGAGTATTTAAGAAGACTTGTTCGCATTAGGAGTAATATAATAAACTTCTTGAGAATCGCCTAATCCATAAAAGAGAACTATATATTTCCCATGTCTTTATACCTTAACCAAAACCAAACCAAAAAGTTTAGTACGAGATCAGATAACACCCAAAAAGGATAAATTTTTTTTTACAAAAATAAAAACTACTCCTAATCTCCAAAATTTGTCAAACAAAACCCAAAGTTCAACAAAGACCATTCAATAAACATCTATCCCTAAAATTATTCAAAGTAAACCAAAGTAAGATTGAAACCCAAATCTCTGAAGTATTTAATAACATAGTCTCCTAAGATAAATCTTAACTTTTTTCTCCAAAATAACATCACTTACTCTTAAAGTCTCATACTGAAAAGTGATTAACCTAATCACATATCCTCCATGATAGGCTAATAATTTCCATAGATAACCTAAAATCAACTTACTCTTCATTCATATAATCATATAACTAAAAAGAATCAGTCAAACTAACTAGGGACTTCACATAGTCCAGTGGTAGGTGATAAATACCAGTTGCACTTTGGTTGTGGGTTAGATTCCCGTAGCTTCGTCCGACGTGACGGGTTGTCACACAGTCTGTGTGTTGTCCTTTTTCCAGAACTATTTAATTCTTAAAACATTCCCCAAAAAGAGATAAAATCTTCAAAAATAACCATAACATATTTTAACCATGAAGGTAATCTAATAACTTTCATTTTGTGACCCAAAATGTATTAACCACTAATTGCCTCAAATTCAAGGATCATATAAACCCAAATGGTCCTTTATAACTATATCCAGAAAAGAAAGTATAATTATTCCTTGAATAAAATTTTTATATATCAAACATTAGGGTTACATATACAATAAAAAATCTTCTAATGTAACCCCATCATCAAAAGAGACTTAATATATTTAAGAGTTTCACCATCCTAAAATCTACCATAACTCTTGAATCCCTTATATGTTGACTTCTTACTCATTCAACATTCTTCATGATCCATTAACCATTCCTTTTCAAATTATTCTTAAATACTTCTTTCCTATAAAAAAAATCATGAATCATATCCTAATATTCCAATAATAGGAAAACATATGTTAAGAAATGATCCCTACCTTTTATTGGTCATTGTCAGTTTCTTCATCCTCAATCGGAATTGCATTAAGTATTGGTAAATGAATATTTTTAGGATCTTGGGGACCCCATTCCCAAAAATTCTTTATAGGACAAGTGTTTTCATAATGACCATGCACACCACATTTGAAACATTCAATTTATCCTTCAGAAAGAACTTCTTTCCCTCTCCTAGAGTCAACTAGATGCTTCCTTTTTCCATGGCAGGTTCTTGCTTTATGACCTTCATTTCCACATCTATAGAATCTTTCTGTCCCTTTGAAACATTTTCCTATGTGTTTCTTTCCACATATTTGACACATAGGTTTTTGAACATCCTTACCTTTATGATTATTACCTGAACTTCCGTAGGGATTTGTTTCTCGCATATACGATGCCTTATAAAAATCACTAAGGTTCAGGTGGTCAATCATGACTCCAGATAGTTGTTTGAGGATAACCACAAGAGTTCTCATTGCATCTCCCATATCATTCAGTTGTTCTTTCATAAAACCGTCACATTTTTCTTCAAATCCACTGTTACTTTGGTTCCTGCTAGATCCAGCCATTTACTGAAACCAAAAAGGTCTGTGTGAGTATATCAGTAAAATCATCATATAATAATGAGGAATATAAACTCCAAGATATACTTCTCCAAGTTATCTCAAACTCATTCTAACATTCAAAAAAATGACTCCATCTAATATACTAACCATTGTGGTTATACACAACTTGTCACTTTTTCTTAAACAACACTCTAACCTCTAAAGTTATCTAAACCGACCTTTTATACCAACTATAAGGCCCCAACCTTAAACATTACTTAATCTTGAGTTATTTAAATAATACACATTGAGGATCTTTTCAGGTTTTGAGTTTTATAGAATTAGATCATAAATCATGCATTACATTCCACATTTAAACAAAGTGGTTACATAAAAGATAGTACTGATTTTTTCCATTAACAGAAACATATTTAAAATAAAACATGGATTCTTTCTTGACACTTCCTTGACACTATCATCACATCATGTACCTTTCCCTTGACCTATGAAAAACATTTCAAAAACTTGGGATGAGGATAAATAGCTCAGTAAGGGATATAAAAGTACAAAATTAAAACATTAGTCCATGTATGAAATCATACTTTACTCATAGAACATAAGCATTTTAACATACCTCATCAAATAATGAATAAATCATAGAAATCATAAGACATAAAAGTAACTTGAGGCATTCATAACATTATTGCGTAGGTAGTAACCCTCATGGTTACGTTTGGAATACCCATCATAGTATATTCCCTAAATATCTTCAGAGAAACCTTAACGTTTAACCCCTTCGCGTTACCCAATGCATTAGAGAGCTATATCGGGCTCACCCGCCCTTAGTTTATCACGGAACCACCCGTCTTCATAAACAATGCCCAAGAACCATAACATAATCATCAAACATAACATAAGAATAAAGTAAATATAACATTCCCACATTGCAATAACAATATAACATTTTAAGATATTGAAATAATGAATCCATTCTAAAAACCATTTTCAAAACCATTTAAAACATTTAATAAAGAGAATTTTGAATCAAAGTGTCCCATACCACTTTGAAGATTTTAACATTTTAAACCATTAATATCCATATAAATAAATCCTTAAAACCATTTTGAAAACATGGATAATAATGAGAAATATTTATAAGAATAAATCATTAAAACATTTAAAACGATATTTTAGTTAAAGGGTTTTTAACAAAATGAGAGACACTTGAATACAATAATTGAGGAATAATATTTAATCGGAACTTTATAATATCATGATAATTAAGTTATTCATGATATAATATTCCAAAGGAAAGTATATACACAATATAAGAGTGAATTCGTGCATAACAACAATGAATTCTCAATAGAAATGTAAAATGAGATGAAATCCCTTATAAAGAAGGTTTCCTTAAATTAAGGATAAATCAATCTCATAATTATGTTTGACAAATATAAATACACCAAATATAAGTGGATATTAAGTTTAAAACAATCAAAGGTCATTCACACATATTAAAAGTATGACATATTCAATAACTACATGTTTAACCCCAAGAAATCAAAATTGGGTTAAGAAGTTCCCTCGGTAAAATTCAAAAGCCTAACGACATCACTTTAAAAATCATAAAATTAGTTGATGAGAGATAAAATGGTATCTCCTCACTTGGAAATAAAATTTACATCAATAAGGATATAGAAGAACATATCCCAACATAAAAATATGTAAATTAAAAGACATAACAAAATAAGTCTTTTAAAAAGAGGAGGGTGAAAGGTTCCCTCACCGATTTGGGTAACTTTCGAAACGTTCACCCCATGAAAGAAGGACCATACAACATTAATGTAAAAACCCATAAAATAAAGTATATTAAAAATTATTTTAATAATGGGAAGTATATAAAACACTCAAAATAAATAGTGGCAAATGTAGCATAAATCTCACGGGAATAAAAGTGAGATGAGAAATCCCTTAGGAAAACTCGGCAGCCTAACGGCGCCACTTAAAACTTCCAAAAAATGGATTGATGATATCAAATATGGTATCTCATCATATGAAAATAGAAATTATAGTAATAGGAATATAAAACAACATCTCCCAACATAAGAAATTATAGATTAAAGTAAGTTACATAAAAAAGTACTTAAAAATAAAGGGAGAGGTAGGATCCCTTACCTCAAGTGTGACTTGTCTGGTTCGTTTCTTTATATTCCTGAATAATAAACTTTTTTCAATTTATAATTTCTTAAGGAACTCCTTTAAAGTTTATTATTCAATTCATATCACATATTATGATGTTATAGTAATTAGTTAATTATGTGAGTTCATATCAGATGTTTTTGTCGATGTTTGGTACATGAGTCAAAAATGAACTTCTTTGAAAATAAATGTCCATATAGTTTTAAGTACATCATCTACAGAATATTATTAATGATTTAAATATCATATATATCCAGTACATATTCATTTTATAATATTCCATAACATTTTGAGATAAAAAGAAATGAAATGCACCATTCATGGAGACAGTAGGCCGTACGTGCGCATGAACGATACTTTCATTTCTTTTTCATATTAATGGAATTAAAAATAATTGAGATATATATATATTATAATTCCAGTATAATATATATGTTATATAGGTCACATAACTTCATTAATTTTATTCTTTATAAATTCCATTTATTACATGAACGAGTCACATCACTTGAGGGGGCGGTAGTCCACACTTCCTCATATGAAATTATCAAATTTGCACAACATGCAAAGAATAAAGGAATGTTTTAAATATAAAATAAAGAAGAATATAGAAAACATAAATAACATATATATCATATATAAAATATAGTGACATCATAATGGCCACCTTTAATGGTGTTAAAAAAATATTGAACAATCATGGTTTCGTGAGGCAGTAATTCGTCATCCACAGAAACAGTATGTTCTTTAACCATTAGACGGAAGTGTGTGTAAGTTTAGATAGAATAATTCTTATAAAAACATCCTAGTATATTTAATATAATTTTTTTGTTACAAAATAAATGAATAAAAAGATTTTTTTGGGTTGGAGAAGCAAAATAAAACAAAAGAACATAAGAGAAGACATTACCTTTAAATTGGGTAACTCCCTTTGGTTTGAACCAAAAGGGTTTCTTGAAGAGCTCTATGCCTAAGGTGAGGCTTCAATGATTAAGAGAGGGATGTGGAGATATTAAATGGGTAGGGTTTGGATGAGCCAATGGCTTTAAAGGTGTGGTTAATGAGGTAGAGGTGGGGGGCCTTTTATAAGAGGGAGGAGGGGCACTCTTGGAAAGTCAAGAAATGTTACTTTATTTTAAAATGAGTTTCGGATTTTAAGGGTCCCACATTGATATATTTAGAGGATAAGGTGATAAGGGTTCGAAATATACTCATAAAAAAGGTTTTTTCCAAGTTTATGTCTTATATTTTACATTATCTTTTCATTTTATTTAAATCGTTCATTAATGAGGTAATCGCAGCATCATCATGGTGTCATAAATAAATTAATTTATTTAATGTATAAAAATTATAAAAAAAATACTATGATGTAGGAAATCTTTTTATATTTCCAATTAATATTTATAGTCTAATACATAATTTACACATACAAAACTAGAAATGGTTTACTAGGGTGATACATTCTTTAGTGATATTCTCTTTTCTTTAAAAATAAAATGATAAAGTGTCACTTTCACCCAAAAGTGATTCCATGGGGTCCCCAAGTTTGGCACAAGGCATACCATGGTCTTCCATGAAACAACCAGTATCATTAGGACACATTTTGGGGTCATTTCTGATTATTATGATATTATTTTATTATTCTTAACTACCAGATTATTAATTAATCACGATAATTAAAGATAATTACCGTCGTTACTATTCATAATGTCCAAAAACAAAAGAGTCTTAATTACATAATTTGGACCTTATGATTCCAAATATGGAATCCATTTTACCAAATTCCAGATAAAGAAATTGCATTAATTAATTTAAAAATAATTCCCGTTGTCAAAACAAATAGCGGGGTTTTTTTAAGCAATATCTATAAAACGTTTGGCACTTTTTTATGTCCATTTTCAAAGTGAAATTAATTATAATGACCACCATTTAATTAAATGGTAAAAATATATTCTAATTACACTTTAAAACCAATTAAAAAGATAATCTAACCATATATTTAAATTAGAAGAAAAAGCAGTTTTGATGTAAAATGCATTATTTTTCACTATTCATTAAAAAAAAGAACATTGTCAGAAAAATACCAAAAATTTTACCAAAGTAAATTTAAATGCCCCAATCATAAATAATAAGTTTATTTTGACAAATAGAGCTTATAAAATTGTGAAAATTTATATTTAAAAAAGTTTCTCTATCAAAAGGCGATAAAACAATCTTTTAAAAATATTAGAGTATTTATTCTTAAAATTGGATTCATTTGGATTTTAAGCCTCTAAAATTTATTGGATAAATGTAAAAATATTTAACAAACATATGTAATCATTTTGTAGTTATTTATGTTCATTCCCTCCATTACAACGTCTAGGCCTTAACTATTATAATATTATTATATTATTAGTGTGCAACGTAAGATTTCAAATAAACTTGTTGTTGCATATTGGGAACGCCATCGAGCATAGCATTCCCTTTAAAGTAATATTAACATTTTATTCACAAATATTGATAAACATGAGAATTTAAATTTATCTATTTACCTGGGATGTTACATCCTTCCCCCCTTTTGGGAATTGCATCCTCGTAATTTCAAAATTGGGCTTGGAAACTTCATTGAAAGTCCCACATCGGAACAAGAGTTAGTAAAACTATCACTTTAAAAGAAAGTGGGAGAAGTACAAAGGTCACCTGAGTTAACCCATACTAGGGTTCAAAGTAGGAAAATATGGATATGGAAGAGAAAAAAAAGGGTCATGTTTTTATGGAGAGTGATAGTAAACATGTCTAAGAGAAATTTAACCATAATAAAATCACAAACTTGTGATGGTTTAAACGGTATTTGATTCCCCAGTTGGAAAAGTTAACAGACAACTTTTTTGTTTTAAGTAAATTTTCATTGTGGAATTTATTTTTGAGCTTAACTCGATCAAAAGTAAACATACTTACTTGTCATGTAGACTTTCAACTTTTACTAGATTCCTTACTCAAACTCATATTTTCTCAAAAAGATGAGTATTTAGGAAGACTTTTTCACATTAAGAGTACTATAATAAACTTCTTGAGAATCGCCTAATCCAAAAAAGAGAACTATATATTTCCCATGTCTTTAGACCTTAACCAAAACTAAACCAAAAAGTTTTGTATGAGATCAGATAATACCCAAAAAGGATAATTTTTTTTTTACAAAAAGAAAAACTAATCCTAATCTCCAAAAATTTTCAAACAAAACCCAAAGTTCAACAAAGACCATTCAATAAACATCTATCCATAAAATTCTTCAAAGTAAACCAAACTAAGATTGAAGCCCAAATCTTTGAAGTATTTAATCGTATATTCTCCTAAGATAGATCTTAACTTTTTTCTCCAAAATAACATCAGTTACTCTTAAAGTCTCATACTGAAAAGTAATTAACCTAATCACATATCCTCCATGATAGGCTAATCATTTCCATAGATAACCCAAAATCAACGTACTCTTGATTCATATAATCATCTAACAAAAAATAATCAGTCAAACTAACTAGGGACTTCACGTAGTCCAGTGGTAGGCGATAAATACCAGTTCTACTTTGGTTGTGGGTTCGATTCCCACAGCTTTGTCCGACGTGAGAGGTTGTCACACGGTCTGTGTGTTGTCCTTTTTCCAAAACTATATAATTCTTAAAAAATTACCCTAAAATAGATAAAATCTTCAAAAATAACCATAACATATTTTAACCACAAAGTTTATCTAATAAATTTCATTTTGTAACCCAAAATGTATTAACTAGTAATTGCCTCAAATTCAAGGATCATATAAACCCAAATGGTTCTTTATAACTATATCCACAAAATAAAGGATAATTATTACTTGACTAAAATTTTCAAATATCAAACATTAGGGTTACATATACTATAAAAAGTCTTCTAATGTAACCCCATCTTCAAAAGAGACTTAATATATTTAAGAGTTTCAACATCTTAAAATCTACCATAACTCTTGAATCCCTTATATGTAGACTTCTTAATCATTAAACATTCTTCATGATCCATTAACCATTCCTTTTCAACTTATTCGGAAATACTTATTTCTACAAAACAAATCATGAATCATATCCTAAGATTCCAAAAATAGGAAAACATATGTTAAAAAATAATCCATACCTTTCATTGGTCATTGTCAGTTTCTCCATCCTCAATCGGAATGGCATTAGGTATTGATAAATGAATATTTGTATGATCTTGGTGACCCCATTCCCAAAACTTCTTCGTTGGACAATTGTTTTCATAATGACCATGCACACCACATTTTAAACATTCAACTGATCCTTCAGAAGGAACTTCTTTCCCTTTCTTAGAGTCAACTAGATGCTTCCTTTTTCCATGGAAGGTTCTTGCTTTATGACCTTCATTTCCACATCTATAGCATCTTTCTGTCCCTTTGAAACATTTTCCTATGTGTTTCTTTCCACATCTTTGACACATAGGTTTTTGAATGTACTTACCTTTATGATTATTACCTGAACTTCCGTAGGGATTTGTTTCTCGTATATATGATGCCTTATAAAAATCACTAAGGTTCAGGTGGTCAATCATAACTCTAGATAGTTGGTTGAGGATAACCACAAGAGTTCTCATTGCAGCTCCCATATCATTCAGTTGTTCTTTCACAAAACCTTCACAGTTTTCTTCAAATCCACTGTTACTTTGGTGCCTGCTAGATTTATCAATTTACTAAAACCAAAAAGGTCAGTGTGAGTATATTAGTAAAATCATCATATAATAATGAGGAAGATAAACACCAATATATACTTCTCCAATTTATCTCAAACTCATTCAAACTTTCAAAAAAACAATGACTCCATCTAATATACTAACCATTGTGGTTATACAAAACTTGTCACTTTTGTTTAAACAACACTCTAACCTCTTAAGTAATCTAAACTGACCTTTTATACCAACTATAAGGCCCCAGCCTTAAACATTACTTAATCTTGAGTTATTTCAAGAATACACTTTGAGGATCTTTTCAGGTTTATATTTTTAGAGAATTAGATCAAAAATAATGCATTACATTCCACATTTAAACAAATTGGTTACATAAAAGATAGTACTCATTTTTTCCCATTAACAGAAACATATTATAATAAAACATGAATTCTTTCTTGACACTTCCTTGACACTATCATCACATCATGTACCTTTCCCTTGACCTGTGAAAAACATTTCAAAAAAATGGGATGAGCATAAATAGATTAGTAAGGGATATAAAAGTACGAAATGAAAACATTAGTCCATGTATGAAATCATACTTTACTCATAGAACATAATCATTTTAACATACCTCATCAAATAATGAATAAATCATAGAAATCATAAGACATAAAGGTAACTTGAGGCATTCATAACATTCTTACGTAGGGAGTAACCCTTATGGTTACGTTTGGAATACCCATCACAGTATATTCCCTAAATATCTTCAGAGAAACATTAATGTTTAACCCCTTTACGTTACCCAATGCATTGGAGAGCTATATCGGGCTCACCCACCCTTAGTTTATCACGGAACCACCCGTCTTCATAAACAATGCCCAAGAACCATAACATAATAATAGCACATAACTTAAGCATAAAGGGAAGATAAAATTCCCACATTGCAATAACAATATAACATTTTAAGATATTGAAATAATGAATCCATTCTAAAAACCATTTTCAAAACCATTTAAAACATTTAATAAAGATATTTTTGACTCAAAGTGTTCCATACCACTTTGAAGCTTTTAAAATTTTAAACCATTAATATCCATATAAATATATCCTTAAAACCATTTTAAAAACATGGATATTAATGAGAAATATTTATAATAATAAATCATTAAAACATTTAAAACGATATTTTAGTTAAAGGGTTTTTAACAAAATGAGAGACACTTGAATACAATAATTGAGGAATAACATTTAATCAGAACTTTATAATATCATGAGAATAAATGGATTCATGATATAATATTTCAAAGGACAGTATATACCCCATATAAGAGTGAATTCGTGCATAACAACAATTAAGTCTCAATAAAAATGTAAAATGAGATGAAATCCCTTATAAAGAAGGTATCCTTAAATTAAGGATAAATCAATCTCATAATTATGTGTGACAAATATAAATACACCCAATATAATTGGATATTAAGTGTAAAACAATCAAAGGTCATTCACACATATTCAAATGATAACATATTCAATAACTACATGTTGAACCCAAAGAAATCGAAATTGGGTAAAAAAGTTCCCTTGGTAAAATTCGACAGCCTAACGGCGTCATTTTAAAATTCATAAAATTAGTTTATGAGAGAGAAAATGGTATATCATCACTTGAAAATAAAATTGACATCAATAAGGATATAGAAGAACATATCCCAACATAAAAAGATGTAAATTAAAAGACATAACAAAATAAGTCTTTTAAAAAGATGAGGGTGAAAGGTTCCCTCACCGCTTTGGGTAACTTTTGAAACGTTCACCCCATGAAAGAAAGACCGTACAACGTTGATGTAAATACCCATAAAAGAAATTATATTACAAAATTATTAGAATAATGGTAATTACATACACCACTCAAAATAAATAGTGGAAAATGTAGCATAAATCTCACGGGAATAAAAGTGAGATGAAAAATCTCTTATGAAAACTCGGCAGCCTAATGGCGCCACTTAAAACATCCAAGAAAAATGGATTGATGAAATAAAATATGGAAACTCATCATATGAATATATAAATTACAGTAAGATTAATATAAAATAACATCCACCAACATAATAAATAGGAGCTTAAAGTAAGTCACATAAAAAAGTACTTAAAAAGAAATAGAGAGGTAGGATCCCTTACCTCAAGTCTGACTTGTCTTGTTCCTTTCTTCATATTCCTGAATAATAAACTTTTTTCAATTTATAATTTCTTAAGTACCTCCTTTAAATTTTATTATTCAATTCATATCACATATTATAATTTTATAATAATTAGTTAATTATGTGAGTTTATACCAGATTTGTTTGTCGATGTTTGGTACATGAGTCAAAAATGAACTTGTTTGAAAAGAAATGTCCATGTAGTTATAAGTACATCATCTACAGAATATTATTAATGATTTAAATATCATATATATCCAGTACATATTCATTTTATACTATTCCATAACATTTGGAGATAAATATAAATGAAATGCATCGTTCATTGAGACGGTAGGTCGTACGTATGCATGAATGCTACTTTCATTTCTTTGTCATATTAATGGAACTAAAAATAATTGAGATATATATATATTATAATTTAAGTATAATATATATGTTATATAGGTCACATAAGTTCATTAATTTCATTCTTTATGCATTCCATGTATTGCATGAACGAGTCACATCACTTGAGGGGGCGGTAGTCCACACTTCCTCATATGAAATTATCGCATTTGCAAAACATGAAAAGAATAAAGGTATGTTTTAAATATAAAATACAGAAGCATATAGAAAACATAAATACCATATATATAATATATATAATACACTGACAACATAATGGCCACCTTTAAAGGTGTTAAAAGAATATTGAACAATCATGGTTTCATGAGGCAGTAATTCGTCATCCACAGAAATAGTATGTTTTTTAACCATTAGACGGAAGTGTGTGTAATTGTTGATATAATACTTCTTATAAAAACATCCTATTATATTTAATATACTTTTTTTGTTACAAAAGAAAGTAATAAAAAGAGTTTATGGGTTGGAGAAGCAAAATAAAACAAAATAACATAAGAGAAGACATTACCTTTAAATCGGGTAACTCCCTTTGGTTTGAACCAAAAGGGTTTCTTGAAGAGCTTTATGCCTAATGTGAGGCCTCAATGATGAAGAGAGGGATGTGGAGAGATTAAATTGTCAGGGTTTGTCCGAGCCAATGTCTTGAGAGGTGTGGGTAAAGAGGTAGAGGTGGGGGACTTTTATAAGAGGGAGGAGGGGCACTCTTGGAAAGTCAAGAAATTTTACTTTATTTTAAAATGAGTTTCGGATTTTAAAGGTCCCACATTGATATATTTAGAGGATAAGGTGATAAGGGTTCAAAATATACTCATCCAATAGGTTATTTCCAAGTTTAAGTCTTAGATTTTACATTATCTTTTCATTTTATTTAAATCGTTCATTAATGAGGTAATCGCAGCATCATCATGGTGTCATAAATAAATTAATTTATTTAATGTATAAAAAATATAAAAAAACTAATATGATATATGAAATATTTTTAGATTTCCAATGAATATTTATAGTCTAATACATAATTTACACAGACAAAACTAGAAATGTTTTACTAGGGTGATACATTCTTTAGTGATATTCTACTTTCTTTAAAAATAAAATGATAAAGTGTCACTTTCACCCAAAAGTGATTACATGGGGTCCCAAAGTTTGGAACAAGGCATCCCATGGTCTTACATGAAATAACCAGTATCATTAAGACACATTTTGGGGTCATTTGTGATTATTATGATATTATTTTATTATTCTTAACTACCAGATTACTAATTAATCACGATAATTAAAGATAATTATCATCGTTACTGTTCATAATGTCCAAAATCAAAAGAGTCTTAATTACATAATTTGGACCTTATTATTCCAAATATGGAATCCATTTTACCAAATTACAAAGACATAAATTTCAATAATTAATTTAAAAATAATTCCCGTTGTCAAAACAAATAGCGGGTTTTTTTAAAGCAATATCTATAAAAAGTTTGGCAATTGTTTATGTCCATTTTCAAAGTGAAATTAATTATAATGACCACAATTGAATTAAATGGTAAAAATATATTCTAATTACACTTTAAAACCAATTAAAAAGATAATCTAACCATATATTTAAATTAGATGAAAAAGTAGTTTTGACGTACAATGCAGTATTTTTCACTATTTATTAAAAAAAGAACATTGTCAGAAAAATACCGAAAATTTTACCAAAGTAAATTTCAATGTCAAAATCATAAAGAATAAGTTTATTTTGACAAATAGAGCTTATAAAATTGTTAAAAGTTAGATTTAAAAAAGTTTCACCATCAAAAGGTGGTAAAACAAACTTTTAAAAATATTAGAGTATTTATTCTTAAAATTGGATTAATTTGGATTTTAAGACTCTAACATTTATTGGATAAATGTAAAAATATTTAACAAACATATTTAATCATTTTATAGTAATTTATGTTGATTCCCACCATTACAAAGGCTAGGAGTTAACTATTATAATATTATTATATTATTAGTGTGCAACGTAAGATTTCAAAGAAAATCGTTGTTGCGTATTGGGTACGCCATGGAGCATAGATATCCCTTTAAAGTAATATTAACATTTTATTTACAAATATTGATAAACATTAGAATGTAATATTATTTATTTACCTGGTATTTTTCATCCTTCCCCCCTTTTGGGAATTGCGTCCTCGCAATTTCAAAATTGGGCTTGGAAACTTCATTGAAAGTCCCATATCGGAACAAGAGTTAGTAAAACTATCTCTTTAAAAGAAAGGGGGAGAAGTACAAAGGTCACCCAAGTTAACCCATAATAGGGTTCAAAGTAGGAAAATATGGATATCATGTTCTGATGGAGGGTGATAGTAAACATGTCTAGGAGAAATTTAACCACAAGAAGATCACAAACTTGTGATGGGTTAAACGGTATTTGATTCCCCAGTTAGAAAAGTTAACAGACAACATTTTTGTTTTAAGTTACTTTTAATTGTGGAATTTATTTTTGAGCTTAACTAAATAATAAGGAAACATACTTACTTGTCATGTAGACTTTCAACATTTACTAGATTCCTCACTCAAACTCATATTTTCTCCAAAAGACGAGTATTTAGGAAGACTTGTTCGCATTAAGAGTATTATAATCAACTTCTTGAGAATCTCCTAATCCATAAAAGAGAACTATATATTTCCCACGTCTTTAGACCTTAACCAAAACCAAACCAAAAAGTTTAGTATGAGATTAGATAATACCCAAAAAGGATAAATTTTTTTTAAAAAAAAGAAAAAATACTCCTAATTCTCCAAAATTTGTCAAACAAAACCCAAAGTTCAACAAAAAACATTCAATAAACATCTATCCATAAAATTATTCAAAGTAATCCAAACTAATATTGAAACCCAAATCTCTGAAGTATTTAATCACACAGTCTCCTAAGATTAATCTTAACTTTTTTCTCCAAAATAACATCAGTTACTCTTAAAGTCTCATTCTGAAAAGTAATTAACCTAATCACATATCCTCCATGATAGGCTAATAATTTCCATAGATAACCCAAAATCAAATTAATCTTGATTCATATAATAATATAACTAAAAATAATCAGTAAAACTAACTAGGGACTTCACATAGTCTAGTTGTAGGCGATAAATACCAGTTGCACTTTGGTTGTGGGTTCGATTCCCGCAGCTTCATCTGATGCTACGGGTTGTCACACGGTCTGTGTGTTGTCCTTTTTCCAAAACTATATAATTCTTAAAACATTCCCCAAAAAGAGATAAAATCTTCAAAAATAACCATAACTTATTTTAATCACAAAGGTTATCTAATAACTTTCATTTTGCAACCCAAAATGTGTTAACCAGTAATTGCCTCAAATTCAAGGATCATATAAACCCAAATGGTTCTTTATAACTATATCCACAAAAGAAAGGATAATTATTCCTTGAATAAAATTTTCATATATCAAACATTAGGTTTACATATACTATAAAAAGTTTTCTAATGTAACCCCATCATCAAAAGAGACTTAATATATTTAAGAGTTTCACCATCCTAAAATCTACCATAACTCTTGAATTCCTAATATGTTGAATTCTTACTCATTCAACATTCTTCATGATCCATTAACCATTCCTTTTAAACTTGTTCTTAAATACTTATTTCCTACAAACAAAATCATGAATCATATCCTAAGATTCCAATAATAGGAAAACATATGTTAAGAAATAATCCATACCTTTCATTGGTCATTGTCAGTTTCTTCATCCTCAATCGGAATCGCATTAGGTATTGGTAAATGAATATTTGTATGATCTTGGTGACCCCATTCCCGAAACTTCTTCGTAGGACAAGTGTTTTCATAATGACCATGCACACCACATTTGAAACATTCAATTGATCCTTCAGAAATAACTTCTTTTCCTTTCCTAGAGTCAACTAGATGCTTCCTTTTTCCATAGCAGGTTCTTACTTTATGACCTTCATTTCCACATCTGTAGCATCTTTCTGTCCCTTTGAAACATTTTCCTATGTGTTTCTTTCCGCATCTTTGACACATAGGTTTTTTAACATGCTTACCTTTATGATTATTACCTAAACTTCTGTAGGGATTTGTTTCTCACATATATGATGCCTTGTAAAAATCACTAAGGTTTAGGTGGTCAATCAAGACTCCAGATAGTTGGTTGAGGATAACCACAAGAGTTCTCATTGCATCTCCCATATCATTCAGTTGTTCTTTCATAAAACCATCACAGTTTTCTTCAAATCCACTGTTACTTTGGTGCCTGCTAGATCCATTCACTTACTAAAACCAAAAAGGTCAGTGTGAGTATATCAGTAAAATCATCATATAATAATGAGGAAGATAAACACCAATATATACTTCTCCATGTTTTCTCAAACTCATTCTAACTTTCAAAAAAAACAATGACTCCATATAATATACTAACCATTGTGGTTATACACAACTTCTCACTTTAGCTTAAACACCACTCTAACCTCTAAAGTTATCTAAAGCGACCTTTGATACCAACTATAAGGCCCCAGCCTTAAACATTACTTAATCTTGAGTTATTTCAAGAATACACATTGATGATCTTTTCAGGTTTATAGTTTTATAGAATTATATCATAAATCACGCATTACATTCCACATTTAAACAAAGTGGTTACATAAAAGATAGTACTCATTTTTCCCATTAAAGGAAACATATTTAAAATAAAACATGGATTCTTTATTGACACTTCCTTGACACTATCATCATATCATGTACCTTTCCCTCGACCTGTGAAAAACATTTCAAAAACTTGGGATGAGCATAAATAGCTCAGTAAGGGATATAAAAGTACGAAATGAAAACATTAGTCCATGTATGAAATCATACTTAACTCATAGAACATAATAATTTTAACATACCTCATCAAATCATGAATAAATCATAGAAATCATAAGACATAAAGGTAACTTGAGGCATTCATAACATTCTTACGTAAGGAGTAACCCTCATGGTTACGTTTGGAATACCCATCATAGTATATTTCCTAAATCTCTTCGGATAAACCTTAAAGTTTAACCCCTTTGCTTTACCCAATGCATTGGAGAGCTATATCGGGCTCACCCGCCCTTAGTTTATCACAGAACCACTTGTCTTCATAAACAATGCCAAAGAACCATAAAATAATAACAGTACATAACTTAATCATAAAGTAAATATAACATTCCCACATTCCAATAATAATATAACATTTTAAGATATTAAAATATTGAATCCATTCTAAAAACCATTTTCAAAACCATTTAAAACATTTAATAAAGAGATTTTTGACTCAAAGTGTCCCATACCACTTTGAAGCTTTAAACATTTTAAACCATTAATATCCATATAAATAAATCCTTAAAACCATTTTTAAAACATGGATATTAATGAGAAATATTTATAAGAATAAATCATTAAAACATTTAAAACGATATTTTAGTTAAAGGGTTTTTAACAAAATGAGAGACACTTGAATACAATAATTGAGGAATAACATTTAATCAGAACTTTATAATATCATGAGAGTAAAGGTATTCATGATATAATATTAAAAAGGACAGTATATACACCATATAAGAGGGAATTATTTCATAACAACAATGAAGTCTCAATAGAAATTTAAAATGAGATGAAATCCCTTATAAAGAAGGTATACTTAAATTAAGGATAAATCAATCTCAAAATTATGTGTGACAAATATAAATACACCCAATATAGGTGTATATTAAGTGTAAAACAATAAAAGGTCATTCACACATATACAAATGATGACATATTCAATAACTACATGTTTAACCCAAAAAAAATCGAAATTGGGTTAAGAAGTTCCCCTGGTAAAATTTGACAGCCTAACGGAATCACTTTAAAATTCATAAAATTAGTTGATGAGATAGAAAATGGTATCTCATAACTTGGAAATAAAATTTAAATCAATAAATATATATAATAACATATCCCAACATAAAAATATTTAAATTAAAAGACATTACAAAATAAGTCTTTTAAGAAGAGGAGGGTGAAAGGTTCCCTCACTGATTTGGGTAACTTTTGAAACGTTCACCCCATGAAAGAAGGACCGTAGAACATTGATGTAAATACCCATAAAAGAAATTATATTAAAAAATGAGTAGAATAATGGTAATTACATAAACCACTCAAAATAAATAGTGGCAAATGTAGCATAAATCTCACGGGAATAAAAGTGAGATGAAAAATCTCTTACGAAAACTCGGCAGCCTAACAGCGCCACTTAAAACTTCCAAAAAAATAAATTGATGAAATAAAATATGGTATCTCATAATATGAACATATAAATTACAGTAATATGAATATAAAATAACATCCCCCAACATAATAAATAGGAGCTTAAATTAAGTTACATAAAAAAGTACTTAAAAAGAAAGAGAGAGGTAGGATCCCTTACCTCAAGTCTGACTTGTCTTATTCGTTTCTTTATATTCCTGAATAATAAACTTTTGTCAATTTATAATTTATTAAGGACCTAATTTAAAGTTTATTATTCAATTAATATCACATATTATAATGTTATAATAATTAGTTAATTATGTGAGTTCATATCAGATGTTTTTGTCGATGTTTGGTACATGAGTCAAAAATGAACTTGTTTGAAAAGAAATGTCCATGTAGTTATAAGTACATCATCTCCAGAATAGCATTAAAGATTTAAATATCATATATATCCAGTAAATATTCATTTTATACTATTCCATAACATTTGGAGATAAAAAAGAAATGAAATGCACCATTCATGGAGACGGTAGGCCGTACGTACGCATGAACGCTATTTTCATTTCTTTGTCATATTAATGGAATTAAAAATAATTGAGAGATTTATATATTATAATTATAGTATAATATATATGTTATATAGGTCAAATAAGTTCATTAATTTCATTCTTTATAAATTCCATGTATTGCATGAATGAGTCACATCACTTGAGGGGGCGGTAGTCCACACTTCCTCATATGAAATTATCGCATTTGCACAACATGAAAAGAATAAAGGTGTGTTTTAAATATAAAATATAGAAGAATATAGAAAACATAAATACCATATATATCATATATAAAATACAGTGACATCATAATGTCCACCTTTAAAGTTGTTAAAATAATATTGAACAATCATGGTTTCATGAGGCAGTAATTTTCCATCCACAGAAACAGTATGTTCTCTAACCATTAGACGAAAGTGTGTGTAATTTTAGCTCGAATAATTCTTATAACAACATCCTAGTATATTGAATATACTTTTTTTGTTACAAAATAAAGGAAGAAAAAGAGTTTAGGGGGTTTGAGAAGCAAAATAAAACAAAAGAATATAAGTGAAGACATTACCTTTAAATCAGGTAACTCCCTTTGGTTTGAACCAAAAGGGTTTCTTGAAGAGATTTATGCATAAGGTGAGGCCTCAATGAGGAAGAGAGGTATGTGGAGAGATGAAATGGGAAGAATTTTGCCGAGCCAATGGCTTGAGAGGTGTAGGTAAGGAGGTAGAGGTGGGGGGATTTTATAAGAGGGAGGAGGGGCACTCTTGGAAAGTCAAGAAATGTTACTTTATTTTAAAATGAGTTTTGGATTTTAAAGGTCTCACATTGATATATTTAGAGGATAAGGTGATAAGGGTTAGAAATATACTCATCCAATAGGTTTTTTCTAAGTGTAAGTCTTATATTTTACATTATCTTTTCATTTTATTTAAATCGTTCATTAATGAGGTAATCGCTACATCATCATGGTGTCATAAATAAATTAATTTATTTAATGTCTAAAAATTATAAAATAAATACTATGATGTAGGAAATATTTTTATATTTCCAATGAATATTTATAGTCTAATACATCATTTACAAAGACAAAACTAGAAATTTTTTACTAGGGTGATACATTCTTTAGTGATATTCTACTTTCTTTAAAAATAAAATGATAAAGTGTCACTTTCACCCAAAAGTGATTCCATGGGGTCCCAAAGTTTGGCACAAGGAATACCATGGTATTCCATGACACAACCAGTAGCATTAGGACACATTTTGGGGTCATTTTTGATTATTATGATATTATTTTATTATCCTTAACTACCAGATTACTAATTAATCACGATAATTAAAGATAATTATCGTCGTTACTATTCATAATGTCCAAAAAAAGAGTCTTAATTACATAATTTGGAAATTATGATTCCAAATATGGAATCCATTTTACCAAATTCCAAAGACATAAATTGCAATAATTAATTTAAAAATAATTCCCGTTGTCAAAAAAATAACGGGTTTTTTTGAAGCAATATCTTTAAAAAGTTTGGCACTTGTTTATGTCCATTTTCAAAGTGAAATTAATTATAATGACCACCATTTAATTAAATGGTAAAAATATATTCTAATTACACTTTAAAACCAATTA
Organism: Viscum album; assembly: GCA_963277665.1. NCBI lineage: Eukaryota > Viridiplantae > Streptophyta > Magnoliopsida > Santalales > Viscaceae > Viscum > Viscum album. The sequence goes on from OY728128.1 coordinate 1,453,047,487, forward strand.
AAAATATAATCTATCCATATATTTAAATTAGATGAAAAGGCATTTTTGATGTAAAATGCAGTATTTTTCACTATTCATTAAAAAAAGAACATTGTTAGAAAAATACCAAAATTTTTACCAAAGTAAATTTCAATGTCCCAATAATAAAGAATAAGTTTATTTTGACAAATATAGCTTATAAAATTGTTAAAAGTTATATTTAAAAAAGTTTTGCCATCAAAAGGCGGTAAAACAATCTTTTATAAATATTAGAGTATTTATTCTTAAAATTGGATTCATTTGGATTTTAAGCCTCTAACATTTATTGGATAAATGTAAAAATATTTAACAAACATATGTAATCATTTAGTAGTTATTTATGTTCATTCTTGCCATTACAACGGCTAGGTGTTAACTATTATAATATTATTATATTATTAGTTTGCAACGTAAGATTTCAAAGAAACTCGTTGTTGTGTATTGGGTACGCCATCGAGCATAGAATTCCCTTTAAAGTAATATTAATATTTTATTCACAAATATTGATAAACATTAGAATGTAATATTATTTATTTACCTGGGTTGTTACACTGATTCAGTTTTGATTTCTAAAGTTTTATTTGTTGATGGACTGAAGTATTACCTGTTAAGTATTTCTCAATTGTGTGATGATGGTTTTAATGTTAAATTTGAAAATGATTCCTGTGATGTTTTTAACTCTAAAAATGTTTTAGTGTTCTCTTCCTTGAGAAATGAAAATGTTTATGTTGTTGATCTGAATTCTTTATCCAAACAAAATGTTATTTGCTTGAATGATTTTCATAAAGAGTCATGGCTTTGGCATAGAAGATTAGGACACTGCAATATACATTCACTTAGAAAACTGACTAGGAATAACTTGGTTAGAGACCTACCTAAACTTGAATTCCCAAATGAAAAAGTTTGTAATCCCGGTCAAAAGGGAAAGCAACATAAAGTTTCTTTTAAATCAAATAAAGAAGTTTCAACTTCTCAACCACTCGAGTTGGTTCACATGGACTTGTTCCGACCTTCTAGAGTTTTTTAGTTTAAATTGAAAGCACTATGTATATGTCCTAGTAGATGACTTTTCTAAATATACTTGGGTTTACTTCTTAGCTCAAAAAAGTGAAGCTTGTTCTTACTTTATCAAATACTCCAAGTCTGTAGAAAACCTTTGTGGACTTAAGATTAAAACCCTAAGAATTGATCATGGTCATGAGTTTGAAAATCAAGAGTTTGAATCTTATTGCTCACAAAATGGCTATAGTCACAACTTTTCTGCTCCTAGGACACCTCAACAGAATGGTGTAGTAGAAAGAAGGAATAGAACCCTTCAAGAAATAGCTAGAACCATGCCTAATGAGTATGACCTGTCTGTTTACTTTTGGGCTGAAGCTGTGAATACAGCTTGTTATATTATTAATAGAGTCCTGATTAGACCTGTTCTTAAGAAGACCCCATATAAACTATGGAATAATAGAAAACCCAAAGTTAGTTACTTTAGAGTATTTGGCTGCAAAGTTTTTATTCTTAATACAAAGGATAATCTTGACGAGTTTGATTCTAAGAGTGATAAAGGAATGTTTCTTGGTTATTATTTAACTAGAAAAGCCTATAGACTCTTTAACAAAAGAACCAAATGTGTGGAAGAATCTGTTCACATCAAGTTTGATGAAACTGATCCACATGAGCTTAAAACCTCTCTTGAAAATCTTGAAGAAGATTTGACTGTTCTGGACCTTAATGATAAAACTAAAGAACCTGCTGTAAAAATATCCAGTTCTGGACATATTCTAGAATCTGCTTCTGTTGAACCCGAACTTATAGATGAACCTGAAATTTCTAGCCCTACCTTTACTAGATCAACTAGGATTCTAAATAATTATCCTTTAGATGTTGTTGTTGGTAATGTTGATAGAGGGACACAGACTATAGCTTCTCTAAGAAACCAGGTTGAACATCAAGCCTTCCGTTCACAGATAGAGCCTAAAAATGTCAATGATGCTATCAATGATGAATTTTGGGTAATGTCTATGCAAGAAGAGTTAAATCAATTTGAAAGAAACAAAGTCTGGGAATTAGTTGACAGACCCAAGGACACTTTAACAATAGGCACTAAATGGGTTTTTAGAAACAAAGTTCATAAGTTTGGAAATATAGTTAGAAACAAAGCTAGGCTAGTTGCACAAGGATATAGTCAAGAGGAAGGTATAGACTATGAGGAAACCTTTGCACCTGTAGCTATATTAGAATCTATTAGAATTCTACTTGCCTAATTTGCTCATCTGAATTTCAAGTTATATCAAATGGATGTTAAAAGTGCTTTTCTAAATGGTTTTATTTTTGAAGATTTTTTTGTTGAACAACCACCTGGATTTACTAATCCTCATTTTCCAAATCGATTTTTTAAACTTTCTAAAGATTTATATGGTTTAAAACAAGCTCCAAGAGCTTGGTATGATAGACTTAGTAATTTTCTTATTTCAAAAAGTGTTACTAAAGGGATTGATGATCCAACACTTTTTATTAAAATAATTTCTAAATATGTTTTAGTAGTACAAATCTATGTTGGTGATATTATTTTTGGATCTTCTAAAAACTCCTTATGTACTGATTTTTCAAAGAGTATGAAAAATGAATTTGAAATGAGTTTAATGGGAGAAATCAAATATTTTCTTGGATTTCAAGTTTTCCAAAATGAAAATGGTATTATTTTGAATCAAATTAAATATACAAAGGATATTTTAAAATGTTTTGGTTTGGATAGTATTAAGGAAAGTGATACTCCTATGAGTACAGTCTGTAAATTGGATGCAGATGAAACTGGGAAACCAGTGGATTAAACAAATTAAAGAGGTATGATTGGAAGATTACTTTACCTTACTGCTAGTTGACCAGATATTATGTTCAGTGTGTGTATGTGTGCAAGATTTCAAGCTAATCTAAAATAATCTCATTTACTTGTTGTTAAAAAAAAATTTAAGTATCTTAAACACACTATAAACTTAGGTTTGTTTTACCCAAAAGGACAATCCATTGAGTTAATGAGTTATTCAGATGCTGACTTTGCTGGTTGCAAGTTGGATAGAAAAATCACATCTGGAACATTTCATTTATTGGTAAAATCCTTAGTATCTTGGTGTAGTAAAAAGAAAAATTATGTAGCTTTGTCTACTACTAAAGCAGATTATATAGCTGCTGGTAGTTGTTGTGCACAAATTTTGTGGATGAAACACACTCTTTTAGACTATGGATATTATTTTAAGCATGTTTCAATCAACTGTGATAACACTAGGGCAATTAAAATTTCAAAGAACCCTGTGTCTCACTTTAGAACCAAACACATTGATGTCAGATATCACTTTTTGAGAGATCACTACCAAAAAGGTGATATTACTCTTGAGTTTATAGGTACTGAACATCAATTAGCTGACATTTTCACCAAGCCCTTAAATTCTGAAAGTATAGACTCGATTAAACAAGAGTTGAGTATGATAGAACTGTGAAATCGATCTGTCAAACCGATCTGTCAAACCGATCTGTCAAACCGATCTGTCAAACCGATCTGTCAAACTGATCTGTCAAGCCAATCTGTCAAACCGATCTGACAAATTGATCTGTGAAACTGATCTGTCAGACCGATCTGTCAAGTTGATTAGTGCTACCGATTGGGTTGTACTATTTTTAAAATCATTATTGTCTGTTTAAAATGATGTTGTTTTACTTAATCGATATTTTATTATTTGTAACCCTAAATGATACAAATAATGACATGCGGCTATTTCATTATCTAAAGACTGTTGACCTTCCATTTCTCACCAAACTCTCTCTTCTCTTTTTTGTAACCTGAGCCTTTTGAATCTTTTCAAGCCTCTCAATTGTCTCAAACCTCAGAATGGCCAAGAAAAAGAGGCAGGGCAAGGAATATGAAGGAACTTCACCTGTCAAGCGTGCTCGAGGAGAGTCGAGTAGTATGATGCAGAGGTCTGTGAACCCGGAGCTAGAAGAACAGAAAGTTCTAGCTGAAAAAGAAATATGTTCAGAATGGGTTTTATCTAGAAAGTCTGTTCTCTTGAAAGTATTGGAAATTCAAGGTTGGAATAATTGGTTCTGCGATAATGATAGGGTCTTTTACCTGAAGCTGGTGCATGATTTCTATTTGAACCTGGATGTAGTTTTGGACGGAGTAAAGGCTGTGAGATTGTATTCTATAATAAAAGGGAAAAAGATTACTTTTTCATCAAAACAGTGGGATAAATTTCTAGGGGTACCTCACAATGGAAGATATGAGGACTATTCTTGTAATATTACTCCCACAACTGATTACTTCTCCTATGAACTAGCCCTGGAGTTTTTGACTAGAAAGTATGAATCGTGAAGGATAACTACTGCTGAGTTGGATGGTGAGAATCGAATCCTATTTAAATTTATTCAACATCAAATATGTCCTAGAAAAGGTGATTTTTCTTCAGTAAAGTATCATGATGTTTTTCTGTTATTCCTTTTGTTGAATGGTGAATAGATCAATCTGTGTAGATATTTTTCTGAGCATATTGTTGAGATGATAAAACATTCAAAGAAAGTTACTACTCTGTTTTATTCTAAACAGATTTCTGCCAGGCTAAAATTCTTGGGCTATGTGGATGATGGAGATGAGTGTATCTCATCAATTATCTTTTGTTTCAAAAAAGTTATTTGTAAGAGTATGAAAATCAATTGGAACCCATCGAAGAAAGATTGGGTTGCTGATGAAGAAAATTTATATGAGTCCTTCAATCTTATTGATCATCCAAGGAGACCAAAGGAGATAAGAGATCCAATTTTAAAACCTGGTGAGGAAGTGATTTATTCAGATGAAGAAGTGGAAGCAATAGTTTCTAAGGAAACTGGTGAATCTAGTAAGAAAGGAACAGAAGAAGAAGAAGTTGATGAGAATCTGAATGCTGAAGAGGAGGCTGAATCATCTCCTAATTAGAGGAGTGATCCTGATACTGTTAGCCCAAAGAAATGAAGGATGTAATTTGGTTTGGAAAGCCCTCCTCTCAAGTTACCAGAGATTGAACCTCTTTTAGATGATGAAGAAGAAGGTGAGACTGATGAATCAACTTCTAAGGAGTATGAATCCAGAAGTACAGACAGTTCAAGTGAGAGATCAGTTAATGATGATGATGATGATGATGAAGGAAATGATGGTGATGGTGATGATGCTGATGATGTTGATACTCGGCCTATAGAAGGTCTAAATGTGATCCAAGATGATCCTCAACTCCAACCAATTGAGCAAGAAAATGTTCATGAGGCTAAGAGGACAGAACATTTGGAGAGTGATGGGGCTGGAGAAGTTCTTCTTGAAAATTCTGGACGAGCTCAGTTTGTGAAACCTATGTATCCTTCATGAAAAGCCGCATGGGAAGAACATCCAGGTATTGCTGTTCTGAGATTATATTACCCAGAGGAAGAGGAAGGTGTAGAGGTGGATCTTGCAGGCATAAGTGATTTAGTTAAGGGTCAATTAGTTGCCGAGTTTTTGCAAAGAGCAGATGTCCGACCTGATCCTTCAGTGTCTCAAGCCTGACCTGATCCTGTAGTTGCTAAATCTAACTTTGATAGATTTAAGGTTGAATTGATTCAAGTTGTTAGGGAGACTGTGAAAAGTGAGTTATCTCATATTCCTGCTCCTGCTCCTATGACTTTATCTGAAGCTGTTATGCATGATTTGGCTCAAAGAGTGGTAAGCCCTATCAAACCGGACCTGTGCAATTATAGTGAGTCGATTGGCAGGCACATTACCTCTTTGAATCAAACACTCATGGATTTAGGTAGAAATCTAGTTTCTCTGTCATGAGATTTCAGAAAAACCATTTCTGGTATGATGAAAGTTTTAAGAAATCTAATAGAACATTTGAAGAAGGCAGATTTGAGGAAGTTGAAAGCTGAGATCATGCAAGTTGTTACTCAGGCTAGTTCTTCAAAAGTAACCAAGATTACTAGTTCTGAGCTTAATACTTTAAAATATGTTGTTAGAGAAGAGATGGAAGCTCTTGGGAAGATTTTGGATTTAGATTCTTTGAAAAAGATGAAAGAGAATAGTGATCATATTCATAAGATGGTGCAATTGTATTCAACCGATGCTACCAAGGCTCAAAAAGAGATTAAGGAGAAAGTGGATCATTATTTCTATAAGATCTACACCAAGCATGAGTTGAATCGTCATTTTAAATTACTATATGATAATTTGAGACTCCCTCCGGTGACTCAAGCTTTTAAAGCTCAAGTTCAGCAGTTGAAGGATTTTACTCCTACTTTAGAAAATTTCATACAGAATAAGGATGATTTTTAAAAGGCTATTAAGTACGGTGGAGAAGTAATTCAGGACTTCATCAATTTGATTAAACCCTGCCTTCATGTGCAAGCTAAATCAATTGTTTTTCCTACTGCTGAGTCTCTTCAATCATCAGATGTTGCTCTTAGTCAGATGTTTGTTTCTCAAGCACTCTCCAGTATTCGACCAATCTTTCAACAACATCCTTCAGAAAGACCTTCTCCACAGTAGGTGTCCTTGGAACCCACAATTCATCCAACTCGAGTTGTCCTACCTCCTTTCTCCATCCGGCCAGTTCAAACTTCCACCCAACCACCGTCTGGACCATCCATTCCTCCCACTGCTAAAGGAAAAGCTCCCTTACAACCTGAGAAATAGTTGTTTTTGTCAATTTTTTATAGGGTGTCTATTTCCTGTACTTTTTACTTTTCTCTGTGCTGTTTATAATCATTTTCAAACCTTATTTTTCTATGGAATCTTCTTTTTTATAATACCAAAGGGGGAGAAATCAGGAAGAAATTAGGAATCTCATGCATATGAGTGGCTGAAATGAATGTGCATATGAGCCCATGCTGGCTTTTTACTACATGCATGCATACACAGGGGGAAAAATGACTTATCTGACTTGTATTATATGGGGTGAATGACTCAGTTATATAAGTTCTGTTTGCTATTCTAACCATGTTTTATCTTTTGGCATATATTATTTTTTATAGGGGGAGCATACTGAATGACCTACTATATTCTCTCTTCCTTGTGCCATTGATTTGTGATTTTCAAAAAGGGAGATATTGTTGAACTCTCTGTGAGATGGTTATTTTAATAATCCCAAATCATTTTTGTATGTATGACACTTTAGTCTTTTGTTCAAAATTGTTTTACTTGTGTTTATATTTGTTTAAATCATGTTTACACATGTTTATCTATGTTAAATTATGTATTAATGGTGACCTAGAAGTATTCTGGACTAAACAGACACTTTGTGAGAATTTCTTGTCTTGACTCACCGTTAGTTATATTCTATCACATAGATGATGAATGGTCGCACCGATGATGAACGGTCGCACCGATGATGAACGGTCGCACCGATGATGAACGGTCGCACCGATGATGAACGGTCGCACCGATGATGAACGGTCGCACCGATAATGAACGGTCGCACCGATGATGAAGGGTCACACCGATGATGAACGGTCACACCAATGATGAATCGTCGCACCGATGATGAACGGTCACACCGATGATGAACGGTCGCACCGATGGTGAACCGTCGCACTGATGATGAATGATCGCACCATTGACAATGGTCACACCGATGGATATCGATGATCATGAGACACCCATACCGATGATTAATGAGACACTGATGCTGATTCTACCGAAACCGATGCAGATTCAAAATGACTCACCGATCTCATGACTCACCGACAGTCTTGAAAACTATTTGAATTTCTACAAACTCTTATTTAATTCCAATGGTCATATTTTATGTTTTTAATGCAATTAATGATATTTAATATTATTTGTTTTCATGTCAGGAGACTGTACCTCGTACCAATGAAAAGGTAATCATTCCCATTGCCGGAGCTCATGGAATAAAAGCAAGATCGATCTTCAGTAAAAGGGTGTGCATGAAAAGGCATAGAGAGAGAATTCTTCCATGAATATACATACGAAGAGGGAGAACACATGAAAAAGTTGAAGGGGGAATTTGCAAGATCTTAAAAGAACTCTCATGCAGGCAATCCAGCACTACTGAAGAACACATGAAGAACACTGGAAATCAGAGAACACGCTCACTTGTGAAGGAGATCAAGATGAACCACGATACTCTGTTTTCAACAGCAAAACCACAGAAGGACTCAGAAGCATCGTTGCTAAATCCAACTAGTTCAGAGCTGCACTGCTGATCACTAGATCTTTCTAAACTTTCATATACTCTCTCTAAGTGACTTATTATTTACTATTGAGCAGTGCGTGTACTCTATATATATTTTACACACACACTGTCTCCTGTGCTGAACTGGAGGATACTAAATCCTCATTCCAAACTCCATACATCATACTATATCACACTGAGAATAGTGGTAGAGTTCAAGTGTGACCTAGACAGCCTGTGCATTGTTGACTTTGTTTTCCTATGAATAACTATGGTAGAGGCCTTAGGACCTGGACAGTATTGAACTGTTGTTAACCCCGATCCAGGGTGTGGATCAAATTTCTATATATACATTTGATAGGACTAAGTCTCTATTTGAGACTAAACCTCTTGGTTATATCTGCTGTGTTTTTTTGTATAAGTTAAAGTATACTACATGTATCTTTTATTCTGCTACTATTACTTTTAAATACAAACATATTTTAAAGTTACTTTGATAGTTAAATGAGCAAGTGTTTATACTTTTTTTAAACCAGTAAGTTATCTTCAAAAGATAATTTAATCCTGTGATTAAATTGACTAAGATCTAATCAATCTTTAAGAAGCTAATTGAACATTTACAATCTGTATAAATTCACTATAGTTTAACTTTGTTTTTAAATTGGTGGATTTTAAGAGATATCATTTTAACAGAAATTTTTATTGGAACTCAATTCACCCCCCTCTTGAGTATCCACTCTGACCAACATAAATCATAACTAGGTTTTCACATAGGAGAACATAGGTGGGAAGTAAAAAACATGGACATGGATGAAAAATATAACTATCAAATTCTGATGGAGAGTTCTAGATAACATGGTTAGGATAAATTTAATGATCACGTATCTATTGCCCAAAGACGCTCGAAAAAGGTCATTGATATCATCAAAAATGATGATGATAGGACAATATTTTATTTCAAGCCCCTTTTTCTTAAAGTTGCAGAATTTTCAAGAAAATACATACTTACATGATTTTAGCACAATCTCACCCTTTGGTTGTGTGTTGACTAATTTTCAAGTCATCTCTTACTCTAAAATGAAGGTTAAGTTTTTTTTCTTGAAGCACTAACAGATTATAAGATCCATATGTAGAATGATAAGTTATTCCATATATATTTATTTATCATCAAAGTAGAAAGGTTAGAATAGGTTATCTAATATTAATAAATCCTCATATGGAGGGATAATAATTTAATCTCTAAAACCTCATCTGAAGTTTAACTTAAACCATTCCATAAATGGTTTACCTTGTAACCCTTATAAAAGATGAAAATCCTAAACTTTAGAAAGAAGGTCACTAAATCAGCTTAACATTGATCCCCCATATATCGTAAAGTAACTCTTGGTTGTCACATTCCAAACATGTGAATACTCTCATAGTATATTCTCTTGAAACATGGTAATAACAGGAATTACCAAAAATACTTTTGTAAACCATGCATGATTCCTTATTTCAATTATTACTGGATATATTCCTTCAATCCAAGAAGTTGTAAACTTCATCCATGATAATATATCCCACTTTTTTAACAAATACTTTATCAGTTCTGAGGTAAATACTATCCAATTTAATTTATACTTATCATCATCTCTTTATCCATATAAAATATCATTTTCTTATCCTTAGGAACATGTTAAGGGTTACATTCCCTTAATGTAATCATTCCATTAAATCAATTTTCTAGGACATTAGTATCATTTAACACATTATTGACAGTACTTAAAGAAAAAATTCTACAAAAAATACTTATATACTTCATGATTTACATAATATAATATTTGAATTTTAAAACATATACACTTCAATCAACCAACTTTATTCATAAACCATTACTCAAGCCTCATCAACTTATTCCTTAGTACCTCTTTCCTAGAATATGAAATATGAATCATGTCTTAAGGTTCCTCAACCTCAATTTAATCATGCTTTTTATTTTTAATGTAAAAAATACTAGAATAACATAACATACCTTTCACATGTCATTTGAGGTATCTTTATCTTTAGCAGTACAACCAATACTCGTACCACCTTCCTGATTCTCTTCATGAGATTTCCACTTAGGAAATCGATTTGTATAATGACCATACTTTTTACATCTGAAACAATCAATGTTAACCTAGTTACTTCTAGTTACCACTATTGATTAAGACCCGAAATCATGGTGTGAGAAACACTTATCATAGCATAAAACCACATAATCATGAAAAATTACTTATAGGATTCCTAAATCATGACACTAAATTTTAAATCTATAACACCTTAGGATTATCCTTAGAGACATCCCTAGACATATCCATAGAAATATCCCAAGGGATCTCACTAAATTATTATCATCCTAGTTTCCAAATATTGATTAAACCTTTCCTTTGATACCAACTATAGTGACCCAAGAATAACATACATGTATATTACATCATTTTATATGAATATTCAACACATTACAAAAATATATTCCTGAGGGTCGTACTAGTTTAGTGTCTTAGTAAACTTGGAAACTTATTATTATAACTTGGTGAAAGATATTCAACATCTCCCTTAAAGATATTCTACTTTAGTACTCCTAATTAAAACCTTTCTTCATAACTTAGGGAAATGAAGCATACGATAAGGGTGAGCTCAGATGCTCAGTAAGGGTAAGCAAGGGAGATATGTAAGCATAACATGAGAATAAGTTTATGATAACATGATCTTAACATAAGAAGATCATACATTGTATATCAAAGATCATAATAAAGAGTTATGGCATAAATATTGGCAGTTCATAAGACATTAATCATAAGTTAATTGAGATAATAATCCCTAAAATCATAACATTAGAATAAGAAATGAAATTGTGGCATACACATAAACATATAAAATAATTTCCATAGTAGTCAAAGCTTAATAATAAGGCCATATTAGTGGAATGGGTTCACTCCCCAAACCATATTAGTAGTAAAACTTCACTCCCAATACCATCTTAGTGGACAAAGTCCTTTACTGAACTGGGTTCACTCCCTATTCTATCCATGTATTACTGAACTAAGTTCACTCCTCATTTCATCCATGTATTACTGAAGCGAGTTGACTCCACATTCAAGGCCTATATTACTTAACAGAGTTCACTCCTCATTCCATCTCTATATTACTAGATCAAGTTCACCTCCCATTCTATACCATTTTTACTAAATCAAGTTCACCTCCCATTACAGCCTTGTATTACTGAACTAAGTTTACTCCTCGTTCCATCCCATCATACTGAATTGAGTTAACTCCTCGTTCCATCCATGTCTATCTCATGAGATATATAAATATTTACCCAATGCATTGGAGAGGTATATTGGTCTCACTTATCAAATAATTAAATCATACATACATGTGCCACAAGATAATAAAATATTCATCATATCATGACCCATAAAAAAATATGGGTTTCATAAACATCACATTATAACCCATGAAATGAAATGGGTATCATAAACATGTAATCAAATAATAACCTGATAAAAAGGGATAGGTTTCATAATCATTTCATCAAAGAATAACCCATGAAAATAAGTGGACTTCTTAAGCATATAACCTAGGAAATAGAAATGGGTTTCATGAACATATAACCTGTGAAAGAGAAATGGGTTTTATAAACACCATGCCATGAAAACATAAACAATTCAAAAAATAATATGAATGGAACCCTTGGATCATATCCCCAGTAAGGTATGAGTAACACCAATGGATTTCATCTTATATGGAACATAATTTTTTAGAATTATTTTAAAATCATTTCTTGAGAAAAAATATTCTTTCTTATTTTAAAAAATAATTTTTAAAACATTAACAATTTTGAAAACCATTTTCTTTGAAAATAACCTTGAAAACTTATAAAGGAATCTTTAAAACCTTTTCAAAACCTTTTTCTATAAAAACTTATAAAATATGCCTAAAATAAATTTTAAAACCTTTTACCTTGAAAATTTATAAAAGAATATTGAAATCATTTTGAAAAAAAAATTCCTTGAAAACTTATAAAATAAGTTTGAAAACATTTTTTGAAAATATGGTTTTTAAAGAACAAATATTTCTGACTGAAAATAGAAATAAAGTCATATTTTCTTAAGCCCCACCTTTGGTGGTGGGTGGTAAGGGATTGGGGGTGAGGGGTAGGTTGTGGGGTCAAGTCCCCAGGCTTGCAATTTACATGTAATTTTCTTAATTGTGTGTGTGCCGCTTTCGCGGTTGTACCCAATTTTAAAAAAAGTCATATTTTCTTAAAAACACTTTATTAATTATCTTAAGTATCAAAGAGTGAAAAAAATTTAACATTAAATGAATATATCATGAATAACCATAGGGTAAGAAAAATTATGATATTTCTTGAGAGATGGATCATAAGATTTAATCAATGGAAGTTGATGACACTCTGTATTGTTATGTGGATGAAAATATGTCAAAGGTAAATATCTTAAAGGGGGAGAAGAAGATAAATTAAGAAATTCAAGCATCGCAAACCCCACCAACCATGGTCCTCCCACGTACCCCAGAGAAGCATCCCCATATAGCATACCTAATTGAAATAACCCATTTTCCAAAATTCACATATTTTCCTATAAATAGGACCTTGGGGTCTTCATTTTCATAAATAGAAATTTCCAAAGTCCACTCGACTCTATAATTATACTATTCCTTCACCCAATTCCACATAAACCTTATAGTTACTCCTCTAAAACCTGAATAAGTGGGAATTAAAGGGTGATAATGAAACTAAATTCATATCGGGGTTTAAAAAACAACACCTATGCGAGGAACTCACACCCCCATGGTTGACAAACACTAGCACGAGGTCCCCTTACTTAATCTGAGACCTACATGAGCCACTTCTAGGAACACCTGTGGAGACCCTTGAAGTATTGGGAAAGGTCTCACCCAAGTGTAGTTTTCTAAGTGCTCCATCGCACAAGGTATCATCACATCACCCAGTACTACTTGTGTGAACCCCTTGGTTCACCCTATCCTACTTGCATGAGTATCCTTAGGATCACCCTATCCTCTACCCTATGTGAGCCTCTAATCATGCCCTCTTCTAAACCACTTATATCAGGGCATCTCCTTCTATGGTCCCCTTGTCTGAGAGGGAGCAAGTTGAAACCTTCACCAAGGCCTCTAGATTTACCATACCCTAAAGGAGGGGTGCACTAGAGTGTCTCTCTTTTGGATTTGTATTTATATGGTTAGAGGTTTCCCACACTTGTCCTACCACGTAGTTAGGATCCTCAGGGTGCATGTGTATTTTTATTCCCATGGTCACAAGGACCCAGACCCTAGGAACAGTGTTGGAAAGTTATGAATCTTGGGCACTAGGGTTAGGATCTTGTCCTGCCCTTATCACCTCTTAGACCCAAAGCCTCTGGTTCCAAACAGGGAGGGTAAGTATCAAACTTTTATTTCCTTTTGACATGGAATGAAATCCTTCTCCCCTATTATGGGACAATTTTCAGGGAATCCCTCCTGGAGTAATCCCCTATCCTTTCTTTCAAGAGGTTTCACTTCTTCTCCTCCTCACCCCCTTGGCTACTAGATTAGAGAGGGGATGGGAACCAGAGTCCTCTCCTCTCTCTTCCATACCCTCAGCCTCTTCCACCTTTAGAGGAGAAGTGTAGTTTGATAGATCTTCTACTTCCTCCTTGTATATAACATTCAAGCATGACTCATCCTAACTCATGTGGATACAAAGGATATCCATGATCACATAATCCTAACCATTGAATGCATGTTTTGACAGAGGACCATCCTTTGAATCTCTCTCTCTCCTTACTTCATAGTACCTACATAGGCTTGGGTTCTCAATTACATGTATCTAACTTAAAGGAAAAGTAAATCATGTGGTTTCCTGGACTTTCTATTTCCTCTTGTTTCTCACATAGAACATGATTCAAATGGGCTTAGAGGTAGACGGTGGTCATGACATCCACATGATTCCCAATCCTTGGGATTCCTTTCTGGGAGTAATACATAGTCATGTTATCCTAAGGGCATCCTATTTAGGAATAAGCCTCAAAATCTCATCCATGGGAATCCTTTTCAAGAGTAATACCAAATCATAACCCCATTCACCAAGTCATCCTCTTCAGAATTAATCCCTAACTTAATCCTCTCAAAGGGTAAACCCTCCTGCGAGACCAACTAAACTATGTGGGCGTTGATTCATTTCAAAATGGGATATGTAGGAAGCTTAACTAAGGTAAAAACCCAACACCCTATGTTAACCCTATAATCTTTGGGTCACATTCCTAGTAGGGTCTAATTTAACTTGTAAACTTATACCCCTTACAAGTTCCTTGGTCCACTTTAGTATAAATCCCACACCAAACATAAAATAGGCACCTTTCTCCTAGATGTCCTTTCAGAATGATATTAAATTGTACAGTTAGGTCCTTATCATATGACCTTAAAAGGTATGATGTGTCCCATCAATCAGCACCAAACTATATGGGTTTTGATTCCTTTTGAAAGGATACATAGGAAACCCATTTTTGGGTTTGATACCAACATTAAAACAACTCCCATTTCCATGGATGAAAACGTACTCCAAAGTGCCTCACTACATGGCTAAAAAACCAGCATCGTCATAATAATGACCAAAGAATATATAATTAGTACATAAGAGGATACCATTGATGGATAATTTCAGATATATACAAATACTTCCATTAATGAAGAACCATGTATACATATAGATGATTCTAAATTCGATACATGTTAATAATTGATTGTTAATTAATGGGTGATCCATTTCATAATTAGGAATTAATTAAGGATTCATGAACATATATTAAATATATAATAGAGTCCTTAAGTAGGAAACAATTTCCCCCAAAAAAGTGTGTGATGTGACAGACCACCCATCCTCTCGAATAATGTGAGTTATTAAGCATCATTGGATAAACTTTCCAATGAGAACATACCTTTAGAAATTAGTTCACTCAAGGATTTATAATCATTGGTTATTTCTGGTTCTACAAATAAGCTCTTTTGAAACCATTCAAAAATAGTGATCCCAATGTGAATGATTACGCATAGCTCAACCCCTTGTAATTAATCATCAAGCCATGTGTTTTCTATCGGAAACAAAAAATAGTGAACCTGATGTGAATGAATTAACTACAACATCTCCTTCATAAGATAAAAAATTACATAATATTAGTCCTTATTGGAACATTTTATTCCTAACCCAAGAACATATTTCTATTAGAAACAAAAAATGGTGAACCTGACGTGAATCCTTAACCAAGATAATAATGTCACCCATATTTAAGGGCCCTTTCACTTAATAAAATAGGGTTAGACAATACAATTGATCATACATGTGTTTATTCAAATGAGATGCTACATTGATAGGTATTTTCTTGTTTTTGTTTGTTATATACTATAGATCATACTTTTAGAACTCCCCTTAATCCAATGGAATCATAAAAACTCTCACTGATGCATGCCCCAACAATAGCTAGGGTTGGGTCTTCTTCCATGCAAAGGATTCCATCACCAACCTAGCATCTTTAACGTTGGGTCTCAAATTATATAGGCCGAGAGTACTGTCATAATGGTATGATCCGGACCCTAGAGGTCACCTAAAAGGCCCTCTAGATCACCAAGCCCCACTGATCGTCCAGTCAGCAATGACCAATAGTACTGAAGAAAATGACACCAACTATCATCTTCAACCATTTTGAGAGATTATCCTCATAATTTGACCACCATTACCTCCCATATCTTAAGGAGGTAGATCAAGAGGCTCCATGAGGTCTCATATAAAAGCAAAGGATTTATTCTCAAGGCCTCTTTCTAGAAATTATAACCACCAATTCCATGCATTAGTAAGCTCTAAACATGATTAGGGTGTCATCCTCAGTCGACCAGCCAAGATCATA